>CM053625.1:74643477-74685985 GCA_028646595.1 Phalanger gymnotis
TTTCCCTTCCTCCCCCCACCCCAACCTTCTCTCTTTTCTTTTCTGCTTTCACCTCCCTCCCTGATGTTTTTCCTTCCCCTCCCCTTGCTTCACCCTCCTCTCTCCTCCCTCTTTTCTCCTTTCACATCTCTCTTCTCCTCTCCTCCTGGGAGGAGGGGTTGGAAAGGTGATGTGGGTGCTGGGGTGGAGAAGGAAGAACCAAGAGGGTATTTTTTTTCCTTGAGAATTATGTCCTTGCTTAAGAAGTCCAGGAAGGGAAGGATGTGGGGTTTGGGAAGACAAATAAGCCAAAGGAGGCCTAATAGGATGGAGACTGGAACACTGGCCATGCCCACGGAAACATTTCCAGGAAAGTCACATTTTCCAGCTGCTCGAAGTGCAAACATCAGGCAGAGCTAGGGAACCCAGCCCCAGGTGCTGGGAGAGGAAGGAGGGGCTGTCTGAGAGGCCAGACCCACCCCCTAGCTAGTCTCCCCTCACAAATCCTCCCAGCCCCCTTCTCACAATGCCCCTTCTTAGAGCCTTGGACCAGGACACCAGTCTGATCATCGGGCTAGGGAGACAAAGGCTAAGTAGACAACGTAGGGTCTCCCGGGACTGTGAGGGGCCTGTTTGTGCTTTCCTGGCCTCAGTTCTCCCTGTCCCCACTCCCCATCCACCTCATTCCTCTCTCCAGCTTGGCTCAGAGGCAGTGTGCTGCTGTTTTCATTCTAGATGTCCCAGCATAGGTTTCTCTGTGCCCTGAGCCTCAGCCAATGCTCTGCATGTGTGCCTGATGTTCAGGGGCTGGGAGGGGCATGGGAGTCATCTCCCGGGCCATGAACTCCCTCAGTAGGCCGTGCATAGCAGGTGCTTGGCCCAGGGTTCCAAGCATGGCAGTCCCTATGGGACTTTGGATCAGTTGCTTTAGCTGAGTCCATTTTCCCCATTGATAAAAACAGAGGGTTCTGTTCTCTTGAGAGGCTTTTCCCATAAGCACCAAACCAAACCTGAAGGGGCTAATCGAGGCCATGGAATCTAAGGTTAGAGGGACCTCAGAGATCATTTAACACAGCCCCTTCATTTTACCGGGAAGGAGACTAAAGCTCAGAGAAATCACGCAACTTGCTCAAAGTCACACAGCTATTAAATGCTATAGTCTAGATTCTAACCCAAGCCCTCTGCCTCTGGACGGGAGAGAAAAACCTGGAGGCAAGGGGATAAGTTACAAGGCTGATATCATTTCTTTTTTTCTCCCGTGTGGCATTGTGGTGGGTGTTAGACAGGGAATTAGGAAGACACGGATTTAAATCCTCCTGATTGACATTCAGAGGTGACCTGAGTCATTTAATGTCTCAGAACCTCAGTTTCCCCATCTCACAAAATTGTAAGGAGTAAGTAAAAATGAAATGATACATGGAAAGCACTTCACCTTTTGAGTACGATACAACCTTCAAGTGCTTTATGATCTGAGCTGTTAAGGATTCCTGGAAGTTTTACCCACATCTTTAGTTTTGTATGTCTGCTGATGGTTTTGAGGGGGATGTTGAGGATGGGGGCTCCCTTCAACCTCACTCTTTCATTTTCCCTGAAGCCCTTCTAGAGCCTTCCTTGGGAATGTATGGAATCTCTTGAGTCCATGTGCTAAGATCTGTGGGATCACAGCATAAGTATGAAAGAGGGAGACCGAGATCCCCTGAGTTGGAGGAGTGGCAGGTCTGGGGAAACTGAATGGGGCTTGGTCAGTGGAGGAATTAAAAAAAGTGGGCCCCAAGCAATAGTAAGAGGGTCTCTAGCACCCCTGGGAACCCAAGTAATTCAACTACCACAAACAGAGGTGCTCATCCTCTGAAAGTGGTTCCCTCCACTGGTTGGTGTCCAAGAATCTTCTGGAAGTAATCAGATTCTATGCCCATCAATCTGAGTACCCGCTGAGTAAATTGTGTTAGCGTAGGGATATTACTGCACCCTAAGAAAAGACAAATACGAAAACTACAAAGAAGCAAGGAAATGCTTGCATGAAGGGACACACGAAAAAGCTTGAGAACAGTATATACTAGCTACAACTATGGAAAATTGTGCAAAACCAGCAATATACAGTGACTACAGGTATGTAAGACTTACAGCAACAAAATATGAAAAAATACAAGAAGAAAAAGAGATGAGAATGTCAAAGGAAACATCAAAACAAACAAGAATTTAAACATTTTATTAAGGATATATACACTTTTTAACACTGTAAGAATTGAAAGTTTGTGATTTCATGTATGATGGTTTTTAATTGTATTCAAATATTTGCTTTTATTGATGGTTACCAAGCTTAGAATTCTAAAATTCCCAAATAATAATAAAGAGCAGAACTAGAACTCTAGCTTGATGGGTAGGGTCAATGTTGCAATCTCCGGCTATCTTGGAGTTTAAGGGTCAGGTAGCCTCTGGGTCTGTGTCTCGAGGAAGGCTCTTAAGAAGAAAAGTGGAGAAATCTGTTTGGGAAGTGGGTAGAGTGGTAATGTCTGATGCCAAGGATTTATGTTGAGGAGTAAAGGGACAAAGGAATATGGGGTGGGGAAGGGGAGAGGAAAAATGTGCTCTAAGAGAGAAGACACTCAGGCCAGAGACCCTGACAGACTGCTCTGCCTTCCCAGCATGCTCTGTGCTTATGTGGTCCAGAAGAACGTGACCTGCATTTTGCAGGATGGGGCTGAGAGCTACATCAAGGCGGAATATCACAAATGCAGCTGGGGCCCCAAATGCCCAGGAACTGTGGTGTGAGTACCTGTCAGAATTTTGCTTGGGGAGTGGGGGAGGAACAGTACAGTTACAGAAGCTAAGGGAGGAGGAAGAATCCAGGAAAAGGGAGTGGTCAACAGTTTCCAGTGTTGAAAAGATATCCCAGAGGATAAGGACCAAAAAATTCTCTTATGGATTTGGACAAGAGGAGTTTACCAGCAGTCTTAGAGAGTGAAGTTTCAGAAAAGTGATGGCAGTGGAACTGAGGTTGTTGGGGAGAGGTCAGATGGTGAGGAAATAAAGGGGAGGGGGTGGATGTCTATACCAGGGGTTCTTAGCCTGGACAGATTTTAGGGAATCTGTGAAACTATATGGGGAAAAATACAAATTTATTTTCATTAACCTCTAACTGAAATTCAGCATTTCCTTCAACTATGAATTTAAAACAAACAAAACCCCAATTATTCTGACAAGGGGTCCATTGGCTTCACCAGACTGTCAAAGGGTCCAAAACAAAAAAAAAGTTTTTTAAGAAACCCTGGTCTGGGTCAAGTAGGCATTACATATGCAAGGTTAAGACCATTTCTCTCTGTCTCAATTTCTCTCAATCTTTCTTTCTCTCGCTCTCTCTCTCTCACAATCTCTCTGTCTCTCTCTCTCTCTCTCAATCTCTCACTGTGTGTGTGAGTGTGAAATGTATATGATATGTATTATGATGTGTATGTATATATATGTATATGTATGAATGAATGAAATGTATATGATATGAAATGTATACATGTGAAATGTATATGTGTGACTCTATGGAGCACGTGTTTATGCACGTAGATACATGAGGAGGAAAGTATGCCTGTGTATCTTAAAAGGTATGTATACTTGTATGTCTGTATGAGAGTGTGCGTACGTCTCCTGGAAAGTGGTTATACATGGGCATCTATGGAAAGTTAGATCAACGCGTAGCTGGATTCGTTTCTGGAAAAGCGTGTAGGTATGTGTGGACGTGTGTGTTTCAAAGCGCATGTCTATGCACGTGTATGTGAAGGTATGCCAATATGGAGATGTCTCTGAAAAAGTGTGTAGGCGTGGGTCTGTGTGAGGATGCACATCTGCCTGGGTGTCTGTATGTGCAGCCTGTACAGTCCTGCCCTCTGGCCTCCCCCTGAATCCTAGAAAGCCAGGGCGGTCATGCTGCCTGCAGCTGAGATCATGGAACAGACCCGGGAGGAGTGGAAATCTTCAAGTCATGTGGATGTCTCCAGTGGGAGCAGACAGGAGCCAAGAGGCTGGAGTGTAGGGGGTTCTCTGCATGATAGACAGGAATGGAGGACGACTCAGGGGCTCCCGGCCACCACTGTTGCCACTCACCTCCCATTGAGCCCCTCAGTTCTCCTTTCCCAATTGGGGAGGCGGGGTTCGCAGAGGAGAGAGATCCAAGCCTATGCTGTTCTTTTCCAGGACTTAGTAACCAGTCTTTTCCTCAGCTTTTTGCCCCTGAAGTCACAAGGTCAATCCTGCCCAGCTCCAGCTCTCATCCGCTCTCCTTCCCTACCCTTACGAAAGGGCATATACGTATGTCTGGAGGGTAGGATTCTTCAGCTAGAGGTGCCCAGCCCTCAGCTGGTTGGAAGGAGAGGGAAGCTCAGAGCTTGGCAGGTGAGGGAGATAGGACATATTTGAGATTTATGCCAGAATTATCTTGGTTTTTTGGGCAGAAGCAGGTGTGGATGTAGTAATAACTCCAGTTTGCAGGGCACATTTTACAGATGAGAAAACAAAGACTCCAAGAAATAGAAGGTCCTGTCAAGCTAGGGATTCAAACTCAGGTCTCCAGATCCCAAGCCCAGCAAGCTTTCTTGGATACCTCTCAGCCTCTACTCCTGGCTGAGAGCTCTCAGGGAGGGATGTAGCTTCCCAAGCATTCCCCAAAGAGGGAAGAATGACCCTGTGAGTATCCTATAGCTACAGAGATGAATGAACATCCCAGCCAGGGTGGGACTCTAGCTCAGGGGTGGGGAACCTGTGGGGCCTCAAGGCCACCTGTGGGCTTTGAGGTCCTCAGGTGCGGCCTTCTGACTGAGTCTAAGTGTCACAAAACAAATCTTTTCATGGGATTTGTTCTGTGACACAGACTCAGTCAAAAGGCCGCACCTGAGAACCTAGAGGGCCACATGTAGCCTTGAGGCAGCAGGTTCCCCACCCCTGCTCTAGCTTAAAGCTCTGCCCATACCATCATTTACTTAAATCAGTTCTCAGGGACACAATGGATTTTCAGAGGTGGAGGCCTTGTAGACAACCTAGTGCAACCCATTCCTGAAAAGGAATCTCTGTTACAATCTATCTTGTCCAGGCCTGGCTGGGAGACCTCCAGTTGTGGGCAGCCTATCTCTCCCTGAGGCAGCCCACTCTTTGTTCCCATGTCTCTGCTACTTACAGGCTATCCTTTTTGCATCTCCCCAGCCCCCCACCCATTTCTCCTAATTTTGCTCTCTAGGGACAAAGAGATAAAACTGAATCCCTCTTCCCAATGATTACCACCTGTCAAGCATTCAAAAGAAGCTACCATTTTCCCTAAGCCTTCTCTCTTTCAAGCTGCCCCACCATCTCTGTTCCTTCACCTGGTCTTCATACAGCATAGACTCGAGGCACATTACAATGCTGGCTGCCCTCCTCTGGGTGCTTGGCGTGGGATAGTTGAGTACTAGATTCAGAACCATAAAGACCTGAATTTGAATTCATCCTTGGATCCTTATGAGTGGCGTGACTCTGGGCAAGTCACTTAGCAGCTCTGGGCCTCAGTTTCCTGATCTATAAAATGGGGATGGGGGGCTGGACTTGATGACTTCTTAAGATTCCTTCTAGTTTGAAGTCTATCATCCTGTGGACATCAATGTCCTTATACTATAGTGCACAGAACTACAGAATACTCCAGATGTAGTCTGAGTAGGGATAACCAGCACCTTCTTCCTAGATGCTATGCCTGCTCAACCTGTGGTATAGGGTATACCTGCAGCATCCTCCATGGTGCCCTGTGCTCCACCTCACCTCTAGACTAAAAGGAGAATGAAAAGGAAAATGATACTAATCAAGGGAAGGCCCTCCAGGCAATGTTTAGGGCCCTGGGTATCTGGGATCCTGTAGCCTCAGCCCAGGAAAATGGTGGCAGTGATGGTGTGATATCCACTACCGTCACCTCTCCCCTCTCCCCTTGGTCCCCAAGGACCCTGTGGGCTATTTGCCTGTGCCTGACTGGTGAAAGGAGCCCCAGTAACATAACCTGAACCCACCACTACTGCTTGTCAAGAAAGAGGTGGGGAAGTTGTGAGGGGAGGGAGCAGAGGAAAGCTAGTTCTGCACAATTATTTTGACCTTTAGAGATAAGGACACCTGGGTTTGGGTCTCAGCTTGGACACTATCTGAGTGACCATGAGCGTATCATTTTAACCTCTCTGGGACTCGATTTCTTCATTGTTTAACATGGGGATAACACGTACAAGACTGACCTTGTAAGGTTGTTGTCAGGAGCCATAAAGGGCAGTTATTACCATTGTATGTCCACGATGTCATCGACGTGAACCATGACAGCCTCTCTCCCTTCCCCTTCCCCACTGGTTGTCTCTGTTCTTTCAGGCCAAGGGCTATGTGGTCAGGCTGATCTGAACAGGGGCAGCTTGTGTTCAGTGCTCTTCTCAACAGTAAGTACTAGCTAGGACTGTCACCCTATCATCATCATTAGTGACAGAAGTCAATTTCCTCTCCATCCCAGGTACCGCACCCTCCTTAGACCCAGATACAAGATTGGCTACAAGACCATCACGGAGCTGGCCTGGCGTTGCTGCCAGGGCCTAACAGGAGAAGGCTGCTCTGATCCTCTCACTGATGCAGGAACTCTTCTACCTCAGCCACGCCCCCAGACTCCCTCTGGACAGAAGCCATTTCCAGGCCCCAGAGTGCCTCCTTATGCCAGGCTGCCCACCAGCCCCTTCCCAGGACCCAAGAGCCATCCCTATGGTGAGCCAATGAGTAGCCAGCTCCTGCAGAGTTCTCTGAAACAAGGCAACAGAAGCTAGGCCTATTTAGGCCTATGGTACCAAGCTGGGAGAGTAGCAGGGGCTGGGGACAAAGTATCCAGAACCTCTTTCCACATTCTTTCCCATGCCCCATTAAGGGAAACTAGTGGCTTGGGGCAGGGTGGGAGTCCAATCGGGTATGATTTTGAATATTCAGTGTGTGACCTTGGGCAGTCATCTTCCCTCCATCAGCTTGGACACTATCTGATATCACGAGCATGTCATTTGAACTTCTCTGGGACTCGATTTCTTCATTGTTTAACATGGGGATGTTAACTGGGCCTCAGTTTCTCATTTGTAAAATGAAGAGGTTGGGCTTGATGACCTCCGAAGGTCCCTTCTAGTCTTTATCAACCTATGATCCTTCCTGGAGGGTGAGTGAGGAGTATGTCTGGGGCAAGGGTGGGGAACCTGTGGCTTCAAGACCACATATACCCCTCTAGGTCCTCAAGTGCAGCCCTTGGGTCACATGTGGCCTCAAGGACACAGATTCCCTACCCCTGGTCTGGGGGAACTCCCATATCTATATTTTGTTATTCCATTTTCTCTTTCCTAGGTAGGAAAGGCCCTGGGCTGTTCGGTGAAAGGCTAGCTCGGCTGGAGGGTGATGTCCAGCGCCTCACACAGTCCTATGGTACCCTCAGCGGACTTGTGGCTGGGCTAGGAGACCACTTACAGCTGACTGTTCACGAGGACAGCAGCAGGATGACTGGTGCCTTGGGGAATCCCCCCACTGCTCCAGACTCTCCTGTGGGCTTTGGAATAATTCCTGGTGGAGTTGTGGATCCTGCTGACAAAGCAGGGGGCCCATTCCCAACACTAGGGGAGATCCTGACCAAGGTGACAGAGGTAAGTGACATCCTGAAGACCAAGACCAGCCTGCTAGATGAGGTTCACAGCTTGGTCCTGGGTCATGATACTCAGATAAAACACCTACTGGAGGGAGCCCGGCCATCCCCACTCACCTCCCTGACCCTGCTGGAAGAATACATCGACCAGAGACTGAGCCACCTCTGGGGTGACCTGTTGGATGGCTTTGAGAAGAAACTACTCGACCTGCAGACCACGTGCGACTTCCGCATCAAGGAGATGCAGCAGCAGTGTGAGGAGGAGAAGGCCACTAGCCTCAGGCTCCAGCAGAGCCTGGATGGCAAGGAGCTGGAGATCAAAAAAGAACTCTCACTGCTGGAAACTCAGATCCAGGGGCTGACTATGGTGGAGGACTGTTGTAGCCACTTGACTTTTGTCACCGAAAGGTTAGACATCCTTGAGAAGGGTCTGCACACCCTCGCTGAAGCTCAGAGGAGTCAGGCTTCTCAGTTAGATGGGGAAATGAGCCCAATCCCCACCACCATCCTGGACAACTTTGTTGACCAGCGATTAGAAAACCTGGAGGCCAGGCTTAATGCTACAGAGGGAGGGGCAAGTGGCTGCTGCCAAGATCTAGAAGAAAGCATGAAGGTCTTGGTGGGCTCTGAGCTAGACGGCATCAGAACCACAGTGGAGGACAGAATGCAGACCATGGAGGATCGGTTCATGACCATTGTAGGTGAGTTGGGAAACATCAGCACCCTGAGATCTATGGAAGGGGCAACGCTGCCCTCAGTGGAGACGGAGGTGGCCAACGCCCGGCAGCAGACCATCCGGGAGCTGACCGTGGTGGAGAGCAGGCTCACCTCCCTGGAGAGCTTGTGTTCTGCTGGCTCCTTGTCTAAAGACATGCAGACCCTCACCACCGAAGTGAAAGAATGTCAGAGCAAGAGTAGAGCCCTGCTGGTCCAGGTTGACAGCAATGCCGACCTCCTTCAGAAGCTCAATGCCACCGTCTCGGAAATCCAGAGACAGCTGGAGGAAGCTGTGACCAACTCTCTCCAAGGAGAAATCACCCTGCTCAAGGTCAATCTCAACACTGTTAGCAAATCCCTCACTGGCCTCAAAGACTCAGTCAGTCAGTACTCGGACACTGTCTTGTATGTCAACTCCTCGCTTGATGAACGGGAGCGGAGAGTGGAAGATGAGGTCCACTCAATCCAAGCCAAGGTCAGTGACCAGGGGTCCAGGCTCCTGGTGAGTAACAAGCAGGTCATGAGCCTCAAGGGGGACTTGGAGAGGTTCAAAGCCAGGATTGCCAGCGACCTGAGCAGTTGCCAAGATGCAGCCAGGAAATTGCAGCAGGAGGTGGGCCACTTTGAGCAGCGGGTGGCCCAGGTGGAGAGCACATGCGGGAAGCTCGGCCTTATTGCTGGAGGCCTGGACAGTTTTCAGGATGAGGTCCTGAGATGGGTAGGGGGGTTGTGGGGTCACATGGACCGATTGAATAAAACCGTGGCTGCCCATTCCCAGGAGATCATCGGCCTTCAGGATGGCCTCATGGACTGCCAGGCCAAAGTGGCTGAACTGTCCGAGCACATTGGGCCTCTGCCAGTGCCTGGAGAGCAGCAGGAGAACTAGACAAAGCTCATACAGGATCAAGCTCGGCTTGAGCCCCTTGAGGTTCTCTTTTCTGGAGCCAAAAGTCACCCCCGCCCCCACCACCATTGAAAAACCATTTTGGGGAACTTCCAGGATAATTCCCATCATCTCAGCTCATCATCCTGTGGCTCGTGAAGCCATCTCAATTGCCAAAATAAAGCATGCACCGGCCATTCTCAGTGCAACTCAAACTAGAAAATTTAGGCATGCCGTGGATGTTGGTTGTCAAGCCTGGAGGACGGGGATTGGACTCTGTAGCCTCTTTAAGGCTTTTTCAACCACCTTGGGCCCACAGGATTCTAGCCACCAAGCCCCAGACATTCATGTTCACTTGGGCAATGACTGTTGGTTTTATCTCCATCACCAGGATGAGCTAGCCTTCTCCCAAGACTTCCATTCTCCTTTGTTTCATGGAAACCGGATTCCTCCCTTTCCTTTCATCCTCATCCCACCATGTCTTTCCTTCAGGCCTCCCTCAGACTTGGTTGTCAGTGGGATCCCCAGGATCTCCATGCCTAGGTAGCTGAAAGCGAAAGCTCTTTCTCCTGGGATTCTCTTTTCCCGTATGTGGCAGCTTTGCATCTCTATGAGGAGCCTCTATTTCTAGGTCTAAGGACATTGTGCTCAGACGGACTGGGAAAACCCAGGGCCGCATTCGACCTAGAGACAGCCAAGTTTTTTCCTAGGGCCCTCCCCTTCCCCTTTCCTTCTCAAGGGGAAGGAAAGCAGTCTCCCAAAGAAAAGAACAAAGGTAGCATTCAGTAATGGAAGTTCCTAAAGATACAGGAACTTGTGAGACTGTTTTCCCCTCATATCCATTGTCATCTCATGAAGGAAAGGACCTTCCACTAAGCATGGCCTTTGGGGAAGCTGGGATTTTCACCAGTCCTGTGATACCATGAAAAGAACCCAAGATTTGGAGTCAGGACGTGGGGTGAAACTGCAGCGTGACTATTTACTACCTGTGACTTTGGACAAGTCAGGATCTTTGGGCCTCAGTTTCCTCATCTGTAAAATGGAGGGTTGGGGGGTTGGGTTGGAGAAGATGATCTTGGAGGTACCCTTCCAGCTGTAAGTGCTGCGATCCTGTCTTGTCCTTTGTCTCCATTCATGGGATTTCTATTGAAGCAGGAATTCTCCAACCAAATAGGTGGAGTCTCAGCAAAACAGAGCCATTCTCAAGAAGAGCCAGGGGGAAATTGTGCAGATCCTAACGTTCCCCTCACCCACAGGCCTGCTTCGTGGGACATCCAGGCACAAAGCTACCCCTAAGCGATGAGCAGCAGCTTGGAACTGGTGGTGCTAATCTGGCCTCTCAAAAGGCCATTTGGAAAAGGCTCCTTGCCTGGCTCCACCTGCTCAGGGACAGGGGGGAACTTAGAACCTTGACTTCCTCTAGGAAGTAAAGGTAGTGGGCTCCAGCCTTCTCAGGACAGTACTGGGGTGTGGGGAGAGGGGGAACCTGACCCCAGAACACAGTGGGTCCCATTAGAGAGGGCACGGCATAGGTCTTTTCCAGATCAGGCAGAGATGTGGGAGAAATGACGCTCACCCCTTTCACGTGGAAGATCCTGCTAGGTCTCCCTTGTTTTCTTTTGCTATTATGTGTTTCATTTGGGTTTGAAATTGTTTGTTATGTTTGGGGAGGGCAGGAAATGGATTAAAGCTTCTTGCCAGTCAGAAAGTGATCCCTTTGATTATGAGAAACAGGACCCGGAGCTGAGGGGACACGGCAGGGTCATGCCTGCCTCCTCACACCAGAGCCTTTGTCCCAGGGCTGTCTCCATAGGAACTCAGATGGATTTGGGGATCCTTTCTGACTTGGAAGAGTGAGTTACTAGACCTGGGGAAGGGGGGGCACCAGAGCCCAAGACATAACAGCTCTGAGGCACAGTTAGGGAAGAGGGAGAAACTACGCTTCCTTACATGCAAAATCGGGAAGTTTGACCCAGATGTTCTCTAATGTCCCTCCCACCTTGAATAATTCTTTTTAGAGTTCTATGACACAGTAAGCAGTTGGTTGGCTTCCCACACTAAGCCAAGAAGGCACTAACCCAGGGGAATGGGGAATGGGACAAGCAGGCAACGTACATTCCCCCACCCCAATGCACCGTCAACCCAGGAGGGAAAAGAGATTTCATTTTGGTTCCTCAGGATGGTAGCATAGATGGAACTCTGGACTGGAAGTCAGGAGACCTGGGTTCATGGCCTGTCTCTGCAACTGTGCAACCTGGAGGCAGCTAGGTGGCACAACAGATAGAACATAGGACTTGGAGTCAGGGAAACTAGAGTGTCAGTCCTACCTCACTTACTAGCTATAAGGACAAGATATTTAACCTCTATGTGCCTCAGTTTACTCATCTGTAAAATGGGATAAGCATAACACTTCTCAGGGTTGTTGTGAGGGTCAAATGAGTTAAAGTGAAGCACTTTGAAAAATTTAAAGTGTTATATAAATGCTAGTTGTTAAGTAGCAGCAGCAGCAGACGTAGATGACAGCAAGACATTTCACCTTCACTTCCTTACATGTAAAATTAGAAAGATTGACCCAGATCATCTTTAATGTCCCTCCCACCTGGAATATTTTTAGGTTCTACAAAACCTTAAGCAGTTGGTTGACTCTCCACGCTGAGCCAAGAAGGGTTAAGTGTCAAGTCACTAACTGGATCCTGTAAAAGCAGAGGGCAAATTTGGGGCAGGGCACAAGGGCCCAGGAGATGAGGATGGCATAACTTGTTTCAGAGAATGAATCGCTCAGCCACTCTCTGAACAAGCAAGTCCCAAGGTTGTCAGCCTCTCTGACCAGTGAGCAATATCCTCTCTACAGCCCCCAAAGTATTGGGAAGGTCCAGAGAGACTGAACAGAGACCTTTACTACCTTGGGAGTGAAATAGCTGATGCCTAAAACCCTGTGTTCCTCACCCCACCTCTAAAGGGGTCTGAGAGGGCTGGGGACTGACTGAACAAGCCAACATCCTCCAGGAAGACCAAAGACTCAGGGTCCTGCTGTCCACATTAACTGGCCCTAAGTGCTAAGGCAGATGTTTCAGTTGTTTGAGCATGTGCTTTGTCTAGAGGGAGGCACAGAGTCGCCCCCTCTCCCCCCATGCATACACACTTTTCATGGAGAAAAGAGTTAGACTATGGGAGAAATCCTTCTTACCCACATTTATAACAACCCTTATCCCTGAATACAAGCCATGCCCCTGCTCGCTATACCCACGTTTACCTACACTTTACAAGTTTCTGAATATAAGCTATCGTCCTGCGGAATATACCAACACTTAACCCGCGCTTTACTACAATTCCTGTTCCTGAATATAAGCTATGTCCCTGCTCACTAAATGTTGCTACCCACCTTTCATAACCCCTTTCCCTGACTATAAACTGTATCCTGGCCCATTAAACATCACTATACTTTCACAAGGCAGTATTGCACAGTGGTGAGAACCCTAAATGGGAATACCTGGGTTCAAGTACCCTCTGATTAGCTGCCTTCTAATGTGACCTTTGGCGATCATCAGCCCTCTACATGTCTGGGTTTCTTCATGTATAAAATGAGGGGGTTGGATTAGAATAGTTCCCCGATTCCATTCCACTCTACTGCCCTGGATTTCTATGATTCGGTATTAAGTTGCCCCATGGTGATGCCAATCATCCCTCACACTGGAGTCCCAAGGTGGTGATTCCATTTCTGTTCTCTGCCCTCAGAAAGAACAACCCAAGATGGCATGTGTCAACACATACCTGGGCAGGGGGGAAGGGAGAGGAGGGCAGGAGGAGCTAGAACATTTTCAATAGTGATCTGTCCTTTGGGCCAACAAGATGAGGGGACAGGAGAAGCCTGGGAGAGGGATGGACAGACAGGTGGAGACAGAAGAAGCTGCAAGGGAGCCAGAAGGTGCCTTAGAAATCACAATGATAACAAAAGTTGACATTTACATAGTTCTTTATGACATTTTTGCAAAGCACCTTACAAATATTTCATTTGATACAACAACCCTGTGAGTTAGGTGCTATTACTAACACATTTTACAAATAAGGAAACTGAGGTTTGGAGAGCTTAGTTGACTTGTCCAAGGTCTCACAGCTAGTGTCCAAGTTGGGATTTGAACCCAGTCCTCACTCCTAATCCAGTTTTATCTACTATACCACACGGACACTCACAGAGACCTAGGATTTTGAGCTTGAAAAGACCTCGAAAATTATTGAGTTCAATCACTTTACAGATTAGGAAGTGGGGGTCCAAACAAAGGAAGTGACTTTCTCAAAGTCACAAAAGTAGTGAGTGATAGAGCCAGGATTTGAAGCCAAATTTCCTGACTCACAGGACAATACACTTTCCATTGTACCAAGATGCTACTTAGGGAACGAGCTCAAAGGGAAACGACCCTATGAATGAGGGATGCATAAACCTGGACAACGGACAGACAGGCAGGTCAAGGCACAGAATAAATTGCAAAGGCCACTACACACTTCACGGTTTAATCTCTTCAGGGCAACAAGACAGATCTCTTTCCACACTGGGTCCTCTCCCCTCCCCCAGTTCTAATGCTGTATTCCCACATCTATGAACTAGGGCAGGAGGGATGGCTAGAGTCAGCCGGCCAGGCAGCAGGGGTCCCTTCGGGCCTGGCCCCGGAGGAACCCCTGGGCTCATGCTGCCCGCCACTCTGCTACTCTGATCAGTGCTAGAGATTCCTCCATCACAGCCTATGCTGGGACAAGGGCATGTGAACCACATTGGGACTTCGGGTTCTGAATTAGGCCCTCATGCAACCCTGGGAAAATAGAAGAGACTCTTGCCTTCCTGAAGCCAGGGAAGTGCGTGTGTGTGCGCGTGTGCGTGTGCATGTGTGTGTATGTGTGTGCATGTGCACATGCGTGTGTTTGTGTGCTTGTGCATGTGTTTAGGGGTAGAATGGGTAGGTAGAGGTTCTAATCCAGGCTTGTGATGTCATGTAGGGGAAGTTTAAGTAAGGGAGTCCTCCAGTAGCAGAACTGGCTATACTCTGGATTGGACAGCATCACGCTGGGCCCCACTTTCACAGGAGGAAAGATGAGCTCCACAGTCTCCCCAAGCCGGTCATACCTATGGGTGGGAAAAGAGAGTGAAAAGCAAGGACTGGCCCCAAATCTAGGCTCTGCAGCCAGAACTCGACTCCAGTCAAGGGACTGTGCTCTCTGGCTTCACCAAATCTTTTCTCAGCTGGAACTGCACAGTGACAGGACCCATGATTTCATTGGAAAATGGATCTCACCAGCAAGGAAACATCTTCTGCCAATGCAGGTTGGTACCTCCTCTGCCATTTACAATTTGAGAGGTTCCCCAAGCACTGAGAGGGTGAGGAACTTGCCCAGGATCCTCTAGCCAGCATTTGTGAGTTGGGGCTTGAACACGCCTGCTCTCTATCCGTTTAGCCAAGATGGCTTCTCAGCTGAGATAAGAGTTGGCATTTGTAGTTTGTAACGTACTCTACACTCATCACCTTTGAAACTTCGACCGAGCGGCCCATGTTGTCAATCCCAGGCCTCTCAGACGGGGCAGAATGAAGGCAGTAGAGATGAGAAGTCCCCGGGGATCTGAGGCTTGCCTGAATCAATTTCTTTTTTTTTCTTCTTAACCTAATCTTTTTAAGCTTTTTAATTCTTTTTAACCAAGCCTTCTTGTGTGATAGAAGAGAACAAAGGAACACTGTAATAACAGCTTATATTTATAGAAGGCTTACTATGTGCCACGCACTGTGCTAAAGACTTTACAACTATCTTCTCATTAGATCCTCATGACAACCTTTCGAGGTAGGTGCTATTATTATCCCCATTTTGCAAGTGAGGAAACTGAGGCCAACAGAGGTGAAGTGACTTGCCAGGGGTCACATAGGTAGTAAGTGTCTGAGGCTGGATTTGAATTCAGGACTTCTTAACTCCCAGCCCAGTGTTCTATTCCAGGCGCCATCTAGCTGCCACAGTACATGTAAAGAATGCTAGCTCTGGAGTCAGCGGAGCTGGGTTCAAATTCCACCCCTGACACTTGCTCCCTGTGTGACCTTGAGCGAGTTCCTTAAGCTCCTTGTGCCTGAGTTTCTCCATCCGCTAGATGAGGGGGATGGGCCAGGTAGTCGGGCCCTGATTTGAGTGACACTTACGTGGTCTTGTGGTTCTTGATAAGCTCCTGAATAAGCTCTCCTTGGGGGTTGACAGTGAAGATTCGGGATTTGGGTATCCCTACCTGAAGATAGGCAAAGACATCCTGGAGAAGAGCAGAGAGAAGTTGGAGAGGAGGGAAGGAGTGGCCTGACCCGACCCGGCCTGGCCCAGAAGGCGGGGGGAGGGCACGCTCACAGTGGCACGGTTCCCAAAGCCGGCGAAGAAGGGATTTCTGTGGGGCAGGAACAGGTGATGGATGTCAGTCAGGCACGCAATCTTGAACACCTCGGGCTTCTTTTCAATCACCTCCCTAGGGAGATCGATGGGCAGAGATAGTAACAGTAGCAGATCCACCTTGTGACAGAGGTCCTACCACCACTTTACAGAAGAGGAAAATGACAACTAACATATGTAAGAGGTGAGATTTGAATACAGGTCTCTCCTAACTCTAAGTGTAGCGCCACATAGGGGATCAAGGTCTTTAGCCCTCTCCCAAGGAGCTGAGGGAAAGTACTAAGAGGTAGACATGATGCAATGACATGGATCCAGGAGACCCAGGTTCAAATTCCAGATGGTTGTATGACAATGGGCACAATGCCTCTCCTGGACAGTTTCCTTAGCTGTAAAACTGGGATAATATTTATCCTATCGAAATGATAGGAAAAGTACTTTGTAAACCTTAATGGTGAATGGTAGTAATGATGGTATTGATTGAAATTGGAGAACAGGAAGGGGGCAAACAACAACTGAAAGCCTTTTGGATCCTGTTTCTGATGATGAGAAACTTTCACATATAGTCCATCACCCCCAGAGGTAACATCCTTACAGAAGTCTTGACTTTATCCTCACCCCATAGGCATCTAGAATCTTCTAGTGGGTACAACTTCCTCAGCCAACAGGACCGAGCTCCAAAGTGCCCAGGATAAGGGGACAGAGACCACCCAATGTCATTTTGAGCCGTTTCATACATAGCACAAGCACTTAATAAAGGCTTATTGATTGGTTGATTCCAGGGGCATCAAAAATTCTAATGAATTTGTATAGTGAGAAGGGTTACATTTTACCTATGAAGGGCAGAGAAGAGGCTGCTGGGCGTCAAGAGGAGGGGGCCTTTGGGGAGAGCACAGCCCTGCTCATTCACCCACTGCAAGTAGCTCCTGGTGAGGTCCGCCATGCCAATGGATCGGGATGAGCAATAAAGGAATTTGTACCCGTTTCTGGAGAGAGACCACAGAACCTGTTACAGATTGTCCCCTGATGGCCACCAGAATCAGCTCTCCCAATAAACCCTGCCAGGAGAGCACATACCAGCCAGCAGGGGAAATCCGCCCTGAGACAATGGCAGGCACTGGTGCCCAGAGTTACACTCCTCTTTCCTTCTCTCTAGAGACACTTCAACATCACCAATGGCATGATCCAGGGAAGAGGCTCAGACCCAGAGGCAAAGGTCAGAAAGACTTCATGGTGCTCTGAACTTTTCGGACCCACTCTCCCCAAGTAACAGGCAAAGACTTAGGCCAATGTCAGCCTGCCACAGCTGCCCCTTCTCTTTTCACCTTGAAAGCAGGGATTGCCTTGTTCTTCTATTTGTATCCGCAGCACTTCAAACAGTGCTTCGCACACAGTGAGTGCTTAATAAATGCTTTTTTCATTCATTCATTCACTCATATTCATTCACACCCAGAGGGGCCAGAACATAAGCCAATGTAGAGAAAAAGCAAAGCATAAAGCTGTGGCCCAGGTTACAGAATGGTTAGGGGACCTACAGCTATTTCACCTGAAGGATGACTGAGGAGGCAGTGAAGCCAAGTCCTGAGTGCTATGAAGGACCCTGTATGATAGCGAGGGACAATTGTCCTCTGAACTCCTGGTGAATAGTCTAAGAATAAATGGCATCCTACTGTAGCAGAAGGGACTGAAGAAACTTAGGGATAACAGAAATCTGCAGAGATAAGAGAAACATGCATTTCTCAAGAATTTGGCTCTGGGTTTTAAAGAAAACTTGCAAGGGTTTCAGGAAAGAGGAAGAGACTAGACAAGGGGTGGGGAACCTGTGGCCCTCTAGGTGAAGTTTGTATTCAAAGGGCTGCACTTGAGGACCTAGAGGGCCACATGAGGACTCGAGACCACAGGTTCCCCACCCTTGGACTAGACCTTGAGATCTCTTCTAATCCTCAGTTTAAAAATTTCTTCTCTCCCTTCTTTGGTGGTGTTGGAAGGGTTGAATTAAAATGGCCGTTGTAGACTTTAAAGGCTTCCCAAGGGGCCTGGGTGAAACCATGGCCTGTTACTTTCACCGGCTACAAGGAGGAAAGGGCATGTGGAGAGGCTGGTATGCTGTCCCAGAAACTTCCTGCCATCCTGCCAGGATCGAGTTGTCTCTGAAAGTGAGCTACCATGCCACCCTAGATTCTTCTCAGCTCTTGTCAGAACTGAGCTACTAAGAAAAAATACCAGGGGAAGTCTCAGCCCCTATTGAATTGTGCCCTGGTTATCTCTCAAGTGGCAGACACTGCCATCCTGTGGCAAATCTGGTCTAGTGCCCATCTCCCTCTCTTCCATCCCTCCCGCCCCTCCATGATACCCATGATACTCATTCTCCCAGTCAACCCTGCAGGGACAGCAGATGAAGTGAGCTCTGGGGCCCTGAACAGAAAGTCTGCATGGAGTCAAAGGCAATGCCATGGACCGAAGGCAACAGGAGCAACGCTCTTCAGACACTCTAAAGGCACTGTTAAGAGTCAGAGACGCTGAATGTGACATCACCCAAGGCGCAATCCATCAGGTGCTGGCATCATTTCAGCTGAAGGCTCTGGGGACACCCCCTCCCCTCTCACTTTGCCTTTCCAGTTAAGAAATTGCTAAAGATCAATGCCTGGAGCAGAGACCAGAAGCCCAGACAGCCAGCCTAGTGGGCACTCGTTCCTAGGCAGGAAGGAAAGCAGACCCGAGCCCCTTCCCTCCCAAAGCAGGAATCCACTGCAGGACAGCCCCTGCCTTCCAGAAGCACTCACAGGTGAATTTTGTGGTAAAGCTTGATGATACCCTGGTGAGTCCAGTCCTTCCCCAGCTGGGGCAAAATGTGACCCAAAGCATCAGACCTGGGAGAAAGAGAAGTCAGGCATACGGAGACAGGTCGGGCCCAGCGCTGGGACTTCCTTCAGGACAAGTCAAATGATTAGCTTTATCTAGCACTTTCTTCACAACAACATTACGAAGCAGTGCGTTTCCCTATTTTACAGATGAGTTAACTAAGGCTCGCAGAGATGCGGCTTGCTCATGATCACGTGGCCAGCAGGTGTCAGAGATGGGATTCAGCCCTAGGTTTCTTCTGACTCCAAGTGCAATGGTCTTTCCACTACCCTGGGCTGTCTCTCTTTGAACAGGCTTCCAAAAACTCCACGGCGATCGTTGCATAGGAGCCCAGCTCCCAGAACAGTATGATTATGAGTGAATGAACAAATGAAAAAGTATTTACTAAGTATTTACTAAAGTATTTACTATTTACACTCACTATGTGCCAAGCATCAGGTTAAGTTCTAGTGATACAAATGCAAAAAATGAGGGAGACGAGCAAAGCCAAACCTTCAGATGAGGGGTCCACAAATTGGGACCTGAGAGCCAAATCCAGGCCGCTGCCTCACTGCCCAGAGGAGCTAGGAATGGATTTTTTACATTTTAAAGTGCAATCGCACTTTATTTAAAAATAAAAGCATTCCTAGCTTGTGGGCCAGACAGAGGCAGGTGGCTGGCCATGGCGTGCTAACTCATGCCTCGGATCATCCTTCTGATTGATCAGAGGGAGCTTGCTGTAGCAGACGGGCTGCTAGACTTGGAGTTAGGAGGAGCCGGGTTCTCATTCCATCTCAGACACTTACTAGCCGGGTGACCGCAGTAAGTCACTTAAACTCTCTGACCTTCATCTTCCTTAGCTGTAAAATGGGGCAATAACAGCAGATCACACATGTCAAACACTTTGCAAACTTGAAGTTCATAATGTAGATGTGAGTTGTCATCGTCATCATCATCATCATCATCCATCTTTCCTCCAGGGAGCTCTGGTCAGCCATGTAGGGGGGGAAGGTGGACACCATAGCCATTTCATTTTTTAAGCATGACAGTACCCGGTCACCTTGGCATGGTTCCCCAGGCCTCTTTCACTCTATTCTTAACACTTCGAGCAGGATTTAGAAAGTGTTTGACTATTGGGGATCACAAACCCCCCTGAAACCCACCCTTCCAACCTCCCACTCCCACACCTTCCCCCTTCCCTACTTTTCTTGCTGTTTCTTACTTCGTGATGGTTCCATCGATGTCTGAGATCACCACCCTGTCGTACCAGTTCCACAGGTAGATGTTGGCATGGCAATGGCAGGTGCCCTGGTACTGAGTGGTCACACTAAACACCACATCATTGGCTCCCTCCCTCAGGTTTAAATCTCGCTGGACAGCCCAAGGGAACCAGGGTAGAGTCAAAGGTAGCTCCAGAAAGACCCAATCCCTCTCCAGTTTGAGAGATCTAGCCTAACTGGCTTCCTGCCTCCCTCTACCAGCCTCAGGACTACTGTTAGGAGTTCCCTTCCTCTCTTCTTTCTTTAAAAAACTTTTAAATTGAGCTCTTTCAAGAGCATGATTATTACTTCCCAATGACTCTTCACCCCCAAAGAGAACCCTCCTGTGTGACAAAGTACAGTTAAGCAAAATAAATCAACATATTGGCTATGTCTGCTTCAGTCCCCATCCACAATCCATCATTTCTCTGATGAGAAGCATATTCCTCCTTTTTCCTCCCCAAAGGTCCTCCTCCCCAACCTAGAACCTGGCCAAAGTCAGACAGAGAAAGACAGAGAGGCAGACCCGGTCAGCTGGGAGTACCCAGTCTATGCAATAGATCTCTAAATGTTCTCTCTAGCCCTTCCCGACCCCTATGCCAAGACTGCACAGAATTTATTTAATAAATGTCCATGTATGAGTAAGTGTTCAGGAGTACTTCATATCACACATGTCACTGAGTAATTGGAGATCTTTCCATTAGAATGGGATACATTTTGATGGAGGTTGCAGGAAACTTCTCCAAGTAGTAGAATACTCTAGATAGCCTTGTCTCTGGGGGAAGGTGAAAAGGGAATCCAAGATAGAGGCTGTAGTTATGCAACCCCATATATAGCCAGTTTAGTTTGGCCACAGAGCTGTATTTTTTATAGGGTAGACCCAAGGAAATATCATGCAAAGGGTCATCCTAAATGCCCATCCCATAAGGCAGTACTACAGCTTAGCACAAAAGACAGAGCTTAATGAGGCCCCAGAGTGTTTTTTAAGGCTACCCACCTCTGCCTGGACCACTTCTTTCCCCCAAACTCCCTCTCTCCCATTCCTGAAACATGGAAACACGGGCACTTTCCTGGACCCAGCCAAAAGCAGGAACCGCCCAACCCTCCAAACCTTGAACTTACAATCTGATCAGAGGAGAGACGAAGGGACTTCTTGAAGGCAGAAATATGACTTTGAGGTGGGGGAGAAGGGGCATTCAAGACCACTGGGGTGCTGAGGGAGTTGTCTTCAATAGATAAGACATCTGTGTTCAGCCTGCGGGGAATCCAGGCTTCTAAGGTCCCCTCTCCTCCCAAGGTTTACAATAAGAACTACCACTTCCACCCATTAAATGACAAAATGACAATACCATGGAGAATAAGTTGATCATGTAACTTGAGGAAACTCAATTGATCAGGCCCTCCTGACCAAGCCTTCCCTCCCTCTTCCACCTGCCTGGTTCAACTCTACCTCCACCAAGAATGGCTCATCACCGAGAGCCTCATCATAGAGAGTGCTTCTGCTTTGGTACTCACACTTCATAAGTACCCTCAGTTGCCTCTGCCCCTCCTACTGGAGGGCCGAGCAAAAAACTCTCAAAGCATTCCTTTAAAGAGAGCCCGGAAGCCCGGCCAACTCTTTTATTTCCCCACTGCTGACTGTTCGGTTTTAACTCCACAACCATCGTCGTGGGTACAAATTCCCCACCGAGGAATAACCTTTCCACCCGTCCGCCTCGCCCAGCTTTTCCGCTTCCTTTTGTGTGTTGTCTTACCCCTATTAGATCGTAAGCTCTTTGTGAGCAAGGATTGTCTTTTTTTTCTTATTTGTATCCCCAGCCCTCGGTTCAGCGCCTGGCACACGGTAGCCATTTAATAAATGTGTAATGTATTATATTGTATTAACCTACGTCGGATTTGTAGTCAGAGGACCTGGATTCAAATTCTGACTCTGCACTACTACCTCAGCCACTCTACCATTCTCCTCTCTAGGAGTTAGTTGCTCTTTTATAAAACAAGGCAGTTAGATTAGGTGATCCCTAAGATCCTTTTTGGAGACACAAAGTGAGGAACTCCCAAAGAGGAAACTCCTTCTGCCAATGTGAATCTGTAAGTATTCTGCAACATAAAGTCTTAGAGGAGGGGTTCTTAACCTGGGATCTGTGAATCTGGTTTAAAAAATATTTTGATAACTGTATTTCAATGTAATTGATTTGCTTTGTAACCCTGTTTATTTTATTTTATACGTTTAAAGACTATTCTGAGAAGGATTCTCTAGGCTTCTTTACGCTATCAAAGGGGGTCCATAACACCAAAATAGGTTAAAAGTCCTGACTTATGAGTGTCGCCTATGGTATTGAGAAGGGGAGGGCCTTGCCCATATGTGGTAGATGCCAGGATGTACTGGAGATAAGACTTAAATCCGGTTCTTTCTGACTTCAAGGCCAGTTCTCTATCCGCCTTTCAAGAAGACTATTATGCTTTAAACCAGGGATGTACCGGTAAATGTTTAACAAATAGCTCTGGGTGGGGGCGGATTGGGGAGAGGAGTATACCTATAAATACACAAGTTTAATTTGCCTTGTTAACATTTTCTCCATCACTCTGAGTCTAGACAATCAACCAAACAATAAATCAGGCCTTGACTTATAGTATTTGCTGATTACAGAGATGTGAATATGTGTACTGAGAATTTAACAATCAAATGCCAGGATGAACTGGCCCTAGCACACACCTCTACCATTACTCCTCTGAGGCAATCCACTGCATTTTGGCGGGCTTTAATTTTTAGCAAGTTTCCCATCTGTTGTTCAGTCATTTTTCAGTTGTGTCTGACTTTTTATGATCCCCATTTGGAGTTTTCTTGGCAAAGATACTGGAGTGGTTTGCCATTTCCTTCTCCAGCTCATTTTACAGAGGAGGAAACTGAGGCAGAGTTAAACGACCTGCCCAGGGTCACACAGCTAATAAGTGTCTGAGGCCAGAATTGAACTCAGAAAGATGAGTCTTCTCTGACTTCAGGCCTGGTGTTCTATCCACCGCACCACCTAGCAGCCTATCAAACCTAAATTTGCCCCTTTGCGATTTCCATCTATGGCTCCTGGTTATGGAGGACCATCAGGACAATGTTCTTCTGGACACACTGTGAAACCTCTCTCCTCATTGTCCCAAAAAATCCCTAGTGTGCCCTTCCTTCTTAACGTATATCAAGAGCAAACCTAACCTGGGGAGTTCTTCCTAGTATGTAATCTGTCTCACCTACTTCCGTTTCTTTGGTGTAAATGGAAAACAAATGATTATACCTCTTTATGCAATAGCGTATGTTCTAAATCCCCTCCAAGTAAGTAGAAAAGACTATGACTTGAGTACTTAATCAGCCCATGATTGAAGGCACTAAGGTTTTGAGAAAGAATCCAGCTTCACTGGGCCCGTGGGGCAGGTCCACAAGGCATTTCTTGCCAGGCATTGCTTTTCCTAGACAGGGCAAGCTTTGAAGTACCCACACCATAGGGGTGACCCAAAGCTTTGAGCTGAGATTCAAAGGTTCTGGTCCTATATTTGTCACTCGCCTACTCTGTGACCATGGGCCAATCACTTCCTCAGTGGGAACAGTCATCCCTGGCCACCTGGTGTCCCTAGTGAAATCCCTGTGAAGACTCCATGAGACAGTGTGTGAATACCTTGGAGAGAGAAAAAAAGTAGCAAAATGGTTGGAACACTGGGCTTGGAATCTTGGATTTGAATCTTGCCTCTGACAACGATTAGCTATCTGATGGTGAATAACCTACTTAACCTGCTGGGGTACCCACAGACAATTCTTTAATACTCTAGGGGCCGCAAGGTGGCACTGGCCCTGAAGTAGGGAGGATCTGAGTTCAAATCTGGCCTCGGACACTTGACACTTACTAGCTGTGTGACCTTGGACAAGTCACTTAACCCCCACTGCCCTTTAAAAATAAAAGACTCTAATGCCCTTCCTGGGGGCCTGACCAAGATAACTTACACCTGCTGGAAGGAGTTCTTCTTTGAAGTAGATGCCACCTCCTGGATTTCTTGCTGCAGGGGAAGAGTTTTCCCATGAGCCCCATTTGTTAAAAGGAAAAATCCTATCCCTGAGGCCAATCCTACCTCCCCTAGGTCTGGGCCCTTCTAAAAGGGCAAATGGAGACCAGACCTTCAACCCCAAGGGGTTCCAAAAGGTTATCACCTACCTCCTCAGTTATCGTGTCCTTTAGCCCCCAGGAGAACCACCAGCAGCCACCCTTCTTGGGCATTTTCTCCTTCACCAGCTTGTCAATAGTGCTCTGAATGCCAGACAAGATCAGGAAGGACACAGTGGGTGGGGTGTCTGCCAAACTGGCCTCAAGGACAGGCCTCTCTGAGGAATAATCCTCTCAAACAAATGGCACCCACCCAGTCTCCACTGGAGACCAACAATGAAAACCCTTTCTGGATGAGTTCTCTGGAACACCTCCCTGAGCTCTCAGGAGAGATTACTTTGTCAGGGGAATGTGAGACTTACTCCAGAGAGTGCTGCTTTCAAAGCTTGAGTGCTGACACTGCCCCCTTAGCTCAGGGTACTGATTAACCACAGTGTTCACTGGTCTAGGCCTTGTGGTGGGTCAAAGAAATATCAATAATAGAATAGAAATGATACAGTAAATGCTTGCTGAATAAATGGATGGAAGAAGGGGATTCAGGAGCCCTTCCTCCCACCCATCAGGCCAGAACACCTCACAATAATCAGAGAGGTGATACTTTAGGGGAGATGGCAGGACTTTCAAGGATAAGGGACTCCCTATACAGAGTCACCAAGTGTCCGAGAAAAGGGGTAACAGAAATTGCTGTCCTTCCTTCTGACTCGTCCCCCATCCAAACTTCCCCAAGAAAACTATGGATGACTCCCAAGGCCACTGTCCTCAAGTTCCCAGGATAAGGCCATCTGAACCTGTGAACCTGTGACTCTGTGAGCAGTTTCCTAGGAAGTACAGAGGGAGAAGTGATAGACAGACAGGACAAACCCACTGAGTCAGGAAGGAGCTAGCTGAATTGGTTTGAAGGACTTGGAAATTCTCTGTTCTGGGATTCAGAATCAGCCCTAATTTGGAGCTCTATCCTTTCTTGGCTAATCCCATAGGAAGACTAGAGTTGTATAATGGAATTTCCCACTAATCCCCTTTCTCCTTGCTCTCCACCCTTCCCGAGCTCCCTGTAGTGTTACCCAAACCCTCCCTATGACCAGAGCAGGAAAAATAGATGGAGAGGGAGTTCTGCTCCATTACCTTGGGCAAACTCTTCTGAAAGGCCTGAAGGGACAGGATCATCGGGGCAGCTACCGCCCAGTTGTAATGCCTAGAAAGGGGGAGCAGGGAGGAAAAGTAACTTCTCAGGAACAATGGCCAAAAAGGCAAAGCCTAGATATGGATGCGCTTGAGACTGAAGGCCCCAGATGAAGTTCAAGGCTGGAGCTCTCCATCTACAAAAGGACCCTGGGCTCCCATTTTCAGTTACTTTGTTTAGATTCTGAGAGGTTTCACATGCAATAGTAATAAACCCTCTCTCATAGCCCAACCAAATGTCCATGCTGTGTGTGCTGTGTGATGTACTGTAGAAACTTTGTTTCTTGAGACCATTAGTTGTGAAGGCTCAGCAGGGACCCTGAAATGCTGGTGACCTGGGCTCTGAGAATACTTCTAAACAGGATAAGCATCCCAGGCAGTGTGATGGAACTGCTCCCAAGAGTCAATGAAATAGATGGGCAATAGAGAATTGTAGGTTGGTCTTCTCAAAACCATCATAACACAGAGAAGAGTGCAAATGATTCTCCATGTTCTGGTATCACAAGAAGGCAAGATATATCCGAATAAACCAGAAATACCAATACCTTAATTAGTAGAAATGCTTCAGTGCGACTGATGCTGGACACGAAAATAGGCAAACCATAAGTATCCACGAAATGAACTGAACACTTTCTTTGTGTCCCAGAACCATCTTCTAACAAAATTGGAAACACATCTGACCAGTTTTTGTCAATTGTACTCTCAGCTCCAAGTCACATGACAATGTATACCTAAGTAGCACAGGACAATTTAAAAAAAAATTTCATCCCTAAGCCCACATCAGATGAAATAAGAAATGAAATCAATGGGCTACTAAAATCTGAAGAAAGAAAAGTTGAGGACCCTGGAGGTCATAGGAAATCTTTACTTTTTAATGCAAACTCCAGAAATCCTACTTCATAACAAGAAAGATGACAAAAACAGTACTGAAGTCTCCAATGACCTTGAAAAGGAGATGGCCATATTTAAGACTGGAACTCTGGAAGGTTCTTTTTGAGTTTGATGGCATGAATCCAATTGGTAGACCAATTATACCAAAATAGAGTAATAAAAAAGCCAGTTTCTGCTGTAACCATTATGAACAAACATACTTCCCCACAGCATTTGACAGAAAAGCATAAAAACCATTTCAGAACCTGCAGACAGTGGTATACGCAGCAGCTGTTGCCATGGTAGGAAAGGTGGAGCTATCAAGGAATTTCTCCACCAGCTACCCTCCCCAGGCCACCATAGTAGAAGTAACTTGAGAAAGCTATTGAAGACCTGTGGGAAGGCATTGAAAGATCTAACTGGTACGGACAGCTGAACATCATATTGCGCAGTTAAAGGCAACAAAAAGAAACATACAGAAGTGACAAGAAAAAGAAAAGCCTATCAGAAATTCTGAACTCCCTACATCAGCAACCAAGGGCCAAAGGTAAAAGGTTAAGTGCTACAAGGAGCTGAAGCAGCCCAAAAAACAAATTTAATAGTTCAATATCAACTAAAAACTACTCCAGAGGCTTAAGAAATAAATCACAGGTGAGAGAGAACATCTAAAGAAAGAGGATGTGAAAAAATTCTGGTCATCGCCATGGCTGCCAGATGGGGACTAAACAAGGCCCCATCATTCCTTCCAGATGTATACAGAGCCTGGTCTTGACACAAAATTTCAATTAAGGAAATAAGGCTAGAAAAAATGAGAAGACACATTAAAAAGAAATGATGGCTCCAAGAATGCCTAAGACAGACCCAGAAGAAGAGAATAACTCCACAGCATGTGCGAACAAATTCTCAAACAAATACCACTTTGCCACAAAGTCTAGAATTCCTGGAAGAAATGAAACAAAAACTTTTAAAATGACATCATAAATTAAATAAGAGCTCTAGGGGAAGGAATTAGAAGAATAAATAGCACAGTACAGTACTCAAAGAACATACTCCCTGAAAATTAGAATAGATTAAACAGAAATCGATGAATCTATGACAACAAGAAACATTAGAACACAAACAAAAAGCCTTAAAGAGAGAATTACCCCACTAAATTAAAAGAGTCAGACTAAAATATCTCGTTAACCACTTGAGATATATATATATATATATATATATATACACATATATGTGTGTATATATATGTGAAAAGTATCAAGCTATAGCTACTTCTAAAAACAGTTTCATTTCATCGAATCTTCCTCCAATGTTATCAAAATGTTATTTGGCTCAGTAAATATAAGATTCTTAAAATATGCCAAGAAAGGACAGAGACTGAAGCTTGAATCACAAGGTTACATGGAAACAATGGATAAAATCATATCTAGAAATCTAGAAATACTCTGATCTCCTTCAGGCAAGACAAATGAAGCATAATGATTTTAAAGCTGTGGTTTATACTCAGCTGAGACAGGCATTCTAAAATCAAAGCTGACTAGGCACGTAGAGCAATTAACACCTGTTCAATATTAGTCTTAACCTTAGCTTTCAAAGTTATAAAATGGATTGTAATCATTTTGCAGCATACCCTAACAACCACCCTCCTGAAATATTAATAAAACATAAAGCCCATTATCCTCTCGAAAGATCGAGAACTACTCAAAAGGAGGAAGAAACTTGACAAACATGCTTATAGTACGTGACAGAAAGACTTTTGGAATAAGCAAGACATCACTTGACCAAACAGTCCTAACGACTGATGAGAGGTACATGGCTTCAGACCACTGGATGGAGATTATGAAATGACTAAGATTTAAGAATGGAATCGAGAAGACTCTCCTACGGTGATATCACAAGAACTCAGTCAACAATATAAGGATGAGTCGTGCAGGCTTATTTGTGCAAATGGAGGTGTTTGTGATGGGCGTTCAGGACCAGACTTAGTGATCAATGTACACTATGCAAGGAAATGGTAGAGAAAGTGCCACATGTCACTGCAGGCTGTAAAAATTTAGCACCTGCAAAATACCTAACAAGACATGACCTGGTGGCCAAAATCATGCATCAGACATTTACACAGTTGTCAAAATTGACTAGAAAATTCAACTCATAAACTATACTGGCCACAGACCCTTATCACATACTGAACAGTTGCCCACAGTTGTGTGGACATAGCATTGACTCATAAAAACTTAACATTTTTAATAGATGTTATCAATTCAAATATTCATAATCTCCAAGATTTATGGAATGAAGAGATTTCAAAGTACAGAGACCAGACTGAAATAATTAAAATCTTTTGCACTAAGGATGAGAGGCATTCTATCTTTGTCACCTTAGATGCCATTGGAGATGTCCTAAGGATGCCGCCAGTGAGCCTAGCTTACATCCCAATGTTGTTATTCAACTACAGAAAGCAGCTATTCTGTCTACCTGGGCAAGAGTCTACAAAATTAGATTATAATAACAATAGATTCCAATACTCTTATTCGATTATTCCATCTACCTGTGAAAGTCCGCAGAAAATTAAACATAAAAGAATCCTAGTAGGAGAGAAACTTGCCCCAGAATGAGTTCTGTCTAAACCCTGATCCAAAAAGATGAGAAAAATGCTATAACAATAATGACAGCTAATTATAGTAACAACACCACCTGACATTTATATAGTCCTTTAAGGTTGGAAATCACTTTACACTCATGATCTCATATGAGTCTTACCACCATTTTGTCAGGTAAGTGCTACAGGTATCATCCCCATTTTGCATATGTGGAAACTGAGGTTAAGTGACTTGTCCAGGGTCCATACAACTAGATACCACCTAAGGCAGGATTCAAACCCAAGTCTTTCTGATTCCAAGTGCAGCCCTGGTTTTCGCTATTTGTTGTTCAGAGCCCTTCATAACCTGCCCCCCATCTTCTTACACCTCCCCCATTCCTCCTCTCTTTTACTCTTCAATCCAGTGACCCTCGCTTCCTGGCTGTTCCTCAAAAAAGACACCCCATCTTCTGACTCCAGGCATTTTTTCTGGCTGTCCCCCATGTCTGGAATGCTCTCTCTCCTTATCTCCACCTCTTGGTTTCCTTCAAGGTACCAGCTTAAATGTAAGAAGTCTTTCCCAATCCCCCTTAATTTTAGTGCCTTATCTCAGTTGATTACTTCCAATTTATCCTGTCTATAGCTTGTTTGTACATAGTTATTTACATGCTGTCTCCTCTATCAGACTGTAAGCTCCTTGAGAACAAGATTGTCTTTTGCTTTTCTTTGTATCTACAGCTATTAGCATGGTGCCCAGTACACAGCAGGTGCTTAATAAATGGTTTTTGACTGACCAATCACTAGACTTCAAGAAATGCATAATTTTTTACTGTTTCCTCTCAATCCAATTGCCCGTCCCTGACCAGTACAATGGCAGGAAGCAAGCCCAGTATCAAGCACCTGAAATGCTGTAGCAGCAACAGCAGAATCAGGTCCAATATGGAAATATCGCTAGAAGTTCAGTACCAGATTTGCCATCTTCCTCTCCTCCACAATGCCTGTCCTTACCCAAGAGGACTTTAATAACCACATAGATGCTCCCTCATACTCCTTAAATCCACCCGCATTGAGACGGTTTGCCTCACATTTTTAAAGTTTTTGCCTATTAAAAAATTTACCTTTTAAAGTTAATAAGTATCATCCACCCCCATTTTACAGACGAGAAAATTGAGGCACAGAGGTTAAGTAGTTGTCTCCTAGGGTTACACAGCTAGTATTAAGAGCTTGGACTGGTCTCCTGCCTCTGAAATGTAATAGGCAGCCTGCAGGGCTCAGGGACTCTGGGGCAGGCTGCTCCAAGAATTCAGGCAGCCAGGTCCCAGGGGGAGCTATTTAGGGTGAGTTGGCATCTCTCACGCTCAGGATTTCCTTGTGTGTTTCAGTTTATGGGGTCTCAGGGATTGTTTGGAACCAAGTAAGAATTTCACATATAAAATACAGAGTGTGAACAGCAGATGTGGATATATATAACTTAGCTGAACAGTGATGGAAAGGACAGGCCGGCCAGCCCTGGCAGCTGAACAAGTCAAAGGTACCCAGAATCAAAGCTTCAGGCCTGTGTAAAAACTAGGCCTCCCTTCTTTGCAGAGATGGGGGTGGGAGTGAGGTTGGGGGAGGAGCTAGGAATGTGGAATATTACATATACTGTCAGACACAGATGACATATTGGTTGGTTCTCCTGAACTTTTCTTATCTCTTCTACAAAGAATATCTTGCTGGGCTAGGGAGAGTGGAGGAATGTATTCGGAAATGTATATGATGTGAAAAAGAAAGTTATAAAGAAAAAACTTTTGTATGAGAGACCTGGGAGATCCTCCAATAGGCCCACCTTTCAGAATAGGCTCCTGCCCTGGTTTCCTGGACCAGGATGCATGTGTCTTGTTGGTGAATTAATTGCTAAATTCATGGGAGCTTTTTTGTGAGTGCAGATTTTCTTAATCAAAGAACTGAGGGTGCAGGACAGTAGAAAGAGGGCCAGTCCTGGATTCAAGAAGATCCTGCCTATCACACATACCAGGCATGTAACTTTGGCAGAACTAACCTCACCCCTCCATGGTCTCAGGCAACAAAGAGAGGGGCTATTGACCTTCATCATGGGGTTTTCTCTACACACATAAAGTTGCATATTTTTTTTGCTCAATTCACAGATACTAAGAGCAGAACCATCATCATGTGAGAGTCTGAAAAAATTTTTGTGTTCCCCACCCCGTTATTCCCCTTTCCATCACCACACATGGACACACACACACACACACATTTTACCAATGAGGCAAAAGGATTGTAGGCAGCACAGACCTGCCCACAAGGTCACAAAGGCTAAGTAGCAGAGGCAACATTTGAACCCAGGCCTTCCAAGTCCATATCCAGAGCTCCTCCTATTATTTGTCACTTCTCCTGCATTTCACTGCTAACTTCACCCACTCCCCCAGCCTGACTGATCCTAGCCCTCCTGAGTATCATCCCCAGCTCCTGCTGCATCCAAAATGTGTCTTTTGTACACAGTAGGCGTCTGATAACCACCTCACCCCTATCAAACAGTACGGGGGACGGTTTCCCCTGAGAAATGGAGGGAGGGAAGGAATAAGCAGTTATACTGCACCTACTATGTGCCATACACAAATGCTAAGTGCACTACAGATATTACCTCATTTGACCCTCACAACAATCCTGCAAGGTAGGTGCTGTTAGAATTCCCATTTTCCAGCTGAGGAAAGTGAGACAAATAGGATTAAATGACTTGCCCTGGGTCACGTAGCTATTAAGTGCTTGAGGTCACATTTGAACTCAGATCCTCCTGACTACAGACCCAGTACTCTATGAAGCCACCTAGTTGCCTCTAACTAAAAAATGCTCTGAGATATGCTTGTTTCCAGAGGCAGGGTCTGAATTGCCATGAGAAAGGGAGATTGAGGTTGCTTAGCACGGTGCCTAGAGCAAGGAGTAGAGAACCTGTGGCCTCGAGGCCACATGTGGCACTCAAGATCCTCAAGCGCAGCCCTTTGGCAAAGGGCCTAGACCCCTGCCCTAGACTCTCTGATGGACAGAGGTGAACCAAGATGGTTGAAGAGTAATTAAGTATGTCATTCAGACTCAAAGCAATAGTTGTCTTCCTGATCTGGGCTCCTGGAAGGACTGAAGACATTTTTGCCCACTCTAAGACAAACACCTCCCACCTCAACCCCGCTCCTCACAGGAGACTTACTTCATTCCAATTTTCACGACAAGGTTGGGGTCATATAGGATTTCTGGGTTGTCAGCAAGATCCTGATAGGATATGGCATATTTGGTAAACTTCTCTAGAGGAAAGAGGAGGCAAATGAAAGTGGGAGAACAAAAACAGATATGAGAGAGCAGAGGGCAGGTGTGGTAGGGCCTGAAGAGGACAGTGAGATAATCAGGCCATTTCTCCCCTAGGGCCCAAAGCGGGGGTGGGGAACCTGTGGCCTTGAGGCCACATGTGGCTTTCTAGATCCTTAAGTATGGCCTTTGGACTTCAGTCTTCAGGTTCCTCACCCCTGGCCCAAAGGGTCCAGCTGGCTGGGGGAGTGAGGACAGCCTTGTACACCAGCCACTGGACTATAGAATACCCACCACTGACCTTCACATCAGTTGCAAGTTTCCTCCCCTGCCCCCACCCCTGCCTTGTGAATGGAGTTCCCAGGGTCCTTCTCCTCTGCTCCTCATAAAGACAACCATTAGACCCACCTATTGAAATGTCCCGGTTATCAGCCACTCCACCACAGAGAGAAAGCTTGACGTCATTCCCCTGCTCCAGGGCAGCATCAGATAAGCTATCTGTGTTACTATCCTTCACAGTCATGGCTTTCGAGAGGTTTGTATCTGAGCCGAAGGGCTCACTCCATAGTTTGGCTTCAAGCCCAATTTCACTGAGAATGGAAGAATAAGCAGTGATAACTTACTGAGAGGGCTGGGAAAGGATTTGCTGCTACCAGGTCATTTGGGCTGGTGGATGGAACTATGCTGACTCTCCCAGAGACCTATCCCTTCTACAGAGGAAATCAAAGGGAACAGGTGCATCTTTACTGAAAACGACTTTCTTCTTTTTTAAAATTAACTTTTATTTTTTAATTAATAAATATGAGCTTCATCTCCCTTCTACCTGCTCCCCTCACTGTTAAGAGACAAACTCACCCTCACATACTTCCTAGCTGTGTGACCCTGGGCAAGTCATTTAATCTGCCTGCCTCAGTTTCCTCAACTGTAAAATGAGTTTTATATAATAGCACCTTCCTCCCAGGGTTGTTGTGCCAGGATTTCAGGAGGAAATCCAAGCTACCAAAAGCCATATGACAAAATGTTCCAAATCACTAATAATTAGAGAAATGCAAATTAATGCATTTCTTCTAAGGTTCCACCTCACACCCACCAGATCGGCAAAGTTGACAAAAAAAGAACAAGACAAACAAGAGAGGAACGTTGATGTGCCATAGGTAGAACTGTTAAGCAAATCATTCTGCAAAGAAATGTGGAACTATCTCCTAAAAGTTACTAATGAGCAGCATAGTCTATGACCCAGTGATACCACTACTAAGTCCATAGCACAAAGAGATGAAGGAAAGAGGAAAAGGACCCAGATGTACAAAAGTACTGATACGGCTCTTTTTGCAGTGGCAAAGAACTAAGCGGGTACCTGTTCATTAGTGAATACTTGAACAAGTTATGGCATAAATATAATAGAATACTATTGTATGTAAGAAATGATGAAGGGAACAGATTCAGAGAAGCCTGAAAAGAGTCGTATGAACTGATGCAGAGCGAAGTGAGCAGAATAATGTATACAAAAACATTGTTAAAAAAAAAAACCTTTGAAAGACTTAAAAACTCTGATTTATGCCACGATTGCAGAGGACTGGTGATGAAATATTCTACACATCTCCTGAACAGAGAGGTGATAGACAAAGGGTGACATGCATATATTTTTGGACAGAGTCAATGTGTGAATTAGTTTTGTGTGACTATGCATGATTGTTACAAGAGTTTTCTTTTTTCCAATGGTGGAAGGGAAAGCAAGTGAAAGAGAAAACAGATTTTTTTATTAATTAAATAATAATTTTTTTAAAAAAAGCCTCAGAGAGAATGACAAGGATGTCACTACCTTTGGGTGAGGTAAAGGGTAGCATTAGTTGAACTTGAAGAAGGCAAGTCTTCAAGGTGGATATCGCTGGGTCCCAGGTGCTGACTACTCCTCTGTGTTTCTGAGTGCAGAGGAAGGAAGCTTTAGGCCAGGCAGTGCCAGCGTGGGCACGAGAGGACAGACTCCACGGCACTGGATAAATTCAGGACCACCCAAATACCACATGGGCTGATCCCAGCCCATGGGAGACATCACTCTGCCTCCTCTCTCCTACCTCTCACTCATCCATATTCACTCGCTATTCTTACCCTTGTCCTCTTCACTCTGTCCAGAGGGATCAGAGCCCTCCTGAACTGTGGGCCCTTTGGCCGACATTATAGGGCCAGATGAGCCACGCGTTTCCTGGGTGTTCTCAGACATATTCTCCTCATTGCCTTGTGCAAGTGAATCCTGGGCTGCTGTGAGTTTTCTTGCTGCAAGGCAGTACACGGCTACATCTGAAGGTCTGCTACTCTGGAAGGATGCTGGAGGATGAAGCAGGGAAGGAGAGCTAGAAATGCCCTTAGCATCCTGGACGACAGTCTGAGACTCTGCCAATCTGTGAAAACTAGACCTCTGGAATATTGGTTCTTCCCAAAGATGAAGTTTGGTCGATATGTTACTGTGTGATGGCCTCAGCAGCTTCACGTTCTCGCCTTTCATCACCTTCAGGCAAACAAGCAGGAGAGATTAGGCCAGCAAGATCTGACGGGTGTTTGAGGTCTGATAGGTCCTAACCCTGGCCCAGGGAGTATGGGGCGTGGGGTGGGGGCAGATGTGTTGGGATGAGGTTGGGGGTGGAACTAGGTACTTAGGCACAAAATAAACCCCATTAGTTCAGGGATTCTGAGGGACAGGAAGTTGGACTAGTGATCCCTCTGATGGTAACCTAGGAAGCCCCACATGCCCTCCATCACTGCCCATGACTTTGGGGAGAGGGAGCTGTTTGGATTAAACTTCTCCATACCACCTTCTCCCAAAAAAGAAGAAACAAAGTCAAGCTCCCACTTGCTGACCTGAGGAAGCCTCCCCCAGGGCCACTGCACGTGGGACCCAGTCCTTGTGGGGTTCTGGTCTGCGTATGCCATCTCCAGCTCAGAGTCATTCTTCAAGTTCGTTAGATATTCTGAGGATAAACTGCCAGAACGGCTGCCAACCAAAGGCTTACTCTGGTCTCCTAGCCAAGCTCATCTCCTTCTCCCCGTTCTGCTTGCCCGTGACCTCTTGCTCAGCTCTGCTCCCACTCCAATGCAATCTAGACCAGTAGCTGGCACAGCCCAGCACTGAACTTTCCTCTGGGAATGGTCTTCATGAATCTCAGTCAGGCCCAGCTCCACCTCCCTCCTCCCTTCCTACAGCCATCTGGAAAACAGTCCCCATTGAGTGACCACAAGCCTGTTCATCAATAAATTCTCTTTTACCTCTCCTTCAATGGGAATTCCACATCTGGAAAGACAAATGAATCTTTGGACTCTACAAAGGCATCATCCGCAGTGGAGAAACTAGTAAGACAGGGAAACAGAGTCACCATCTTCACCTCCACCTCTTCACTTCCTATAGCCACCTGAAAAACAGTCCCCACTGAGTGACTACAAGCCTGCACATTGATATAGTCTCTTACTTGTCCTCTGGGTGCGTCACATCTAAATAGAGATTGGAATCTTTGGGCTGTGCAGAGACATTACCATCAGTGTTGAAACTAGTAAGAAAGGGAAACAGAGTCACCATACAGTAGAGAGAAGAGGGGCAAGGCCATGCTCCCACCACCCACAGAACAAGGGAAGGTCAGTGCCTGGGTCTCCAGAAAGACAGAGGCAGAGAGAGAGCTATGACTACAGTCTTTGTGGGTCCAAAGTCCACCCCTGAAAGTCAGGAGGGGACCAGAAACATGCAGTCTGCATACCCACTGCCAGGCCCCAAAGGGAGCAGAGCCCGGGGCTGACGAGTCCACCCTAAATACCTGGTGATTTACTAGAGCAGTTTCCAAAGCAGAAATAGTAAAGTTAGTCTATTTGACAAGCCTGAAATGAAAATCTTTTTCTTTTCAATAACCAAGAGAGAAAACCAAACATGAGGCCTCTCTTGAGCCTCCTTGACTGTTGGTGCCTTTCCTCCTAAACTATCTTGCAAAACAACTATGAGAAAAATACCTAGCCTGTATATAGCACTTCAAGGTTTGTAAAGTACTTTACATGCATTATTTCACTGATCCTCACAAGCCTACAAAGGAGGCAATATCATTACTCCCATGCTACAGATGAGGAAACTAAGTCACGCAGAAATTAAGTGACTTGGCCAGGGCCACATAGCTAGCAAGTGTCTGAGACAGGATTCAAACTCAGACCTCCTTGACTCTAACTCTAGTTCCCTTATATTTAACTACTTTATATATATTTGCATTTGTTCTCTTTATATTTATGCTGTATATTATTTATATATGTAATTATACTCTCCTCCACTGGAATGTAACCTCCTTGCAAGTAAGGACTGTTTCGTTTTTTGTCTTGTCTTCCCAGGGCCTAGCATACTGCCTGGCTTACAGTATGTACTTAATAAATATTTGTTGATTGAACAAATGATCAAGGGGCTTCCAGGGCCTTGGCATAAGCCGTATCCTCCCTGGATCTTTGGGGAGCTCGGTGTCTGAAAACGAGGTTTTCAGGTGAATCCCGCCACTGACTGCCCATGTGACTGTGGAAATGTCACATATCCCATTTACATCTCGGTTCTCGTTTGTAAAACGTGGGGATTTGATTTAAATGATTTTTAAGGTGCCTCCTAGTTTAGAGCAGTTAGAAATGGGATCCTGTGAATTCACAGGCTGGAGTCAAGTGTAATGTATCATAGGAGAGAAGGATGGGCACACGGCAGCTGGGAAAGAGCTTCTGACTTTGTTCTCAGACTCAAGAAAATGTCACTTAGGGATTGACCACCAGGAACCTCTCCTTCAGGATTCCACATAAAACAAACGTCCTCCACAATGTTTTCAATTAACATCACCTCACCTTGATTTTTCTTTAGTGTTTCTGTATTCTTTCTGTATATATGTGTGTGTGTGTGTGTGTGTATATTCCCTTAAATGACTCTCTAATTTATTCTATGTCTGCATTTTATTTCTCCAACCAGACTAATCCCCTTAGCCCTCCCCTTTCTTCATCACACACACACACACACACACACACACACACACACACACACACGGGCAGGGAACCCGTAACATATTTCTGTATCTCCCTTACAGGGCCAAGCACTGGGCTGGGTGCACTGTTGCCGTTGCTCAGTCCTGTCTGACTCTTCATGACCTCACTTGGGGTTTTCTTGGCAAAGATATTGGAGTGGTTTGCCATTTCCTTCTCCAGCTTATTTTACAGATGAGGCAAACAGGGTTAAGTGACTTGCCCAGGGTCACACAGCTAGTAAGTGTCTGAGGTCACATTTGAACTCAGGAAGATGAGCCTTCCTGACTCCAAGCCCAGCACTCTGTGCGCCGTGCCACCTAACTGTAACATACCTGTTGATAATATTTATTGACCTGTATTCTAGGCCAAGAAAGGCTCCAACCAACAGCAACCCTTGGTCCCTTCAGTGGACCTTGAATAGGAAGGCCTCAACCCAACCAAGTTTTACGACTGTGGGGGCACAGAGATTGATCCTTTACCTCACCTCCTCCCCCTACGCCACCCCCCCTCCATGGTTCTCACTCACGATGCTGAGGACAATGCTGTGGCCGGTGTCACTTCCAAGACTATGTCACTCTGTATTCCTTCCAGCTCCTCGGAACTGGAATTGGGTGTTATTGCTGGCACTACCTTGCTCTTCTTTTTGGCTTTCTTCCGGCGCCGCCTCTTTTTCCGCAATGGGATGGCCACCTCTGAGGTTTTTCTGTGGATATCCTCAATGAGATCCAGCAGAGGGTCGCTCAGGATCTCGTTGGTGTTCTCCACAGGGACAGGCGAGGTACGTGGGCTGGTGGGGACCTCCTCCTGGGGTTAGGCAGGGCAGGCCCAAAACAGTTGGGAGGACAGTCAGCATTTTGTGCGATGTATTAGAAAAGGTACTACTGTATTTAGGAGGCTTGAATTCTAGTCCCCCGGCTATGGGACTAAATAAAGCCCTTCACGACCTGGCTCCTGCCCTTTCCCAGTCTTCTTACACTTTACTCCCCTCCATAAATCCAGTGACGTTGGCCCACCCCATTTCCCACTTCCACACCTTTGTCCTAACTGCCCTTCATGCCTGTTTGGCTTCCTTCAAATTTTAGCTTCTTCATGAGGCATTTCCCATTCTCTACACACACACACACCCCTCTCCCAGCTGCTAGTGTCTTCCCTCTTACTTTCCATCAGCTCTCTCTATACCTTAAAGGTGCACACTTGTTTACATGTTGTTCCCCACCCCTTCCCCCCCCCCCCCCCCCCCCCCCCCCCCCGCCTCGCCAATTAGAATGTGAGACCCTTGGGGCAGGGGCTCCATTTGTCTCTTTTTGTATCCTCAGATCTTAACTCAGAATTCAGCACAGAGTGAGTGATTAGTTAACATTCGATTGATTGAAGTCTCTCCCCTTCTCTGAGATGCAATTTCTTCATACACAAAGCAGGGAAAAGAATATTTGTACCATCTCACAGGGTTGTGATGAGGAAAGCTTTTTGCCATCCTTAAAGCCTTGAAAATGCAAACTGTAATAACGATCATTTTTTCAGGGGCCAAACAGAGTAAGCGTTCAATGAGGGATTGAGCAGTAACGGGCATTTAAGGCTCGCACAACACTTTCTTGTTTGATCTGCACAAGAACCCTTAGGGAAACTGCGATGCAAAGATGTCGAATGGCATGTCCAGGGTCACACGGCTAACGGCAGGCACAGTTGGAATCCGGGTCTTGCCAGGCTCCTCCAAATCCAATACCTCGCTCTTGGAGAAGCAAGGGGCCCAAGAGCTAGAATGCGAATGTCAGCAGGGCTGCACCCCCAGGGTGAGAGAAGATCTCACAAAAGGGCAGATCTATAGATTGCCCTGGCACTTTTGGGAGCTGAAAAGAAAGGGGAGGGGAAAAGCAGGGGCTATCTGCAGGAAGGAAGGAGAACTAGGTTAGGGCAATACACTCACCTCGTTGGTCTCCAGCTGCTGAACAAAGAAGGCTTGCCCATCGTCTCCCAATTTCATTTGCAGGTCCACTGGCTTCCCGTTAATTTCAACATCAACCTAGGAAGGGAGGAGTAGACCGTGTCTCATAGGTGATTTCACTTTTGCTCTCCCCTTCACATTACTGTCCATATTGGTTAGCCCAACCCCCTCATTTAAAAAGTGTAAACTGAGTCTTAGAGAGGTTAAACGACACACACATAGAAAGGAGCAGAGCTGGGACTCAAACTCAGATTCTCTGAATCTATTACCCCATTACCACACTGCCTGGCACAAGCTGCTGGGGTATCAGAGCTTCAACCCTGCTTTCTGCTCTAAGGCAGGAGATGGTGCCATTCCCCCAGCTCAATCACTTTGCAGTGCAGACAGTGTTACCTTGTTAATTCTCAAGGGAGTTAGGCTCTCTCTCCTCCCATGACAATACCCAAGACCTTGGGCCAAGATGGTTGAGGTCAAGGAGAAACCTTCAGGACAACCCACCATCCCACAGACCCTGCAACTTACCACCTTCTCACGGGATCTCAGTACACTCAGCTTGCCAAAACGAACATGGAAAGGGGAGCAGACGAAGGAGCCATCTGGTTGTCTCACTACTAGCACATCAGTGCCACCTGATAGTACGGCAGGGTTCAGGCCCTCGTACAGTTCCTTTACTGTCACATACACCGTCTCCGCCAGCTGGCCCACATAGTTCATGGTCTGGCACTGTCAACAAGGCCCATGACAGGAAGGGTCAGCAGGAGGCCAAGGTCTGCCATATAGCCCAGCCACATGGCTTTCTCCTAGTCTTTACAAAGTACCAATTGCAGGGTAAATTATCCTTTTTAGATGAGGTCAACATTACCTATTGTAACTCACCGCATATAAACCATTTCTAGGATTTTATAAGCATTACCGGCACACACCCATTGATTGTAAGCACCACATTCTTGTTTCACAGAACTCTGGGACACCATTGTTCCTGCATGGGCTATCTCTGGGGTATCATAGATGAAGAAGTTAACTCCAAGGGCAAGAGTTCTGAAAGCTACTGATGGAACAGGGACAAGGGCAAGGCCAGAACCCCACGAAAATCGGCAGGAAGGGAATCAGGGCCTCACGGTTCCTTTTCATCCTATGAGTTGGCTCTCTGGGTTCCAAGGAGCCTTTCCCCAAACCTCTCTGGTCTCAGGGGAAGAAGTGATAATCCTGTATCCACAACTCTTTCAACACCTCAAAAGTCCATCTATCTCCCTTCTTTTCAGGGACCCTCCTTGACAGTCTCAGCAAGTTGCGCTACAGAAGTTCAGAGCTACGAGTGTCCTCTGAAGGCCTCCCTGAACAGGAAGCCCTTCTACAACATCCCTAAGTGGCCATTTGACCTCTGCCCAGCCACCAGTGACAAGGAGCCCACTACCTTCTATCTTCAAAGGCAGAGGGCTTCAGAATCTCCCCCTAAGTTCAAAGCTGCAAGTGGCAAAGGGGGTCTAGAAGGCCAACTCACCTGTAAAAACCAGGCCACACCATCCCCAGAAATAGAAAGGGTGTGGAAGCCTTCTTTGTACCTTCACCACCTACCCCACAGGCCAAGTCTTCCTTTTCCCCTAGTACTCCATCACCCTCTCCAAGGGAGATGAAGGCCAGCCTGTCCTCCTGGCTTCAGATGCAGAAACAGGGCTGGGGGTAGGATGCATTCACACCAGATCCCAGGAGGCTGGCTCCCCAGCTCTCTGCTCTCACGAACAGCCCTCAGCGTCAGCCCTCACTGGAACCGGGGCCCTGGCCCTGGCAGCGACAGTGCCTGTCGGCTCCCCCGACAGACTGACAGAGACAGATAGAAAGACAGACACACAAAGGCCAATGTCACGGGACCAGAGGGACAGGCCAAGCAAAGCTGCTGAGTCCAGCTACCTGGTCTGCAGAGAGTAGATAGTAGGGGAGGACAGGAGGATATGACGAGGCATGGGAGAACAGCTGAAGCCACCCCACTTCCCCCACCAGCTCTACCTATCCTTAGGACACGGTTCTAGGTCTGATCCTTGAACATTGGGTATATACAAGTATAGCAACAGAAGTCAGAGCCCCCGATCCTCAAACAGCCAATCAATATGTCCCCTATGCCCCTAGTGGATCCCTTCCATCTCCCCCTTCCCTCTTCCCTGCATCTGGCACAGGATTTAGGTTTCCCTTCTGCAGTATGCAAGTGCACCTTCTCTCTCTCTCTCTCTCCCTCTCTCCTGTAAAATAAGGAGGTGAGATTAGCTGCTCCCTTCCCACCAGCCTCCCATCCTGGGCTGGGGTGGCGGGTGACTCCACCTCTACGCTGTGAGGTCACCTTTTCCCTCTGTGCCTCAGTTTCCTTCGCTGTAACATGCTCAGGCCAGACCCTCCGGATCGGTGCCTCCGGGGGGGGGGGGCGGTCTGTGACTCCCCTGCCAGTGGGCAGGCGTGGCCCCGCTCCCTCCCAGGGCCTGGCCTTGCCAAGGCAGAAGGCCGTCTGTCTGAACTCCAGTCCCTGAATTCTGGGAAGTCGTGGGGCGGGTTCTTCCTGGGCTTGGAATCTAGACCGGGCCTGACCTAAGAACCCGAGGTGCGAGTGGTGCCGAGGCCCGGCCCGGGGCCCCAGAGCCTTCAGAAACAAGGGGCGGACAGCCATCTCCCCCTCCCCCACCACCTGCACCCCAAGGCCGTTCCAGGCACACGATGGATACAAGAGCAGGAGCCACCTTGCCTCAGTTTCCCCACTTTACAAAACAACATTAAGGAGGGCCCTGGACCACGGACCTCTATGGTCCAGCAGAGCAGCGAGGGCCTAGAAGTCTCTGCGCTCCTCCACCAGGACGCCACACCCGGGGGGAGAGGGAGGGGGGCTCCGCCACACCCTGCCGGGTGGGGCCGAGCCTGCCCGGGCGCCCCAAAGCCTCGCCCTCGGAAGGGTCCCTGAGTCATCAGAGCTCCAAGGCCGTCTAGTCCTGACTCCCGAATTTTACAGCTGAGGAAACTGAGGCCCCGAGAGATCAAATCACGCGGCCGGGCATTAGAGGCAGGCCCTTGAACCCAGGTTCTCGGACTCCGGTTTTTCCTGCGGGAGTGCCGGCGGGCAGAGCCCCACCCCCTCCGCCTAAACGGTAGGTGTCTTTGGACGGAGCAGGCCGATTACCAAAAGGCCGCTCTGGCCCGCGGTCTCTAGCCAGTCCGGGTGGGATGGAAGCAGGGCCAGTTGGGGGGCGGGGGGAGGAGGGAGCAGCCGGGATCCCGTCCCCCCACCCTCCCCCACGCCACCCCGCGGCGCCTCTCCTCTGCCCCGGAGGCGTCCCCAAGGCCCGGCCGGCCCAGTGACCCCATCCCGGGCCTCCTGGCTCGGGCAGTCAGGGCCAGCCTGTGCCCTGGTGGGGCTCTGTCTCACCTTTCCCAGGCCTCCCGGAGTCTTCCCACGGCTTCTGAGCAGGGGGCCCCCTGCAGGCTGGGGCAGGCGGTGCATGGGGTTTTAAACCACCGCCCCATCCCCACCCAGAGGGTCTCCCTCACTGGTGGCCTTTCAGGCCTGAATCCCCACCCCCTTCACATCCTCCATCCTGCTTCCCACCCCCCCCACCCCCGCACTTGGAGGCTTCCTCGGTGCCCAGGAGGACCCGCACACCTTCTAGACCGCTCTCCTAAGTCCAGTATTGCCACCCTATCCTGAGGCCCCGTGTTTGTGGTCAGATCCCGTGCTGTCCTTTTTGTGTCCATCACCCCCACCCCCACCCCGCACTGAGGGCCTCAGT
>CM053625.1:74686485-74710698 GCA_028646595.1 Phalanger gymnotis
CCCAAGCCACCCCCATTACCCAGACCTAAGGGTAGAGGAGTACGGCATCCTGGCTGGAATTACCTGAAGTTTGTTTATGGAAAGCCTAGACTTTATCCTGCTCCAAAGTTTGTTTGGTTGTTTTGAGCGGGAGGGATACCTTTGTTTCCAGCTTGGGTGTGAAATATGGGAACAGCTCCAGGTTCCAGGGGCCAGTTGGGCATCAGACAGGATATACAAGACTTGTTTTTGGAGTCTGAGTCTCTGACCTTAGCCTGGTTACTATTATTATTTTAATAAGCATTTGGGTGTTTTCTTAGAATCATTTGGGGAAGATGGCCAGCCTCATGTTAGCCCAGCATGCAGACCAGGAAGCTAAGTCCCTGACCATGGAGACAAATCACTGTTAATGACAAAGCTACATTAAGCCAAACTAATTAGCCTCTTCTTTGCCAAGAAGGCTAAACACTATCCCTTTAATTCTCCCTCCAGCTTTTAGCTATTTGCTTTTATTTGGGTGTGGGCAAGGGGGTAGGAGTTCTCAGCAATGTGGCCATGTTGTAGGAAGAGGCCCTCCAGGACAAGAGGCCAGCCCAGCCAACCTCTGGGCCTGGTGTAGAGATAAGCAGCTGCCCCAACAGGAGAGCTCCATCTCCCCATCTGAAAAAGGGAAGCCAGGACCATCACCAATGACACAGACAGACAAGAGAACTGAAAACCATACCCTAGGAGAATAGGATGGAGGAACTAGCAAAGTTTATGATTGCTTCAAATATTTAAAAGGTTCAGTGAAATAGCTAGCTAGCACTTATACAACAATTTATATTTTATGAAGCACTTTCCATATGTTATCTCATTTAATCCTCACAACAGCCCTGTGAGGTAGGTGTGATTACAAGCCTTCTTTTACCTATGAGGAAACTGAGGCTGAGAGATCACACAGGGTTACACAGTTACATGTCTGAGGCAGGATTTGATCTCACATCTTCCTGATACCAAGTTGAGTGCTTTTTCTACCAAGCCACCCAGCTGTCACCTAGTGTGGAAGAAGGATAAAACTCGTTTTGCTTGGTGCCAGAAGGCAGAAATAGGAAGAAATCAGTGAGATGCGGAGACCTGGTCTCAAAAACAAAATAAAAATCCCTCCTCTGACCCCTTGCTATTTGTGTGATCAAAGGCAAGTCACTTAATGAAATAATAATAGCTAATATTTATATCATGATTTAAGGTTTGCAAAACACTTTTTATATGCTGTCCCATTTGAAATTCACAACTCCATCAGGGATATGTTATTATACCCATTTTACAGATGAGGAAACTGGGGCAGACAGAAGCTAAGTGACTTGCCCAGGGCCACCCGGCCAATGGGAAATGAATGTAAGTCGTCCTGACTCCCAAATCGGCCATGCAATACACCATGCTGTATCTGCCATGCCAGGTTATTATGGTCATTTCAGTTTCCACTACCCTTTCTGTGCAAATGGTTCCCCATCCTACCTCCTCTGGGTGACAGTTCTGCATCTCCACTTGCCCCCCTAGAGGCCTAATCCTGAACTCTCATGAACTTAAACAGAAGTTAATTTAATACTTACAGAATCATGGGATCTCAGAGTTGGAAGGGACCTCAGAGGTCATCTTGTTTAACCTAGACCTGAACAAGAATCTCCTGTATAATATTAGGGAGGCAACCTAGTATAATGGAAAGAACTTTGGTCCTTTGAGTCAGAAGACTAGGGTTCACATCCTACTGCTGACCCTTGTGACCTTGGTCTAGCCATTTCCCTTCCCTTCCTTCCCTTTCCCATTTTCTCAAGTGTAAAACAGACTGGATTGGACTCTGGACTTTTGAGATCTCTTCCAATTTTGTATCTCTGAGCCTGTGATCCCAGTGAAGGGAGCCTCACCTTCCAGGGACTGGACTTCACTACTTCGTGAAATGACATGTTCCACTTTTGGAGAGCCTCAATTGTTTGGAAGTTTTCTATTGTCCCAAGCCTAAATCTGTCACTGCAAGTCATACCCATTGCTCCAAGGTCCTCTCCGCTGGGGCAGAACAGGGCCAGTTCAATCTTTCTTCAACACGGCTGCCCTTCAGACATTTGAAGACAGCGACCAACATTTCTAAAATCTCTCAGACTGCCATCTCACCTTTACAGTGTTTTTTGTCTGATCAAATGCTTCCACTTATATTATGTGATTCTGACTACACACACACACACACACAATCTGTGATGAAGCATTCTCATTGATAAATAAGGAAAATGAGGCCCAGAGAGGTTCAGTTACTTGCCCAAGGTCGCACAGGCTCTACCACACAGTGAGAGAACTGCAATTAGAACCCAATCCATCTTCTTGACCCCAAACTGTCTCCAATCACTTCTCTATTTTTTAAGTATCTTCATTCTCTCACTTAAGCCAAAAAAAATTCAGAAATATCTTTAACACTTACTTTTCTCCTCCTCCCCCCCCACCTGCCCCTCTCCATCCTTTGGCTTTTGGAGCAGCTGGTGGTTCAGTGGATAAAGCACTAGGCCTGGAAACAGTAAGACCTGAATTTAAATCCCTCCTCAGACACTCGCTAGCTACATGACCTTTGGAAGTCACTTAATCTGTTTGCCTCAGTCCCCTCAGTTGTAAGATGGGGATAACGATAGCACCTGCTTCAAAGGGCCGTTGGGCAGATCACACGAGAGCATATTTGTAAAGCCCTTAGCATGGCCCGTGATGCATTGTTGTCATTTGGTCCTTTGGACCCATTCGTGGCTGGACCTAGTCTTTACTCACCCTCCCAAAGCTCCTTTCTCTGGCCACCACTCCCCACTGGGGTGTCTCCCTCTAGGAGAATATTGGTGCTTTGAGGGCAAGGACCCATTGCACTTCTGTATCTTTATGTACCTACATATCAGGTGTTTACTAAATGCCTTTTCATTTATTCATGTCCAGATAATTGCCAAGTACTACTCAATCGAACTCTACAATCTCTTTTATTCACCTCTTTCTTTTTTCCCACTATTGCCACCCTTGTCTAAGCCCTTTTTACTACATGCTTGTATTATTGTACTAGTCTCTTAATTGGTTTCCCCATCTCCAGTTGCTTGTACTTCTGATACAGCCTATGCATACTACCTGATAACTCCAATTCTTCCAGGATTCCTGATTTAATTGGTGTGGTGTTGGTAGCTGGTCTTTGTGGATTGTAGGGGATGAGCCTCTCTGGGCTAAGTTGCGCTGATCCTCAGATTGTAGTCATATTATCCATGTCTGGGGCCATACTACAAGCCCTTCCTGCTTGGTAAGACCTGTTGTTGCACCAGCGTAGACTTAAGGGCTCAGGGTTCTCTGCCTGATTATTTTTTCCAAAACACTTTTATCACAAACAAGAGAGTTTGGAAATCTCCACCGACTGTAGGATAAAGTCCAACTCTTTAGCCTGGCAGTCAAGGCCCTCTATATAGTGTGACTCTATCCTACCTAAAAAAACCCAACATTTTATTGGTGCTTTAATTTTTTTTTAAAACATTGCTGTCACTTTCCAAGGATTTGTTAAACCCTCCCTTGAAACAAAGATATAATTGCCAAGCAAAACCAATCAACTCAGCAGCTACATGTGACTTCATTCTACAGCTATCATCTACCATTTCTCTTGAGAGGAGAGAGGCAAGCTTCATCACTGATTCCCTGAAGTCATAATTACTGTATTCATCATTCACCAATTACTGTGCTGGTCAGAGTTCAGGTGTCTTTCAGGGCTATTTTCGTTTGAATTATTAGTATCATTACATTATTGTATCAATTATTCTTCTGGCTCTGTTCACTTTTCTTTGTATCAGTTCAAACAAGTCTTCCCAAGTTTCCCCAAAAAGAGAAATAATATAAAACTTATCATTTGCGTCAGAGGTCTCAAACGTACAACCTACAAGACAGTATTTCCAGAATACAGCCAGAACCATATTAAAATATCACTGGCAAACAGTTAATGAAAATAAATAAAAATATGACAAAACATAGATAATGTTAATTTGTGGTTTTCTAAGTCAATATGTGGCCCTCAGAGATCCAGTTTCTGTTTCAGTTTGACATTACTGGTTTGATACTTAAGCACATACTGCCTCAAAATAATTTTTAACATTTCATGCATATGTCTCCTATTTCCCCACCTCCAGAAGTCATACACATCTTTGTAGCGTGCCCCACAGAGCCTAATGCAGGGGTAATGCTCCATAATTACTCTGTTGGATGAAAACTGAACCACCTTCTATTGGTATGCATTGCATTCTATATTTTCCAAAGTACTTCACATCAATATCTCACGTGAACTTTGGCCAAATTTTGTTTCAATTCTAGCTCTGCCATTACTACTTGAATGACCTTGAGAAAGGGTGGCATGGATTGGGAGACAGGAAGACCTGGCTTTGGACCCTGGCTCAAGCATTTACTGGTATATGACACTGGGCAAGTCTCAGCCTCAGCTTCCTCAGCTGTAAAATCACGATAATATCACATTTTGCAGAGTTGTGAATGATCAAATGAAATAACCTTTAGGAAGCACTTTATAAAGGTCAGCTGTTATTAATATCTCAGTCTCAGCTTTCTCATCTAAAAAAATGAAGGATTTGGAATAGATGTTCTGTGACCTCCCTTCCACCTCCAACATTGTGTCACTCTCAAACTTGAAGCTTGGCTCTGATACTTGCTGCCTCATGACCTGGCGCAAGACACCTAACCTCCCTAAACCTCAGTTTCCTCATCTGTAAAAGAAAAGGGTTAGAGTACATGGCCTCTAGTGGTTCCTTCAAGTTGTAAATCAATGATGTCATGTCCCGATGATGCAAGCTGGGCAGATTTGAGAGATGAAAGCAAGGAGGCTTCAAGAGACAGTGATCGTCAGAGAGCTTCCTCTTTTCCCTCCTCCTCCTCATCTCACATCACTCAGGTGTTTTCTCTTTTCTATCTCCATTTCTATGCCTATTTCCCATGAAGATGTAGCCCCTCTCCTTGCCAGGCCTAACATCTCCACATGCACAAGTGATCCCATTCCATCTCGTCTTCTCCAGATTTCCTTCTCCATCGTCTTCACTCTCTCACTTACCTTCAATTTCTCCCTGTCTATTGGCTGCTTCTCTATTGCCTGAATACATACCCACGTCTTCTCCATCTCCAAAAAAAAAAAAAAAACAAAACCCTCACTTCATCCTTCTCTTCCCCTGCCCCGCAACTGTCATTCCATAACTCTTCTCCCTTTTGTAGCTCAACTCCTTGAGAAATCTGTATACAATGAGTACCTCTGTTTCCTTTCCTCTCACTCTCTCTGACCTCATCCCTTAACTGAAATGTCTCTCTCCAAAGTTACCAGTGATCTCCTATCATCAGATCTTATGGTCTTCTCTCAGTTCTTATCCTCTCTGACCTCTGCGGCCTTTGACATTGCCGCTCACCCTCATTTCTCTGGGTTTTCAAGATACCGCTCTCTTCTGGCTCTCCTCCTGCCTGTCTAACTTACTCGGTTTTCTTTTCTGGGTCTTCATCCATATCACACCCACTAACTATGGGTATTCCCCAAGGCTGTGTCCTGGGCTCTCTTCTTTTTTCCTTCTATACTATTTTACTTGGTGATCTCATCAGCTCACGCAGTTTCAAACCTAAGCAGATCATTCTCAGGCTTAATTCGTTCAGCCCTAACTTGTCTCTTGAGCTCCAGTCTAGCATTTCCAGCGCCCCGACTGTGTATTGGACACTTTGAATGATATCTCCTAGATAGCTTAAATTTGACGTGTTCAAAACTGAGCTCATTATATTTCTCCCCAAATCCTTTCCTCTCACTAACTTCCCTCTTACTCTCCAGGGCACCATCATCCTCAGTCACCCAGGCTGGCCACCTAGGTATCATTCCTGACTTTTCACTCTCTCACCCCTCAAAGCCAAATAGTTGCAAAGGCCTATTGTTTCTAGCTTTATAATAGCTCTCCTATACTCCCCATTCTCTGCCCTGACATCGCCACCACCCTGCTCCAACCCCTCATCACTCCATAGTAATACTGTTGCAGTAGTTTACTGGTTAGTCTGCTTGCCTTAAGACTCTTCCCACTCGGCCATCAAATCGATCTTCCGGAAGCACAGGTTTCACCATATTACTCCCCAATTCAATCAACAATAGGGGCTCCCTATCACCTCCAGGTTCAAATATAAAATCTTCTAAAACCTTCCATAAGCTAGCCTCTTCCTACCTTTCCATTCTTCTTATTTTTACATTCCCTCTCCACCTAGCCCAATATTCTTCCATCCAATGATACTGGCTTCCTCTATGTTCTTTGTACTAGATACTCCATCTCTCAACTCCTAGCCTGGAACTCTCTCTTTCTTCATTTTTGCCTCCTGGCTTCCTTCAAGTCTCCTCTAAAATCTCGCCTTTTACAAGAAGCCTTTCCGGATCCCCCTTAACATCAGTGCCTTTTCTCTCTTGATTATCCCCAATTTATCCTATCTTATTTATACAGAGTTGTTTACATATTGTCTCACCCGTTCGACTGTGAGCTCCTTGAGAACAAGGACTGTCTTTTACCTTTCTTTGTATCTTTAGTACTTAGCACAGAGCCTGGTACAGGATAGATGCTTTAATACTTGTTGACTGACTTGCCCAAGGTCATTCAGATAATAAGAGGGAGAGGCAAAATTAGAGCCTGCATAAGTCTTTTGTCTCTCCCTTTTAATTTTTTTTTAAACTAGACTAAGCTACTGATCCTGATGTCTGATCAACCCCTACCCTTCCATCCTTGGTACACTGCGCCTTTGCTAAGAAAGAGGGACAATGGAAACAGACTCCTCCTTTTGGAGCAAGCAGGCCCACTTAGACCCCAGGCACACAGCTGTGTGTCACAGCAGCATGGCATAAAAGGAAGAATCAGTGAAGGGGAACCCAGGGCAGAGTCCTACCAGAAACCAAAGAAAGGCTGTAACACCAGGGAACAAACCAGTTGGAGCGCCCCTTGGAAGAAGGCCCAGGAACAGGATGCAACAGTTTGGAGGCCTGGAGTCCAAGCCTCAAGTTGTCAAGGGAAGTCTTCCCAAGGAATAGCTGCCCCACTCCCTTTCTCTTTCCCCCACACCAACCCTTGCTCCTGCTCTGCCTGTGGGATTTCTTCAGTCCCATGGCCTGCCAGCCATTCAGGAAGCCTTACCTGGGGGCTGGGCTTGGCTCAGCACTACACCTCCCACCTCCTAGCTCTCACCTCTCACCTTCTACCTCCCAGAGCTGGCCTGGCTTGGGTTCCCACAGACCTTAGGAGCTGAGCTGGCCAAAGGCCAGACTAGACTTTTTGGATTTGCCTGCCCTGCCCTCCTCCTCTTCTCACCTGCCACTTCCCGTGTTCCTTTCACCTGAGGCTGGCGGAGGAAAGGAAGGAGGGAGGGGCCTTGGACCCAGCCTTTCCCAGCTGCTTCCACCTCTGGCTCGAAGTCTCAGTCTGTACACCCTGTCAGGGCAGCTGCTGTCAATCCTTCTGTTCTCCTGTAATTAAAGGCCCCAGGGAGAGAGCAGTGATGGATGGATACATTTCCTGCCTCAGGGGCAAAGCTGCCTGCCTGCCTGCCTGCCTACCTGTCTGGGCTGTTACCCCAGGCCTGGAGACTCTTCCCTCTCCCCACCACCCCACCCTGGCTTAGGCCCAGGGCCATCCTCTCACTCTTAGTCGATTCGCAGCTGAGGCCCGGGTCCCAGGTGCCTGGAGGTTCCATTTGGAGAGCCATAGAATCATGGCATTTCAGAGTTGGAATTTCAGAATTTCCAAGTCTAAAATTTATTGGTGGAAGGAGTTTGGGCACCTATGACATCACAGAGTCACCTGAAATCATAGAATCACAGGTCTTTGGCATAACGGATCTGCAAGGCTGTGCTAGGTGCTGGGGCTACATGGACACAAATCAATCAGTCACCGTTTTCAAAGAGCCTACCTGCTACTGATATTGAGGCCATGGGTAGGGCCTCCCAGTACCATTTATTATCTAACTACAGGGAAGAGCCTTGAATGCAGCCTCCATAAAATAAGCTGAGGCTGTTCCATCAACAGCTGGCCAGTTCAAAAGGTGCAGACCCTCCCTGGTGGCCAGGACCTCAGCTCCAAGAAGCTTATGGAAACAAGACTTCCCTGAAGCTCCACCAAAAGCTGGTGATCACAGATTACTCCAGGGAACAATCCTTCATCTAAAATGAAACTAAGCCAAGACTTGCAGCTGGCAAATTGGACCCCAAATCTTCTTCTGTGTTGAGATCTGAGGGAGTCAAGTAACGGTCCCCAATAAATCCTAGACCTCTAAGGGATCTGGAACTGGAAGGGGTTTGGGGGCTATCTCTTCTGCTCCTTTTACAGATAAAGGAACTGACACCTAAGGAAGTGGAGTGACTCATGTAATAAGTGTTAGATTTGAACCCAGGTTCTCTGAATCCAGAGCCCAGTGCCCTTTTTCCACTGAATCACAGGCTTGGCTAAAATAATCACAAAAAGACTTCTCTCACCACAGGCCTCATTAGGTATTGTTTTAAAGTCAGCCCTTATAACAGTCTCATTTTTTTTTCTTAGAATTTTCTCAAAATGGGAAAAATAGGTCTCTAAACCATATGGGTTTGTCCAGTACCCACTGAGGGAAGGGTTAAAACAGATATGGTGGGGTTTGAGTAGAGAATAGGCTGGACATTCCCCACATTCCATTCCTGGCAAAAATGTGGAGGGAATGCCATGATTACATGCCCCTCACCCTTTAGTTTGTAAACCTAAGGGACTTGCTGATCAGTGCCCCTACCTTGCCTTTGATGACCCAGCTACCTCCTTCGTCTCAAAATCCCAAAGGCCCTGAGCTGTCTTCATAGACTCCTTAGGCCATAAAGGGACTTTGAGGAGCAATTTATTCCATCCCCTGCCTTTGGAAGTATCCCTAACCCCTCCTGTAGAGTGGGGCATTGGGCAGAGAGCCAGATGCTATGGCAGTCTCCTGCATCTCAAGGTGATAACTAGAACCACTATGAAAGATTACACTTCCCTAGCTGGCCACTGGAGAGCGGGTCAGAAGCAGCCTCCTCCCCTCTACTCCCACCCTCCACTTCCCCAGTGGATAGGGCCAAAGAGAATCACAGCTCTGGTTTTGTTTTTGTTTGAGGTTAAATGCTTTCTTTCTTTTTTGGGGGGGAAGGGGGAAGGCTGGGCATTTGGGGTTAAGCGACTTGCCCAAGGTCATACAGCTAGTACATATGCCAAGTGTCTGAGGTCAGATTTGAACTCAGGTCTTCCGGACTCCAGGGCCGGTGCTTTTCTTACTGCACCACCTAGCTGCCCCTAAATGCTTTCTTAAATGCTGAACATTGAGCATCAATATAGCCAAATAAAATTATGCATCACTATTTACGCTGGAATTAATTCCGACACATAAAGCATCAAATCAACTTTTCAGTCACTCTGTGGCCTTATTAGGATTTTTTTTGGCCCATTCAGTCTCATTTTTCTTCTTATGTGGTCTCAGTTAATGTACTCCATTTTCCTTCTTTGGCTTTTTTCACTTTGCTTTATTTCACAGAAGTCTTTCCAGGTTTCTTTGTGTATTTCTCATTTGACAGTCTTAATTGCATTAAAATACCCAATTATATTATTGTGCCACAATTTATTCAACCATTACCTCACTAATGGGCATTTAGGTTGTTTTCATTTTTTAAAAAATTACATACAATGCTGTGATGAAAATCGTTGAACAGGTAGCTCTTTTTTGATATTTTTTTGAAAACAAGACTCTCAGAGAATATCCTCAACAATGGAATTATTGGGTCAAAGGGTATTATTTTGTAATGTTTATTCAATTACCCAGTCCTTTTCCATGATGAGGCCTAAAAGTGCCCCAAGCCAGCAAGCTTTGCTCTTCCAAGCTGTAGGCTCACAGGTGTCTGAGCTTGAAGGGATCTTACAGCAAACCCAGACCCCTCATTTTGCTGATTAAGTTAACTCAGCCCCACCATGGAGAAATCAATTGTTCAAGTAAGTCCTGATAGTAATTGACTGAGCTGGGATTCCAGCCCAGGTCTTCTGATCTCAGGTTCGTTGTTCTGTGCCATGCTGCCCCGGACACCTCTGGCTCTCCTAAAGAAGCAGCTCTCAGAGAGGAAGGATTTCCTACAGGGTTCTCAAGAAATACTCTGCTGGCCATGAGAACTGACTCAACTCCCAGGCACCTGGGGCTTATGCGGAAGATCTATTAGCCTAACCTGGTGGATAAAGGTCTCACCGGGGACTAAAGTGCCTCTGCTGACTTACAGTGTAATTTATGAGGGTCAAAGCAGGAGGAAAGGGTGGGTAAGATGCAGGACTGGATGTCCAAAGTCTCCTGTGACCTAGGTTTGAGTCTGTGACCTTTGGCAAGTCATTTCACCTTTCTTAGCCTCAAGGGAGTAGATTAAATGACCTCTAGGACTACTTCTACCTCGACCATTCTGTGTGCTTCAGTTTCCCTATTCATCTCATAGGGAGATGAGTGACTGCTTTTTCTTATCTCACAGGGACTGAGTTGGTGTTCTCTGAGATGTTTACAAGAAAGACATCAATAAAATCAAACCTTCTTTTAGTCTTAATTTGCTGCTGTCAGAGGAGAGTACCCTGGATTCCATGGTGAAGGAGATACTATGTGGGAGAGGGGAAAGAACATAAGCCTTGTTCTGGGGTTTGTGCATACATGCATGTGTGTGTGCATGTGTATGTGTATGTGTTGGTGGAAGGGAGAGAGAGAGTTCCCACAATGGGAGTTGAAATGGAGATCAACTCAAATCACCACCTATTTATTACACACCTACTGTGTGCCAGGCACCATGCTAAATACTGGGGATAAAAAGAAAGACAAAAATAAGCCCCTGCTGGCGAGGAGATCACAACTTAATGGGAGGGAGGCAACATGCGTGTTCGTCCTTCCTTCTCACAGAGGACCAATGACATCACGAGGGTGATAAATTGGATTGAAGCGAGGCAGAGTGTCGCAAAGTCACAACTGGAGAGAAGGGCAGGCTCTAGGATCAAGGAGGGCCGGGAATGGTAGAGTTTGAACTGAGACTAAAGGGAAGCCAGGAGACAAAAATGAGGAGGGACAAAGTTACAAAATGTGGGGGACAGCCAGCAATAATACACCGAAATAAGAGATGGGGAAGCAGCGAGGTGGCACAGTGGACAGATTACTGGGCTTGGAATCAGGAAGACATCCTCCTAAGTTCAAATCTGGTCTCAGACACTTATTAGCTGTGTGACACTGGGCAAGTCACTTCACCCTGTTTGCCTCGGTTTCCTCGTTTGTAAAATGAGCTGGAGAAGGAAATGGCAAACCACTCCAGAATCTCAGCCAAGAAAAACCCCAAATGGGGTCACGAAGAGTCGGACATGACTTAACAACAAGGAGATGATAAACAGGCCAGCGTTCCTGAGTCAAAGAGTATGTTGAAAAGAGTAAGGCATAAGAAGACAGGTAGAACAGAAAGGCACCAGATTATGATGAGATTTAAAAGAATTTTATATTTGATCCTAGAGGCAATAGGGAGCTACAGAAGTTCATTGGATAGGGGAGTACTTGGTCAGATCTGTGATTTAGGAAAGTCACTTTAATAGCTGAATGGAGGATTTACTAGAGTAGGGAGAGACTTAAGGCAGGATGATCAACGAGAGGGATATTAGCGTGGGAAGGAGGCAATAAGAGATGTGGGAGAGAGAACGTCGAGTTGAGAAAAAGACTGGGACAGTTTTGCTAGATTATAGTTTGTAAAGGAGAGCCCTGTGAAATTAGCTTGGAGAGGAATGGCAGGCCTAGCATTCTTCCAAGTAGATTGTGAGCTGCTGTGCTGTAGGAATTGTCTTATATCTTCTACCAGGAGGCCTAGCCCAGGGCTTTGTTCTATGGATGTTTCCTGATTTAACCAACACTCAAGGCACTGCTAGTTATCTCAAGAGGTACCTTGAAATTCTAAATGGAAAAATGAAACAATATCCTTAAGGAGAAATGCATTGAATTCTTTTTTTATTAAATCAAAAACAACCAAAGCTGTGTGTGGTGGTGGTGGGGTGGGGACTGAGATGGAGTGGTGAAAGCATCCCTAGATATCCGCTTTGCCAAGCTGTCGTTGGTGGCTGGGCTCCAATATGAAATAATAGGGGTATCCCACATCCTCACTGACAGTTGTTAGGTCCATTACCCAGATCTCCTAAACCAGTGACTCAGCTAGGGAACAAGACCACAGAATGTGTGTTATAAGTCATCTTTCTGGAAAGATAGTTGCTGCTCCTGGACACCAGAGGGCAGTGTTTCCCCTTTGGTTTTTGTTAGGATTTTGTTTTGTTTTGTTTTGTTTTGTTTTTTATCTTCAATATCACTTCCATCTATACAAGGATTAGAAGAAACTTCAGAAACCATCTAGCACAATCCCTCTCCACCATCACAGCCATCCCCCTTCCCTACCCATCACACACCCTTTTACAGAGAGAAGGAAATGACTCATATTCTCATAGGCACTAAGAAGCAAAGTCAGAATTTGAATCCAAGCTGATTGACTGCACAACTTATATCCTCTGTCTCCATTCTTCCCCTCTCCAATCCTTCCTACATATAACTGCCAAGGCCTTATTCTTGTAGTACGGGTCCTTTGTTCAAAAGCAAACATTTATTGGCTTCCCATCACCTAGTCTAAGATAAAATGCGAACCCCCCGGCTCTCCACAATGTGGATCCCACCTATCTTTCCAGATTTATTTTGTATTAATCTACTTCATACCCTCTGTTCTAGCCAAACTGGGGGACTGTTTGTTCCCCAAACTTGGCATGCCATCTCCCCTCTATCTCCCTGTCTTCCCACCTGCTGTTCCTAGGGTTTGGAATGCCTCCACTCCTCAACTTGTGTGCCCATATTCAAAACCCTGGTAGACTCAGACTCGTGGGGGCAATTTCCTTTGATTTTAGTAAAATGAATTCAATATATTTTCCTTCAAGTCCTTTTTTTGAATTTTAAAGGCACTATTTGAGATAACTAACCATGTCTTAGACACCGCTGTCTTGTGATAAATCTTTAATTTAACAAACAATTCTGGAGCAAAGCCTACAATTTTATGGGGCAGGCCATGTAGATATTGGAAATAAAACTAGATTTAGAATCTTTGGTTCAATTTTCCCCTCCTCTCACTCACCAACTACTTACTACCTATATGAAATAGCTGCTTCTCCATCTATCTATCAGATCAGAAGGTTGGACTAGACTATGTCTATGTCTACATAGTCTACTACAAAATGGTAATAAGGCCTTTGGCCCACGGTGTGGAGGCTGTGCTGCTTCTCCTACAGGACCACCTTTCTCATGTGGTGTATTGGTCCTGAGTCACCACCCACAGGGTCCCATCATCATAGTGCCCCTCTTTCAGGGTCTTCCTTCCTTCTCCAACCCCCAAAGTGGTGAGTCAGGCTTTTCCCAATGTAATTGTACCTGCCCAGAACACATTGATGAATTATATTCTATGTCACGTCCATTGTGTACCTTAACCCTTCCTCATCTTGCCCCACAGAACTGAATTTGCTTCAGGCACTGGAGTTTCTAGTTTTAGCACTGTTTTTCGACTCTGAGTCTTATGCTTTCTTCTGGGGTGGGGAGAATTCAGGAAGAAAGGAGAGGCAAGAAGCCAGTGCATCCCATCTTCTTGTGTACACCACACGGGAGAAGCCAACTGGGACTGCATCTTTTGAGTTCTCTGTATTCTTTCTTTTCCCTCCATCCCTCAGCTCCAGTCCCCCGGGCCTCAATTCTGTGATATTTATGCCATCCTTGTTTTCACACTCGACTCTTGCTCTCCATGCCCAGGCTAACCCTCCTCCCCCAGCCTCATCTTCCCTCCAGGGAGCCTTCTGGAACCCCTTCCTGGTGCCAGCCTTTGTGTGAATGTGGGCAGTGGTGGAAAGTAACAGAGCGATAAGAGGGGCAGGAGCCAGGCACTGGGCAAACCAGCCTAGGGCCAACTTCCCACACTGCTCAGCCCAGCAGGACAGAGAGGAGAAGGACGGAGTCCTGCCAACTGCAGCTTGTCCCCAGCTGCCCCCGCAGCCCTGCCAGCCCAGCCCTCTTCTGGGCTCCTCTCCCTTGAAGAGAGCATGCACATTGCCTGCTGGCTAAGGTTTCATCATTGCTTTTCCTTCCAAAATTATTTTCACTTCAAACGAGAAAGAAGCTAGGAGTCCAGTTTGGATCGGGTGGGGTAACAAAAATGAGGGAGGGGACGGAGGGAGGAGAGGATGTCCACATATGCCCTCCCTGCATTTCTCTGTCCCACATATGGGACATGAACCAGGAAATTCCACCCTTGAGGGGTACAGGCCAGAAAGAGGGTGTGGCCTAGAGGAGCCCTTACAGTGAGCCAGGGCATGTGGCTTCAATTCCTGCCTCCCCCACTGACTTATTTTAACCATGTCCTGCCCCAGCCCTGTGCCTTGGCCCCCTCCCTTGTAAAACAGAGACACTGGAAAAGCAGAGGCATTTCCAGGCTGGCTCAGAACCTTTGGACTGTCCAGCCCAGTATTCTGGTTGCCAGTGGTGATCCCCGGGGGATATGCTGTCTTTGAGAGCCATCTTAAAGGTAAGGCATGGCTAATAGCTCTTAGAATTCACTTATAGATGTTTTTCATGATTTCACATGTATAATTGATATCATATTTCTTGGATGGGGGAGGGGCTGGAGAGAATTTGGAATTCAATTTTTTTTAAATATTAAAAATAAAGAATATTTTTAAAAGAAAAGAAAGAATCATTTGTGATTATGGCATTTGCTAATTTCTCTAAACACATTCTGAATCCATTTCTCTGCATGTGTGTGTTTGTGTGTGTGTGTGTGTGTGTGTGAAGGCCTACTAGGTCAGTCTTGTCAGGATGCCAGATTAAGGCTGTCAAAGGAATAAGTATTTGTTCTGTGTATTCAGGTAACTCAGAAACTGACCGTCTGATTTTAGCTGGCCCATGTAATATGGGTAGGCCTTACTGGCCTCAATCAAAATGGCTTTGCTGGAAGGTTGGATGAGAAAAGGGCCTAACAACAAAAGCAAACATTTATGAAGGGCCCAATGCCACAGGCACTATGCTAGGCCCTGGAAATACCAAGACAGAGATTTTAACAATCCCTCCCCTCAATAAGCTTCCACTGTCCTGGGAATATATAATACGAACCTACGAAGTGAACACAGGAGGGAAATGGAGTGTGAACAACTAGCGGGATCAGAGAAGACTTCCTGGAGGAGGTGGCATATTACTTTTAGTCCTTAAATGAAGATAAAGATTCTGGGAGGTAGATCGGGAGGTAGATCTGGAGAAAGGGCATTCTGGGTCGGGGGGAATTCAGGGTGGTTGGGAGGTAGAACATTTAAACAGCAGTCACTGCTGTTTAAATTAATAGGAATATAGTCCAGTTTAATAGGAATATAGAGTAACATGAAATACGGCTGCAAAGGTATGCTTTATGAAATAATGTTAGAGCTGAAAGGGTATGTTGGAAAGAAATTGTGGAGGGCTTGAAATGCCAAGCTAAGCATCATAGATATTTTTAATATGTTATTTTTTCTAATTACATGTAAAGATAATTTTCAACATTCATTTTTTATAAGATTCTGAATTCCAAATTTTTTCTCCCTCCATTCCTCCCATCCCTCCTCCCCAAGACCGTAAGCAATCTGATAGAGGTTATACATGTGCAATCATGTTAAACATATTTCCACATTAGTCATGTTGTGCAAGAAGAAACAGAACAAAAGGGAAAAACCACCAAAAAAAAACCCAAAGGTGAAAATAGTAGCATCATAGATTTTGAACTAGAAGAGGCCTCAGTGGTTGTCTAGGCTAACTCCTTCATTTTGCAGATGAGAAAATTGAGACCCAGAGATATTAAGTGACTTGCCTGAAGTCACAAGGCATTTAGTCAGGTGTTTATACTTTATCTTAGAGGCAATAGGGAGCCACCGAACATTTCTGAGCAAAGGAATGACATGGTCATACCTGTGCCTTAACGAAGATTACTTTGGCAGGACATAGTGGCAGACTCCTATAACTTTACTATTGGGGAGGCTAAAGTTAATGGGTGACTTGAGCTCTGAAGTTCTGAGCTGTGGTAGGGCTAAAGCTGATTGAGAGTCTGCACTAAGTCTGGTACAAGTTTAGTGAGCCCCTGGGAGTATGGGGGCCACCAGGCTATCTAAGGAGGCCTTGATCAGAAACGGATCAGGTTGGGGGGGCAGCTAGGTGGCACAGTGAGTAGAGCACCAGCCCTGAGTCAGGAGGCCCTGAGTTCAAATCCGACCTCAGACACTTGACACACCTATTAGCTGTGTGGCCTTGGGCAAGTCACTTAACTCCAATTGCCCTGCCTTCTCTCCTCCAAAAAAAAAAAAAAGAAATAGATGAGGTTAAAGCTTTTGTGGATCTATGAGTGGCTACTTCATTTCTAATCAGGGCTAGTTAAAGAGACCCAGTCTCCCTTTCTGCACCCTCAACCCCTCACCAAAAAAAAGAGAAGTACCTGGGACCTGTTGCAGGCTGAATTGAGGCTATAGTCAGGTATTCGATAATCAATAATTAATCATTAAGGGCCCACTGTGTTCCAGGAACTGTGCTAAGTTCTGAGGACACAAAGAAAAGCAAAAGACAGTCCTCATTCTGAAGGTGCTCACACTCTAACAGGCTTGGAGGCAGGAAGTCCTGAATAGCCCAGGAATATCTTCCTTTGGTTCCATATTCTCTTGGGAATCCACAAGGCTCTCTATCCCATAAGGTGTTGATACATTCTCCTTTGTCTGGCAATATTTATTCATAGATGTCTGAAGAGATGATCTGATCTGAAAGCAATAGAATCTTCTTTTGTTATTATTTTCTTCCCAGTGGGTTTATCTACTTGTGTTCAGGGTCTTTAACTGAGTTCTCTTCTTCCTGAGATCTTCAATAATTCCAGAATTATTTTTTCTTCTTATGGTCCCTGATAACCCACTTTCTGACTCCTTCCCCTTTGATGGCAATTTTCCTGGGCACTGGATCTCAGAGCCCTCTCAATCTCCTCCCACACTGGGCAATTCTATTATTCAAATTAGTTCACTGGCTTAGGTCTCCACCTCCAGTGACTTCTGGGAGGACAGAACTTGTCCCTGCTCTCTCTCTCTCTCTCTCTCTCTCTCTCTCTCTCTCTCTCTCAGTCTCTCTGGCTTAGTGGAGTGCTAAATAGCCACACACACATTCCTCTATTCCTTAGTTCTCTAATTCAACTCTGTTGGAGCACAAAGCTCTGGTATGCTGCAGTCACAGTTTGGGCACATCTGTGCTATTTGGAACTCGTGGGCAATGGAAGAAAGGGGAGTAGAACGTAGAGTTGAATTCTGTTGTAAATCCATGGGTCACCTAGTGTGGCCTTGATCGTGTGGTAGGTGGGAAGGGAAGGAGTGCTTAGTGAGTGCCTTAGGGACCAACAATTAGCCTTCTCTGCTATGTCTTTGTTGAATTGTTACCTTGCTTGTGTTCTTAGTGACCTAGAGACCATGGAGACAGCTGAAGCTGCTTTATCTCTGCTACATAATTCCTCTTTTGGAGAGATTTGAGAGCTCACAAGGATCAGAAAAAAAATGTCTAGTCTGCCATCATGTTCGGTCATGTGACTCTAGAAGCCCTGAGCCTGAATCCTTCCTCAGTTGCTTCTTAGCTGTGTGTCCCTGAGAAATTACTTTACCTTCCTCAACCTCATTTTCCTCATCTGCTAAGTAGGAATAATAAGAGCATCAATTTTATAGGATTATGAGGAATCAAATGAAAATAAATCCGTGTAAAACACTTTGCCAACCTCAAAGTGCAACATAAATCCTAAAAATAGAGTCATTATCATGGGTTAGAGAGAGGAGAGACTAAAGGCAGAGGATATAAATAGGAGGCTATTATAATAATACTGTCGTTGTCCTTTGTTTTCCAAGAGAACCAATGACGTCATGGGGCAATGTCTTGACTCACTTACGAATTGGGTTTAAGCGAGGCAGAGTTCAAAATCATCAACCTCATTTTCCTCCAGAGTCGTCCAAGTCCAGTGGTGGGACAAAAGCCAAGACGACTGGCGGTGGTGATGTCCCACCTAGTTCTAAGCAGCACCTGCTTCAGTCGCCTTCATGGCCATTGGAACAAATTGTTCCCATTCCGCAGGGGGAAGTCTTCACATGCTTGGGGTGGACATCCCCCTAACTCACCTCTGTGTTTGAAGCTTGTCAATTACACTTAACCTGGTTTAGCCTGTTTGCTGGGGTGTGGCCTCTGCACGTGCCACGGCTTCTTGGAGCCACAGGTAAGAGTTGGGTGACAGGCGACGCCAAAGATGGGTGAGCAGCCCTCACAGCAGAGGTGCTAGTCCTCCCTGAGCACCCCATACAGCCCTATAATATAGGGAAGAGGTGACGGGAGTTTGATCTCAAGTGGGAGCAGTGTGAGTAGAAAGAAGGGGATGGATCGGAGAGATTGGGTAATTACCTGGATTCCTTCCATTTTTCCCCTCCCTTCAACTTTGACCCCTCTGGCCCCAATCCTCTTAGATTTATCTCATATTTGCTAAGACTTAGCTTTTGTTCTCCATCCTGAGGCCAAATCTCCTCCTCCAGCTTCAATTATTATCAACAGGATCTGACAACTAATGGGATATGTGGATTAGGGGGAGGGAAAGAGTCAAGGTTAACTCTGAGATTGCGAGCTGGGGGACTGAGAGGCTAAAGGTGCCCTCAACATATTTAGGGAAGCTTGGAGGAGGGGTGGTCTTTGGAGGGGACATGTTGAGTTTGGGATACCAATGGGATATTCGGGTAGAAATGCTAACAAGCAAATGATGATGGAAAACTAGAGTTCAGAAGAGAGATTAGGGATGGATACCTAAATTTGAGAGTCCTCTTCATAGGGAAGATTATTGAACTTAGGAGAGAGGACGAAACCACTGAGAGTATATATGGAAAGAAAAGGGCCCAAGTTAGAGGCGTGGTGAATACCCACATGTAGGGCTTGGAAGGTAGATGACAGTTCATTCAGAGTGGTAATTTCATCCTCAGGAAAAAAGACTGAGAAGGAACATTCAGACAGACATGAGAAAAGCCAGGAGATAACAGTGTCACAGGGGCCAAGGAAGAGAGAATATCTAGAAGATGGCGATTGACTATAAGTTGCAAAGAGCTCAAGGTGGTTACACAAAGATTATGATCAGAGAGAATAACTTCAGAATTTAAGATCACAGAGATAGCCCAGTTGTGGGTAAAGGCAAAATTTAAGGCAGGGCTGTCCAACCTTAGGTTTTTATTGACACAATAGACAATATATTTTGATTTGCCATTTTAGTGAGAGCTCTACGGTAGCTCAGCTTCGTTTACTAAAGCACTTATGTAAATTTCTATGCTTGTAGGCGGGTAGCACAAATTTCACTGGACAGCCCTGATCTAAGGTATCACATGCATATAATAAATGCTTAATAAATGTTCGTTGATTGACTAACTGCAGATAGCTGAGGTTTAGGTCATATCATTTGAGCAGTTTGAACTGGGAGGTCTGGATATTTGAGGGGACATCAAAATGCAGATTGAAGCCCCCAAATATGAGGGTAGAAGTTGAAGTGGAAAGGAAGACTGTGAGGTGGGTACCAAACTCCTTGAGAAAGTAGGGGGTGATTCAACAGCCTGTGGATTATGGCAACAAAGATCCGGGCCCGGTAATATAGATGGATAAAGTAAATTTAAAAAGAGGAAAAAGTTACAGAGATAATGGCAGAGGGAAGATCTGGAAGTGGCAGTGAAGATGAAGACACAGGCCTGCTCCTTCTCCAGGCCCAAGGACAACAAGCCCAGGAGAAGAATGTAGTGTCTTCTAAAGAGAGACAGGGAGGGAGCTTGGATGAAGGGGAATTTATTAACTGTGAGGAAGAGATTCTGGAGGGTGTGATCAAAGGGGTGAGTAGAGATTGGTAGGCTCTGGGGAAAAGGGCTGAGCTAGATGGGGAGGAGAGTGTAGGAAGACCCCCCGGCCCAGACAAAGGCATTCTGGTAGCATTCCCCCTAACTCTGCCCTATAGCTAGGCTGGGACACTGGTGGTGGAGACTCCTGGAAGAGTATTGGGGTAATTCTATAATTGATCGATGAGCAATAATTAAATGCCTACTATGTACCAGGCCCTGTGTTAAATGCTGGGGATACAAAGACAGCAATGAAACAGTCTCTGCCCTCAAGCAGTTTACATTCTAACCAGGAGAGACAACCTATTCATATAAAGGCACATAGAAAATATATGGAAAATAAACACAAGGTAGTTTGGGAGGGAGAGCAGATCAGAAATAAGTTTAAGCAGAAGATGGGGCTTGGGTTGAGTTTGGAGGAAACTATGGATTCAAAGAGAATTGCATCACCAATATCAGGATGAACAGCAAAAGAAATCACCAGGCACCTCTTGCTGAGAGCTGAGGAGAAATGTGGGGGATGTAGCAGGAGGGATGTGACGGAGCCAGAAGAGAGACCGCAGAAGCCTTGGTAGGAGAGTTGTAATGGGACCTCTTTCTATATCTACTGCCACCTCCTTAAAAAAGGCCTCATCACCACTTTCCTGGACCATTCCAAGAGAGTCTCCTTCTAAGTCTCCCATTCATTCTCTCTCCCCTCTAATCCAGCCTTTATGCTAGAATAATCTTTTTTTATGAGCAGCTAGGTGGCACAGAGGATAGAGCACGGGGCCTGGAGTCAGGAACACTCACCTTCCTGAATTCAAATCTGATACAAGTGCTCAGACACTTCCTAGCTGTGTGACCCTGGGCAAGTCACTTAACCCTGTTGGCCTTGGTTTCCTTATCTATAAAATGCACTGGAGAAGGAAATAGCAAACCACTCTAGTGTCTCTGCTAAGATAAACCCAAATGGGGGTCACAGAGTCAGCTGCAACTGAAAATACTGAACAATAACAGCAATCTTCCACCTTTCTACCCTACGCTCTGACCAGACTCATTGCCATCCAATGAGTACTGAAATTTCCTTTTTCCACGCCTTTGCTTATGTTGTTTCCTATTCTGGGAATAGCCTACCTCCTCTTCTTCTTTTACTTTTGAATACCTGTCCATGTTTTAAAGCCCCCTCAAAGGCCACCTCCTCCATGAAATCTTCCCTGCTCCCTCTATCAGTCACAATCTAACCTAGGCACTTTGTTGTGTAGCTTTCTAATTCACTTAACATATTTATTATCTCTTACTAGACTGTGAGCTTCATAAGGGGCATTGCTTAAATTCTGTATCTTCCCCAGTACCTAGCATATGGTAGATACTTAAAAGATGTTTATAGAATGAATGAATAAATGCTAGGTGGTATTATGGATGGAGTGCTGTAAAGAAGATCTAAGTTCGAATTCTACCTTAGACAGCTACTAGCTTTGTGAGCCTAATCATGGCTCAACCTCAGTTTCCTCATCTGTATGTAACTTTTTCACCTAACCCTGAGGCATTTCATATAGGAGAGAAGGGAGAGCCAGTAGGCAGTGATCCAGGTCTAAGGTGATAAGAACTTTGAACTAGGGAGGTGACAAGGGAACAAATTAGAAGGGATGGATGCAAAAAGACAGTGGAAAGGAAAAAGCTGAATCTGTGCAGGGAGACAAGACTCTTAACATGACCCCTAATTGATAGAGAAGGAATGCTGATGTGACACTGTGAAACAGCTTAAGTGGCTGAGCTGCTTCAGAACTGCTTGGGAGCTTGTGGCTCCAGTCATTCTTCAGGAGAGAAAAAGACTTTGGAAGCTGCATAGATATATATGTCTAAGGGGAATCAGCTCCTTAACATATCCCTGATTTCTAGCTTGCTTAGACACTTCAGAGATTTCTCCCTCGGGGCTCTCTCTTGGTTTGAGCTGAGAGTTCTTCTTACCCCTAGGAAAGAGCACCTTGACTCTTGTGTATTTCCTGATATATTCTTATCTGTGGAATTCCAATTTCTATTTACTATTTGCTTGAAGAAATGGGTTTACTTGCTGTTTACTATTTCTGATGGTCTTTTATGTAATTAGTATTTGATGGAAAGGGACCAAGACAATGGGTGTAAGCTAGGGGCAACCTTCCCTCCTTAAGAGCAACCAGGAATGTGGCTTTTGTTCTGAACCAAAATCAGACTCCTAGATCAATAATATTTAGAGGAGCAAAGTTATAATTCTAGTCCAGTATGCCCCATCATGGACCAGAGAGACCACTCAATCTTGTGTTGCTCCAGTTGCCTGCCTGCTTCTCTCCCTACCTCAGCTAATGTGCCAACAGTGATATAAATGCTACCCACGGCTCTCCTCCTTCTCTCAGAGATAGTCTGGATTTCTGATCGTAGCTACCCATGCCTCCCAAGAGACTCACATGAAAAATTTAGGCAACTCATGTGGACAAATATAGTTTACATAGACACATGCAAATCTTACATATAAAATGAGGGGTTTGGACTTGATCGCCTCTTCTAACTCTAAACCTATGGTCCTAGAAATAACTGAGTGAATAAGTACTCTAGGCAGAATTAGGCAAAATGATAAATTGTTAGGAGATTTAGTCAGGAAAAAAATATTAGATGATAGTACCTGACTTGAATTCTTTTTTTTTTCTTTTTTTAAATTTATTTAATATATCTAGTTTTCAGCATTGATTTTCACAAGAGTTTGAATTACAAATTTTCTCTCCATTTCTACCCTCCTGCCCACTCCAAGATGGCATATACTCTGGTTGCCCTGTTCCCCACTCAGCCCTCCCTTCTGTCACCCCACTCCCCTCAAATCCCCTTTTCCTTTCCTTTCTTGTAGGGCAAGATAAATTTCTACACCCCTTTGCCTGTGTATCTCATTTCCTAGTTGCATGCAAAAACTTTTTTGTTTGTTTGTTTTTAAAACTTTGAGTTCCAAATTCTCTCCCTTCTTCCCCCCTTCTCCCCACCCACCCTCCCTAAGAAGGCAAGCAATTCAGCATAGGCCACATGTGTATCATTATGTAAAACCCTTCCACAATACTCATGTTGTAAAAGACTAACTATATATTGCTCCTTCCTAGCCTATCCCCCTTTATTGAATTTTCTCCCTTGACCCTGTCCCTTTTCAAAAGGGTTTGTTTTTGATTACCTCTTCTCTCTATCTGCCCTCCCTTCTATCATCCCCCCTTTTTATCTTCTTCCTCCTTCTTTCCTGTGGGGTAAGACACCCAATTGAGTGTGCATGGGATTCCCTCCTCAGGTCAAACCCGATGAGAACAAGATTCACTCATTCCCTTTTACCTGCCCCCTCTTCCCTTCCTACAGAACTGCTTTTTCTTGCCACTTTTATAGAGATAATTTACCCCATTCTATCTCTCCCTTTCTCCCTCTCTCAGTATATTCTTCTCTCATCCCTTAATTTGATTTTATTTTTTTAGATATCATCCCTTCCTATTCAACTCATCCTGTGCCCTCTGTCTATATATATATGTGTATATATATATGTACATATATATATACACGTACACACATATATACATATATATACATGCACATAATACACATACATATATACATGCATACACACATGTATATACATACCTATGTATATATATGTACACACACCCATATACATATACATATATATATGCATAGTCCCTTCAGCTACCCTAATACTGAGGTCTCATGAATCATGCACATCATCTTTCCAAGTAGGAATGTAAACAAAACAGTTCAACTTTAGTAAGTGCCTTGGGATTTCTCTTTCTTGTTTACTTTTTCCTGCTTCTCTTGATTCTTGTGTTTGAAAGTCAGATTTTCTGTTTAGCTCTGGTCTTTTCACTGAGAAAGCTTGAAAGTCTTCTATTTTGTTGAAAGTCTATATTTTGCCTTAGAGCATGATACTCAGTTTTGCTGGGTAGGTGATTCTTGGTTTTAATCCTAGCTCCATTGACCTCTGGAATATCATATTCCAAGCCCTTTGATCCCTTAAGGTAGCAGCTGCTAGATCCTGTGTTATTCTGGTTGTGTTTCCACAATACTCAAATTATTTTTTTCTGACTGCTTGCAGTATTTTCTCCTTGATCTGGGAGCTCTGGAATTTGGCAACAATATTCCTAGGAGTTTTCTTTTTGAGGAGGTGATCTGTGGATTCTTACAATTTCTATTTTACCCCCTGTCTCTAGAATATCAGGGCAGTTCTCCTTGATAATTTCTTGAAAGATGATATCTAGGC
>CM053625.1:74711198-74746768 GCA_028646595.1 Phalanger gymnotis
TCTGTTTTTTTAGTTGTTGTTTTCTTCAGTATATATTTCAGTATTTTTTTGGTTCTCCTTTAGCAAGTCATGGATTTGTTTTTCATGGTTTTCTTGCATCCTTCTCATTTCTCTTCCCAATTTTTCCTCTACTTCTCTAACTTGCTTTTCCAAATCCTTTTTGAGCTCTTCCATGGCCTGAGACCAGTTCATGTTTTTCTTGGAGGCTTTTGATGTAGGCTCTTTGACTTTGTTGACTTCTTCTGGCTGTATGTTTTGATCTTCTTTGTCACCAAAGAAAGATTCCAAAGTCTAGGACTGAATATGAGTGTGTTTTTGCTGCCTGGCCATGTTCTCAGCCAACTCACTTGACCCTTGAGTTTTTCGTCAGGGTATGACTGCTTGAAGAATAGAGAGTACTTTGTTCCAAGCTTGAGGGGATGCACTGTTGATTTCAGAGCTATTTCTATACAGCCAGCTCTGCCACACCAGCACTCCTCCTTCCCCAAGAATGACCAACCCAGACCTGATGCAAATCTTAAGCAGGCTGTGCACTCCTGCTCTGATCTGCCACTTAATTCATCCCACCAGGTGGGCCTGGGGCCTGAAGCAACTGCAGCTGTAGTTCTGTAGCTGCACCTCCCCCTCTTCCCTCAGGGTGGCTGCCGAACAGCGAACTCCTTCCACTCTGTCCCTGCAGCTTTTCCCACTAACCTTCTCTGTTGTCTTTGGTGTTTGTGGGTTGAGAAGTCTGGTAACTGCCACAGCTTACTGATTCAGGGCTCTAGGTCTTGTTCCGTCCAACCCCTGGTCTTGTTGGTCCTGCTGCCACCCACGCTGGGCTCCGCTCCCCTCTGCTCCCAGCTCCATGCGTGATAGACCTCACCCAGCAACCATCCAGGTTGTCCTGGCCTGGAGCCCTGCCTCCCTCTGTTATTTTGTGGGTTCTGCAGTTCTAAAATTTGTTCAGAGCCATTTTTATAGGTTTTTGGAGAGATCTGGGTGAGAGCTCACACAAGTCCCTGCTTTCTGGCTGCCATCTTGGCTTTGCCCCCTGCCCCCGACTTGAATTCTTGTCTCTACTTCTTACTACCTTGGGCAAATAACTTAACATCTCTGGACCTCAGTTCCCTCATTTGTAAAGTGAAAGGATCAAATGAGCTGACCTCTAAGGTACCTTTTGGCAAATTTATGATTCTATGCACCATGTAGAAAGAAATAGTGAAAAGTCCTAAACCCTGAATTCTCTATGCAATTTTCTTGAACATTGGTTATCCAGGGTCTGCTTAGAGATGTCCAGTGATAGGGAATTCACTACCTCATGAAGCAGATCAAATGTTTTCAGACTAGTTTGTAGATAGCCTTCCAAACAGGATAAGTGATTTGGACTTTATTCTGCAGGCAGCAGGAGTCTATTAAAGGCTTTTGAGTAGGGAGTTGGCATAAGAAAAGGGGAGTTAGGAAGATGCATCCGGCACTGTGTGCAGGAAGCAAGCTATAGGGGAGAAGGGAGAGCCAGTAGGTAGTGATTCAGGTCTAAGGTGATAAGAACTTTGAACTAGGATGGTGACAAGGGAACAAAATAGAAGGGATGGATGCAAAAAGACAGTGGAAAGGAAAAAGCCATGGGAAGTAGTGGTTGATTGAATGTTTAAGACAAAATTATGAACCTGAGCTCCTAGAAAATAATGATACCACTGGGAGAAATGAAGGAGTTGGGGGAAGTTTGGGGTAAGGAAATAATGAATTTGGTTTTAGGCGTGTTGGGTACTGGCAGAAAAGCTGGGCATTGCTGCACTGGAATCATTGATCTAAAACTGAAAGGGACCTCAGCCACACTGTCTGCCTCCAGATTTGAGAGGCCTTGGTGTGGAGGTGACAGCGGAAGCCATGGGAGTGGATGAGATTACCAGGGGAGAGAATGTAAAGAGCAGAGAGACAAGGGCATGTCCTCACCTTCCCTCTGGCTCTAGATGTGGCACGGCCCAGCTCAGGTACAATGAGCTCCTGAAATGATTCAGCAAAGCCCATATGAGCCCTGAAAGGAAGCATTGTGTGCCATGAAGGTCAATTCCCAGGGAAGAAAACTGAAACCCTCCTGGGGACCAGTGGGCAGGCACCTGAAACCAGTAGCCCATACCCCCACAGTCTTTGCACATAGTAACCATTCAATAAATATTTGTTCAGGGACTGAAGCCTTTCCTGTCTGCCCTAGGACACCCCCGCCCCACCCCACTTCCATTATCCCCAGTGTCTAGCATCTTCAGTCTCTCTCTTTAGTGGCCCCTTTCCCATTGCCTATAGACACACCCAATTCCCCCCATTTTGAAAAGAACCTCCCTTTTTTGTCTTCCCTTTCTTGCAAGCAGACTTCTCACACAAGAACTGTCCTGGCTCCACTTCCAGGCCATTACATTCCATTATACCCTCCATTACCCTCTTTCCACAGTCTGACAATCTGATACCACCCTTCTGAAACTACCCTCTTGGGATCCACCAATGACCTCCTCACTGCCAAGTCCAATGGCCTCTTCTCAGTCCTCATTCCTGATGGACTTCTTTGAAGCATGTGTCCACCACCTCCTCAGGAAAAGTCTCTCCTCCATAAAGCCTCCCTGACCATGGCAGCCTCCAGCAACCCTTTCCTCCTTCCCCACTTTGAACTACTATAACATAAATTCCTAATGTATTAGAGTTAAAAGTGGATCCCAGAGGCCTTCTAGCCCAAACTGTACCTGAACAGGAATTTCCTCTACTATGTGCCTAACAAATGGTCATGTAGCTTTAAGACCTACAGTGATAAGGAGCTCACTACCTGATGAAGCATTCACACTTTGTGACTGCTCTGATTGTTAGGGAAAATCTCCCAACATATTGTCTAGACCGTCGATTTGACCCTAATAATATTTGCTGCCTCTAATAGTTATTTAATTTGATATGCTCTATGACTTATTTTCCTATATAGAACATCTATGTTATGGAAAGACAAAGCTATACCTAGGGTGGGGAGACCAGACCTTTTCCTCCAATTATCAATGGGATGGGGGGATGGGGACGGCAGAGGACCACTTCCTCTTCCTCCCCAACCTCCCCTACCTAGGTCTCTGTGGACTGTGAACTGTGAGGTGCCACCAGAGTCAGGCCCATCTCTCACTCCACAGCCGTGTCCCTCCGAATCCTATAACTACATCCTGGAGCAGGATGTATCTGCTCCATGAGGATATTGCTCCTCTCCTGGGACCAGCCCTCCATCATGAGTGTTTGTCCCTCTCCCCACCCCAGACCTATTACCTCCCTCCCCTTCTTCCAAGGGGGTTGTCCAGTGTGACCCAACCCATCCAGGATGAGCTAAACTGTGCTTCTTGCCTCCTCTCTCCCCTTTACCTCCTCTGTGAGGTTACCTGACATGACTATACCACAGGGCTTCTGTCCCTCTCCTGGGGACCATCTTCAGTGAGGGTCTGCTCTTCTGTTGTCCAATTGCTGTACCTCCAAACTGCTCTGTTCCCCTCCCCCACCTCCTCCAGAGGATTAACCTGTGGGACTACACATGACCAGAATAAACTATCTTTGATGCCTCTTCTCCTTCCCCAACCCTGCTTCATGGGGATTGCCCGGTGAGGCTACAGCGGCATGGGGACTTTCCCTTCCATACCTCCACCTTCTCTTCTTTCCTGCATTGCCCAGGAAGGCCATCCTTTGTCATTTCTCTTCCCCTTCCTCCAAGTCTTCCCTGGATGCCAGAATCCCAGCCTACGGTTCTGTGGAAATGGAATGGCATTGGGGAGTACTGGCTCTGACATTGGCTTACTGTGTGACTTTGTGCAAACCACTTAACCTCCTCGGACCCAGGTTCCTGATCTGTAATATGAGTACAGTAACATGTCCACTATCTACTGAGTTGTTGTGAGGGAAAGCTCAGTGCACATCTTAAAGAGGGTAGGGAGTTGGGGGGTTGGGAAGGGAACAAGTATTTATTAAACACCTACTATGTGCCAGGTACTAAGCTAAGCACTTTACAAATACTAGCTCACGTGTTCCTTACAACAGCCTCAGGAGGTAGGTGCTATTACTATCCCCATTTTACAGTTGAGGAAACTGAGGCAGACAGGGGTTAAGTGACTTGCCCAGGGTCACTCAGCTAGTAAGTTTTTGAAGTCACATTTGAACTCGGTATTCCTACACCAGGCCCAGAGTTCTATCCACTGTGCCACTTCTTTGTCCTTAAGGGTAACTTAAGGCTATGAAAATGTGAGCAAGAGAGCAGATACCAGATGCTCTCTTGTCCCCAAGTCCACATCCTCCATTGTAAGCAGGTGCTCAATAAACTCTTATTAATTGGAGTCAAACACCTGAATTTGAATCCAGTCTCTGCCACTTATTAAATTAAATCCCTTATGTGATTTTTGACAAGTCCTTTCATCTCTCCAGGCCTCAGTTTCCCCATCTATAAAATAAGAGGGTTGGATGAGATGGCCTGTGAGGTCCTTTTTGGTTCTAAATGTATGATCCTATGTTAGACTGATGACTCCATGAGACTATGAACAAGTCAGGGCTTGATTAAAATTATTTAAAATTTAAATAAATTTAATAAATAAAACTTAATGATTATTTTTTTATCTTTCTATCATTTGTCATTGTTCCTTATCAATTGTTCTTTTTCTAGAGCCATGGTAACTGGATTTTTATCTAAATCCAAGTAGGCCTTGTTAATTTTTAAATTTAAAAAAGTTGATTTTTTTTAAAAAAAATCAATTAATGGGCCCTCATCCTGCCAGCAGGAGATCTCAGTCTGGCTGTGACCTGCCCCGCCCTGTGGCAGGGCCAGGATCAGGCAGTCAGAATCACAGCATCAGAATAGCTGGCCATCGTAGAGCTCTTCAACATTCATAAAGCATTTGACATGCACTCTCCTGTATGATCCTCAAAACAATCCTGTGAAATAGGTTCTGTTATTAAACTCATTTTATAATGGCCTCAAAGGCTCACAGTTCCAGAGCTTGAAGGAACTTTGTAGGCCATCATGCCCAGCTTACAGATGAGGAAACGACAGCCCAGAGAAGTTAAATGACTTGTCCATGATCACTGAGCTAATAAATGTCAGAGGCAGGCTTTGTAACCGGGTCTTTCCTTCCTGGCCCTTTCCACCGTGTGATGCTGCAGAAATATTTCAAAGCCTCATGAATGTCCCAGTTCCAGGGAAAGCTCTTTTACTTGCAACATCGGAGCAGGGGTGGGAGTGAGGGGGTGAATGTGGATGGTGACAGCCCAGGGCCTAGGCATTTGAGATGCTGATTCAGGTGGAGTGTTTGGGCAGGCCATTGGCTAAGGGTGCTGAACCAGTCAAAGGGAGCTTCCTTCCCGAGTTGCTACCATCCCAGAGATTCCAGCTGGAGCCTCTGTGTGTGTGGGTTGATAAAATGTTCAGTGGGGTGGTTGGGAAGGCCTGTTTCTGTCCTACAGATTTTTAAAAACATCTGCTTAGGAAAAATATGCAGAGAATGAGCCTACTGGAAGAGCAAGGTGAAGGCAAATCCAGGCAATGGCTTAGCCCAGAGGACTGGGGCTTTGAGGCTCCTAGACTGGGGGAGCCTAGCCGCCAGAGCTGGGGACCCAGAAACTGGGGGGAGGAAGGATAAGGAGAAAGGGAAGCAACAGAATACACATAGCAAGGGACTCTCTAATTGCTGTATCAGTGTCTGAAATTCTCCTCAATGAACACCATCTTTCTGGACAGAAAAGTAACAAAGGGAGGCCTGTTTGTGCCCAAATGGGAGCACACTTAATAGCCTTGTCTCGCAGATAGGGAAACTGAGGCCAAGAGGAAAAATGACTTGTTCAAAGTGACATGAGGAGTGAAGGCAGCTCTAGAACAAGGGGGTGGGGGATCAGGGAGTGAGGAGTGGAAGGAATCCTAGACTGAGAGTCAAGAAAACCGGGTTCTATTTCCAATTTTGCCACTGGTTTGATGCACGGCTTCTAAAGGCTGAGCAGCCCACCCAGGGAGATCAGAGCAAAGCTGCTGTAAAGATGTTCCATCGGAACTCCACTCTGGGCCTGAAGCCTTCCCCACATCCCTTTGGGAGAGGCTGGAATCTCTGGTAGAAGAGAGGCTAAGGGTTGGACTCTGGCTTTAGGCAGATGGTTAGGGGACATTGTACAAGGGTCACTTTTCTGATAACTCTTCTCAGTTGGACTTCTAGCAGGAGGGAGCCTCAAGAGACAACAGGAGCTAAGAGGACTCCCAAGGCCACCCAGCTGGAGGTCTTTTGGCAGAAGCATCGCTGGCCGAGGAAGCTAGCAGATCCAAACCACCCAACAAAGGAGGGTATCAAATGGGAAACATTTCGGAGCAGGACAAGAGGAAAGAGCCTGGGACTCTAGAGTCAGGAGAACTGGGTTTGAGAGCTAGCTCTGATACTCCCTAACTCTGTGACCTTGGGCTAGCACCCTCGCCTCTCTATGACTCAGTTTCCTCATCTCTAAATGGGGATAGCCACACTGCTGCTCTCTGTCTCACAAGGCGGTTGTGAAGAATGAGCTGTGTAAATCTTCAAGTGATATAGAAATGTTGACACGGACTAGGGCCTATAGAAATTTCCTTCTTGCATATAAATCTTGGTTAAATCACCTGGGCTGAATGTGGGGAGTATGGGAGGAGGGGAAGAAAGCTGGCCCGGCCCAGCCAACACCCGGGAAATCCTTAGAGCCCATTGTTAAATATTCAGTGAGAGCATTTACACTTCAGAAATCAGCAAAAGTGATGCGTAGGACTAGAATTAACATTTTGTTGATTATCTAGATATGAAAATGATGGAGAAAATGTTAACAATGCAAATTAAACTTAAGAAGTATGTCCTGCATATTTTTTTTAAATAAAACAATTGTTAAATATTTAGCACCATGTTCCTGGCTCTGCCCGTTATTATCTCAAGTACAATGATGTATGCTGACCTTAAGGTGGTAGATAAATGTCAGTTGTTGTTATGATATATCGTAATTGTCATTTCATTCTCACAATTTTGGTAGGGTTCAGATAGACACGGCCTAAGTATTATTCTCTTCTATTTAAGGTACTGCAAACTATCATTACTATTATTAATCAGTTACCTGTTTTTTGATGGAGTTTAAATAGAAACATACTGGACAAGTTGCTATCCCGCTGTTATTTCTTATTGTTCAATGATCCATTGTCCATTGCACAGATAAATGAAATAGTTGCTTTTCATAGTTGAATAAAAGTATTAGGATGTAAACATCCTTTGTGGGGTTTGTTAAAACTCCAATGGCAGACAGGACAACAGAGATGAACAGTATTTCATTCTGTCCTCACATATTATTTTGACCTCCTCCAACACTTCTTTTTGTTCTTTGGAGCTTGTATATTGTGAGTATTTGGGATAGTGACATCTATTTAAAATGTTTGTCTTAAGTTTTTATGGATCAATGTTATGTGGGGGCAATTGTGAACAACAATTCAATGTGCGATAATGATTCGGTTCCAGTACAGTTTGTTGATTGAGGTCTGAATTTGCAGGATGAAGATTTCATATTGGTCTGTCATTACATAAAAGAGAGGGAGTTTCTGATGTATAATTCTAGCTATTTCTTGCTAAGTAGGTGCTAAATTTTTAGAGAAATAATATGTTGTATACTCTCCACCATTTCCTTACATAAATCTGAGCTTTTAAGGACAAGTCTTTTGTAGTTTCTGATGTCAAAGACCTCAGCTGTCCTTCATTTCCACAAATACATCTTCATGATACAGGCATTTGTCCAGTCCTTCTTTGTTGACATATTATTGACTGAGTTCATGTGGATATTTAACTATAGAGGACCTTTTGATCCCACCATTGGATTTTAATAGTTCGATAGGCTCCATCCAGAGGTAAACCACTTTTGGTTATAATCAAGAAATCCAATGGCATGTGCCTGTTATCATCCTTTTCTATGGCTATGCGGAGTGATGCCTGTCTGTTCCAAAGGTACTTCTGTAGGACTTTGATCTCTAAGAATATCTATAAAGCCTCTTCCTCCTTTCTGATGTCAAAGTGTTGCTCTTGTTATAGCTACCTTAGATGGCTGCTGTGTTTCGTTAATATAGTATAAGTTTTTGTTAGAATACTTTCCAAATCTGTTAAATTCCATTTAAAAATTCTAAGGGTATACATAAAAATTGGTATTGTGTAAGTACTAATTGCTTTCAATATGTTCTTCTCATTCAGCTTTGATTTCAGGATGCCAGTAAGTCTCATAACATATTTAGCCACTGCTTTCTCCTTAATAGTGTTACGCTCAATACATTTTCCCTGGGGAAAATCAAGGTATTTATACATATTTCTTTCATCCATTGGTTCGATGGGACCTCTAGATTCAAGATCTAAACCTTTAGTTTCTGTCTTTCCTTGGTGTATATTAAAAATTTCATAATGTTGAGTCCAGATGGTATTTTAATGTTGTTGGAGTATTTACAATATAAAACAGCTGTTTAACCTGTTGTCATTGTTTTTAGGAAAGCTATCTAACTTTTCATGCATATATATATATAGGTACATACATACATATGCATATATGTGTGTATTCATATGTGTACGTAATATAGATATACCAAGTGCTTAATAAGATGTTTAGCTTCAATTCCTTTATTTGGAACCCATGTGCCTTCAGCTTAGGACTTGTACTAGTGCCAGAGAGGCATCAAATCAGCCCAGTTCTTTTTTTTATAATGACAGTTTTTTATTGAATACAGCTCAGTGGGGAAGGTGGAGAAGTGGCATGAGAAAAAGTAAAAGTTGATATGGTGAGCAAGGATCCATCAGAGGCACAGAGGAGAGGGAGGAAAGGGTAGGATTTTCTAGAGTGAGCAGTCATCCTTGAAAGAGTCAGCTAAGTTGGTCTAGGACTCGTAGGTTCCTAAAGTGGACAATATTGCCCCCTGGGGAACACTGAGATGACGGAGAGGGTGCAGTAGTAGCCTTGAGGGCAATTGGGGGGAGTTGAATAAAAATAAGGGGGTGGGGGAACATAAAGAAAGAAGAGAAGAAAATTTTGAAAAACTGTTCATACATGTTTCATTTGTTGTGTAACAGTTAAAGTCATAATGATTACACTATTTTCTAAATAAACACACAAAATGCTAGTTACAACCTATCAGTGGTCAAGTCCGTTGGCAGGTCTTAACAAGGAAATGTTGGCAAGTGAGTGTCACGCATTGTTGTGAAGTCCAGCTTGCATGGGCAGGTATATGTGCATATAATGACTTGTTTACAATACGATATTATACTGTTACATGATATAATATTATATCATCAAAATTTCAATGTAGGAAAAAAACATAAATTTACAATAAATTATTAAATTTAAGGTGCATCATTTTTAAGAAAAAAAATATGCTTTTTTGAAATGATGCAAATTTAAAAAAAACTTTAAAGTGTTAAAGAAAGTAGACTTCCAAAGGGGCACTGAGTAATTTTTTTAAAGGGGGCGGTAGGACAAATAAGTTTGGGAACCTATGGTCTAGATGAAGTGCCACGCAGGGTTCTAGAGAGCCTGTCTTTATATAAGGCAGGTGGGTAGACCGTGGACCCAGCTAGGGATTCATGTCTGAATGAAAGGAAGTTGCCAATTTTGGCAGCAAGAACTTTTTTGTCTAATCATGGTTTGGGTAGGCTTGGGGTAATAGTTTTTGATTAGTCACTTCTAAGGGAAGGGAGTGGATAGTGGTAGAGAGGGCACTACTAGGACTACTCTGTAGGAGTTTCTTTTTTCTTTATCTTAAGGTACCATTCTTCGTTATATCTAGGAAAATAACAAGTTTAAATCTAGAGGGAACCATAATGGGCTTAAACTCTGTGAAAAAAATGTACATGAATTGTTCTTGACATGATTACACTGAAAACATTTTAAATAGAGAATAGCTTTTCATCGGACATTACTCTGGAAATCTCACTCTACTTATCTCTATTTTATGTATTTGCAGTATATAAATAAGCCATGAGTGCATAACTGAGTGAAAGGCTTTGTGATAATCAACAAAGACAGTACATATGTAATGGTGCTTTGGGGAAGTTTGTTCAATCATTACTGAATCATAAGTTCTCCTTTATACTTCTGAGGTTTTGGAACACCCTTTTATCCTTTGGCTGATATATAGTTACCTTATAAGTGTTTATAGATTTTTTTGTAATACAAGCTGTGAAGGCTTTATATAAAGCTTATCAATACATAATTGGTCCATATATGGAAGAGTCAATGGTGGTCTCACACCTTGGTAAAAACTATATGAGGTCTTCTATTAAGAAAGCTGGGATCAGCATTACCCTTGAAAGGAAGTTGCTAAAGTCCTTTGCTAGTAATTCATGTGACCCTGTGAAATGGTTGAGCCAATAATTAGGGATCTTATTTAGCCCCATCACTTTCCAGTTTTGCACGGAGGCTAGAACTTTAATCACCCTCCTTGATTTAACTATATTGTTATTTATTATATCAATAGTGTATCACATTAATAGCATATGTAGTATATATTAATAGTACAAGACTTCTGATTCACCTTTGATCCAACTTGTGTTTTCATTGTGTTGGACTTCTTATAAGTATATCAGTGTCTGGGAATTTTCTATGTGCTCCATTAGGTATTCTTCTTACTTATGATTTATTTATTTCTCAAGGCCCTTAGTGAAGTTTCTCTTTTTTAAATTGATGTTTAGTTGTTTATTTTGTCATTTGCTCTGTGTTAACTCTTTGAATTGCTTTACATTCTTAACTTTTATTTTTAGTTACTAATTAAGATAAACTAAAATTTCTAATATACTTTGGTTTTCTGGATTCCTTTCTGCATATCTTTGGGGTACCTTTAATTGGACAATAACATTCAAATTTTCTACTGTGTATAGGAGCTAGGTATTGACATAATCAATTAATCAGTCATTAAGCATGTACTAAGCACCTACTATGTGCAAAACACTGTTTGCTAAGCATCAGAGATACAAATATTAAAAAAAAAGTCAGTCTCTGCCTTCAAGGAACTTACAGTCTAATGGGGGAAGACAAAAAGAGGAAGCTGCAAGTAGGGGAAGAAGGTACCCAGTTGAATGTGAAGAGCATGATGGAGAATTCCAGAGAAATCCAAAGGAGCGAAGTACAGCCAAGTGGGAGATGCAATCTTCCAATGCCTTTCCCCAGATCCTCAATATTCTCTCAAGTCATTTATGTCATGGAGGCCTTTGACGTGGATGGAGTTGTGGCCATTGTCATCAATGCTGCTGTTGTTATTTCCGCCCATGCTGCCCCTCAGGTCCTGCCCCCTTGACCTCCTGCATTGACAAAGATGTGAACAAAGACCTGAAGGAGGGACACCACTGGGCCCAAAACAATCCAGAACCACATTGATTCTCATCCCCCTCCTTCTGGTGTCCCCTACCCCTGTAAGAAAAACCAGCTCTTCCTACTACCACTGGTTCCCCACCCCAGGTTTGCCGGTCGATCCAGTGACAAAGTCACAAACTTGTCATTTTAGTATCAGCAGTAACCAGGGGTTCATTATGACAAGGACTGTGTTTCTTCCTGCAAAGTTCTCAAATAAGGAAACAAGGTCAAAAGAAGAGCAAATCTAGAATGAAATTTCTGCTGGGGCACAGACTCGAGAAATGAGGCAGCTGATGGGGCAGTGGATAGAACACTGGGGATGGAGTCAGGAAGAAATGAGTTCAAATCCAGCCTCAGATACTTACTACCTGTGTGACCCTGGGTAAGTCACTTAACTTCTGTCTGCCTGTTTCCTCAACTGTAAAATGAGGATAATAATAGCACCTGCCTCCCAAGGTTGTCGTGAGGATTAAATGAGAAAATATTTGTAAAGCATTTAGCACAGTCCCTGGCACATAGTAAGTACTACATAAATGCTTATTTCTCCCCCATGGGATGATGGGGCACATGACAGAGCATGTAGCCATTAGCAAGGAGGAGAGGGAACTTCCTACTTAGCCCAGGACTCACCTTCCTCAGGATCTGCCTGTGAGGTTGGTGCTCTTGGCCCAGCACCCCAGCCATGTGTCTCCCTCTCTGCCCGGCCTTCTCACTTACAAAATTCAACCAAAAACTTTCCTACTGCAGTGGAAATAATAAAGATATTGATAATAATCATTTATTTTTCTCCAATTGAATGCCAGAGGCAGAGACTGTCTCACTTTTGAATTTATCTCCCCATTGCCTAGCATACAGTAGGTTTAATAAATGCTTGATGACTGACTAATGCCCATCTCCTTTTTGGAAGGACTTTGAGAAACCACCTAGGGTGATTTGCATGCTTCAGAAAAACGTATGAAGCAGAAGTGCAAAGGAAAAGGAGAGAAGGAGGGTATTTCTAACGACTCTGTGGAAAATTCTGAGCAGGAGTCATGTCATCGGGGCGCTTATTCAAGGTGGGAGACAGACACCTATTGAGTGTTAACGGAAATGGTCTTCTTCGCCTCATTATTATCCTTATGCCACGGGGCAAGGCGAGAGAATTGGGGGAGTGAGAGGGCTTTGTGAATTAGGGTTCAGAAAAGGACCAGTCATAACTACAGAATTTGTTTAAAAGCATGATGACTAAATTTGCCTGTGAAATCTGGAAGAACATCATGTATGGGTATCAAAAGCAGAGCTGAAGTGGGAAAGAAGAAACAAGTTAGGCACTGGGACTTGTTGCTGTCTTTTGTGGGTGGGTGGGGACAAGGCTGCAGCAGGCCACCAAGGAGCTGCTTGGACAGGATGCTGCCAGTTCAAAGGAGGAAGGGTTTATTCTGACCTCAAAATAAGGAGACTGAACTAGAGAAGGAAGCCAGAGAAACACGCAGGATTTTCCAACGAGGGGGATCCAGGAAAGGAGACTGAGAAATGGGAACCAAGGAACAAAGGCACTCAAGAGTCATTAAGAGGAAGAGATCAAATCTTTCTGTGCATAGGCTGATTTTGCATGTTCCATAACCTTTTGGCTTTGGGTCCCCGCTCATTTGTGCTTCCAATAGTTCTGAGTCAATGTTGGCTATGGGGGCTAGACAGCTTCAGCTGTGTGATTCTGGAAAGCAGAGTAAACAAAAGCAAGGAAGGTGTGGGGCAGAGTGAGACTGATTCTTAAAAGGGTGGCAAGGGGGAAGGGAATCTAAACACTGAGTGGGATTATAATGTACAGGGTGCTTTGAGGCATCATTTATATTTTATTTCCAGTTTTGTAACAGTTATTAAAGCATGAGTCAACAGTGTGATGTGGCAGCTAAAGAAAGCTAACATGATTTTATGTCTTTAAAGAGATAGAGTGTTCAGAAGGGAGTTGATCATCCCAAGGCCCTCTGTCTTGATCAGACTGCATTTGGAATAGTATGTGTTCAGTCCTGGATACCACATTGTACTAAGGATGTTGACAAATAGGAATGTGTCCAGGAGAGGACCTCCTGGATGTCAGGGAACCAGAAATGTGCCACATAAGCATTGGCAAAAGGAACCAGGGATATTTATTCTGGAGAAGAGAAGTTTTGGGAGTGAGATGGAAGAGCGATCACGATAGTTCATAGCTTGGTTTTGTAACTTTAATGAAGTTTCCATGTAATGTTTTGTATTATGATGCCCTATCCTCCATTAAGCTGTAAACCCCATGAGAATAGACATCAGTGTTCTATCTAAACCTTGTACCTTTCCTAGGGTTCAGCATTGTGCTCTGTATACAGTAGGCACTTAATAAATGTTTGTCAAGTGGATGAATGATTGGTTGTGTTCTTGTATTTAAAGGGTTGTCATGTGGAAAAATAATTTATGTCACATTTTATTATATATACATATATAAAATACTTTAATAACTTAATAATAAATACTTTAATTCTTGATATATTTCTTTGCATACATTATCTTTCTTTATCCTCTCAACAATGTAGGGATTAGAAGAATGCTTTATTAAAAGAGACATAATGTCCAGGACTGGAAATGCTTGAATTCTGCCAATTCTCTCGGCTTGCCCTTACTATGACGACTACTACTACTGCTACTACTGCTACTACCACTACTGCTACCACCACTACTACTACTACTACTACTACTACTACTACTACTACCACCACCACCACCACCACCACCACCACTACCACCACTACCACCACCACCTGCTACTACTACTATCACTAATTATTTATTTATTATTTATTATTCAGTAATATTATTTATTTAAATATTATATATCCTTATTTTGTATATATTTATATTGAAATATATAATATATTTTATATTATTATATTGCATTATATTATATCATATCATATCATATTATAATTATTGTTAGACCACTTCAAATGCCACTCAATAGGTTAGATTTATTTGACTTGGCCCTAGAGGGCACACCTAGGAGCAACATTTCAGCTCCATTCAAAGAAAAAATTCCAAATAATTCCAAATAAAAATTCCAAATTCCAAAAAAAAAAATCCAAAAAATTCCAAATAATTAAAAAGTAGAATAGACTGCGGGTGGGTATGAATTAAATTCTCCAAGTTGAATCTGGATCATGTTCTCAACTTGTGGAGGATGTTGTAGAAGGAATCCTTGCTGGAGTGAATGCCAAAATAGTTGTCTACTGAGGTATCTTCCAATACTAAGATTCTGTGTTTTAGCTCTTGGGACCCACAATCAGTTCTGGCAAATTAAACACAGAATGGTCTGGGCAGGGAATAAGGAGAAAAAACTGAAGCAAACAGGCCAAAGAGACTATTAACCTTTTGTTTTAAACTCTTGAGGAAGAAGACAATGTGATGCGGAATTGGGAGGAAACCAGAATCAGAAAATCAATGAATTTCACTAGTTGGAAGGGGCCTCAGAGGCACTTAATCCAAATTATAGCTGAATAAGAATCCCCCTACAACCTCTCTAATAGGTGGCTTTCAATTTAAGTTAATCAACATGCATTTATTAAGTGCTTATCATGTGCCAGGTTTTGGTTTTCAGACCTCTAAAGAGGTGGAACTTACATAGGCCCTCCCATTCTACTTCAGAGTAACTCTGATTGCCTGGAAGTTTTTCCATATATCAAACCTAAATCTGCTTCTTTACATCTTCTACCCACTGCTCCTAGTTCTGCCCACTGGTGCCAAGCAGAGTAACTCTAATCCCCGGGTAACCAGGGCAGCTCTTCAAATGCTTGAAAAAAGTCATCATATCTCCACTAAGTCTTCTCTTCTTGAGGCTAAACATCCCCAGTTCCTTCAAATAAAGCTTTATAATATGATTTCCAGGCCATTCCCTCCTCTGAATGCTCCCCATTTACCAATGCCCTTCCTAAAACATGGTCTTATAATTAATATACTCCAGGGTTTGTCAAAAGTGGGGGCTTGAGAGCTGATTTTTGATTGGGTAAATCAACATTCACAAATACACACCCTTGAATGCAGAGTAAAGATGGAGGAGGGGAGATTGCAACTACCAAAAGCTACCCCCAAACTTCTTTTACAATGGCCACAGAAAATGTGCCAAAGAGGATTCTGAGCAGAATAAGCCAAGGAAAAAATCACAATGAGTCATCTTTCCAGCCCAGGGCAGCTTAGGAAGACAAAAAAAGAGGTCTGTGGACATTGGGGTAGGAGCTGGCCAGGAGCATAGTGCAGTGGAAGCAGCCCAACATCCAGGGACTGTAAGGGGTCTGAAAGCCTGGGTATAAAGAGATCCCAAGGGACCTCTGTACTAACACTGGGTACAGGATCAGGTGACATCTGGCAGCTCTTTTGCCCCTAACTCACTTCTAGCTCACAATTCCAAAGTGGAGAGGAGTAATGGTGGTTGTGAGGGAGCAAGGTCCCTACCTTTGTAAGGACTAAAATGCACAGTAGGAGCACAATGAACAGACCTCTCCTAAGATTACCACATTGGAATTTACAGGCTCACTGACCAAACTGTGAAAGTAGCAGAAGGAAATAAAAGACAGAAGCTCAGGCCAGACATCTCCCCCAGGAATGAGCAGAACCTAACTCTAACATAAAATCCAAAATCAAAAAGGAGGCTGGAAAAATAAACAACAAAAAAGAAACAGATTATAGAAAGCTTCTATGGTAACAGGGAAAGAAGACAATGACTTGAAAATGTCTATAGGCAAAGTCTCAGAGAAAAATACAGAGTGAACACAAGCTCAATAAGAATTCCTAGAAAAGTTAAAGAAAACTCCAAAAGCATAAAGAAAAAGATTTTAAAAATCAAATAATATGGGTAGATGAAAATTTGAGAAAAGAAATGAGATCTATACATGAAAATAGAATTAACAGCTTGGTAAAAGAGGCACAAAACGATGAAGAAAATAACTCCTTAAAAATTGGAATTGGTCAAGTAGAAGGTAATCAGACATCAAGAAAAAATAAAACAAGTCAAGAGATTGAAAAGGAAGATGTGGAATGTCTCATAGGGAAAACAACTTACCTGGAAAATAGATTGAAAAAGATTATTTAAAAATTATTAGTCTTTTATTATTAGTCTACCCAAAAGCTATGAACAAAAAAAGATTTGATATTTCAAGAAATTATAAACATTATATAGATATCTTAGAACCAGAAGGGAAATCTTAAAATGAAAACTTCCAGGAATATGGTAGCCAAAATCCAGGGCTTTGAGGTTAAGGAAAAGATATTGCAAGCAGCCAGAAGGAAAGAATTTGCATACTGTGGAGCCATCGTCAGGATCACACACAAGACTTAGTGACTACCACCATAAAGAAGTTGAGGGCTTGGGATATGATCTTCTAAAAGACAAAAAAGCTATGATTACAACCAAGAATAGCCTACCCAGCAAAATTGTTTACAACCCTAAAATGGTTATTTAATAGAATAGAGGAATTTCAAGTATTCCTGATGATGAAATCAGAGCTGAATAGAAAATTTTATATTCAGACTCAAGAATAAAAAGTATAAAAAGGTAAACATGAGTGAGAAATCAAAAGGGACTAAACAAAATTAAACTACTTTCATTCCCATATGGGAAGATAAGACATGTAATCCCTATTTATCATTATCAGGATAGTTAGAAGGTGTCTAATTAGAGGGCACAGGTGTGAGTGTATTATGATCTTAAAAGATGAAAGGAAAGGTGACAAAGAGGGATACATTGGAAGAAGGGGGAGGGGAGAAGAAGAATGGGGAAAATTATTTCATGTAGAAGAATCACACAAAGAAGAACTTATACAATGGAGGGGAAAATGGGAGGAGGAAAAGTCAATGCTTAAATCTTCCTCGTAGCTGAATTGGTTCCAGGAGGGAAAATTATACATGCATACATATATATGCATACACACATGTGCATATTCAACACATACTTATGCATATACATGCATATACATATGCATACATATACATATGTGTGTGGAAACACACACATACATACGCATACACAAAAATTCATCTTACTCAACAGGTAAGTAAAAGGGGAAGGGACTAAGAGAAAGGGAAGGGGAATAAGAAGGATAGTTAAGGGAGGCAGTAGTCAGAAGCAAAACAAACTTTTGAGGAGGGGTTAGAATAAAAAAGGGAAAGATAAATATAAGAGAATAGAATGGAGAGAAATACACAGTTAGCTATATAACTGTAAATGTGAATGGGATGAACTTACCCATGATACAGAAGAAGAAAGTAGAATGGATTAGCAACCAGAATCCAATAATAGTTGTTTATAAGTGACACACTTGAAACAGAAAGATGCATACAAGGTAAAATAAGGGGCCAGAGTAGAATCTGTTATACTTCAGCTGAATTTTTAAAAGGCAATGATAGCAATCATGATCTCAGACAAAGCAAAAGCAAAAATAGACCTATTTAAAAGAGATAAGCAGGGAAACTACATTTTACCGAAAGGTACCATAGACAATGAATTAATATGAATACTGCAGATATATGCACTTAATGGCATAGCATACAAATTTTTGAAGGAAAAATTAAATTAGCTACAAAAAGAAACAGTAAAACTATTTTAGTGAGATACTTCAATTTATCCTTCTCAGACCTATGTAATTCTAACCTATATAATTCATAAAATAAACAAGAAAGAAGTTAAGGAGATGAGTGGAATTTTATAAAGGTTAGATTTGATAGACCTCTGGAAAATACTGAATGGAAATAGAAAGGAGTATATATTTTTCTTACCTGTAAATGGCACCTTCACAAAAATTGTCCTTTTATTAGGGTATTTAAAATTCATAACAAATGCAGAAAAGCAGAAATATTAAATGCACCCTTTGGAACACAATGCAATAAAAATTACATTCAATAAAAGCGCTTTGAAACATAGATCGAAAATTAATTGGAAACTAAACAATCTAATCTCAAAGAATGAATGGATTAAAAAACCAAATCAATGATTTCCTTAAAAATAATGGTAACAATGAGACAACATGCCAAAATTTGTGAGATATACCAATATAGTCCTTAGCAGAAGATGCATATCTCTAAATATTTACATTAATAAAAGAGAGAAAGAACAAATTAATGAATTAGGCATGCAAGTAAAAAATTTAAAAAAAAATTTAAATTTCCATTAAACACCAAGGTAGAAATTGTGAAAGTCAAATAAGAGATTAATAATAAAACTAGGAGTTGGTTTGATGAAAAAATAGGTAAACCACTGGCTAATTTGATTTTTAAAAAAGAAATAAAAAAATTACCAGAATAAAAATGAAAAGAGTGAATAAATAATCAACAAAAAAGGAAATGAAAGTAATTTTTAGGAGCTATTTTGGCCAGCTATAAACCAAATAAAACTGGTGATCAAAATGAAATAGGTTAAATTGCTCAGATTAACAGAAGAGGAAATAGAATACTTAAATACTCCTATCTTAGAAAAAGAAATTGAACATGGCATAACTGTGCTCCCTAAGGGAAAAAATGAAACAACAAAAACTTAAGACCAGATAGATTTAAAAATGATTCCTATCAAACATTTAAAGAAGAACTAATTTCAAAATTGTTTGGAAAAAAATAGGTAAAGAAGGAGCTCTACAAAATTCCTTAGAAAATTCCTCCTATGACACAAATATGGTTTTGGTGCCTAAACCAGAGGAAGAGGGAAAAAAGTGAAAGAAAACACAGACCCATTTCCTTAACAAATATTTATCCAAAATTTTTAAATAAAATACTAGTAAGGAGATTACAGTCATATATCACAGAGATCATATGCTATAGGTACGCTGCATATATACCAGGAAAGCAAGGCTGGTTCATTGTTAGGAATAATGTGAGCAGCATTAACCATATCAATAATAAAAACAACAAAAATCATGTGACTATCTCGATAAATTCAGGAAAAGCTTTGATAAAATACAACGCTCATTCCTATTAAAGACACTAGAAAGCATAAGAATAAATGAAGCTTTCCTTAAAATGATGAGTGGCATCTATCTAAAATCATCAGCAAGCATTATTTGTAATAGTGATAAGCTAGAAGCCTTCTTAATATTATTCAAAATTGTACTAGAAATGCTACCTATAACAATAAGAGAGAAAAATGAAAATGAAGGAATTAGAATAGACAACATGAAACAAAACTATCATTCTTTGCAGATGATATGACACTGTATGTGGTGGAGCCTAAAGAATCAATTAAACAGCTAATTGAAACAAAAACTTCGGCAAAGTTGCAAGATGTAAAATAAATCCACACGAACCATCAGCATTTCTGTATATTACAACAAATCCAGCAGGAAGAGATAGAAAGAGAAATTCAATTTAAAATATCTGCAGACAATATAAAACACTTAGGTGTCCACTTGCCAAGACAAACCCAGGAACTATATGAACACAATTACAAAACACTTTAATCATCTGAACAGTTTGGTTGTTGTCATTCAGTCATGTCTAATTCTTCACGATCCCGTTTGGGTTTTTCTTAGCAAAGAGAGTGGTTTGTCATTTCCTTCTCCAACTCATTTTACAATTGAGGGAACTGAGGCAAACAGGGGTAAGTGACTTTCTCAGGGTCACACAGTTAATAAAGGTCTGAGGACAGACTTGAACTCATCTTCTTGACTTCAGGCCCAGCACTCTATCCACCCTGCCACCTAGCTGCCCCATTAAACATTTTGGTACTGAACAAGAAATAGAGTGGTTGATCACAATATACAATATATACAATGCACAATATCCAGAAGCAAATAAGCCTCATAACCTTGTGTTTTATAAACCCCCAAATCCCAGCGATTAGGGCACAAACCCATTATTTGACAAAAACTACTGGAAAAACTAGAAAACAGTCTGGCAGAAACTAGGCAAGGCCAATATCTCATACCATCTACCAAGATAAACTCAAAATGGGTACATAATTTAGATAAAAAGGTGTTATCTCAATAAGCAGTTTAAGGGAGCATGGAAAACATTGCCTGTCAGATCTATAGATGGGGAAGAGTTCATGACTAAATAAGAGATAAAAAGGTTCACGGAAGGTAAAAATGGATAATTTTGATTACATAAAGTTTTAAAAAGTTTTGCATAAACAAAACCAATGCAGCCAAAATATGAAGAAAAACTGGGGTGGGGATTTACAAGTTTCTTGATAAGGTTTCATTTCTCAAATATATGGGGAACTGAGCCAAATTTACAAAACTAAGAGACATTCCTCAATCAATAAACTGTCAAAGGATATGAACAAGCAGTTTTCAGAGGAAGAAATCAAAGCTATCAATAGTTATATAAAATGCTCTAAATCACTAATAATTAGAAAGACACAAATTAAATCACCTCTAAAGTACCACCTAATACCCCTCAGATTGGCCAAAATATCAGAAAAGTAAAATGGCAAATGTTGGAAGGGATGTGAGAAAAAAGTATGCTAATGTTGGTGGAGCTATGAACTAGTCCAACCATTCTGAAGAATAATTTGGAATCATGCCCAAAGGGCTATAAAACTATGCATATCCTTTTATCCAGCAATACTGCTGTTATGTCTATACCTCAAAGAGACCAAAGGAAAAGGATCTATATGTACAAAAATATTTATAGCAGCTCTTTTTGTGGTGGCAAAGAATTGGAAACTGAGAGAATGCTCATCCATTAAGGAATGACTGAACAAGTTATGGTACATGATTGAAATGGAATGCTATTGAGCTGTATAATGAAGGGGATGGTTTCAGTAAAACCTGAGAAGACTTAAATGAACTCATGTAAAATGAAGTGAGCAAAACCAAGAGATAATGTACACAGTGACAGCTGTATTGTAAAGATAATCAACTGTGAAGATTTAGTAACTCTGATCAATACAATGATTCACTACAATTCCAAAGGATTCATGATGAAACATGCCAACTAACTGCTTCCAGATAGAGAATTGATAGACTCAGGGTGCAAATTGAAGCATATTTTTTTCTCTCATTATTTTTCTTGCTTTTTCTCCTTTAGGGCATGGCCAATGGGGAAATATGTTTTATGTGACTCCATATGTATAATGAGTATTATATTTCTTGCTTTCTCAATGAGTGGGGAGGGGGTGGAGAAAGGGAGAGAATTTGGAACTAAAAATAAAAACTAAATTTTAAAAACCAAATAGCCATACTCTTCAACAAGAAGTTAAACACTCCCCAAATGATTTCCACGCATATGACAGAACACAAAAGTATATTTTCTACGAAACCATGAATCATCGTTTTGTACTGCTTGCTTTAAAAAAAAAAAGTATATAATAAATTCTACACATTACTTTTAAAACTTCCTTCCTCAACTGTGTCTCTTTTGGAAGTTCCTTCTCTTCTGCACAATCTAAAAAATGTTTCTACTAGGCCTAGTTATTTTAGAGGAAGTCAGTTCAGAATTGAGTATTTCACAAAGAGATTCCAACAAACAAGTCTAGTGGTAGTCAAGAGAATTGTGCTTGGGAGGAAGATTGAGTTCTTCCACACCACCACCTCCACACACCAGAGGATGGTTATGTGAACTTCGAAGGATGGGTATACCTGGCCCATATACATCAATCACCCAGAGTGTCAGTGGCTAAATATGATCACCACCTGGTGGGAAAAAAGGGATTGAACGATTGATAAGAATATGGCTCTGGAAGGCTATTCAGATGGAACAGAAGAGGTAAGAGCTGAGGAAGGACAGAAAGGCATCATAGGTTAAAAAGATATATGTAGGTAAAAAAAATCCAGAAATTGGAGGTAGAGAGTACTGTGGAAAACATTTAGGCAAAGATCAAAAGAATCAGAAACAGAAGAGGTGGTATAACAGTATACTATAGAATCTATAGTCTTGTCTATGATAAACAAACTAGAAAGAAAGAGGAAATGAATGAGGAGTTTGGAAAATCAATCATAAATTTCAGTGCTATTCATGTGGATAAATTTGCCTTCTTGCATAGGAATTCTACTTTACCTTGTTTGTTACCAACACTTTTTGCTTTTGTGTAGAGTCATCTAAGGTTTCATTGCTGGCTCCTATTTTTTATTTTTTTCTTTGTGAATTTCTAGACATCTTCACCCTATTTTTTTCCCTATGTTGTAGCAATGCTGAAATTTAGCTGGGTAGTTTTCCACATAGGGCATTTTTCTTTACCACCACCCCTTTGTTTTTTAATTTAAAGAACTTTTGATTGGATTTGCAAGATTCCAGGCAAATACTTTTTCTTATTTTAATTTTTTTAACCAGCACTTGTTAAGTGCACTCTTTCTTGGCAAAGAGCTTATCATTCTTTTATATTAAGCCATGGCCCAGAGATCAAATCTCTGTCAGGTGTCATCTTCTTAGTTAGCATTCACTCCTCAGAGGTGTTTTTCCTCTTTTAAAAACCTTTGCCTTCAATTGGCTACAGTAATGGAACACCACCTGTGTTCCTGAAGTCTTCAGTTTCTTCACCAAATTTCATAATCCTTAGCAATGCTTTCAAGATCTCTTCTGGCAACATTACTTATATCCACATGAACCATTAGAAGTGGGCATTAGTTATCAAGTTTGATGTGTTCTGAGGTTCTCCACCATGGCCTGGATCCATGCCCAACTACCTATAGTTGCTTTAAGGTTGGCATGGAGCTGCTTCAGTATGTCCAAGTTGGGAGTCTCTATGTTTCTTTGTTTCTTCTTTCTCTTGGTTCACCTCTTCCTGGTGACATCTGTAGATTAAATCTATGTATCTATCTCTAATTTCTTTCCTGAGCGCCAATCTTGCACTATCAACTATCTATTAGACAAATCCACCTATATGTCCCAAACATATCTAAAACTCAACATGCCCAAAATGGAACTCATTCTCTTTCCTCCCAAATGCATCTTATCTCCAAACTTCCATATTTCTGTTGACACCGCCCTTCAGTCATTGAGGTTCACAATCTTGGAATCAGCTTTGACTCTTCCCTTTCCTTAGCTACCCATATCCCATCAGATGCCGAGGCTCATCAATTCTATTTCCACAATATCTCTTACAGGTGTCCTTTTTTCTCTCCTCATAAAGTCACTGCCCTATTTCATGTTGTCTAGGTGACACTGTGAATAGAGTTCTGGACCTGGACACAGGAAGTTCAAATCTGACTTCAGTCACTAGCTGGGTGACCCTGGGCAAATCATTTAACCTCCCCCAGTCTCAGTTTCCTCATCGGTAAAACAGGGATAATAATAGCAGCTATCTTCCAGGGTTGTTGTGAGGACCAAATGAGGTAAAACTCATAAAGGGCTTTACGAGCCTTAAAGTGATATATAAACATATAAATATAAATGTAAATAAGTAAGTTGTTGTTGTTGTTGTTGTTGCCTCTCTCCTGGACTGTGGCTGTAGGTTCCTTCTTGATCTCTCTGCTTCCAGCCTTGCCCTGCTCCAATCCACCTTCCCTACAGCAACCAAATTATTATTCATCATGTTGTTCCCTTGCTAAAGAACCTTCGACCACTCCCTGCTGCCCCTGGGATAATATGACTGTCGCCTATTTTTCTCTCTAGGAAGAGCCTCAGGTGTTCAGTAACCCTTCTTGCTCCCTCTCTCCGCTGTCACATTCTTCCATTATCCAACCCTCTGTCCCAGATCTGGATGCCCCTTTAGCTCTTTAGATTGGTTTTTTCCTGTTTACATTAAAACCCTACTTTGCTTTCTGAAGCACTTTGTTTTCCCTGATAACCCAGAGAGTGGAGAGCTAGTCTTTAAGCCAGTATCTTTGCCAAAAACAATCCCAAACAGGACCAAGAAGAGTTGGACATGACTGAAATATGAATGAACAACAACAAATAGCCAAGCAATAGTTATCTTGCTCAAGACACCAAGCCAAGATACTGGAGAGATTGGCCATTTCTTTCTCCAGCTCATTTTACAGATGAGGAAACTGAGGCAACCAGGGTTAAGTGACTTGCTCAGGGTCACCCAGCTATTAAGTGTCTGAGGCCAGATTTGAACTTAGGAAGATGAGTCTTCCTAACTACAGCGCTCTATCCACTGTGTCACCTAGCAGAAAACTAAACATGTGCAGCTTATTAAAAAAAAAATTTTTTTGCTTTCTCTACTTTCTAGAAGTAGGCTCCTCAGTCCTTTTTCTGAGTATGGAATCTTTGTCCTGGAGTCTAGAGAAAGGTTAAGGGAAAAATCAAACTATAGAATTACAAATATAATTTGCCTTATGGCTTGGGACTGCTAAAACTCTCTTTAACTTTTAAAAAATACTTTTATAAGAGTTTAACTCATCTAAGTTTTATAGTTTGGACGCTTTGATCCTGAGTTATATGTGGCTACTATTATCTGGATGTAGTTTTTATGGAATAATAATATGGCTAAGACAGAGACACAGACTCTTTGAATCGGAAGCCTCTAACCTTGAAATAGGGAATTATCTAAACTCCATCAGACACATGGTTAAAGAAGCTCTTCTGTGAGTACCCCAGTACACTCTCCACACTGTCCTGAGATTACCCATGCCATGCTTTTGTCCCTATGGGAGCCCCAAGCGTTTTGCCTTGTATCCAACTGAAATCTTCCTTCCTGTCATTTCAGCCCATTTCCTCTAGCTTTATCTTCTGCAGGCCTGGACAACAGCTGTTCTGAATTCTCGTTGTCAAATGGAATCAAAGACAAGGATCATATGCTCCTTAGCCTTCCCATTTCTAATACTACTAATAATAGCTCACATTTCAATAAGGCTTCTCAGTTTAAAAAGTGCTTCTCTCATAGAACAGGAAGGCAATATGTGTATTACTCTTCCAATTTAATAAATAAGGAAATGGAAGTGCTGAGAGGAAAAGTGGCTACTACACAATAGAGACAGAACTCAAACACAAGGCAACAATGTCCAATGTTTTCTCCTTCTCTTCCTTCCTTCTTCTCTCCCTCCCTCCCTTCTTTCCTCTCTTTTTCTTTCTTTCCTTCCTTCCTGCCTGCCTTTCTGCCTTCCTTCCTTTCTCCCTCCCTTTCTTCTTCCCTCCCTTCCTTTTCTACCTCCTTTCCTTCTTTCTTTCCTTCCTTCCCCCCATCTTCCTCTCCCCTTCTTCCCTCCAACCCCACCTCCCTTCAACTCCCTTCAGTTAACCGAAAGAGTAGACTAGGTATGAACAATTCATTAATCATTTTGAAAGTACTAAAGTGTTTTGATTATTAAGTAAATACAAATCCGACCTGCCAATATCATTGGGAGTTGAGGAAATAGTTGCAGAAGGCATATTATACTTCCGATTCCCTACCAAGTCTTTAGGTGCAAAGGAGTAGAATCCTGATCTCATATACCTAAAACTTGTAGAAAGGAAGGGGTGTGGACTCCTCGTCTCAGACTTATGGACTGAAAGGAAAATTAGCTTCCCAGTCAACTAGGCAAATGGAATTCACAACAGTTATCAGTCTGGATCTTTTTTCCTGGGAGGATGACTCCCCCTGGGTTGCCATATGTGCTCCCAAGATCAGAAGCTCTCTTCATGGCATTGCATCTTCTGGCCAGTGCTGATGATTGTGTATGCATCTTTTCATCTGATCTTTGGTTCCACTTGGCTGCCCTGCTCTTCTTTTCTTCCCCAGAAATCTGAATCACAACACCAGAATGACAAGAGGGCACCACAAAGTACATAGAGTGACCTATATTCCTGTCCTGCAGCATCTTGTCCTGGAATGATCTTGAAGCAGGTCAGCTTCTATTATCTTTTTCTTGTTCTAGAGACTCAGGAAAAGTTTCATTTCTAGTAGAGTGTCTTACAAATGTCCTATCTTCTTCTGGAAAAGCAAGTTGATACAGAAGCACCAGCTACAGTTAGAGTATTATTGTCGTCGTACATGGTTTTTCTCTTGGTTCTGCTTTGTTCACTATGCATCAATTCATAATCTTTCTTTGTTTCTCTGAATCCCTCATGTTTTTCACTTCATGTGGTTCTCTTGCCATATTTAAGATCATATATAGAGGACAAATTTTGTTCAGTAAAACCTGAATCAATGAGTGTCCAATTTGTTTACAGTTTTTTGCTACCACAAAGAATGATGATTTTGACTATTTTATTATCTATGGAACTTTTAATTCTGTCTTTTACCTCCTTGGAACATATGCCTGTTAGGGGAATTACTGGGTCAAAATTTAGTGACTTTTGTCGGGATTGGTGGTACATGCTTGTAGTCCTTGCCTGGGAAGGTTGAGAATAATGAATGACTTTTATTGAAGTAGGAGTAAAGCTGATCGGGTGTCTGCTCTAAATATGATTGATACCAATGTTGTAAGCCCCTGGGAATTAAGGAGGACTACCAAGCTGCCTAAGAAGGAGCAAAACTGGCCCAGATTGGAAAAACAGATCAGGTTAAAGATTCTAAGCCAATCCCCAGTAGGATTGGGCTAGTGAGTGACTGCTGTACTTACAGCCTGGATGAGATAGGATGAGATGTTTTTTGGAGACTACTCTTCCTATCTCATCCTATCTCATCCAAGTTCTTTCCAAGACCTTCTCTTGTCTTTCTTCTTCTTCTTCTTCTTCTTCTTCTTCTTCTTCTTCTTCTTCTTCTTCTTCTTCTTCATCATCATCATCATCATCATCATCATCAATATTTATACTGCACCTACTATGGGCCAAGCATCATACTAAGTGCTTTACAAATATCTCATTTGATCCTCACAATGACCTTGGAATGTAGGTGCTATTATTATCCCTATTTTACAAATGAAGAACCTAAAGCAAAGATTAAGTGACTTGTCCAGGGTTACACAGCTAGTTAAATATCTGAGGCCAGATATGAACTCAATTCTTCTTGACTCCAGGACTGGAAATATATCTACTATGCCATCTAACTACCCCCTTGGGTGGTGGCAATGAAGCCATCATGGAGTTCAGATCAGAAAAGGTAGGAAGCTGCCTTAGTTTAGATTTCTTATAGGGTTAGGGGGCTGCCCAGGACCATGTCACCAGTGAAAATCCTTATGTGATGCATGAAACAAAGAGGTTTTTATATTTTAGCTGCCTGTGTAGAAAGGGGCTACCATCCATTGGCAACCTTCAACTGGTAGTGACTTACAATCTTATCTGCTCAAAAAGTTATGCAGCCTAGGGACGTCTCTCTTGAAATGATCTCCTCTTGCCCTACTTCATCCCTTGTAGTGTGTAAAGGTCTGACCATGGCCTATCACAAAGTACAACCTCCAAGTTGTTTTAGTTTGCATTTATCTTATTATTAGTGACTTGGAGATTTTGAAAATATGGTTGTTAAAATATGGTTATTTTACAGATTTAAATGTTTCTTTTCTCATAAACTTCATGATAAATTTCATCATAAACTTGATGAGCATAAACCAAGACAAACATTTCTATATACACCGAGCAGAAAAGGAGGCTTGTCTATGAAACTGTGAATCTCTGTTACCTACGATTTGTTTTTTAAGTCTAGATTAAATGTAACATGGTAGTACCAACACTACTCTGCTTGTCATTGTCTCCTTACGAATTTCCTTTTGCTTAATGCTTTCTTCTTCTTCTTCTTCTTCTTCTTCTTCTTCTTCTTCTTCTTCTTCTTCTTCTTCTTCTTCTCTCTCTCTCTCTCTCTCTCTCTCTCTCTCTCTCTCTCTCTCTCTCTCTCTCTCTCTCATTTTTTGTTTGTTTTGGCAATCCTATCACTATGTTCCCCTTGCCTCCCTATAGTGATCCAACCCCCCCCCAAAATGTTAAAGCTCTTTTTCCACCTTAGTAAAGGTATTTACTAAGTGTTAGTGCTGTTGGTCTATAGTTCCCTGTAACAGATAAGTATAGTCAAGCAAAACAAAATTCATGTATCAACCATGTATTAAAATATATGTCTCATTTTGCACTTACAGTTAGTTCATCACCACCTGTATGAACATTTTAGTCACTGTATGTATAATTTCAAATTGCTTCCAGAATGATTAGATCAATTAAATCTTACTGTCTATTTAACTAGTATCAAATAATTGTGATGATTACTGCTTAAACTATAATTTGTGAACCGAAAAGGCTATTCCTCTTTTATTTCTATTTATTTTCATTATTTCCTTTGACATTCTAGATCTTACAGTTCTCCAAATGAATTTTGTCAAGTCCTATAATGTACCCTGTTGAAAGTGTGATTCATAGATATATATTCATATACATATATGCACACAATATATACACATATTCATGTGTATATTGTGTGTGTATATATATGTTACATATACATATATATATATATAAAGGTCTTTTTCTCAATATATAAATTGTTTAGAGTATTTTAATTGTCAATGTCATTCATTAAATTCATTGTTTTCTTAATGTTGAACTATCCTTGAATATCTGGTATAAAGTCACCTTGGTAATTGTGAATATTTTATATAATGTCATAGTTTTTTTAAATAGGATATTAAACTTTTTGTGCCAGTATTCATTAATTTTATTCATCTACAATTCTCTTTCTTTGCATTATCCTTTCCTGGTTTGGAGATTAGAATCATACTTGCCTCTACTTGGTAGTTTTCTCTCTCAAGTTTTTAGAATAGCTTGGGTAGAATATTATTATGTAGGTATTAATTATGTTGGTATTATTATGTAGGTAATTATTATGTAGGTATTAATTGTTCCTTTAACATTTGATGGAATTCATCTGTAAATCCATCTGGACCAGGAATTTCTTTCTTTAGTAATTACCTTATAGTTTGTTTCTGTATTGGGTATTCTGTATTGGGTTCTTTAAGAACCCTATTTCACATTCTTTTAATTTAGGTTTTTATATTTTTTTGTAGTTAATCTTTCATTTCTTTTAAAATCTTGATTTTTCTAGCATGTGATTATGTGTAGTGAATTCTGATAATTTTAAAAAATTTCCTTGTTGTGCTTTCCCCTCACTTATTTCTTTAGTTTAGTAATTTGATTTTCCTTTCTCTTTAAAAAAGATCAGGTTAATTAAAGATTTATCAATTTTGTTAATCTTTTCAAAGTCCCAACTTTTAGTTTTATTATTTTAAATGCCTGAGGAAGCTCCTGAGTGAGGTTTGACAGTGATAGTATGATTGGGTTGCTATGTTTATATCATTTTACCTATTACACATGCTCAGTTTAAGCCCTCCTTTTAGGCTACTGCCTAGCATAGAGTCCTCATTCCTTCCTCTCCTCTGCAAGGTTACATTTCTTCCAAAATGCAGGCAGGTGCCAGTCACCAAAGTGCTTTTTAGGTAAGGGACTGTGGCTTTCTCTCCTGTGCTGCTTTTAGGTTTATTGCTATGGTACTATACAATTCATATTCATTTTCACATAATTATCAGTTATTTCTATGATTTGTTCTTTGATCCACTTATTCACAATGTTATTATTAAGTCTCTGTTTAGGTCTGTATCTTTTTCTTGTTTTCCTAATATTAATTACTATTTGTATTAAATTATGGTCTGGAAGAGATGTGTCTAATAATTTGGGGTTTTACATAATTATTTTTAATGACAGCTTCTCTTCCTAATTGAACTGATTCTATTTGTTCAAAAAGCTTTCTAATTTTATGTACTCAACATGGTCTATTTTATCATTTGTGATCATCTGTAAACTTTATTTGCTAAGAATTCTCCCCCTAATCATATGTTGGAAAGATACTGCCTCTAGTACTTCTCTAATTGTTTTTATGATTTGACCTTTTTATTTGTCAAGTATCCACTTGAACATATTGTGGCATGTGGTGTGAAGGGTAGGTCTAAATAATTTTTACCTAATTTCCTTTCAGTTTTCTCAGCAGTTCTTATCAAATGAAAAACTGTTTCCTCTAATAATTTGTGTTCTTGTGTTTAATTAAGCACTGGACTCTGCTTTAGATTGCTGTGGGGTCTTGCTTATCAAGTCTATTTTATTGATGTTGCATATATATATGTATATATATGTGTGTGTGTGTGTGTGTGTGTGTGTGTGTGTGTATGTATATATGTGTGCATGCATACCTATGCATACATATTTTTAACCAGTACCAAATTGTTCAACTGTGACTAGCATTTACTGACCATGTGACTCTGTATAAGTCACAACCTCTAAGTCTCAATTTCTTCATCTATAAAATGGAGATAACAATATTGGTGCTACCTACCTCACGGGGCTATTGTGAGGACTGAATGAGGCAATGTATGTAAATGTGAGTTGTCATGATTTTCCAAGGTCACACGAAGAGTAACTAGTAGAACTAGAATTCGAATCCAAGTCTTCTGACTCCAATTCAATGTTCTTTCCAATAAGCTGCCATTGTGTCACCTGCAGATTTGATCAGCACGTAGGCTTTCATTCGGGTCAGTGATAAAAGTCCACATATCTCTCCCTCCCATCTATCCCTTTCTGTCTGTTCACACTACAACTACCCTAGGTTAGACTCTTATTACCTTTCACCCACACTATTGCAATAAGATCCTAATTGGTTTTTTTTTAAATCTAGCTATTCTCCTCTCTAATCCCTCCTCCTCACAGCTGCCAGAATGATCTTCCTAAAGCACAAGTCCAATCATGTCACTCCCCTGTCCAAGAATCTACAGTTGCTCCCTATTGCCTCTAGAATGAAAAACAAATTCATCTGTTTGGCATTTGGAATTCCTCACAATCTGGCTCTGGCCTATCTTTTTAAGTTGATTATACATTCCTCTGCGCTCCATGTTGCATTCAAATTGGCCTGCTTGCTGCAGATGATATTCTATCTCCTGCTTTAGTGCCTTAGCTCAGGCTGTCTCCCATGCTAGGAATGTTTGTCCTCACCTAGGCTATTTGGAACCCTTAAGCAATCCCTTCAAGATTTAGTTTAAGTACAATATTTTCCTGATTTCTTTCACTGTGAGTGTCCCTACCGCCCAAATTACTTTGAGTTTATTTTGTACGTATCTTGTATTTATTCATCTGAGTGCATGTTTCATCTCATCCTTCCCCAGTAGAAGGTAAACTCCCTCAAAACAGGGATTGTCTCTGTCTTTTTCTATCTTTGTGTCATCAAAATCTCTGGCACATAGTAGGCACTAAATAACAACATAGGGTCAAGAACAGATCCTAATTTTGCTTTCCTCAATAAGAAGCATTTACTCCTTTCTAAGAGCTTCCTGCTTTCTCTACATCCCTTGTACTGTGTGGTGACCAGACCTAGACACAATTCAATTCAACAAATATTCATTATTTTTGGTTAATATTTATTGATAAAGCACTGTGCTATGCATGGGTAAGGGTCAGGTCAATGATAAAGACCAGCATATCTGCGATAGGATCATAGATTTAGAGCTAGATGGGTTCTTAGAGGTCACTGGATCCAACTAAGCCCCTTGGTTTTTAGACAAGAAAACTATGGCCTAAATGGGTTAAATGATTTGCCTGAGGCTACCCAGGTAAATAGAAGAACTGGAGTTAGAATCCAGGTTCTCCGACCCCAAATCTAACTTCTACTTGACCCACAGTGTATTATCACACTTAAGCTTCCCAACAACCCTGTAAGGAAGATACTATTAACCCCATTTTACAAATCAGGAAAACAAGACTCAGAAAGAGTGTGATTTGACTACGATTACACAGCTGGTAATAGTCCCAAACTTGTAAGACATGACACATGCACAAATAATTATAATATAAAATATCACATGATAGTTGTATAAGACAGGTGCACAGTCCTATGAGATGTCTCATGAGGAAGGTATCAATTTTGATGAAGGCTTAAGACATTTTGTGAAAGGCATTGCAATCTGGCTGGATCTTGAAAGATGCGTGAGATTTCATCAGGTCTCTAAAGACTGGGAGAGAACAGGTAGGTGAAGACATTGCAGCTGTAAGGAATAACAGCAAGAAAGGCATGAAGCAGGCCATGCATGGAAGATGATTCCAGTTAATTTTGGATAGACCATAGATCAGAATGTGGAGAGGAATGGTCTAAAAGAAGATTGAAGAGTTAACTACTAATGATCCTAGAGAGTGCTGAATACCAGTGTAATATCCCCAATAGTACCTCCTCCTAGGGGCTTTCAGCAGCCACTTCCTCTAGTTATCTATCTTAGACAGGCTAAAGAGTTTAGACTTTCTCTGGTAGGTAATAGGGAGCCATTCAAGGCTTTTCAGAAGAATAGTATTATCTAAGCTGTCCACAGACATCTCAATTAGGCTGTGACTATTTTAGAGAGGAAAAAAGGATTCATTCTTTGGCATTAAATGCCAAATTAATTTTATGCATCTAAATGTTCTCTTGGCTATTTTCCCAAGAGCTGACAACATCATTACTTCATTTTCAATTTGTGGTAAACTCAGAGGACTAAGCCTGGTTATCAGTGCTTCTCTCTGGGAAGGTGTTAAGGTCGTTTGTTTTGTTTGTCCCTGTGTAAATCCTCCTATACTGTTCCTATTAAATTTCTTCCTATTTTTTTTTGCAAAATATCCTTATTTTCTTTTCTTAAGATTGATTTGAACTCCAATTTACTAGTTATTTATTAAGAGTCTACTAAAAGCAATGTCTATCCTGGATGTTAAGGAAGATACGAAGTTTGGATAAGATAAGGTCCCTGCCCTCATGGAGGGTACAGTTTAGTAGGAGAGTATGACACATTAACAAGTAATCATAATACGTGATGATGCATCAGAGAGGTGTGAACAAAATGGTATGTGGGGAGAGAGGAAGAGAGGAAGATGATTTCTAATTCTTAAAAGACCTTAGAATCAAGAAAAACTTTCAGCTTACTTGCAAGTCCACCTAATATCATGTCGTCTGCACATTCTCCATTCCTTGACAGTGGCCAATGTTGCTATAAAAGACACTAAAATGGATCATAGGACCTAGCTATTGTGGCATCACATAAAACCCACCCTTGCCCTCTTTTAAGTGATTATACATCTTATTTAGGAAGTTCTGTAAACATAATGTTACCTTAAAAAGGAATATATAGAGAGTCTCACCATCTATAGGAAGGAGACACAGGGAAATCCAATGGAGAGAACACTAGCTCAGAAGTCAGAGTACCTCAGTTCTCTTACACCTAATACCTACATGACCTTAGGCAAGTCCCTTAATCTCCCTGGGCCTCAATTTCCTCATTTGTAAAATGAGGGGGGGTGGATTAGATGACCTTGATTGATCTTAAAGATCAGAAGTTCATTGAACAAAGTTATTTCTCTTACATCCTTATAGAGAGTTTGTATAATTTTTGATAAATGCATAGAAGCCTTTTCTAATTTTGATCTTTTTCTAACAAATCTGTGGCCTGACCACATAGAGGCTGAATCTGGAATAACTCCCATGTAAGCAGAGTCATTTCCTATAACTGATTTCATTTGTGTGTGATATTACTCAGTACCTAGCACTTACCAATCCTTTTCTTGAAAAAAATATTCATGATACATAGAAGAGAGGCTTCTTCATAACCTACAAGTCTTTGGTCCTTTATTGATTTTTCCTCATCTATATTTTCCAGTGTTTCTCATCATCCTCACCCATTTCCATCCTTGCAGTGAAATCATCTAGCATCAAAATATACATTGATTTTACTTGGTGAATCTACTAAGTTCTTCATAAATTTTCCCTACCTCCCTCTTACTCTCCAATGGATGTTGGAACATTAAGTGTATACATATATGGTGGTCTTTTTGCAAATGTTTATCATAAATAATTCAATATGAAATGAATAAAAGCTCCATGAAAAGATAATTCTTATTGAGTTGAGTAAACAATAAAGCTAACTCCTTTAATTCCTGTATTCATCTGTTCATAAGGAACTTGCAAACTGCATTGAACTGTACCTTCCTTCTTGCTGGTTTCATTTCTAGCAAGTGTCAAAATGAATTTAATTTAGTTCTTGCTCTGTTCACTCATTGGATCAGGCTCTCATATTTAGAGTACCAACAACCAAGTTCAAGTTTACAAACAATAATAACGTTGTGGCTCTTAACAACCTCTGGCTTCTTTTTTGTCATTCTATATTAGTGAAGAAGTGGAAGGTGCCACAAGAGACTGAGAATCATTATGTAATTTCTTACAAAAGTTTGTCCAATGTAAATCAATAGCCATAATAAGACCAAAAAAAGCCTAAAAAGACCTTAATCAACAAACACTTGACATATCAGCTGAGTGAGGAGAGATAACAATAGAAGGCAATACTAATTTAGAGTATAAAAGCATTTCTAAAATTTTATGGAGAAGGATAATGAAAGATCAAAGGTCATATCATCTCATAAATAAATGACAAACATAAGTAAGTGACCAGTTTAAACAAAGAATAATGATAAACCCAACTGAGCAACGGCAACTAAAGCTAAAAATAGAAGGACAATTAACAGAAGAAAAATGGAAAAGATCCACAAAAATTATTTTAAGGTATTTTTTTTGCAGGGGGGAAGGCAGGGCAATTGGAGTTAAGTGACTTGCCCAAGGTCACACAGCTAGCAAATGTGTCAAGTGTCTGAGGCTGAATTTGAACTCAGAAGGGAAGCTGTGCTCAGCTGAATCAAGACTATGTCCTGGCTGCATATCCTTTTTCAGTAATTTCCTCTGCTATGGCTGAGTAACCCTCCTTATGTTAATCATTAAGTTAGATAGACTGTGAGTATTGTGCTTCATTACAACCTCAAACCTTAACTACCTGATCATCCTGGCATCCTCCTGGCCAACTGTGGCCTATAACAATTGATGTAGTTGGCAATTTTGGACTGAATTATTTCCTTGAAGTGAGGTAAGGGTGACACAGAGGAGGGTGAGTCCTGAGTGGCTCCCATGCCTCTGAAGGTGATGGTGAGACTCATCTTAATTCCTGTGTTCTGTAACAGCCGTTTCCTGGTCCTTCCCCTCTCAGCTTCTATTGCCTTCACTCTGCCATTACCTTCCATCTGCTATGTAGAGATCTGATATGTACTTAGTTGCTTATATATTATCTCCCCAGAATATGAGTACCTTGAGAGCAAGGAAGAATTGTTCTTGCCTTTCTTGGCATCCTCCAGTGCTGATCAAAGTGCCTGGAACATTTATAAATGCTTCTTTCTCACTGACTGGTGTCTGTTTACTACCAGGCATCCCCCATTGCCTCTGGGGGATAAGAAAGCAAGCTGCCTGCAGCCATTCAAGAACTAGAGAATGAAGTGAATATACTCTAGGTCCTGAGAACTGTATCCTGAAATTGGGTGTATGTGTTTTTCCACAGCAGAAAAAGGCAAAAGCTGAAGCCTCTCCAAGTTTTTTTTATTTTTATTTTTCATATGTTATTATTTAATATTTTAGTTTTCAA
>CM053625.1:74747268-74782810 GCA_028646595.1 Phalanger gymnotis
TTCATATGTTATTATTTAATATTTTAGTTTTCAATGTTAATTTTCACAACAGTTTGAATTACAAATTTTCTCCCCATTTCTACCCTCCCCCACTCCAAGATGGCATATATTCTGATTGCCCTATTCCCCAGTCAGCCTTCCCTTCTGTCACCCCACTCCCTTCCCATCCCCTTTCCCCTTACTTTCTTGTAGGGCAGGATAGATTTCTATGCCCCATTCCCTATATATCTTATTTCCCAGTTGCATGCAAAAACAACTCTTTTTGAGCATCTCCTTTTAAAATTTTGAGTTCCAAATTCTCTCCCCTTTTCCCTTCCTACCCACCCTCCCTAAGAAGGCAAGCAATTCAACATAGACCACACATGTATCATTATGCAAAACACTTCCCCAATAATCATGTTGTGAAAGACTAACTATATGTCCCTCCATCCTATCCTGTCCCCCTTTATTCAATTTTCTCCCTTGACCCTGTTCCTTTTCAAAAGTGTTTGCTTTTGATTATCTCCTCCCCCTATCTGCCTTCCCTTCTGTCATCCCCTCATTTTTATCCCCTTCTCCCTACTTTCCTGCAGGGTATGATATCCAATTGAGTGTGTATGTTATTCCCTCCTCAAGTCAAATCCAATGTGAGCAAGATTCACTCATTCCCCCTCACCTGCCCCCTCTTCTCTTCCAACAGAACTGTTTTTTCTTGCCACTTTTATGTGAGATAATTTACTCCATTCTATCTTTCCCTTTCTCCCTCTATCAATATATTTCTCTCTCACACCTTAACTTTGTTTTATTTATTTAGGTTATCATCCCTTCACATTCAACTCACCCTGTGCACTCTGTTTATACATATGTATGTTCCCTTCAACTACCCTAATAATGAGAAAGGTCTCATGAATTACACACATCATCTTTCCATGTAGGAATGTAAACAAAACAGTTCAACTTTAATAAGTCCCTTATGATTTCTCTTTCTTGTTTACATTTTCATGCTTCTCTTGATTCTTGTATTTGAAAGTCAAATTTTCTATTTAGCTCTGGTCTTTTCATTGAGAAAGCTTGAAAGTCCTCTATTTTATTGAAAGCTCATATTTTGCCTTGGAGCATTATACTCAGTTTTGCTAGGTAGGTGATTCTTGGTTTTAATTCTAGCTCCTTTAACCCCTGGAATATCATATTCCAAGCCCTTCCATCCCTTACTGTACAAGCTGCTAGATCTTGTGTTATCTTGATTGTGTTTCCACAGTACTCAAATTGTTTCCTTCTGGCTGCTTGCAGTATTTTCTCCTTGACCTGGGAACTCTGAAATTTGATGACAATATTCCTAGGAGTTTTCTTTTGGGGATCTTTTTCAAGAGGCAATTGGTGGATTCTTTCCATTTCTATTTTACCCTCTGGTTCTAGAACATCAGGGCAGTTTTCCTTGATAATTTCTTGAAAGATGATGTCTAGGCTCTTTTTTTGATCATGGCTTTCAGGTAGTCCAATAATTTTTAAATTGTCTCTCCTGGATCTATTCTCTAGGTCAGTGGTTTTTCCAATGAGATATTTCACATTGTCTTCCATTTTTTAATTCCTTTGGTTATGTTTTATAATATCTTGATTTCTCATCAAGTCACTAGCTTCCACTTGCTCCAATCTAATTTTTAAGGTGGTATTTTCTTCAGTGGTCTTTTGGACCTCCTTTTCCATTTGGCTAATTCTGCCTTTCAAGGCATTCTTCTCCTCATTGGCTTTTTGGATTTCTTTTGCCATTTGGATTATTCTATTTTTTAAGGTGTTATTTTCTTCAGTATTTTTGGGACTCTTTTAGCAAGTCATTGACTAGTTTTTCATGATTTTCTTGCATCACTCTCATTTCTCTTCCCAATTTTTCCTCTACTTCTCTTAATTGTTTTTCCAAATACTTTTTGAGCTCTTCCATGGCCTGAGACCAATTCATATTTTTCTTGGAGGCTTTTGATGTAGGCTCTTTCACTTTATTGACTTCTTCTGCCTGTATGTTTTGATCTTCTTTGTCACCAAAAAAGATTCCATAGTCTGCGTTCTTTTTTGCTGCCTGTTCATGTTCCCAGCCAACTACTTGACCCTTGAGCTTTTTGTCAGGGTATGACTGCTTGTAGAGAGTACTTTGTCCCAAGCTTTAGGGGCTGCACTGCTGTTTTCCACAAGCTCTGCTACACCAGTGCTCCTCCTCCCCCAAGAACTACCAACTGGGACCAGGATCCAGATCCAAGCAGGGCAAAGCAAGAGACCCTATCTCTGTGCCAGCAAAGCATTCCTTGCACTCCTGCTCCTATCCACCACTTGAGTCCTTCCACCGTGTAAGCCAGGGACTCCAGAAGCAGCTGACACAGGAGCTCTGGAAACAGCTGCAGGATCTTCCTGCTGCTGCCACCACCATTGCCACACTACCTCCACAGCCCCCAGACCTGGTGCCAGACCGCTCTCACCCCAATCCAGCAGTTTTCCCACTAACCTGCTCTGTAGTCTTTGGCGTTTGTGGGTTGAGAAGTCTGGTAACTGCCACAGCTCAATGATTCACAGTCCTCAGGCCTGGCCTGCCTGACTCCTGGTCTGGTTGGTCGTGGCATGGCCCACTGTGGGCTGCGCTCTGCTCCTAGCACTGTGCAATGACCCTTGCCAGTGATCATCCAGGCTGTCCTGGTCTGGAGACCTGCTTCCCTCTGCTATTTTGTGGGTTCTGCGGCTCTAGAATTTGTTCAGAGCCATTTTTTACAGGTTTTTGGAAGGATTTGGGGGAGAGCTTAAGGAAGTCCCTGCTTTCCAGCTGCCATTGTCGCCTCTCCAAGTTTTAATGGAATTATCCATAATATAAAATTTTAGCACTATTGTATCTTGGTAGTTTAAAAGAAATGACTTTTGTCTTTTGGACTTTACTGTGAGATTTGTGTGAAAAAAAAAATGGAATGAACTCATTAGTCTTAGAGAAAAAAGAGAAGCTGTGATAAAGAAACTGCTTTGGACTTTTTATGTGGCATTTAGGAAGTTGTACCACATGGATTTTGTTGGGACTCTTGTACAACAGACTGGGGAGGCCATTCGGGGGCAGAGCTTAATCTTCTCCAGGAGCCTTTAGACTTATCTGGAACTAAAGATGTGGACAAATAATATCCCATCATGGGTAGGGCTCCATCAGTCCATCAGTTGAAAAAGTTTAAAAAGAAAGACATTGTCTGCTCTCATTCTGAACCTGTGAACTCTAATTCTGTCTCTGTTTTTCTCTGTCTCATCTCCCTCTCCTCTCTTCTTTTTCTCTCCTCTCCTTATTCCCTCCTCCTCCCTCTCCCTTCCCCCTCTTCCTCTTTCTCTGTCTTCCTCTCCTCTGTCTTTTCTCTCTGTTCCTCTCGTCTCTCCTTCTTCTTCTTCTTCTTCTTCTTCTTCTTCTTTTTCTCTGTCTCTCTCTCTTCTCCCTCCCTCCCTCTCTTTCCTATCTTTCCTTTTTAAAATTGCAATCTGGAACTTCTAGGACCTCTCCACTTTACATCCAGTACAATATCCAGTAGTTATTAGGTAATTTCTCCCTAGGAAAAGGTCCTTTAGGACATATCTTCATATGGACCCTGACATTGAAACAAGCTACAAGCAAGAGGGTAATATCCTCTCAGTTATCTTATTCCAGAGTCCCTGACTTATGATAAGTATCACTGACCATCTAGGAGGTGTCATTTAACTTCACTGTAGCCCTGGTGTTTGTGGTGCTGTTCCTATTCATGCTCACCTCCATTCATCAGGAGACCCACTATGAATTGAAAAGATCTGGCATCATGTATCACATAAATAGAGATCTTGAGGTACAAGACTTGGTCCTTCCAAGGGGGAAGGTGAAGTCTGGGATTTCTGGTCTTCATTCTCCCAGATTTGTCCCACTTACAGGAGTATCTTACATTGCTTGTCTTTTGTTTTGTTTTTGCTATCATCCTGGTTTAGTTTTTCTTCTTTCTGCCTATGTTGGAGTTATTAGATCCTTGAAGTCAGCATTGTTCAACAACAGCCCTAAAGCCATTTAAATGGTGGAAGGTCCTCTAGAAGGTGTTTAGGACCTTGATACCAAGGGATGGGGAATCATAGGAAGGATATTTACCAGCATCACCCACAATGTGGGCTGAGCTAGTGCCTTTCCCTAAAAGGTACTGAAATCACTTTGACACTTATGTGGCCCAAATAACTAAAGTCCAGATGTAATTATTTCCTGTTTGCCTGATTACAAAAAGCCACAAGGAATTAAAACTCTTCTCTGAGTCTTGACCACCTGAGGACTATCATGGGCAAATCAGGGCCAGGGAAACTGAAATGGAATTCAACTAAATCAACATAGTGTTCTCACTGTATTTCTTTTTTAAAATATTATATACTTATGTATCATATTTTTCTATTTTGTTCTATTTATATTCTTGTGTTACAATGTTGTATAATTTTTTTCCAATTAATAAGAATTTATTTTCTCTTTCTCCCACCTATACCTTTCACTGAAAAGAGAAAACGAGAAAAACAAAACCCATGTAACAGATGGCAGTTCTACAGAGAATTAAGCTATTAAAGCTTAAACTGCACAAAAACTTTTGGGACATCCTGTATAAGTATTCCAAGTGCTTCTCTGCATTATTCATATCCACAATTTCTTATGAACCAATAATATCTTATTACATTCAAATTATATACAAATATACATAGTAAAGCAAAATAAATTTCCACAGTGTCCAAAAACATATGTCATTTGTATTTTGAATCCATCATCTCTATATGAGAAGAAGAGGTAGAATAGTTCATTACTGGTCTTCCATAATCATAGTTAGTCATGGCATTGACCAGAATTCTTAATTCTTTCAAAGTTGCTTGTCTTTACAATGTGGTTATTGTATAAAAATTGTTCTCTGGTTCTGCTCACTTCATTCTGCATCAATTCACACAAATCTTCCTAGGTTTATCTGAAAACCTTTCATAATTTTTTATGGCACAATAGTATTCTATTATATTCACCCACCAAGGGAAATCTTTTAGTTTCCTGGTCTTTGCCACTACAAAAAGACCTGAGATAAATATTTTTTGTACATATAGGTTGTTTTCTTCTTCCTCTCTTCATTTCTTTATTGAATATCTTTAGTTATGCCTAAGTAAATCTTTTGTTAACTGTTAGACTATGAGAGTTTGATTTCATTTCAATCTCAAACATAAACAATCAGGTGACAATCCTAGCCAACCCTAGACTGCAACACCTATATTTTCTGACTTGTCCCTCCACCATCCCTTTTAACAAAGAATTTAAAAAGGGGGTGGGTGAGAACAGTTCAGTAAAATTGGCCAACACATCAAAAAGTGACATTATATCCAATGCTTTACAGTCCCTTGCTTCTGTAAGATGGAAGAAAGATGCATTCTCATGACTCTTTTTTTGGGGGGTAGAGAGAGCAAACTCGATCATCATAATTTTACAACATTGAGTTTTAATTTTTTCCATTTATATTGTTTTAGCCATCATGTATATTGTTTTCTTGGATCTTAGTACTTCACTTTGCAGCAGTTCTACAGAGGATTAAGCTATTAAAGCTGAAACTGCACAAAAACTTTTAGGATATCCTGTATAAGTATTCCAAGTGCTTCTCTGCATTATTCATATTCATAATTTCTTATGGACTGATAATATCTTATTATATTCATGTACCAAAGTTTGTTTAGCTATTCCCCAGTTGGTTGGCATCTACTTTATTTTCAGTACCAAAAGTGCTGCTATAAATATGTTGTTGTATATGGGACATATCTTTCTATTTTTGACCTCTTTCATACATATTCCCATTAGTCAACCAGTCAAAAACATTTATTAAGCACTCACTATATACTGTGCACTGTGTTAAGTAAACACTGAGGATACAAAGAAAGGCAAAAACAATGTTCATGTCCTCAGGGAGTTCATATTCCAATGGGGGAAGTGACAGGCAAGCAATTATGTACATAGAAGATATAGATAGTGCAAATGGAAATTTGGAGTGGGAGGGAGGAGGGAGAGAAGAGCACATCTGTGTATTGTTTTTATATTGGATAATATCTTATTTTTCCAATTACATGTAAAGATAATTTTTAACATTCATTTTTTTAAAAAATTGAGAACCAAATTTTCTCCCTCCTTCTCTCCCCTCCCTCCTCCAAAAGATGGTAAGCAATTTGATATAGGTTATATGTGTGTGTGTAATCATGTTAAACATATTTCAATATTAGTCATGTTGTGAAAGAAGAAACAGACCAAAAGGAAAAAATCATGAAAAATTAAAGAAAATGAAAATAGTATGCTTCGATCTGCATTCAGACTCCATCAGTTCTTTATCTGGATATGGATAGCATTTTACATCATGAGTCCTTTGGAGTTGTCTTATATCACTGTATTGCTGAGAAGAGCTAAATCATTCATAACTGATTATTGCCCAGTGTTGCTGTTACTGTATACAATGTTCTCCTGGTTCTTCTCAATTCACTTTGCATCAGTTCATATAAGTCTTTCCAGGTTTTTCTGAAATCTGCTCATCATTTCTTATAGCACCATTGTATTCCACTACATTCATATACCACAACTTGTTTAGCAATTCCATAATTGCTGGGCATGGTCTCAATTTCCAATTCTTTGACACCACAAAAAGACATACTATAAATATTTTTGTGCCTCTAGGTCCTTTTCCCTTTTTATGATCTCTTTGAGATGCTGACCTAGTAGTGGTATTGTAGGAGAGAGAGAGAGACAACTGTTCCATCAGGAAGGACAGAGACCCTCCCTTGTGTAGAAGTCGAGTCACTAGAAAGTTCCTTCTGATCATTGATTTTGCTCATATAACATAACTTCTCTTTGAGGCCTTTCATTGCCTCCCTCTGGATCAAGTTATTCAGTCTCATATCCTTATAGAACAGTTCTTTATATAATATTGTGCTGATATCTATCCCACCAATCTCATGGACTGTCATGCGCTTAGGGATAATGTGGCCTCCTAAGATGGGTGCAATGTAGGTGAGGCCAGCCCCACAATCTAATACCATACCAGTCAAGAAGCCAGAGCCAAACAAAGCAAGTTCTGCCTGGTTGCCAAAGTGCAGAGACGGAACATTGAAGGTCTCCATCATGACCTCCAGAATGGCAATCCTGTGACAAGCACTGAGTGGTTCTTGGTATTGACCCAGAGGGAATCAAAAGTATGGTGCCAAATAGCCTCCATGGCCTCCTAGTTTAGGATTTGGCCTCAGTTAACAGGAAATTCTGCAATAGGCAGTTCCTTGAGCACATGCATGTTTTCCAAGCCTGTGACTTTCCTTATCTTGGGAAGACTTTCTTTCAGGTCCTCATTGTAGGGCTGATACCCAACAACAGCTCTTTGGGTATAGTTCCAAATTGCTCTCCAGAGTGGTTGGATCAGTTCACAACTCCACCAACAGCGCATTAACGTCCTAATTTTCCTACATCCTCTCCAACATTTATCATTTTCCTTTTCTGTCATATGAGGCAATCTGATAGGTATGAGGCAATACCTCAGAGTTGTTTTACTTTGCATTTTTAGAGCACATTTGTGAAAGCCTGTCTATTCCTTCAATCTCTCCCCCATCTTCTGGTTGCTTCCCTGTTGCCCATAAACACTATCATGTCTCTCCATCCTTAAAAACCCTCACTTGATCCATCTATTCCTGTTAGCCATCATATCTTTCCTCCCTAACATGGCTAAACTCCTTGAGAAAGTGTCTGGACTCAAATCCTCTACTTTCCTCCCACTCTCTCCTCAACCCTCTGTGGTCTTGCTTCCAACCTCAGCTTTCAACTAAAACTACTTTCACCTGTTACCAATGGTCTCTTAATTGTCAAATCAAATACCCCTTTCTCAATCCTCTTCCTTTTCGACCTTTCTGATGCCTTTGGCATTATTTATCACACTCTTCTCCTAGATATTTTTCTCTCTCTACCTTTTCATGACATTTCTCTTTCCTGATTTTTCTCCTACCTGTCTGACTATCCCTTCTCAGTCTCCTTTGCTGCATCTTCCTCTAGGTCATGGCTTCCTCTATGGACATCCTCCAAAGGTCTATTCTTGGCCCCCTTATCTTTACCCTCAGAACTATCTCATTTGGTAACCAACTTCTCTCTCCCAGAATTCTCTAAAAACAAAGTCAATGAAATATAAGCCCAAATATATCACCAAAATATTAGAGTTGGTTGAAGGAATTAGTGATATTTGTCCTGGAGAAGACCCAGGCAGGGCACAATAGCTCTCTTCAAGTATCTGAAGGGTTGTCTTGTGGAAAAGAAATTGTATTTGTTCTGTTTCACTCCAAAGGGAAGAACTAGAGGCAATGGATGGGAATTGGAAAGAGACAAATTTATGGTTTGACCTATGGTAATATATGATGTCAGGAAAAATTTCTATTAGTATTGTACAGAATGATTATGGTTTTGCCTTTAGAGGTCATTGGTTCCTCCTCCTTGGAAGTCTTCAAGCTGAAGTTGGAAGACCACTTGGTAGGTATGTTATAGCATGTATTACTCTCAACTTTGACTTGGTCTAGAGGCCCACCAAGGTCCTATTTTGTTCTGTGATTCTTTGATTAGCCAACTGGCAACCTCTGGGATAGTGTCTGCTTATTTCTCTCATCTCCATAGCAGAACTTACGTGTGTTACATTCATTTATTTTTATTTATTTTGTGTGTGTATGTGTATACATGTTGTCTTCCCAGTTAAAACATAAGTTCCTTGAGAACAGGGAATGTTTCATTTTGTCTTTTTATTCCCAGCACCTAGAACAGTTCCTGGCACATAGAAGGCTCTTAATCAATGGTGTTTGATTGATTATACTGCTTTGGGGTTTGCAAAGTTGTTTCTTCACAACAAATCTGTGAAAATATCTCCATTTAACAAATGAATAAAATGAGTGTCAGAGAGGTAAAGTGACTCACCTTGGGTCACACAACTTGAAATATTGGAGTCAAGATCCTAATGCAATTCTCCTGACTCTGAGTCCAGCAGTTAAGCTACCATACTACATCACTTCTCAGATATCCATGTAATTTTGAAAATAAATATTTGGTTCATCTCGAACTCCAAAGCTCTCTTTATTCGTGTTAAATAGGCAAGAGATCGAATGTTTGCACCCTACTGAGCCAGAATGTTGTGGAAACTGGGGAATGATCTAGGTTAATGCCTTCATTTTATAGGTACGTAAACCAAGACCTGGGCAGCTAGGTGGTACAGTTAGTAGAGTGCTAGGCTCTTCTGTCTGAATTAAAATCTGGCCTCAGATACTTATGAGCTGTGTGGCCCTGGGCAAGTCACTTCACCCTGTTTGCCTCAGTTTGTTCATCTGTAAAATGAACTAGAGAAGGAAATGGAAAACCACTCCATTGTTTGCCAAGGAAACCCCAAATGGGTTGATGAAGAGTCAGACTGAAAAACAACAAACCTGAGGCCCAGAGAAAGGATGTGACTTACCCAAAGTTACACAGTATAGTATATGATAGAAACAGGTCCCAAGGCTCTTAACCAGGAGTGGAGAACCTGCTCTTGATTCAGTGCTTTTTTTTTTAAATCGTACCCTGCTGCTGAACCTAACAAAAGAAAGAACAGATTCTTTAAAATAATCTAGTTTTAATTGTGTTTCAGGATGTCTAATTGATACTTCTGTTTATGAAATTATTGTTTCTTTTCATTTGTTTCTATTCCTTATTGTCTTTTTATCGATATTTTGTATTTTTACCATAATATTGATTTTTTAATGTATCCTTCTTCCCTCTCCTACCAGCAAGTCATCTCTTGTAACAAAGATTTTAAAAAGAAAGATCTGGATGGGTGAAGCAAGGGGAAGCATTTCAACAAAACCAGCCAATTTCAACAAAACCATCAATCCTCCTTGACAGCCTATGCAGTATTTCACATCCCTGGTCTTCTATTTATACAAGTAAGAGAAGGCATATTTTCTTCTCTTCTCTGGGGCAATTATATTCTCTTTTTGAGAATATAACTACTGGTCTGGTTCAGCCTATACCTGAAAAAGAAACCCTTCTACAACATACTGACAATCATTCATCCTTTGCTAGAATGCTTCCCGCGAAAGAGGTCTACCCCCCCCCCCCACCTCCCAAAACATCCCATTTAACTTTAAGATAGCTTCAATTGTTTGGCAAGTTTTTTCCCCTGATGTCATGGGGACCTGGCAAAAGATCTGGGGCAATATATATATTCTCTTCTCTGGAAATTTTAATTACACAGTCTTCTCACTTAACTATTTTTAGTAACAAACTTGTGAGAATGGCCAAGTTATTACATGTGGGTAAGGATTAGAAATCCAATAGAAAAACAGCCATAGAGTTTGGCCCAATTCCTTTCCTCTATAGGTCTTCAGGGGTGGCATTATTATAGCTCTTCTTATTGCAAAGACACCTTTCCTCCAGAACCAGCCAGCTTAGGCCATATCTGAACTGCTGAAATGAGTCTCTAATTCATCCAGCCCCAAGTCCTGCATTTTCACATCACTTGTTCTTTACTCAGCTATTTCTGAGCCCTTACTGTGCGTCCTTGGTACTGTGGGAGTATCAAGAATCACAGAATTTTAGATCTGGAAGCAATCTTAGAAATCATCTAGTTATGGTGACCAGATGGCCCAATTATCCTGGGACAGTCCCAATTTTAAACATTCAGTTCTCTTGTTTCCACAAGTCACTAAAATGTTCCAGAAATTCCAAGATTTTGGCAAATGGCAACTGAATGAAATAATTCAGTAAAAATCACAATAAATATTCTACTGATTCCTCCACACACAAATACATTATATATCTATCCAACTTCACCAGTAGAAACTCTGTCTGTTCTTTAAAGTCCAATTCAAAAGACCTTCCTTCATGCCCCTGGATAGTGACAACTTTCCCTTGACCCTCACAAAGCACTTTGTTTTGTATTTCTCTGATGAATTTGTTGTGAATTATTCTATAATATAGTATACTTTAGTATATATAGTATATATTATAATACATATTATATAACATTATATTACATATATAATAGTACATATATAGTATAGTATAGTATAGTATAGTATAGTATAGTATAGTATAGTATAGTATAGTATAGTATAGTATAGTATAGTATAGTATAGTATAGTATAGTATAGTATAGTATAGTATAGTATAGTATGGTTATTGGGGTGTGTGTTTTATCTCCCTTCACACTCTGAAGTATATTAAATTAGGGACTATGGCTTATGTGTCCCTTGTAACCCCTCTCACGACTGTATTCTGCACACAATGAACACTTAATAAATGCTTCATAGATTCTCAGTCTTGGAAACAACCTCAGAGACCATCTAGTCTAGGGGTTCTTTACCTGGTTCTTTACCATGAACCCCACCATGGATAGATTTTAGGGGGTCCATAAATTCGAATGGGAAAATTACATCTTTATGCAAATAGAATTAGTATCCTTTATAATCCTATATATTTTAATTTATGCATTTACAAATATTATTCTGAGAATGGGTCCAAAGGTCAAAGAGGTCCATGACATACAAAAGGTTAAGGTCTGGTCCAACCTATACCTGAAAAAGAAACCCTTTAATCCTAAGGAGATCTGATGCATGTGCAAATCCAATCAGCTTCTTCAGCTGATGCAACCTCTCCATGTGGAGGATGTTAGCTTTCTTCAGGAAGAATCATGATGATGTGTCAGGGAAGTGCCTTGGATAGAGTGTGGAACATGTAACTGGCTCTTGTTGGCTAACCTTGTGGTAGAAAGGCTGTCAGCATCAGTCTGCCTTTCACATCTTAGCGACTTTTGTTCCCAGTATCTGGTAAGGCAACATAGTAAGGCAACATAGCATATAGCCAGATCTTTCTTTTTAAAATCTTTGTTACAAGAGATGACTTGCTGGTAGGAGAAGGAAGAAGGATACATTAAAAAATCAATATGATGGTAAAAATACAAAATATCAATAAAAAGACAATAAGGAATAGAAATAAATGATAAAGGAGGAAAAGCCTTTTTCCACTTTAGTCATTTGGCCCTGAAAAACAGGCCCTGTTCCTTGCCCTTTTCATGTCCTCTTTTCTGTTCTAGGTGGAGAGAGAAGAGCCTCATGACTCAATGAGTTTGAAAAGTTGTTAGTAGAGTGCCCCAGCATCTCAATGTTCCAGAGTCTGGATTGCAGAACCTGTGCAGCACTGATGTCCCCAAAGAGCAAGGACGGATTTTCAAGATTGGCCTTCTGGACCCAAGAAAAGCTGAATCAAAGATTCATGCAGTATCAAAGCCACCTTTGGATGTGAGCTTAATGGGACTGGTATTATGTAGGAAAAGAGCTTAGTTTTGAGCCTATTCCTTGAGAGACTGAAGTGGGATAGGGGAGAATATGGCCTGGAGGCATCAGGAAATTTTTGTACTTTGATTCTGCTACAATTTTAAAATAAATTTCCCTACTGTCCCCCAACAATTGGGGGAACATAGCCATTGGGGACCCAAGTTCATGACAATAGAGAAGAAACACATCCCAAACCCTCAGAGTTACCTCCTAAAGCCCTGAAGGGCAGATGTAGCTACCTAGTACTGGGAAAAGAGGCAAAGAACCAAAGCATATAGCTAACTGATATTAAGCCTAAATCTGCCCTCTTTACAACTTCCACCTACTACTTCTTGGTCTGCCCTCTGGCGACAAGCAGAAAAAGTTGGATCCCTTTCTTCAGGACAGCATTTCAAATTCTTAAAGATAGCTCTTATGTCCCTATTAAGTCTTATTTTCTCCAAGCTAAACATTCCCATCTCCTTCAACCAATGCTCCCAAGTCATGGATTTGATATTCTTCACTGCCCTGGTTATGCTCTCCAGTTTAATTAACATTCTTCCTAAAATGTGGTCATCAGAACTGATCACAATACTGCAGATGTGATGTGACCAGGTGTGGAACAGGATCATCACCTCCATAGACTTAGTTACTGTGGATCGCTTAATGCAGACTTGGGGTACGACAGCTTTTTGAAGCCGCTATATCACACTATGGACTCATATCAAGCTTGCAGTCCATTAAAATCTCCAGACCTCTTTCAGACAAATGCCTATGTAGCCATATCTTTCCCATCTTGAACTTGCGAAGCTGATCTTTTGAACCCAAGCGTAAGTCTTTTCCCTATAAATTGAATTTTATTTGATTCAACCCAGTGTTCCGGCTTGTCAAGATCTTTGTGAATAATGACTCTGTGAATTAATATCCCAGGGATCCTTCCTGGCTCTGGAAAAGCATTCCATCTATGCCTTTATCCAAGTCATTGATAAAAAATGTTACATAGCAAATGACTAAGCACTGATCCCTAGGGCACTCACTCTACCAGAGGCCTATTTCCAAATTGAAGTCAAAACATTAATTGAGTCCAATCACTCAACCAGCTCCAAATCCACCAAGCTGTACTGTTGTCTAGGTCAGAGATCTCAAACTTGTGGCCCTTGACTCACATGAGGCCCATGACACTATGGAGTATCATCCAAACCAGATTAAAATGCTGTTCCTATTTGATTTTAAGGTGTTGATATATTAATGAAAAAGAAATGTATAAGCATATGTGGTTTTCTAAGTCAGCATGCTACCCACGGGGATCTTTATGTACAGGTTAGTGACCCGTTTCTATTTGAATTTGAGCACCTCTTTCTATATGCTCCACAGGAACAGCATGAGAGACTTTGTCAAATACTTTGCTAAAATCTAAGTAAGTTGTATCTAGAACAATAAACAGTTTGGCAACATTGTTAAAAAAAAAAAGGACATAAGGTTAGTCTAGCATGATGGATTCTTGAAGCCTTGCTGGTTTTCTGTGGTTATCACTGCCTTTTCTAGTTGTTCCATAGCCATCACTTTGATAATACATGCTAGAATTTGGCCAGAAATTAAAGTCAAACATTGGCCTGCTGGATTCAGATTCAACCTATGCTCTTCAGTCCTATACTACTTCTGTTCTGTAGGAACCTTCAAAGATCGGCAAAAATCTAGTAAGTTGAAATTCAAAACAAGCTTAAAAGACGGAGCAGATAAGCTCATTTACAAAAATGAGATAAATGAAGCAGGACAAGCAGAGAAAGTCTCTGAGGTCCCTCCTGATCCTCTGAAACACTCCTAGGGATCAAAAGTCAACATAACAAATTATATGGAGAAAGCCTCACTAGGGAAAAACACAGAGGACAAAGTCTAGAGTCATAGGTAACCACAAATCATATAGTCAGTCACATAGTCAACAAAGAAAAGAAATCCAACTAGATAATGAGGTACATGAAGAGGGTATAATATATGAGGGCCAAGAATACGTTCTTCTTTCCACTCCAAGCTAACCACAGCTTAATTGAAGTGTTTATCTGACCACTCTTTCACTAAAGACCCTTACATGGTTCCCCTATTACTTTGCACACAGTAGGTGACTAATAAAATGTTGGTTCAATTGTATAGACTAAGTAATGAAAGGATGAGGGTCACAGAAGATAGAAACTTATGAACAAAATATCAATATTGCTCATGAAAACGGGAGTATAATAAACTGAGTTCTCTAAAGTCCATAGCTATATGCATAACATATATGTACTAGGTATATGCTCTGTGGGTAGCTTGGTGGTGGTGGTGATTGCTTCTGATTTTTTTTTAGATGCAAAACCAATGAACACTGTATGGTATACATTAATATAGAAGCCCACCTAGTTCTAACAATATGGAGTACACAAATGCAACAAAAGAGAAAGAATTCTTTGTCATATCAGTTGCCCTGATTTTTTTTGTTTCAGAAAATATGGTCTCTTTAGGGATAGTCCCCTTCCCTTGTTTTACAGATGAGGAGACTGAGTCCCACAAAGGGAAAATGACTTGTCTAAGGTAATTCTGCTTTGTGGCAATTCTAGAAACAAAGGAGAAGATATATTTCCTGCATTTTAAGAGCTTATAACCTAATTTTATAAACAAGGACAGTGATAAAACTTGTTAGAGGGTAGTTGTAAGGTAGCATACAAGCAAGTGGGTGAATGTTGGACAGACTATGCACAAAATGCAAAAGGAACTAAAAGTAAGGTAAAAAATATGGGCTAAGCTTAGTATGGGAATAATAATAAATGACATTTCTATAGTGCTGTAAAATTTACAAAACACTTTGCATACACTACCTCACATGAGCCTTGTAACAATTCTGTGAGGTGGGCACTGTATTTATTATTGTCCCCATTTTGCTCACGAAAAACTGAGCTCTGAAAGGCTAAATGACTTACCCATAGTTACACAGCTAAGTATCAGAGGGAAGATTCTTTCTGATGATAAATTCAGCACTTTATACACTATGCCACAGAGCTTTTCTCTCTCCTCTTCGGAACGATTTCATACAAGAAATGAAGATTGTTTGGCTGAGATGAGTGATTATAAAATTGCTTTGTTACTGTAAAGATTCTATACCAATCAATCAATCAAAAAATGTTTATTAAGCTCTCACCATGGGCCAGACACTGGGCTAGAGTGTAAGGTGAGTACTGCCCATGTAGCTTATGTGGATGTCTTCATAGGATGTTCAAAGGTACAGACAGGCAGCTAAAGTGGCAGCATGGATAGACAGCTTTAGAATCTTACCGCTCTTATAAGGAAACTGTGATTCCTGCCTTGAGGGGAGCAAAGACAAGGAATCACAAGGTTGGTTACCTCTTTATCCTCTGAGAAAGAGAGAGAACATCCTAGAATGATATTTCTATTCTATCTCCCCACAAACACTTGTGTTCTAGGGCAGAGGTGTCAAATTCATGAAAATGGCTACAAAACTCCCGAGTGAAGACAGAACCAGATTAAAATGTAGTTGGGAAATGTTTAACAAAATAAATAAAAATATAATACAAGATAGATAATGTGAATTTATGATTTTCTAAGTCAATATGGGTACTGCAGAGTTCCGTTTCTATTTGATGCACTTCTATTTATTTCCATCTACCATTCCACTGGTGTAGGGGCATAATTTTTAGGTTCAAAAGCAAAAAAGCAGTTTACTTCCCTGGGGTTCTCCCCTAAAGGGTGAGGTTAGCCCAAACTTATGCCTGCAGGCTTCATTCCTTTCTACCAAATGCTAGTCACACAAAAACCAATTACAGATAGTAAACAGCAAGTAAACTTATTTATTCAAGCATATATCGAACAAATTAAGAGTTCTACAGATTAAAATATACCTGAAAGGGATGGAGTTAAGATGGTAGGTGAGAGGTAGAAATTTTACCCTTAGCTTCTCCACAACCTCCTGCACAATAACCTAGAAAACACATCAAACTTCTGAATTATGATTGGAAAAATTAAGAAAAAGTCATAGTGAGTCATTTTCTAGCTTAGGGCTGCTTAGGAAGATAGAGAGGTCCAAAGATGCTGACATGGATAGCCAGGAATGCAGTAGGAGTGTTCCATCACCCAGAGATGTTAAAAGGACTTAACACCTGGTCAGGAAGTAAATGATCAGAAAGAGATCCCTTTGCTAGCAATAGAAGCAGGAATGAGTGCCATCAGGAAACTGTTACCCATTACCCAGTCCCTGGTCACAGTTACACAGCAGAGAGGAATGGTTCCCAATGGAAAGGGGCCCTACCTGTGTAAGGAGCAAGAGCCAGAAACATATCTGTGTAGCTGTAGGCCCATGAACAGAGTGGAGACTCAGTTCTAACCTTAAGTCCACTATATAAGCCTTCAGTAGAATGAATAAAAATAGAAGTTCATCTCTCCCAGAATTGAGCAGAACCCACCCAACATTAATATAAAGTCCAAAATCAAGAAATGGAATGGAAAAATGAGCAAAGAAAAAAAGAACCTGGCCAGAAAAAGCTACAATGGTGACAAGGAAGCTCAAGACACAAACACAGAAAAAGACAATGACTTAAAAACACCTTTGAGTAAAGCCTCAAAGAAAAAAAATACAGATTGGACACAAGCCCAATAAGAATTCCTAGAATAAAGCAATAAAGAACAAAATTATTTTAAAAATCAAATAAGAAGAGTAGTGGGAAATGTGAAAAGAAATGAGAGTTATACAAGAAAATTATGAAAAGAAAATTAACAGTTTGGTAAAAGAGGTATGAAATGATACTGAAGAAAATAACTCCTTAAAAATTAGAATTGGTCCAGTGGAAGCTAATGATTCTATGAGACATTGAGAAACAATAAAACAAAGTCAAAAGACTGGGAAAAGGAAGAAAATGCAAAACATAAGGGGAAAACTGACCTATTAAAATAAATGGAAGAGAAATAATTTTAAAATCATGAGATTACCTGAAAGCCAGGAACAAAAAAAGAATCTTGACATCATATTTGAAGAAATTAAAACTGCCCAGGTATCTCAGAACTAGTAGACAAAGTATAAATTGAAAGAATCCACTGATAATCTCCTGAAAAAAAATCCCAAAATGAAAATTCCCAGGAATTTTATAGGCAAGATCTAGAACTCCAGGACAAAATATTGAAACCAGCCATAAGGAAATAGTTCAAACACCATGGAGCCACAGTTAAGATCACACAAGTTTTAGCAGCTACCACTGTAAAGAAGTGGAAGGTTTGGAATATGATATTCCAGAAGGCAAAGGAGCTAGGATTACAACCAAGAATAACCTATCCAGCAAAGCTGAGTACTAATCCTACAGAGGGAAAAATGGATATTCAGTGAAATAGAGAACTTTCAAGTATTCCTGATGAAAAGACTAGGACTGAATAGAAAATTTGACATTCAAACACAAAATTCAAGAGTAGCATAAAAATGGTGAACATGAGTGAGAAATTATAAGGGACTAAACAAGGTCAAACTGTTTATATTCTTATAGGGGAAGGAGATACATGTAACTTCTCAGGACTTTTATCATCCACAAGGTTTTAGGGAGAGTTCACTTTGAGGATCTGGACATGATTGTATTAACGTTGAGATGATCTCAAAAGAATTGGAGTGGGAAAGAGGATGCACTGTCAGAAGGGGGGAAAGGAAAGGAAGGTTGGGGTAAATAATTTCACATAAATGGGGTAAGGAAAAGTTAACACAGTGGAAGGGGGAAAAGGATGTAGTCAGCAACATATGAACCTCACTCTCATCTGAACTGGTTCAAGGAGGGAAGAATACCCATATACACACAGTTGTGTACAGAAATTCATCTTACCCAACAATGAAGTAGGAGGAAAAGGAGTTGAAGGTGATAAGAAGGAAGTTATAATAAGAGGGTCAGTGATTAGAAGCAAAACAGACTTTTGAGGATGGTATAAGGTAAAAGAAAAAAGAGGACAGGATAAAAGAATAGAAGGGACGGGGTGTATTCCAAGCATGGAGAATGATTACTGTAAGGACACAGAGAGAGGAAATGGGAATATCATGAGTGAGGAACAAAGAAGAGGACAGTTTGGCTGGATCACAGAGTGTGGGACAGGGAGTAATATCAATGAAGCGGGGGAAAATAACTTGAAGACAAATTGTACAAAGCATTCAAAGCTAAACAGAAGAGTTTACATTTATCCTAGAGGCATTAGGAAGCCACTGAAATTGGTTGAGTAGGGGGTCACATGACCATGTGCTTTGTGCTTTAGATTTGTGCTTTAGAGAAAATTACTTTGGCTGTAGTGTGTTGATGGGATTGGAGTCCTGAGAGACTTGAGACAGGGAGGCCAGTTACCAAACTTAGACATTATAATGTAGCTCTGTGGCTTAAAAAATTAACGTGATGCTGATTCACTTAAATAGAAAGACTAGCAAGTAGGAATAATCATATCGTCCTCCATAAGAGGCAGAGAAACAAAGCAGCACTGGATTCAGGGCCAGGTGATCTGGATTGAATCCTGACACTACCACTTACTACTTAGATCGTCTTGATTAAGTCATTTACTTGCCCAAATTGTTGTTCTGTCATTTTTTTCGGTCATGTCCAACTCTTTGACTCCATTTGGGGTTTCCTCGGCAAAGAGAGTGGAATGGTTTGCCATCTCCTTCTCCGGCTCATTTTACAGATGAAGAAACTGAGGCGACCAGCGACAAATGGCTTGCCCAGGATCACACAGACAGTGTCTGCAGTCAGTTTTGAACTCATCAAGATGAGCTGGGTGTTCTATCCACTTCCACACCTAGCTGTTCCAATTTCTCCAAGAATCTGGGTATCCAGCATCCTCCTATGCAAAAATGAGGAGGCTGGATTGGATTATCTCTGAGGTCCCTTCCATTCTGACACCTCCCATCGTTAACTGGGGTGGGTTCTTCTAGGTTTCATAACAGGTGAAATGACTTGGAAAGTATGGCAAAGGCTCCAAAATAGAGGATTTATGTGATATTAGCCCAGGGATCCATGAAGAATGCACCTTCACTTTCTTGGCATGGTCAAAGCTGATAGAAAAGCTTTCAAGAACAGAGACGGCAGAGACAAGGGTTTATCAGCCAGTTTCTTCTGACTGGGGTATAAATACTAGATTTGGAAACGAAAGGGAGTGGGTTAGAATTCTTGGCTTTGACTGTATTAGTTGTACAACCTTGGCCAACTCACTTAACAACTCTAAGCCTCAGTTTACTCATTTAAGACTGAGGTGGCTGTATTACAGGATTCGGAGGGTATGCTGATCATTTGGGAAAACAGGAAAATGGATGAAATAAAAAAAGATTACTTGTCTGAACTTTGACAAGCCCTGGAATTATTGATCAGTCTTTCCCTGGAGTTCACAGATTTGTAATTGTTGAGCTAGAAAAGGCCTTAAGTCCATCCGCATTTTACAAATGACTAAACTGAGGCCCAGATCGGTTAATTGACTTGCCCACGATCACACTGGAAGTTGGTGGAAGAGCCAAGGATTCAAATCACGGTTCCAAAACCATTTCTACTGCACTGCTTTAGTACAGGTTGTCTTGCTCCATTGCCCGGCCTAGCCTAGGCGAGGTCCTCTAGAAAACAAGCAGCTGGACCGGACCTTCCAACTCCGCTTCCACAGTTCCGAAGCCAGGGCGCCTACCACGTGGTGTAGAACTGTAGGGCAACGCATGCGCCTACGGGGCACACCCTCCCCCTTTCCCCTAGCCGTCCCTAGCTCTCAATGACGTCGGCTGGCCTTCGCGCTGCTCTTTCCTCGTTATTGACAGCTCCGCCCCAGCTCTCGCCCCGCCCCCCTTCCCTCCCTGTTTAAGATTCATCATCAATAGTTCTTGCCTCCTTCTGGTCTGTCTACACCATACCAACCCCTTCCCCACAGCCCCCACCATCACCACCCGGCCATCCTAGCCCCCGAGTGCGCGTGCCCGTCCTTCCCAGCCCTCCCCTCTCTCCTCCTCCCTCCCTTCCCCACCAAGTCGGAGCCATCCCACGCGCGCGCGCGCGGTCCCCGGCTGTCTGGAGTCAGTTGCTCCGGGTCCGCGCGCGCTGGTCTGTCCCTGCCCCTGCCGCTGCCGCCGCCGCGGGGGCCGCCGGGGCCTCGTCCTGTCGCCGCCAGCGGAGCGCGAGCTCCGGGACCCGGTCGCGCGGCCCCCCCCCCGCCTAGGCTCCGCCAGGTGAGCGCCGCCGCTGCCCCCCAGCCCCGGCCGCCGGGGTCCCTCCGGCTCCTGTCAGCGCCCGGGGCACCGCGCGGAGGGGGCAGGGGCGGGCGGCCCGAGGGGCCTGGCGGAAGGAGGGGGCGAGGGAGTCCCGAGGCCCGGGGAGGTGAGAAGAGGGCCCCGTGGGCTCGGAGTCGTGGTGCGAGCGTCGTCGGGAAGGAAGCGTTTTGTAAGGGGACAGGAGCTCCCTTCCTTCAGCTCCCAGTGAGGCGCGATCTCGAAAGAAAGCATAACTAGGGCCCACCGAGAGAACAGGGGGGTGGGAGTGAATGGGCGGGCGGGCCCAGGGTGTTTACAAATGCTCCGCGAGATGGGGGGAAGGGGAGGAGAGGAGGGGGTGCTGTTTACAGGGGCGGGGGGCGGTTGGAGAGGGAGGGAGCGTGAAGTCTGCGCCCGCAGATGTGCGGTGGGAAGGTCGCACAAATGCCACCCCTTCAGAAAATCAGTTTTGCCAACTAGTCCTGGCTTCTGTCAGCTGCCAGGCTTTGCAGCCTTTTCATCTCGAATGAGGACTATCAACTCACTCCCGCTGCCCTTCCCAGGGGAGAGGCATCCACCTGAACCCAACCACTTGTGGGGCTGCGGAGTCTCCGGGCTGAGATTGTTTACGGCTTTATCTTCTTCTGTCCGGTTTTGTTTGTTTGGTGTTTCTTTGTTTTCTTTCTCTTTTTTGTTGAAGCTTGGTAGCGCGGTACTCTAATTACCCCGAGGGTTCTCTTGGTGGGGTTTAAACTTCAGAGACTTTTCAAGCTCGGGTTTCGATTCCGAGGTTCCTTTCGGAAATGTTTGAAGAAGAGTGGGTGGGTTGTGGATCTTGGATGGAAAGTGTTTGGGAGCTTGCGTCACTTTCAATTGCATGGCTAGCATTTCTGAGAAGTGATTACACTAGGCATGTACTGGTGTGTGAAAAACTGTTGTGTGATTTAAGGATGGACTTTTCGGACCCACGCATACACACAGGGGAGGTGTAAGGATTTGAAATGTAAGGATCTGAAGTGCAACTTTTCTTCGCTCCGCATTATCAATGCATCTTTAAAAAAAAAAAAACCAGAAACCAGGTGTTTTAACAACTGGATTCACTTTAGATTAAACAGGTTCCACCTTCGCATAGTCGTGCACTATTTTGCTAATATTAATTTAAATTCATATAGTTCAACATCCTCTCTCTCTCTCTCTCTCTCTCTCTCTCTCTCTCACTCACACACACACACACACACACACACACTCACACGCTAAATAACCAAAAATCAAGAACTAATATGTCTTAAGATTGTGATAATAAGCCAAAAGTTTACTTCATTAGTTGGAACAACTTATTCTATTTTAATTTGCTTCTAAGAGATCTACAGTGGAAAAATCCAGAAGCGGCACAGAACCATCACAAGCAAACGAATGAAAAACGGTCTTTTATTAATGCTTCAAAAGATGGTATCATAGTCATTGGAGAAGATAGGACTGCAATGTAATGATAAACATATTAACTGAGTTGGCTTTGTGACCTTGATACATTGTGTAATAGTACAGTGGCTCAAGATAAACATTGGGTTGTATAGCTTTATAAGTTTAGGAAAAATGCTACTTATACTTATCTTCATATTTAGATATTCAGACTGCTGGGTTTTCTTTTAAGTGGCTTTTCTTTTTTAACTCTTTAAAAAATAAACATGGTAAAGACAGGTTGACTAATATACAGAAAAAAGGAGTAAAGCTTTGCATGAAACCCATAGCTTTTGGTAAAACAATGAGTTAATACATGGCTATTTTGCAGTTTTTCTCAAAGAGGTTTTGGGGTTTTTGAGAACTACAAGCTCAATTTGAAACAGTATGATATGGGAGCTTAAAATGCTAGTATGATCTTAGGCTGCATTAAGAAAGGCATAGGGAATTGATGATTTTGCTCTACTCTGCTCTAGTCAGAACAGTATTTGTACTCAGTTCCAGAGACCACACTTTAGAAAAGACTTTGAGAGTATCCAGAGGAGAGCAACCTTAATAATTAAGGACCTTCTGATCTTGTCAAATGAGATTGGGTTGAAGGAACATGGAAGTGTTTAATCTGGAAAAGAGAAAACTAGGGGTAAGGAGGATGTTAGTTGTCATTTGAAGAGTTGTCATGTTAAAGAGAGGTTAGCCTTGGTTCCAAGGAGACGAAGCAGAAGTAGTGGGTAAAGTTTCAGGGGGGAAGAGAGACTTAGGCTCTATACAAGGAAAAGCATCTTAACCAAGATATCCAAAAGTAGAATGGACTGCCTTGGAAGGTAATTAGGCAGCTAGATGGTAGTGGGTGCTGAAAATGGAGTCAGAAAGAGCTGAGTTCAAATCCTGCGGCAGATACTTATTAGCTATGTTACATTGGGCAAGTTACTTAACCGTGCTGTGCCTCAGTTTCGTCATGTTCTTCATGTAAAATGAAGACAATAATAGCACCTATTTCTCTGGAGCTGTTGTGAGGGAAAATGGTAGAATATTTGTAAAGTGCTGTGCAAACCAGAAACACTATGTAAATGCTAGTTACTACTACTACTATTATTACTACTACTACTACTACTAACTGTTAAGGTCCCTTCCAATTCAGAGATTTAATGATTACGTGAACAAAAAGCAAACAAGCAAAAAAATTCTCTTGTTTTGTGTCATTTCAGATCTGTTTGACATTTTGCTACCTCTGGATTTGTCTTTGTTACTCTTACTACTTTAAAATAATTTACAGTGTGAGTACAGTTCTGGTTCTGCTGACTTCATCACTTTCTATAGCTGTCCCTGTATTTCCTTATATTCATTGTGTTTAATATTTTAAATGTGCCTTAATATTCCATTATATGAATTTTTGGACCACGTCTATAATTTTGTTGATATGGGGAATTTAGAGCAAGATTTCTAGCATCAATGCAGATAAGCACTCCTTAGAGTTTACTAATCTTAAGAGAGTTGCTTGGAGCTGCTAGGAGGATGGTTGTAATCTCTCTGAGGTTAAACAGACTTTAAGTGTTAGAGGAAGGACTTAAATCCAGGTCTTCCTGATTTCTAGTCTAACTCTCCATCCACTATGCCATGTTATCACTACATTAATTTATCATAATTTTTTAGCCACTCTGCAGTTGTTGAACATGTAGGTTCCTCCTCCCCAAATTTTGGCTGTTGTAGAGTAGTTATAATTTGGAGGGGTGGGTAGGAGGTGTTTTATGATAAAGTTTTAGGGATAACATTTTGCAGTGGAATCCCTGGATCATAAGATTTGATTTTTTTTGTGATCCATATTGAAAAATGTTTGCAGTGTTGCAAATGATCCTCCAAAATGTTTGTGTCAGTCCACAGTCCTACCAGCAATGTAAGAGTAGTATTTTTTCCTCCACAGCCCTACTAACATAGCATTTTATCTTTACAGCGGTGGTTTTCTGAATACTTCCATGAAGAGCAGGGTCTCAGAGAGTATCCCATCTTGTTGTTTGCCATATGACAATATGCTTTAGTTTCTGACATTTACTTTTGATGAACTTTATTGCTGTCTGAACTTATTTTTACTTATTCTTTGCATTAATTCTCATTATAAATAGGAAGTGCTAGGGGAAGAATAACATCTTGCTTTGTCGAAATGGTTGATTGAAAAAATTTGAGAACTGCCTGTTAGAGATCTTTTGTTGTATTGGCCTACATACAATTTGATGTCTTGATTCTTGAGACAGGAACTTGTATTTCCTCTGGCTCACTTTCTTGTTATAATCCTACTCAGAGGAAGTTAGCAGGTACAAGGTCCTGTTAGCAGAAAGTAGAAAATAACTATTCCTCAAGAACCCAATTGTTTTTGATACATAATCTTTTCCATGTCTGAGAAATTGGGGGACAAGAATTCTAGGAAGTTAGGCTTATAAGCCCTTAAAGAACATCTTCTCAATATTATTTTAATGTTTTAGCCTAGAACAATTGAATTTTTTGGCACAAGGCTTGTTGCTTTTTTTAAAAAAAAATTACTATTATGTATTATTCCTTGGGTTATCTTAAAAAACAACAAAAAGTGTATAAGGTCCCAATTAGAACTACACCAATAATTCCATTTGAGGAGCTCTTGGTGACAACTTAAACCACAAGAACATAATGGTTTGTTCATGTCAACATACTCAGATGTTTTAATTTGTTTTCATTTGGGGAGGGAATTTTATATTTATTCGTTTTTTTCCTAATAATCCTGTCCTTTTTATTCTCCCTTTTATCTCTTAGGAGAGCCTTATTAATCTCTTGGACATTATGACAGGTATAACTGAGTGAATATTTTTAATATTTATAAAGTATTCCTTTAATGCTTTTGTAATTACTGCATTTCCCAAGGCTTTGAGCCTGGACCTGGTGATTGACCCTATTTGTTGTTTAAGGGCTGCCCCTAGTTATGTTCTGAAAGGCTTATCACAAGATTGCCCATGGAATGATGTTCCACCTCCCCCCCCCCATATACAGCAACCCTTGAACACCACCTAGTTATAAAGAGATTGTGGAGAGGTTGGCCAAAATAATTCTAAATCTTTGAAATAATCAAAGCAAGTACATTTCTTATGTAGTCCTTAAAATATTTATAAAGACCTCTTTCAAATGTGTCACTTTTTGGATAATATACCATTTGCAAGAAAATTTATAATTCCATTTTCTTTTATAACTTGATAGAAAAGTAGTGTCTTGGCAAACATTTTGTGACAATGGTGTGGATATAAACTTTAGGAGATTTGAATTGCAGGTATTAGGTTTTCATTTTTATGAGATGAGGAAAATAATCCCTTTTTGGTTAGAGAAGAAACATTCTTTGAACACGTAATTCAAACAAGTAAATTTTCAAGGTTCATATTTCATTGGAACCTAGAATAGATCTTGGAAGTCATTTAGTCCAAGACCTTTATTTTTCAGATGCATAAACTTAAGCCTGGAGAAATTAAGTCACTCCCCAAGTTCACCAGGTTTTAAACCTAAATCTTGATTCCAAATTTAAGGTTCTTCCCAGGAAATAGTGCTTCCTACTGGGGAGGAATAAGACTTCATAATTCAACCACAATGAAACAGTTTTGACATCCTGGAGAGACTTTTAAATATAGTTATAATTTTAAAACACATTTCTAAATTTACCTGTAATTTGAAATGTCAACATTTTTGTCACATGCTTCTACATCACTCAGATCTTTTCCTTCTAGACATACTTGTTCTTAATACCTTGCATTTGTCTGTACTAAATAGAGTAGTTAATGGCCCTTTGCTTTTCTCTGAAAACAAAGCCCATTTTTTTTGTTTGTTTTCTTTTGGAGGGAGGTAGGCAGGGCAATTGGGGTTAAATGACTTGCCCAAGGTCACACAAGTAGTAAGTGTGTCAAGTGTCTGAGGCCAGATTTAAACTCAGGTCCTCCCTACTCTGGTGTCGGTGCTCTGCCACTTGACTGCACCTAAAAGCCCATATCTTTAATAGTAGTATTTATCTAGTGATGTATATCTATGGGTCATGGAATACAACCTTGCAATATCAATTAAGTTGGGTATCTTTGATCGAGTCTTATTAGGTGCTAAGCCCCAGGCCCAAACCCCTATCTATTAGGTGCTAAACCTATGTGGGTGTGAAGCCCTCAGGGTCCCAAAGGGAGTTGCTAAGACCAGAGCCAATAGTAGGAGCCTAAGTTCTGGTCACTCAGATGACATTTGATGACTCTGAAACTGTATAAAAAGAAAGAACAGAGTTACTTGCTTAAGGCTCTCACTGTTGTCGGTGTGCTGATGTGGAGACTCTGGACAGCTGTAGTTAAGAGCCCTCCAGCTTGTAAACCCAGATGTTCAGACTTTGTTAAACTCTGGTAACATGCATTGAGATTTGAATCAGACAAGGTCTGTCTGTTGATGTTTGTAATTTGTTTGTATTTGCTCTGAAGTTCAGGGTGCTGGTTTTTTCCACTGAACTAATGAATGATATTTGTATGCTGGATTTAAGTAAAATTGTTAACTCCTTAACATTGCTTTTCTTAGTAAAGCAGATCAAAAGAACTTGGGCTTGCAGCGCTCTTGTTGTTGGGCTCGTGTTGGTTTTTCACCCCCACAGCAGCTTCTAGCCGCTAGCCTAATTGTTGCAACAAACCTCCCAAGAATTCAGGTTGAGAATAGAGAAATGAAAAGGTGTATAAGTAGGCTGCAACATATTACAAAAAAGAAATTATAAAAGTAAAGCAGTCTAAAGCAGGTAATCAAATATAAGTGCAAAAAAATTGGCTAGTCATGTGATGAGAGCATGAGATTACTATTGACAGCCCATATGCTTTATTGGTATCTCCATGATTCTAGAAGAAATTGAGAAAGGCCTCTAGCATGATGAGTGAATGTATGGACAAGTGTCATAGGAAGAAAAGGCATAGAGAGATTGATATCTTCATTGTTGGAAGGAATGCTTGCTCTCATGAAATCACTTGATAAAATGGTTGCTAAAACTCCAATAGAATATTGAATTTTATATGGTTTGAGATTACCAACTTGATTTTTTTAATGATATATGTGTCGTCTAATTAACAGTTTTTGTGACAGTAGATGACTTTTACATAGCTCTTTAAGGTTTACAAAACATTTTACATACATTGTCATTAACAATTTATGTTGTACTGGGGAAGATGAAGGTTTAGGTTTTTGCCGTCATGGAACTTACAGTCTAGATAAGTCATCAACACAGATATTTATACAATAATGCCAGCTAAATTAGGTGAAAAAAAGTGCCAAAATCTTTGATGTTTTTCTACTTCTACACCTTTTATTTTCCTACTTTTTATTTGAGACAAGAAAGCTAGTTAATATCTATATTACTTAAATGATAGAAAAAGTATCAAAAAATTGATACAAAAATACTACCTGCTACTAAATTGGAATTCGGGGAAGGGAAGTAAATGAATTACAGAGAGGAATAGATAATTTGTATCATTGCTATATTTGGTTTTCTTCTCAGATATTACTTTTGAATTGTAGTAGTGATAGAAGTGACTTGATTAGATAAAAACTAGTCTGTCTCAAGTTCAGCTTTCTGTCACTAGAGATTTATTATTACATTACTTTATGATACTGGGTATCTGGCAATAAGACTTTTCATTGTTTTTGTTATAAATATGGTTAGTTATTCTTACAGTTTTCTTTGTTGAACCAGCCCTGCGTTACTGCTATAAATACAACCTGTTCTTAGTGCATGGTCTTTTGATGTATTGCTATAATCTCATTGCTAGTATTTGCTTTAAAATTTATACATCAGTATTCACTAGGGAAATTGGTTTATAGTTTGTTTCTTTGTTTTTACTCCCCCTGGTTTAGGTATCAAGATCATATTTGTGCCAAAGAAGCATTTTGGTAGGATTCCTTTACCCATTTTTTTCCCAAACAGCTTATATAGCATTAGACTTAATTGTTCTTTAAATATTTGATAGAATTTGCTTGTAAATCCATCTATTCCTGAGTTTTTTTTTCCTTTAGGAGTTCATTTATGGCTTGTTTGATTTCTTTTTCTAAGATAAGTTTATTTAAATATTTGATTTCCTATTCTGTTAATCTTGGAAATTTATATTTTTCATAAATAGTCATAAATTTCATTTAGATGGTCAGTTTTATCAGCTTATAAGTAGATGATATAATTCCTACTCATGTCTTTTCTTGTTCTTTGCTTGTTAATTCATTTTAAAAATTTTTGACAACAGTAATTTGGTTTTCTTTTTTAATCAAATAGCTAGTGGTATATCTATGTTACTGCTTTTCTCCTCCTAAAAAAATAGTTCCTAGTTTGATTTGTTAGTTCAATGATTTTTAACTCTCAATTTTGTTAACTTCTCCTTTGATTTTCAAGGGTTTTTTGGGTTTAGTTGGAGCATTTTATTAGTTGTATGTTTAATTCATTCCTCTGTTCTTTTTCTGTTTTATTGCTGAGAGATATAAAATTTCCTTAAGTGCTACTTTGGCGCATCCCACAGATCTTGGCATGTTGTCTCATTGCCATCATCACCTTTAATCGAATTATTGGTTGTTTATATGATTTGTTCTTCAACCCACCCATTCTTTAGGACTAGGTTATTTAATTAACAATTAATTTTTAATCTATATTTCAAAGGCCATTTATTGAATATATTTTTATTGTTTTATGGTCAGGAAAAGAAATATTTAGTATTTCTGTTTTTCTGCATATGTTGGTGACATGTTTATACCTGAATGCATGGTCAGTTTTTGTGAAGGTGCTGTGAAGAGCTAGGAAATAGATTTATTCATTTCTATTCCCATTCAGGATTCTCTAGTGTTCCATTATATCTAACTTTTCTAAAATTCTATTCATTTCTTTACCTTCTTTCTTGTTTATTTATGATTATATTTATCTAGGAGTCAGAGGGATAAATTGAGGTTCCTCACTATTATAGTTTTACTGTTTCTTTCCATAACTTATTTAGTATTATTATTATTATTTTTTTTTTTTTGCTTTTTGGCAGGGCAATTGGGGTTAAGTGACTTGCCCAAGGTCACACAGCTAGTACATGTGTCAAGTGTCTGAGGCTGGATTTGAACTCAGGTCCTCCTGACTCCAGGGCCGGTGCTCTACTAACTGCGCCACCTAGCTGCCCTATTTAGTATTTTCTTTAAGAATTTGGATGCTATGCCATAAGGTGGATGGTTCAGTATTTATATTAATTCATTGCCTATGGTACCTTTTGACAAAGTATAACTTCCCTGTTTATCTCTTTTAATTAGGTCTATTCGTTTTTTTTTTCTTTGTCTGAGGTCATAATTACCACCCCTGCCTTTTTTTTTTTACTTCAGCTGAAGCATTAGTTTCTGCTCCAAACCCTTATTTTAACTCTTTATGTATCTTCTATTTCAATTTTGTTTATTGTAAGTAACATTATTGGATTTTGGTATCTAATCCTTTCTTCTACCCTCTTCTTTTGAGTTCATCCCATTCAGACTCATGACTCCTAACTTCATTTCCCTCCATCCTATTTTCTTATGCTTTTCCTTCTTTTTCTTTCCTCTGTTCTGTCTTTAAGAGTGTGTTTTGCTTCTGCCCACTACCTCCTTTAATCTACCCTCCTTCTTATCTCTATCCCTATTTCTCTTTCCCCTCTGCTTCCTTTTTGGGTGAGATGAATTTCTGTACCTACTGTGTGTGTGTGCGTATACTTCTTTCCCTGTTCTAGGTCAGATGAGAATAAGGTTCAAGGGTCATCCATTCTTTCCTACTCCTCCGTCTGTTTTATAAACTCTTCCTTGCATGCCTCATTTATAGCTTGCCCCATTCCTCCTTTTGCATTCCCCCCTCTCCCAGTGCATTCCTTTTCTATACCTTTAATTCTTCTTTTGGAGTGATTGAAACACAATCATGCATTTTTGTAGAAGAGGATTAAAAATTTTCTTTAAAAAAATTAACAAGATATTTCTGTTTTCCTTTCTCATACTCTGTGTCAGGAGGATTTACTTTTTGTTGTTGTTTAGTTGTTTCAGTTGAGTCTGACTCTTTGTGACCTCATTTGGGGTTTTCTTGGCAATGATACTGGAGTGGTTTGCTATTTCCTTCTCCAGTTCATTTTATAGATGAAGAAACTGAGGCAAACAGGGTTATGTTACTAGACTAGGGTCACACAGCTAGTAAATGTCTGAGGCCAGATTTGAACTCGGGAAGATGAGTCTCCCCGAGTCTAGACCTGGCATTTTATCTGCTGTACCACCTAGCTCCCCATGTATTCACTTACCATTATAATGTTTATTTTCTTGGCACAAGAAACTGAGTTCAACTACCTGATTATATGGATTGCTGTCCACTATTGGCAACATGAAAATTACATTGCTTATGAGTAAGCACCTAACACCCCTCCTTTTTTTAATCCATCTAGTACTAGAGTTCTTTTGGTCACCAAAATATTTTAGTTTTTTCCTGATTATGCTGTTTATTTGATAGTCAAAGGTTGTAGTATCCTAGATCCATGTAAAAATTCCCTGAAAGGACTTTGGAGAGAGCTTTATATTGTTCTAAGTTAGGCTTCGGATTCTAGGGGCAGTCTCAATCAGCTATTATAATCTGTACTATGTTACAGATGCTGCCTTATCTTAGGAATATTCGGTGCCCACATTGTGCAAAGATTTTTATGTAAAAGATAATCAGAATCAAAGACAAAAATATTACTCTTTTCTCTTGCTAGGCTTATTATCCCTTATATTTGATTTCATTTTTTTGCCACTAGCCTCAGTACTAGTACAATAATTTATACTAATTGTTCTCCCATCCTTTTGCCATTTTACTGTTTAGTCTGTTAGAATGAAAGGGTGACAGGGAAACCAACACTTTCTGTCTTTGTTACTATAGAAATTAACCTCAAATAAGTGAAAACCAATCATCTTATAAAAAGGAGAATATTTTGTAAAAGTGGAAATTAGCAATTTCCTTTAAAAACGGGGGCCCATTTTGATTAGTTTGATGATGTATAAAAATACTGATTTGTTAGAAATGGAACCTTTTGCTATAGTTTACTGAAGGGGCCGCGTTTTCTGCAAAGTATAAGCCAATAAGCTTGACTTCAGTATGTATTCTCAAATGTGATTTCCAGTCAATATGTCTGACTAAATGAAGGCAGACCCAGCTCCTGCATACTGACTAGTAAAAACTTGAAATTTGTATAAGACTGAATAATCAAGAAATTCAGTAAGTGAGAAACTATAGTGTCCCAGAACCGCATACAAATTCAGCCAGAAGCTCACAGGTAGTAGGAAAGAGGGCCCACCAACAACAGTATATGCAAACAAACTGGCAGCCCCCCAGCATTTCCAGAAATGGAACAGACAGACATATATATGTATGTATATATATGTATATATATGCATTATGTGTGTACATATATATACACACACACATATATATGTATGTATACACATACACACACACACATATATATATGTATATATATACATATATATATATATATATACACATATATATATATGTATATATATCTTGCAAGGCTCTGAGTCTAGAGATGGAACAGCAGGCTCCCCTGAGAAAGATGCAGGGTGACTAGAAGCCCTGAGCAGGGGCCTTGGAAGCCACCACAAATGCAAATGACCAGTGTGGTATAGAAGCATTCAGACTATGAGAAGTTAGGTCTCCCAAGTTCTGAGATCCCTAGCCCCTGAGTATATAGCAGTCTGTGCCGCAAAGATCAGGGCCCTAACTCTAGGAGGTGTGGAGGTCAGTAGAGTAACCTAAATGATTTAGAATGAGACCAACCAGGGTCAACTTCCTCATTTCAAAGCACATCAAGGAGTGGTGCCTGTCCCTGTCACAAATCTCTAATTCAGAAACTAGGGCTGGGGAGATGAGTAAGACAAAGAAGACATTGGTCAACATGAAAATCATTCTACTTCTAGAGATGCTTAAAAATCCAGTTTAGGAGGAGAGAGTACTCCATTAAAAAACTATAAGCAGAGAGTCAAAGAAGTAAATTCATTTTCTATGCAAACTGTATGAATGCCTAGAAGAAATGAATTAAGAGATAACAAATGAAATAAGATCTATGATAGTAAGGAGAACAAATCATTTAGGACAAAAAGTGGTAAATCATCTTAACAGTGGACTCCTAGAAACTAGAATAAACCAAACAAATCAATAACTACCTGAGACAGCAAGAAATATTAACATAAAATTGAAAAATATTAGAAAATGAAAGATAACTAATATTTTTAAACTGTCCTAGAAAACAGGCCCAGGAGAGATCATTTAAGAATCTAATTAGTGTCCTTAAAAAACATGATAAGAAAACAAGCCTGGACGTTATATTTCACGAATCATAAAAAAAACCTGCCCAGATCTGTTAGAACCATAATGATAAAGACAGAATCCACTGATTGCCACCTGAAAGAAATCCCCAGAGAAAAAGTCCCAGGAATTTCATAGTCAAAATTATAGAGCTCACATGTCAAAGAAAAAGTAACACAAGCATTGAGAAAGAAGCAGTTTAAGTCCCAAGGAACCATAGGATCACACAAATCCTATTAGCTTCTACTTAAAATGAGAGAAGACCTTAGAATATAATATTCCAAAAGGCAAAAGATGCAGATTTACATCCAAGAATAACCCTGCAAAGATGAGTATAATCTTACAGAGAGGATAATAATACTATACAGGGAGAAAAATGGATATTTAATGTAACAGAGAACTTTCAAGCATTTCTGATGAATAGACCAGAGCTGAGTAGGAATTTTGAAATATTAACACAAGAATCTGAAGATACCTAGAAAGGTAAAGTTAGCCTACAGGAGGTTTTATGATTATGTAGAACTAACATTCCCATAGGATGAAAAGAGTGGTGTCCTGTAAGAACCTTAAAGTCTTTGAAGGGTACTGAGAGAGTTACATTTAAGAAAAATAGAGATAGGGTGAGAGGAATTCATTTGTTGTGAGGGTTTGAAGAGAGGGTAAAAGGAGAAGTACACTGGTGCGAAAAGAAGGAATAAGAGATTGGAATGTGCTATTTCTCAAAATTAGGGTAAATGAGAAGAATACCAAAATAGCCAAAACTGAGAAGGGGTGAGGGGAGTGAGTGTCTAATGAATCTAATTCTTAACTGAAATGAGCCATGGAGGACTGAACACACATACAATGCAGTTTGGTGTCGAAATGCAGCAAATTTAGTAGAGAAACGTGGGAATAGAGAGGGGGTTAGTGCTCAAGAGGGAGGATAGTACTGGTGAGGGAATGATCAAACTTCCTGATCCTAAGAGATGGAAAAAAAAAAGAAAAGCAAAGAACTAAAATCTCAAAGGATATACACCAATTGGGGAAAGTCTGAACAAATTATGTTATGTGTATAGTTGTTTCAGTCATGTACAACTCTTTGTGACCCTGTTTGGGGTTTTCTTGCCAAAAATACTGGAATGGTTTGCCATTTCCTTCTCCAGCTCATTTTACAGATGAGAAAAACAGGATTGAGTGACTTACCCAGGGTCACACAGTTAGCAAGTGTCTGAGGCCAGATTTGACCTCCTAAGGATAAGTCTTCTTGACTTTAGGCCGAGCACTCTATCCGCTGTGCTACCTAGCTGCCCCTGTAATACCATTACATTGTAAGAAATTGTGAAAAGCAATTTCAGAGAATCTGACTTAGTATGAACTGATGGAAAGTGAAGTAAACAGAACTAAGAGAACAATTTATATGAGGACCAAAACATTGTAAAGAAAAAACAATTTTGAAGGACATAAGAACTCTGATCAAAGCAATGATCAAGGTCTCCAAAGGACTTAATGAAGCATGTTAACCTACCTCTTAACAGGTGATGGATTCAGGGTGCAGAAAGGGACATGTAATTTTGGTCACAGGCACTAAATGTATTAATTTTTCTTGACTATGCTTATTACAGGGGTTTGGTTTCTTCTTTTTCATGGTTTTTAGTGGAAAGAGTAGGGAAAGAGGACAGTTAGTTGTAGGGATGCCAGGAAAAAAAAGAGGACAATTGAAACTTTTAAAAAATGTGTTCAGAGGAGTACAGGAATTTTCAGAAGGAAACACAATTAGGAGGTTTTTTTAATATTTCTTTTCATATTTTATTATTTAATATTTTAGTTTTCAACATTGATTTCCACAAGATTTTGAGTTACAAATTTTGTCCCCATTTCTACCCTCCCCCACTCCAAGACGGCCTATATTCTGATTGCCCCATTCCCCAGTCAGCCTTCCCTTCTGTCACCGCACTCCCCCCCCATCCCCTTTCCCCTTACTTTCTTGTAGGGCAGGATAGATTTCTATGCCTCATTCCCTATATATCTTATTTCCCAGTTGCATGCAAAGACAACTTTTTTTTGAGCACCTGCTTTTAAAAGTTTGAGTTCCAAATTCTCTCTCCTCTTCCATTCCCACCCACCTTCCCTAATAAGGCAAGCAATTCAACATAGGCCACACATGTATTATTATGAAAAACACTTCCACAATAATCATGTTGTGAAAGACTAACTATATTTCCCTCCATCCTATCCTGTCCCCCTTTATTCAGTTTTCTCTCTTGACTGTGTCCCTTTTCAGAAGTGCTCGCTTTTGATTACCTTCTCCCTCTATCTGCCCTCCCTTCTATCATCCCCCCCTTTTTATCTCTTTCCCCCTACTTTCTTGTGAGGCAAGTTATCCAATTAAGTGTGTATGTTATTCCTTCCTCAAGTCAAATCTGATGAGAGCAAGATTCACTCATGCCCCCTCACCTGCCCCTTCTTCCCTTCCAATAGAACTGTTTTTTCTTGCCACTTTTGTGTGAGATAATTTACCCCATTCTCTCTCTCCCTTTCTCCCTCTCTTAATATATTCCTCTCTCACCTCTTAATTTAATTTTATTTTTTAGATATCATCCCTTCATATTCAACTCACCCTGTGCCCTCTATCTATATATGTGCATATTCCCTTCCACTACCCTAATAATGAGAAAGGTCTCATGAATTACACACATCATCTTTCCATGTAGGAATGTAAACAAAATAGTTCAACTTTAGTAAATCCTTTATGATTTCTCTTTCTTGTTTACTTTTTCATGTTTCTCTTGATTCTTGTATTTGAAAGTCAAATTTTCTATTTAGCTGTGGTCTTTTCATTGAGAATGCTTGAAAGTCCTCTATTTTATTGAAAGTCCATATTTTGCCTTGAAACATTATACTCAGTTTTGCTGAGTAGGCGATTCTTGGTTTTAATCCTAGCTCCTTCGACCTCTGGAATTTCATATTCTAAGCCCTTCCATCCCTTACTGTAGATGCTGCTAGATCTTATGTTATCCTGATTGTGTTTCCACAATACTCAAATTGTTTCTTTCTGGCGGCTTGCAGTATCTTCTCCTTGACCTGGAAACTCTGGAATTTGGTGACAATATTCCTAGGAGTTTTCTTTTAGGGATCTTTTTCAAGAGGCAGTTGGTGCATTCTATTTTACCCTCTGGTTGTAGAACATCAGGGCAGTTTTCCTTGATAATTTCTTGAAAGATGATATCTAGGCTCTTTTTTTTTTT
>CM053625.1:74782910-74805314 GCA_028646595.1 Phalanger gymnotis
ACAACATGGCTCTTCCTCCCTCAAGAACCATCAACCAGGATCACGACCCAGATCCAAGCAGGGCAAAGCTGCCTCTATGTCAGCAAAGTGTTCCTTGCACTCCCACTCTGATCTGCTGCTTGATTCCTTCCACCGTGTGAACCAGGGACTCCAGAAGCAGCTGATGCTGGAGCTCTGGAAGCAGCTACAGGAGCTTCCTGCTGCTGCTGCTGCCGCCGCCGCTGCCACCACCATGCTACCTCCACCACCCCCCAGGCCTGGGGCCAGACTGTTCTCACCCTGATTCAGAAGTTTTCCCATTAACCTGCTCTGTGGTCTTTGGCGTTTGTGGGTTGAGAAGTCTGGTGAACTGCCGCAGCTCAATGATTCATGGCCCTCAGGCCTGCTCTGCCCCACTTGCAGTCTGGTTGGTCCTGGCGCAGCCCACGCTGGGGCACACTGCTCCCAGCACTGTGCACTAGACCCTTCCCAGTGATCATCTAGGCTGTCCTGGGCCAGAGACCTGCTTCCCTCTGCTATTTTGTCGGTTCTGCAGCTCTAGAATTTGTTCAGAGCTATTTTTACAGGTGTTTGGAGAGATTTGGGGGAGAGCTTAAGCAAGTCCTTGCTTTCCAGCCCAGGAGTTTTTTTTTAACGTGTGTAATTTATTATATACTTTTTTAAAGCCAGTGCTAAGAAATGGAGATTAATTTTATATACAACTCTTTATATTCTGTGTACATAGAAATGCTCTTTTTTGGTGCTTAAAAAATCCTAGAACAGTTTTAATGCAGATGATTAGTGAATATCAAGAAAAAGGTATGAGGCTCACATATAGCCAGTGGGTCTTCATCATAATTAGGTCAAGCTGAACTCAGCCTCATTTCCTATTTTTTGTAACAGGGTTATTAGACTGGTAGATCAGAAAAATGTTATAGATAACTTCTAGATTTCAGCAACCTGAAGCAGGTGTTCAAAAAAAAAACTGTGCTGTTAGGAAAAAAAAAAAAACAGGTTGCTATTGGTAAGTAGTGGTCTGGCTCTTCTCTGAATGCCAATTTCCACTGTAAAATTTTACCTCTGATACCACAGATCTTTTTTCATTAGCCAGTAAATTTACCCAGTTACATTCAAGTCTACACTCTCTTACTTAAAATTCGTCTGGTGTCCTTCTTCCTCAAATTCTATGTACAAAATCCTTTTCTCATTTTAGTCCAACAAATATATATTAAAATACCTACCCTGTTCAATGTTTAACACCTTAGGGGAAAAACCAGTGTTCCACTGAGCTATATTTTAAAGTGTTCTACAAATTAGATTTTATGTGTACTATAAAATGGATATGTTTATTCTTCAAATCATGATTCATAGCTGTTAATGATGTTAATGCTCAAAATATTGATGTTGGTAGGTGTTGAATCATGATGTAAAGTTAGTAGAAGAAATCCTTTCTCAGAGTTTGGGTTGGAATGAATTTTCATTACGACTAAGTAACAAAATTGCCGTTAAAAATATGTAGAAAAAGTCTATGGTGGGAGAAACAATGCTTATGTGGTCAGATTTCAAAAATGTGTCTAATAAATAAGTTTGAATATTTTATTATGTGTAATATTGATAGACTTAGAGATTAAACAGACATTTCAGAAAGGCAGATTGCCAAATGTAATGAATGATTCCTATTTTTCTTGCATCTAAGTTTTTTATGAAGATTTGACCTTTGGTAGCTCAAACTTTTTGAAGCAGTACTTTTTCCCACCCTGAAATCGTGAACTCTTCGAATTGGAAAAGATCATCTCACCACAAATAATTTAGTCTAGCCTCTTACGCAGTACAGAATTCCTTTCTGCATATTTCTAATGGATTATCATCTAATCTGCTAGAATCTCTGGTAAACCTTATGAGCCAACTTGTCCCATTGTTCAGCAGTTTATCTTTTAGAAAATTTTTTCTTACCTAGAGCTTATATTTATCCTACTGTAACCCATCCCAATTCTGTCCTCTGGAGCATATACAAAACAATTCACCTTCTAATTTGTCTGCCTGTATCAACTCTTTTAGCTATCTAGTCCATTATACACACTGCTGTCAAAGTGTTTTTCCTTAATCACAGGTATGACCATGTGACTCCTCTATTTAACCAATGCAAATGACATCTTATTGCTTCTAGAATGAAACATAAACTCTGTTTAGCTTTTAAAGCCCTATGCAACCGGGTCCCAAGCTATCTTTCCAAACTCATTGGACATTATTCTCTCTCTTGCACTCTATGATCCAGCCAAACTGGTCACTTCTCTTTTCCTCACATATGACATTCCAGTTCTGGTATTTGCACCCTTGCACTGATCATCTCTAATTCCTGGAATGTATTTCCTCATTACTTCTGATTTGTAGAGTGTCTCTTTTCCTTTAAGATGGAGCATAAGCACTATCTTCTACATAAGTCTTTCCTTACCCAACCCTTCCCACTGCACCTGCTAGTGCCTTCTTTCCTGCCTAGTATCTTATGTTGAATGATTTTGTATGTATGTGTGTATGCTATATATTTTTCATATGTACTTTTCTCCCGCATTTGAATGTAAACTCATTGTGTGTAGGAATTATTTCATTCTTTGTATTTATATTCTCAGTTCCTAGCACAGTGCTTGGTACATGGTAAGTGATTAATAAATACTAGTTAATGAACTGATTCTACATGGAAGTCCTTGGATTATTTTGAAGACTACTGTTATTATCCATCCCCTTAATGTAGTAGACAGCGTTTAAAACCACAATATGCTTTAGTTTATCAATATCCCCCTTAAAATGTACTACTTAGAATTTATCATAATATTCTAGATGTGGTTTGACATCATCTATGATTTTCCCCTTTGAGAAAACCATAACTTAAGTCTAGATTTAGGTAAGAGGCTTAGTAGTCATGTGAATGATTCTAGAATGTACTAATGTTCTTAGAGAATAAAAGAAATCAGGTAATGGACCTAAGAAGAATTTAAGAAAGTCTATTTCTTTTCATCACCATTTAGTGGTGAACTAGTGAACTGAGACTCTTTGACTGAAGTTATCACTTAACCCTCTAGGACCTTAGTTTCCTCATTTGTAAAATGAAAGGGTTAAACTAGATGATCTCAAAAGTCTCTAAGTCCAAATCCTTAAATTTTAGGTATGCTAAGTTTACTGAAATGGGCAGCCAAAGGAAGAGGCAGTAGGTAGCATTAACGAGTGAAAGGAGCTAGTAAGAATTCTTACAGATGTATAGATTGTTTTGAATTTATCTGAAAAGCTGTTTTAGACTTTTATAATGTAATCCAGATGTCATCCTCCCCTCTGTTACTTACAGTAGATTATTTAATATTTTATAAATAAAATAAAGGTCATCTTACTCTTCTTTCATAGTGTATTTAATGGAGCTGTCTTCCTATAACTCCTCCAACACTGCCTTTTGTCATCTTTGCTATTTGATAAATATGAGGTGAAGCTTGAGTTGTTTTAATTTATAATTTTTTGTAGTGATTTGGAGCATCTTTAAAAATGTTTATTCTTTTGTTTTTATATCACTTAAATTTCCCTTCCTTCCCTTCCCAGGGAGCCATCTGTTATAGCAGAGAATAATAAAGGGGAGGGAAGAGAATGAACAAAACTAACACATTGAAAAAGTCTGACAAATGCAGTGTTCCTCACCCATAGCCTCCATAGAGGGAATGTGGGCTTTTTCATCTCTCTTTTTTGGACCAAGCTTGGTCATTATAATTTCAGAGCATTCAGTTTTTACTATTTTGTTGTTGTTGTTACCCTTTTTATTTATGTTGTTGTAATCATTGTATATATTTTTCTCCCAGTTCTACTTTACTTTCTGCCAGTTCATAGAAGTAATCATAGTTCCTGGTATTCCTTATATATTTCTTATAGAACAGTAATGTTCCATTACATTCATATGTATACCACAAGTTGTTTAGGTATCCCCCAGTTGATGGATATCTATTTTGTTTCCAGTTCTTTGCTACTACAAAAAGTGATACTATGAATATTTTAGTGTACTTGGGGCCTTTTTTAATTATCCTCCTAGAATTAAGATCTTTGAGTCACTTTCTTTGCATAATTCCAAATTGCTTTCCAGAATGGTTGAACCAGTTCACAGCCTACCAACAGTGTAGCATTCCTATCTTTCCAACCCTTCCAACACTGACTATTCTGTCTTTTGTTATCTTTGCCATTTTGCTGGATATTAATTGAAACCTCAGAGCTGTTTTGATTTGCTTTTTTCCCCATTAGAAATTTGGAATATTCTTTTGTATAGTTGTTAATAGTTTGCAGTTCTTCTTTTGAGGTTTGTTCATATCCTTTGACTATTTGTCTATAATCTTTTGCTCTTACATATTTGTGTTAGTTCTTTATATACCTTGCATATCAGATCCATGGAGATATTTGATACGAAGATTATTTTCCCAATTCACCACTTCCCTTCTTATCTTAATTACGTTTTGTTAGTGTAATAGCTTTTCAACTCATGTAATCAAAATTATTGATTTTACCTTTTGTAATAGCTTCTAGCCCTTATTTGCTTAAGAATTCATTTCTTAGCCATAGCTGTTAAATGTAGCCGACTTGGTTCCCTTTTCATTTTTCTGTAGTATGACCTTCAATATTCTAGTCACATGTCTATTTTGAATTTATTGTGGTATATATTGTTAAAGATGTTAGTTTAAACTTAATTTCTGCCAGATTGTTTTCCAATTTACCCAATACTTCTTGTTAGATAAAGAGTCCTTTCCTAATAAGGAGGGAAGAATGAGTTAGTTTCTGACTAATTCCCTCCCCAAACCCTCCCCCACTCCAGGATGTTATCACAAATAATGAGATGTTAAACTAATTGTAAAGATGGATAATCACTGAAAGAAAAGGTGAAGGCAACAGATAAAGTGGTATTGTGGCTCAGCTAACTCAGCTTAACTCATTTAATATTTGGTTACCCCTTTTGGATGAAGTTCTCCAAGAAGTAATTAGAGAGACAGCTCACCAAAAGCTAACTTGCTAGCCTCTGCAGTATGTCCAGGTCATGAGCAGCTTTTTTAAGAAGTATGTGCCTCCTGTGCCTGAAGGGAAGGAGCAGGAGGACAAGTTTCCTTCCCTTCACCACTGGCCATGGGCATTGAAACTGCTTGCTCAGTAGGAGCTATTGAATACAGCAGGGAGCAGAAATCAATTGTCATCCAGTCAGTGAACATTTATTAAATGTTTATGTGCCAAGAACTGTGCTAAGCATAAGACATACAAAAAAAGGCAAAAGACAGTTCTTGCATGTTCAGAGAGCTCACAGTCTAATGGTGGAGACAGTATGCAAGCAACTATGTATAGTCAAGCTATATACAAGATAAATTGGAAATAATCATTAGAAAGGAACTAGGATTAAGGAAGATCAGAAGAAGCTTCCTGTTGAAGGTGAGATTTTAACTAGGTCTTAAAAGAAGCCAGGAGTCAGAGGTGAGGAGGGAGAGTATTCCAGGCATGGGGATAGCTGGTGAACATGCCCAGTTGAAAGATGGAGCAGAGAAGGAATTGAGTCAAATAACTTGAAGCAAGAAGCAACTCTGAGGATCAAGACCTCTAGGAGCAAAGAAGAGTCCAAAGACTATGGATCTGAGAGATCTAGCTCTGGGAATTTAGAGTTGAGGGGGAAAGGGGACCTTGAGATCCTGCCTGAATGACCTGCCCAGTACCTGGGAGATTCCAGTAGTGTGGTAACTTCATGTGGAGAGAGAACATTAAGGTCCTGTAGAACCAGAAATATGAATTACCATGGACATAAATGTTCTCTACAATGCCTTATTATTATTACACTATTCCATTTCTTCCCACTATCACTGTTGTTTTTGTTGGAGAGTGTCCTCAGGTTTACCATGGAAAATGTTTTATAGCTACTGTTGTTATTATACCATTTTAGGAAATGCCTTTGAGCTAATTGTGTCTATTGGTTGACTATTAAGGAGAAACTGGAGTGGGGCTAATGAACTATAGCTTTCAGGGTATGAATACCCATGAATCTTGAACCAGATGTCATCATCCCTCTACCTACCCCACCTCATTCTCCTAATTTGTAAACCTGTGAATGGTAAGTTGGGGAAATAACCCCACGTGGAGTGCTACATGCTTTCAGGTGTATTGGATTCTTCCTTTTCTAGTCTATTCTATTGATCTACTTTTCTGTTATTTAACTAGTACTAAATAGTTTTGATAGTTCCCACTTTAGAATATAATTTGAGAAATAGAAGTACTATCCCCTTTTCATTCCTACTTTTTCATTATTTTTCTTAATATTCTAGATCTATTGTTCTTCAAAATAAATTTTGTTACTATTTTGTCTTGCTCTGTCAAGTATCCTCTGGGTATTTTGAAATTGCATTATATCTATAAATTTAGGTATCATTGTCATTTTTATTATATTATCATGGCCTATCCATGAGCACTAAATCTCTCTCCAATTAATCTGCTCTTTATTTTTTGAAAGAGCGTTTTGTAATTATATTTTACAAATCTCCCAGATGTTTTATGTGTTTTTAGTTATTTGGAATGAGATTTTCTTTTCTGTTATTCCCTTTTGGATTTTGTTACTACTATATAGAAATACTATTGATTTTATGGGTTTGTTTTATACCCTGCTATGTTACTGAAGCTATTAGTTGTTTCAAGTAGCTTCTTTGATGATTTGTAAAGTAAAGCTTTATGTGGTAAGTCAACAGGAATTGTTTTGTCTTCTCCTTGTCTTCGTGCCTTTAGTTTCTTTCTTGTAGTATTATTGCTAGCATTTCTAGAACTGTGTCAAATAATTCTGAGCACTTTGGGGGGAAAGTTTATTTCTTTCTGGAAAGTTTATTTATTTCCCCATTGCATATAATGCTAGCTTTTACTGTAGAAAGATACTCTTTATCATTTTAAGAGAAAACGATCCTTCTTTGCCTATGCTTTGTAGTTTTTTTAGCATTAAATAAGTATTATAGTTTGTTGAAGACTTTTTCTGCATCTAATAATACGTGGTTTATGATGTTTTTATTTTTAACATAATTGTGTTAATTGTTTTTCTTATCTTGAAACCTGCTTTCACCTTTGCTATAAATCCAACTTGATCATAGTGAATGATTACTGTAATCTTTTTGCTAGTGTTTTATATTAAAAATTTGATTAGATACATATGAATCTTAGTGGTATAAAGGCCTCTTTGCTTTATCTTTCCGTGATTTATGTATTGGAACTGTATTTGTCTCATAAAAGAGCTCTGTAGAGTATTTTCTTTCTTAAGCTTTGAGAGTAATCTGGGTAGGTATGAATTGTTCTTTAAAAGCTTGATACATCCCTCTATAAATTCATTTGGACTAGGGTGTTTATTTTCCCCTCTTTGGTAGTTCCTATACAGCTAGCTCAATTTTCTTTTCTGAAACTGTATTATTCAAGATTTTTCTTTGGTGTTTTATTAATTTGGGGTTTTGGAACTTTTTAATGTAATTACTGAGAGTTTTCAATTCTTTTGAAAACTGTTTATTCATATAGTATGACATCATCCATACCATTGCTGGAATATTTTTGTCAGACTTGAAAGAAGCTGCACAGTTTCATCAGTGACTACTTTTCTCTACCTTTTCACATACTTGCCTTTATAAAGAAAGTGGATGAACCTTAATCCTTTTCATGGAATCATCTTTTAATTGAGTCTCTAGACCCTTAGAAACTGATTGCTTCATTCTGAACCAGATGGTGTTGGTAACCAAAGGGCTCACCCACACCTTCTGGGAGACATACATAGTCCATTTGGCTGAGATGGCACTATAAAACTTGTGTCTGAAGAAGTACTTCTTGACCCAATTTCTGTGGTGCTGTATGGCAGTATTCTAAAACCAAGAGAAAGGATGAAGCCAAATGATTGCATTGCCTGGAATGCCAGTGCAATTTCACTCTGGAGGATAGTTTTTTCAAATTATTAATCCCCTCCCTTGTATTCAAAAGAACATCTTTTGCCTCCATATAGAAACTGACCACTAGCTAAACAAATGCTCCAAGGAAAAATGAGAATAGGTTCCTGAAAACCCTCTCTGTAGCACTCAACTGACACTCTGAAGCTATTAATAATAAGGAAGATACCAGTTATGTCCAAAAAGCAAAAATGTGTCTTCATCACATCTGGGACCTCTGGTTTCAGAACAGGTAGACTATGCAACATTCAGACCTATGAAGCTCCTGGTTTTTTAATAGCTCAGTATATTTCTTAATTTGACCATAATAGAAGCACAATTGGGATAGACTTGTAGGAATCCTGACTTCTATGACTGGCTTGATCTAATGTGCAGCAAAGGAAAACTAGCCCATATGCTTGCCGTGAATGACAATATCCAAGAAAAGAGCCAACAGCAAAATTTACCCAATCATTAGAGGCAGCATTAAAGGCTGTGTGATAAAATGAAAACCATACTGGATTTGGAGTCAGAGGACTTTGTTTCCAAAACTGGCTCTTTCACTTTCCATCTGCATGACATTTGGCGAGTCATTTAACTTCTCTAGATCTCTGAGTTTTTGTTGTTGTTAATCTGAAAAATGGTGAGTTTGGCTTGAATAATATCTAATGGTCCATTATAAGGACTGTATAATTTGGATTAATAGTAATCCAAAGTGGTGCATTCCAATTCTAAATCTGTGATCCCATGAAAGGCACAGAGTATGGGGTAATAAGCAAGGTAACCTAAAAAAAACATTTCAAGGAAGAAAATTCAGTATTAATTTTAGGTATCATTGAAACGTGGCACTCATGTCTAGAATATGGCTCTAGAAGAGTATGCTATATTAAAAAGGAAGAAAACAGATTAAAGGTGGTGGACAGAATATCACTGTACATTAAGCGCATGTGTGCACATGCACGCACACACACACATACTCTCTCACACTCACTCATATGAAGATATCCAGAAAATGGAGTTAGGAAGTATGGTAGAGAATATTTGGAAAAAGATCAGTGGAAGAAGATAATATTGTTATAGGAATATATTTCAAATCACATTGATAGGAGGAATTAGATGAGGAATTAAGGAAGTAAATTACAAGCTTATCACAGAAGTATGATATAATAGTGATGGAAGACTTCAGTTATCTGAGTATTTGCTGGGGTTCTTTGGCCAAAGCAGAGTAGTTAACAAAATAGTGGGCAAAGTGCAAGGGAAATTGCCTTTCTGGAATGATTTTGACCATCAGGGAGGGACTGACTGCTGAAGATGAAACAGTGGGAATCTTGGGGTAGGGGGGAAAACATGATTACAGTTTGTAATTCTATCTTAATTTGTGATTACATCTTACAGTTTATGCTTCAAAAACAAAGGAATGATGAGCATAATCTGATGCATCCCTTAGATCAGACCCAGTTTAAATCTCGCCTTCTGAAAGAGACCTTTTTTTTTAAGAGGCCTTTTCTAACCACACTACCCACCCTTAGTGCCTTCCCTTTGGAATTACCTCCATTTATACTATTCATACTATAGCTATATTATATCTATATCATCTATATTTATCCATAGAAAGATAACATGTATATGTAAATGCATTTCTATATGTTATATAGAGATCTATATATTGTTTTATATGATATGTAATATGTAGGGATCTATAATATAGAGATCTATATGATATCGATCTCTGTATATTCTTAGGTGATAAATACATAATATATTATCTGTCTTTATATTTTTTTGTTCATTTCAGTTTTGTCAAACTCTTTGACCTCATTTGGAGTTTCTCAGCAAAGATATGGGAGTGGTTTGCCCTTTTCTTCTCTGACTCATTTTACAGGAAACTGAGGCAAACAGGGTTAGGTGACTTGCCCATGGTCAGGTTACTAGCCCATAGCTAGTAAATGTCTAAGACCAGATTTGAACTCATGGAGATGAGTCTTTCTGACTCCAGGCCACTGTGCCACCTAGCTACCTTCTGTACATAAATATAGATAATAAATACACGTTACGTTATAAATGTAATACATTATCTATCCATGCATAAATATCAACATTGTATAAATGGAGATAATTCTAGAGGGAAGGCCCTGGGTTGGGGATGGGAGTAGGAAAGCATATACATGTGTGTGTATTATAGGTCAGACTTGTTTGCTTATTGTCTCCCTCATTAGAATGTGAGCACCTTGAGAGCAAAGTTGATGTTTTTACCTTTCTTTATTGCATCTCCAGTGATTAGTGCATAGTAAGCACTTAAAAAATGCTGAGTGATTGATTTGGAGACTGTATAGTTCAAATATTTCAGAGAAAGAATAAGTAGAATTCCATGGGCCACAATTCCACAGGGCAAGTCATCCTAAAAGGAATGGGAAATTCTCCAGAATGAAATTCTGAAGACACAAAGTGGAACCGTTTCAATGATAGAGGACAAGAGCTATCTAAAACAGACTTGTTTAGACGCATAGTTCAGATTTAAACTCATTGGCCAACTTATAATTTAAAAGACATATATACAGAAGATAATGAAGAATGACTTAAAGTACCATGGCAGAAAAAAATGAAAGTAAGAAAGGAAAGAACATCAATGAAATATTTTTAAATACCCAAATAAGAGCAAAAAGAAGGTCAAAAGGGAACATAGACAAGCAAGACAGTATTGGTACTCCACTATAGTACTGTAGTATTTAATACAATACTGTGGTACAGTATTTAATACTGTAGTATTTAATTTAATACATACTTTAGAAACAGTTTATAAATGAGATAGTCATTACTTCATATACATATTTCTGTATTCTTTGTATATGGAAATGCCCATGTTTGCTAAATTCATAATAAAAGACTTTTTACGAAGTGTAGTTTGTGAATATTTAGAAAGGGAAGTGGTGATTACCAAGAGTCGTCATGGTTTCATCAAGTATAGGTTATACTAGACTAACTTAATTTTCTTCTTTTGATGGGGTTACTATACTGGTAAATGAAAGGAAATGCTGCAAAAATAGTTGAGTTCCTCATGTTATTCTAGTTGACCAGATGTAGAGATATCAGCTAGATGATGATAATGCGGGTAAGTGGATTTGTACTTGGCTAAGTGACTGGACCCACATTGTTAATTTGTTGTTATTTGATCAGCTACAGCTCCAAAGGAAAGGACCTCTGAAGGAGCACTCCAAGATTTGTCCTATATGTCCTTGGGCTTATGTTTTTCAACAGCTTTATCAGTGAGTTTTAAAAAGGCATAGGTGGCATGCTTTTCAAATGCAGCTGACATAAAGCTCAGAGGGACAACTAACACATTGGCTGATAGACACAGAATCCCAAAAGATCTGGACAGCTTAGAACTTTTGGCCAAATCTAATGAGATTAAATGTAATAGGAATTAATATCAAATTCCTACATGTGAATTCAAAAAATTAACTTCACAAATAGATGAAGGAAGATGTGACAAGATAGTTCTGAAAAAGATCTAGCAGTTCTAGTGAACTGCAAGCTCAGTATGACTTAATAGTTTCATGTGGCAGTCAAAAATAGCTATGAACTTTAGCTGTACTAAGAGATATGCATTATCCAGGATTAACTCAGACCGTATCTGGAATATTGTGGTTGGTTTGGGGTACCCCATTTTAGGGAAGACATTAATAAGATGAAGTCTATCCAGAGAAGGCAGTCAAGGATAATGAAGGGCCTCCAGATCATGCAATAGGAGGACTTCTTGAAGAAGATGAAATTTTTTCCTGAAGATGAGATTTAGTAGGAACATGATTGCTGTCTATAAGCATCTGCACAATTGTCATGTAGAAGGGAAATTAGACTCTGTTATTTAATAATGCACTAGAAATGTTGGTTATAGCAATAAGAGAAGAAGAAGAAATTAAAGGAATTAGAGTAGGCAGTGAGGAAACAAAACTATCACTCTTTGCAGATGATATGATGTTACACTTAGAAAATCCCAGAGAGATATCTGAGAGCCAATATGGTGGAGTAAACAGTAAATTCCTGTAACTCTCCCATATTCACCTGTAAATAACCATAAAATGGTGCCCCAAAACAAATCCTTGAACAGTAGAATGAGCAAAAAGATGGAGTGAAACAATCTTTGAGCCTAAGAAACTTGGAAGATAGGAAAGGTCTGTCTCACTCAGGTAAAAGGAGAGCGCAGTCCAGGACAGGAAGCATCCTAGCAAGCCAACAACAAGCCCCACCTCAGCAAACCAGTGGGAGATCCTGAGCCCTAGCGTGATAGAGCAGGCAAATACCAACACCAGGATCCACCGTGTGCCTCAGCATAGCCAGGGGAATGGACAGACTCCAGTTCTGAGAATTGCCATGTGCTTCAGCATAGCCCCTGGTTAACAGGCAGTCTCCAGGGGCCACACCGCCATGTACTTCATTGTAGCCCTAGGTAGACAGGCAGCCTCCACACAGCCAGACTACCATGGGCTTCAGTGTATCCCCAGGGAAATACAGAAACACCCCACCAGCCTGAGCACACTACAGACACCAACACCAGGACCCCAGATCAGCAACAGGTAAGCTGCCAGACTCCCTGTGTGACTCCAGCAGCACTAGCCCCAACCCCTCAGCACAGCACCAGATACACGGATCCCCTGTGGGCCTCAGGGCAACATCAGTGCAACACCAGGCAAACAGCCAGGGCCTGTAGCCCCTGGCACAAGAGGCCTGAGACAGCGTCTCTTCTACCCCAAGAGCAGAGCTCAAATTTAAAAGGAAGGAAAAAGGTCCAAAACATGATCAAAAAACAACAAAAAAAGAATCTGACCATAGAAAGATATTATGGTGACAGGGAAGACCAAGACACAAACTCAGAAGAGGACAGCAATGTCAAAACACCTATGGGCAAAACCCCAAAGAAAAGTGGGAAGTGGTCTCAAGCCAAGAAGAACTAATAGAAGAGCTCAAAAAAGAGCTTAAAAATCACATAAGAGAGGTGGAAGGAAAAATTGGGAAAAGAAATGACATTGATGTTGAAGAATTATGAAAAAAAGAATCAATGGCTTGGAAAAAGAAAAGAACTCCTTAAAAAGTAGAGTTGGTCGAATGGAAAAGAGAAAAATCCAGTGAAGAAAACAACTCCTTAAAAAGTGTAATTGGCCAAGTAGGGAAGAAAGTACAAAAGCTAATTGAGGAAAACAACTCCTTTAAAGTTAGAATTGGGCAAGTGGAAGCCAATAATACTATGAGATATCAAGAATCAATCAAGCAAATTCAGAAGAATGAAAAAATGAAAGAAAATGTAAAATACCTCATAGGAAAGACAACTGACCTGGAAAATAGATTCAGGAGAGACAATATCAGAATTATTAGACTACTTGAAAGCCATAATCAATAGGAGGACCTGGACAGCATCTTTCAGAAAATTATCAAAGAAAACTGCCCTGATATCCTGGAACCAGAGGGCAAAATAGGCATTGAAAGACACCACTGTTCACCTCAGGAAAGAGATCCCAAAATAAAAACTCCAAGGAACATTAAATTCCAGAACTATCAGGTCAAGTAAAAAAATACCCCAAGTGTCCAGAAAGAAAAAATTCAAATATCAGAGAGCCAATGTCAAAATTATGCAGGACCTATTAGCTGCAACATTAAAAGATGGGAGATCATGGAACATGATATCCCAGAAGGCAAAGGAGCTAGGACTACAACCAAGAATCACTTACCTGGCAAAATTAAGCATAATACATCAATAGGGAAAATGCCCATTCAATGAAATGGAAGATTTTCAAGTTTTCATAAGGAGAAGACCAGAATTAAACCAAAAATTTGCTCTCCAATATCAAGATCCAAGAGAAACATAAACAGGTAAAAAGGGAAAACAAAGCACGATGGGTTCAATAGAGCTAAACTGTTTACATCTCTACATGGGAAGATGATAATTGTAATTCTTAAAAAAATGTATTACTAACAGTTCAGTTAGAAGGAATATACATAGAGGGTAGGGGTATAAGGTGAATTTAAGAGAATGACATAAAAATAAAGGATGAGAAAGAGAAGCATACTGGGTGCAGAAGGAAGGGAGAGGTAGAATGGGTTAAATTATTTCACATGAAGAGGTGTGGAAGGGAAGATGGGAGTGTGGGTGATTGACATCACTTGAACCTTACTCTCATCAGTATTAGCTCAAAGAGGGAATCATATACACAGTCAGTTGAATATAGACATACCTGACAGGGAAGTAGGAGGGCAGGAAATTAAGTAAAGGTGGGGGGGGGGCTGACAGAAGGGGTGCAGATTGGGGGAGGTAGTAGAAACAAAACACTGGTGAAGAGGGAAAGGATGAAAAGAGAGAAGACAAACAGGAGGAAAAATAGGATGGAATAATCATAACTGTGAATATGAATGTGCTGAACTCTCCCAATAAAACAGAAGGGGATAGCAGAGTGGACCCAAAACCAGATGATTACAATATGTTGTTTACAAGAAACACGTTTGAAGCAGAGATACGCACAGAGTAAAGCTAAAAGGCTGGAGCAGAATATATCATACCTCAGCTGGAGTAAAAAACAAAAGCAGGGGTAGCAATCCTGATCTCAGACAAAGTAAAAGCAAAAATAGGCCTAATTAAAAGAGAGAAAGGAAACTAGATCTTGCTAAAAGGTACCATAGACAATGAAGCAGTATCAATACTAAACATATGCATCAAGTGGTATAGCATCCACATTCTTAAAGGAGAAATTAAGTGAATTACAGGCATTATAAAAAATAATTTTGATCATATTTAAAAGTTTTTGTGCAAACAAAACCACTGCAACCAAGATTAGAAGGGAAGCAGCAAGCTGGGGAACAATCTTTATAGCAAGTATCTCTGATATAAGGCCTCATTTCTCAAATATATAGAGAACAGAGTCAAGTTTATAAGAATATGAGCCATTCTTCAATTGATAAATGGTCAAAGGATATGAACAGGCAGTTTGCAGATGAAGAAATCTAACCTGTCTATAGGCATGTGAAGAAATGCTCTAAATCAATTTTGATTAGAGAAATGCACATTAAAACAACTCTGAGTTACCACTTCACACCTATTAGATAGGCTAATAGAACAAAAAAAGAAAACTGTTGGAAATGATGTGGGAAAATCGGGACATTAGTGCATTGTTGGTGAAGTTGTGAACTGATGCAGCCATTTTGGAGAGCAATTTGGAACTATGCCCGAAGGGCAACCAAACTGCATACTTTTTGATCCAGTGATACTACTACTACTAGGTCTGTATCCCAAAGTGAGCATAAAAAGGGAAAAGGATCAAAAATACAGAATGTGCAAAAATACAGCAGCCCTTTTTGTGGTGGCAAAATATTGGAAATTGAGAGGATGCCTATCAGTTGGGGAATGGCTACAATATATCAATGGTATATATGGTGGTATTAATGGTGGTATATCAATATAATAGAATATATTGTGCATTTAGGATTAGAAATCATGAACAGGCAGATTTCAGAAAAACCTGGAAAGACATGTGTGAACTGATGCAGAGAGAAATTAGCAGGACCAAGAAAACATTGTACACAATATCAGCAACATTGTATGATGATCAGCTATGAATGGCTCAGCTCTTCTCAGCAAACGCAGTAATCCAAAATAAGTACAAAGGATTCGTGAAGGAAAATGCCATCCATAGCCAGAGAAAGAACTGATGGATTCTGAATGCAGATTGAAGCATATTTTTTTACTTTTTTATGTTTTTTTTATTTGATCTTTTTGTTTTCTCACAACTGTGACTAATACAGAAATATGTTTTACATGATAGCACATGTATAACCCATGTCAAATTGTCTACCATTTTCAGAAGAGGAGAGGAGAGGAAAGAGGAAGGTAGGAGAAAAATTTGGAACTCAAAATCTTGTAAAAAAAAAAGTGCTAAAAATTGTCTTGACATGTAATTGGGAAAAAATAAAATGCTATTAAAATTTTTTTAAAAAGAAAATCCTAGAGAATCAACAAAAAACTACTTGGCATTGTTAACAATATTAGCAAAGTTTCAACATACAAAATAAACCCACATAAATCATCAGCATTTCTATATGTTACCAGCAAAATCCAGCTGTAAGAGATAGAAGAGAAATTTCATTTAAACTAATTGTAGACAGTATAAAATACTTGGAAGTCTACCTGCCAAGACAAACCCAGGGGGCAGCTAGGTGGTGCAGTGAGTAAAGCACCAGCCCTGGAGTCAGAAGGACCTGAGTTCAAATCCAGCCTCAGACACTTGACACATTTCCTAGCTATGTGACCCTGGGCAAGTCACTTAACCCCAATTTCTCTGCCTTCCACCCCCCCCCAAAAAAAGCATAAAGACAAACTCAGAAACTATATGAACACAACTATAAAATGCTTTTCATGCAAATAAAGTCTGATTTAAACAATAGGAAAACATTAATTGCTCGTGAGTATGCCAACCCAATGTAATAAAAATGACAATTCTACCTAATTATCCAGTGCCAATCAAACTATCAAAAAAGTATTTTATAGAGCTAGGAAAACAAATTCATCTGGAAGAAGAAAAGGTCTCAAGGATATCGAGGGAGTCAATGAAAAAAGTGAGAAAGAAGGTGGTCTAGCCATACTAGGTCTAAAACTATATTATAAAGCAGTAATTGTCAAAGCAATCTGGTACTGGCTAAAAATTGGAGTGGTGGATGAGTGGAATAGATTAGGTACAAACTGCATTATAGTAAATGACCACAGTAATCTAGTATGTGATAAAGTCAAAGATCCAAGCTTTTGAAACGAAAACTCATTATTTGATAAAACTGCTGGGAAAAAAATGGAAAGCAGTATGGCAGAAACTGTATATAACCCAACGTTTCACACTGTATACCAAGATAAGGTCAAAATGGGAACCTGGTTTGCATCTAAAGGGTAATACCATAAGAAAATTAAGAGAGCATGAAATAGTTTATCTGTCAGATTTATGGATAAGGGAAGAATGTAGAAGATTTAGAGAATGTTACAAAATGCAAAATAGATAATTTTGATTACATGAAACTTAAAAAGGTTTTGCACAAGCAAAATTATAAGGAAAGCAGAAAATTTGGGGGGAGGGGGACATTTGCAACAAGTATCTCTGATAAAGACCTCATTTCTCAAATATGTAAAGAACTGAGTCAAATCTATAAAAATGCAAGTCATTCCCTAACTGCTAAGTAGCTTCGAAATATATGAACAGGCAGTTTTCAGACAAAGAAACAAACCTAGATATCTACAGTCATGAAAAATGCTCCAAATCACTATTGGCTAGAGAAATGCAAATTAAAACAACTCTGAGGTACCACATCACAGCTATTAGATTGACTAATAGGACAAAAAAGAAAATGTTGGATGTTGGAAGGGATGTGGGAAAACTGGGACAGTAATGAATTGTTGATGGAGTTGTAAACTTAACCATTCTGGAGAACAATTTGGAACTATGCCTAAAGGGCTATAAAACTGTGCATACCCTTTGATCCAGCAATACCACTGCTAGGTCTGTATCCCAAAGACCTCCAAAAAAAGAGGAAAGGACTGACTTGTGCAAAAATATTTAGCTCTTTTTGTGGTGGCTAAGAATTAGAAATTGAAGGGATGCTTATCAATTGAAGAATGGCTAAACAAGCCGTGGTATAAGATTGTAATGGAATATCATTTTGCTATAAGAAATGAGGAGCAGGCAGATTTCAGAAAAACCTGGAAAGACTTACATGAACTGATGCACGGTGAAGTGAACAGAACCAGGAGAACACTGTACACAGTAACAGCAATATTATTCAATGAATTGTGAATGACGTAGCTAGTCTCAGCAATACAATCATCCAAGATGATCCCAAAGGACTAATGATGATGCATACTATCCACCCCCAGAGAAAGAACTGATATTGTTTGATTACAGACTGAAACATGCTATTTTTCGCTTTCATTTTTTTCTTTTGAGTCTTATACAAAATGACTAATATGGAAATGTTTTACATAATTGCACATGTGTAACCTATATTTGGTTACCATCTCAGAGAGGAGAGAGAGAGGGAGAGAGAGAATTTGGAACTCAAAACTTTAAATAAAACGTAATAAAAAAAGAAGGGGAAGGGGAATTAGACTTATTCTGTTTGTCCCAGAAAGCAGTTAGATGGAAGGTATAGAAATGTACATTTAGGCTTGCTTTATGGGAAATCTTCCCTATTAAAATCATCCACAAGTAGAACAAGCTTTTCTTTGAGAGGAGATTTGTTCCCTCTCACCTCTCTTCAGTACAACAGCTATTAAGTTCCTACTTTGTAAGGTAAGGATGCTGGGGCTTCAAAGACAAAAATGAAACAATACCTACCTTCAGGGAGCTTACATTCTATTGGTAAAATATAACACAGAGAGATAAGTAAATACAAAGTACACACAAAGTAATTTCAATAGGGAGAGAGGAGTAATGACTTGGTGAATCGATTGTAATAATCTCTAGGAGCTGACACTTCAGTTGTGCTTAGAAGGAAGCAGAAGAGAGGCAGGAGTTCACTCCAGACATAAGGCCACTGCCTTTGCAAATAAATGGAGGTCAGACTTTTTTTATGGGAAAAAAAACTAGAAGGTCAGTTTGAGTGGAATGGAGAGTTTGTGAAGAGGAAAAAGATCGAAAAGGTAGGTGGAAACGTTATGCAGGACCTTAAATTTTATATTTTTATTCTGAAGCAATAAGGAGCTACTGAAGATTTTTGATTAGGGAAGTCACATGGTCAGAGCATTGTTTTAGAAATATGATTTTTGCATGTATGTAAAGGATGGATTATTTGGAGAGAAAGGATTGCAAAAGACTAATTAGAAGGCTGTTGCAATAGTTCAGGTGAGGGTCTGGAAGGAGGGAAATTGATATAGGAGGTGTTATAGAGATCAAATTGAGACGACTTGACATATGTAAGTTAGGTGACTGCTTCTTGGGTATGTTTTAGAAGTGATTCTTGGTCAGATAGAGGTTGGATTAGATGGAGTTCTCTCCCAGTTTTCAGATTCTGTGAATTTGTGACTTGGAGCTAATTTCACAGAGACCAAGATCAAGATATTCCCATGCAGCTGAAGGCTTCCTCTGTGGACAACAAAGTTACAAAAAAGGCCCCTTAGCATTTCCACCTACAAAATGGTTCCACTTTGGATAAGGATAACCATAGAACCCTTATTCATTATCTTTAGGGCTTCCTGGTTCCATATTCATAACTCCTATATCCCCTTAAATAGAAGGCTTGCCCTCTTCTACTTGGTCCAATATTTATACTTCTTTTTTTCCCTTAAAATAGGAATTGCCAGCTAGGGACCACCCTTTGGCTCTAATATTTTGGTTGTCTATCCAGATGGGGTATTTTCATTCATAGAAAATAGTCACAACCAGGATGTTCCAGGTTATGTTTCCACTTATCCATTCAGCATGTGGATTTAAAACTGTATTTCAGAAACAAAGGGCTACATAACTTTCACCATACTGACTGTTTTGCAAAGTTTTGACCAAGGGCATAGATCCCATCTGGAAGCATATACACTTTCAAGGCCATGGTTAAAGATGGTGTACATATTACTAGAAAACTTAGAGGGTATGCATTCATTCAGTTCTTATCTCATAGGGAACCTCATTTTTTACAAAAAAAAATTGGAAGACTGTCAGCTACCAGTAAAGACATACCTGGGGACATAGGTTTTAAGCAACCTGATGGTTTACCTAACTAGTTCTTTAATGACTTTAGAACATAAAGCCTACGCTTACCAAAAAAGACTATTTTTATGGAGAACCCACACAGGGCAAGCGTTCACATGGTGGTCAGAAGAAGTGATGCAAGGACACTTTCAAGGTCTCTCTTAAGAACTTTGGAATTGATTGTGTGACATGGGAGACACTAGCACAGAACCACGTAGCATGGCATGCCCACATCAGAGAAGGTGCTGTGCCGTATGAGCAAAGCAGAATTGAAGTAGCTCAAAAGAAATGCAAAATGCACAAATTTAGAGAATCTACCCCAAATGTTCACGTGCACTCTTTGTACCCAACCTGTGGTAGAACATCCTGAGCTCATGTTGGTCTGATCAACCACAGTCAGACACACTGAAACTTAACTCTAGCATAGTGATGTCATTTTGGTCCTCTTTGAGAATGAAGGACAATAACCAGTACCAGTCTTTGATGAATTCATGGTCTTGACTTAACACTCAAAGAGAATGTATAGAAAAACATACTCCAGATTAGAGACATTTCAAATAAAGAATACCATGCCTTTGGCACACTATATAGCAACCTGGTGACTTTTCAACACTATAATACTGCGCTCAGAGAATTCTTCGGTCATTTCATGGTTACCTATTTGGAAATTTGCTTTTTTTCTCCTTTCAGCCAGAACATACCCAGTATATATGAGCGGTTCTGTATGTCAGGAATGCTGACTATTTGCCAAACCAGACAAATGCACCTGTGACTGTAAGACTGTTAAATTCCAGGACAAGCTATCTTCCCTGAAGGACCTCAAATGGATCTTTACAAGTTATCCACAATAATAGACTAAAGAACAACCTACCAAGGTATGTAGGCTGTTAGCAGTTCATGGACTTTTCTAACTTGACGTAGAATTTTATTAGTAGCTATTTCTAAATTGTGACATATATTATGACTTTATTTAATAAAAGTGCTTCTTTTCAACTGACCTTGGTTACCTGTGCAGCTTTTATATAGCTCAAAGCAGCCTAAACTTTCATCTCAAATTTGTTCAGTCCCTCAGATTAGTACAGCTCCTTCTATACTCTGTGTTTGCAGGTGCCCCACTGCAAGGCCTCATTTGCCAGTTGGGATAATCACCTGAATGTAATTTAAGACAATCTGAACTAGCTATTCGAAAAAACTATACAAAGTTAGAAAAAAGACAAGTTGCCATTGCTAAATGGTTGTCTGGCTCTTCTCTGAATGCCAGTTACTACCGTGTAAAATTTGACCAGTGATACCACAGATCTTTTTTCATTATGCAGTAAATTTGCCCAATTACATTCAAGTTTACATTCCCTTGTTCAAGAGTCATCTGGTGTTCTGTCTTCTTCCTCAAATTCTGTCTAAAAATCCTTTTCTCATTTTTTTTGAACATTCATTTTTATAAGATTTTGAGTTCCAAACTTTTTTCTTCCTCCTCTCCTCCCTCCCCAAGATAGCAAGCAATCTGTTATAGGTTATACACATACAGTCATATTAAACATATTTCCACATTAGTCATGTTGTGAAAGGAAAATCAGAATAAAGGGGGAAAAAACAAGAGAAAGAAAAAACAAAAGAATAAAAAGATAAAAATAGTAGGCTTAGAACTGCATACAGACTCCATAGTTCTTTCTCTGAATGTGGATAGCATTTTCTTTCATGAGTCTTTTGGAATTGTCTTTGTATACAATTTGTTATTGTATTGCTAAGAAGAAACAAATCTATCAAAGTTGATCATCGCACAATGTTACTGTTACTGTGTGCAATGTTCTCCTGGTTCTGCTCACTTCACTCAGTGTCAGTTCATATAAGTCTTTACAGGTTTTTCTGAAATCCTAGTGCTCATCATTTCTCATAGCACAATAGTATACCATTACATTCATATACCACAACTTGTTCAGCCATTCGCCAGTTGATGGGCATCCCCTCAATTTCCAATTCTTTGCCACCACAAAAGAGCTGCTATAAATATTTTTGTACATGTGAGTCTTTTCCCTTTTATTTCTGGATCAAAAGGAAGGCACAATTGTATAGCAATTTGGGCATAGTTCCAAATTGTTCTCCAGAATGGTTGGATCAGTTCACAACTCCACCAACAATTCATTAGTGTTCCTATTTTCCTACGTCTTTTCCAACACCATCGTTTTCCTTTTCAGTTATATTAGCCAATCTGATAGGTGTAATGTGGTACCTCAGAGTTGTTTTAATTTACATTTTCCTGATGAGTAGAGCATTTTAGAGCATTTTTTCATATGACTATAGATAGTTTTGATTTCTTTGTCTGAAAACTGCCTGTTCATATCCTTTGAAGCCATTTATCAATTGGGGAATGACTTGTTATTTTTATAAATTTGATTCAGTTCTCTATATATTTTAGAAATAAGGCCTTTACTGGCAGTAACAATTGTTTCCCAGCTTTCTGCTTTCCTTCTAATCTTGGTTGCATTGGCTTTGTTTGTACAAAAATTTTTTAATTTGTTGTAACCAAAATTATCTTTTCTCAATTTAATGCAAGAAACATACATCAAATATCTACAATGTTCAATACATAACTAGTTAGTACTCTGCTAGTTAATGCCTCTGGTCTGTTCCTTTCTTCAACTTTAAAACTTGCCTTTCTGGAACTGCCCTTCCTTTTGGAATAAAATCTCTTCTTTCCAGTTCTTTTAGAAAAAAGCTCCTTTATATTTTTCTCGGGAGAACTCCCCTTACCATTCCATTCTCTCCCTCCCTTCCTCTCCACCCCCCCC
>CM053625.1:74805814-74850192 GCA_028646595.1 Phalanger gymnotis
TTTCTTTCTTTCTTTCTTTCTTTCTTTCTTTCTTTCTTTCTTTCTTTCTTTCTTTCCTTCCTTCCTTCCTTCCTTCCTTCCTTCCTTCCTTCCTTCCTTCCTTCCTTTTTCTTTTTTATGTCTTCTTGTACAAAATGACTAATATGGAAATGTTTTACATGATTGCACATGTATAACCTATATCAAATTGTTTACCATCTCAGGAAAGGGAGGAAAAGAGAGAGAAGGATAGAATTTGGAACTCAAAACTTTTTTTAAAAAATATAAATTGTTTTAACATGTAGTTGGGAGGAATAAAATATTATTTTTTAAAAAATCACAATTTAACATCATCTATGTTATTATTGTTCATTTATTTTAATTATGTCTGACTCTTCATGACCCCATTTGGGGTTTTCTTGGCAGAGATCCTGCAGTAGTTTGCATTTCCTTCTTCAACTCATTTTACAGATGAGGAAACTGAAGCAAACAGTTAAGTGACTTTGCCCAGGGTCACACAGCTAGTAAGTGTCTCAGGCCAGATTTGATCTCAGTCTTCCTAACTCCAGGCCTGGCACTCTATCTACTGTACCCCCTAGCTGCCCAGTCACTATCCTCGTGACTTCCCAAACCAAATGCCTCTCCTGATCTACCACTGCGCTATATGTATCTCCCTTACTAAAATGAAAGCTCCTTGAGTCCTGGGGCTGTCTCTTACACATAGTAAGCACTTAATAAATGCTTTTTAATTCATTGATTTCATTCATTTAAGTTAGATTTCTTCCTAAGCTTTGGCTAATCCAACATCTTCATCTTTTTATTAGGTCTGAGGGCTTCTAGAACCAGCAGATTCTTGATATGAATACCATATTCTGTCTTGGCTTCTTCAAAGAACTTATCCATTCAGTGCTTCCACTTCACTTCAACTGATTCCACAAGTATACATGTCCAGACAGTGTTTTTTTCAAACTCTAGACTTGCATCACCAACTGTCTATTCAACATTTCTACTTAAATGCCCTTCTATTATCAATAATAACCACATTTTGAGCAACTAATAAAACACTGCAAGGTGCTGGGCATACTAAGTTGAATAAAACATGAACCCTGTCTTCAAGAACTTTATCCTCTATGTGTCTAAAAGTTAATTCATCATCCCCGAAAGCATCATCTCTCCTAACCTTCCTATTTTCATTATGTACTTTCTCTATCATTGCAAGCACCTATGCACAAAATTTCAGTTATCTTAGATCCTTCTCTTTCCATTGCTTCTTCCATATGCAGTCGTTCACTGAATCCTGTTGATTCCTATAATAATTCACTTCATTCTACCTTTTCCATTCCTAGAACCGCCTTTGTACAGGTTCTTGTGAATGAATGAAAAAAATGTGTTTAGTGCTGAGGAAATACCGAGGAAGAGATGAGATGAGAGAGAGAGGGGGAGAGAGAGAGAGAGAAATGAAATATTCATATTAATTGATTACTATTCCCACTGAAAGAAGTACAAAGGAAATTGAAGTGTTTAATGTCACATAGGAGGGGGTGTGGTTAGAGGGCTAGGCCTGATTACATAAAGTGAGCTTTTAACAAATAACATGGTCTCTGGGAAGGATGGCTGCTGTGGGAGAAGTAGTCCTGGATGACATGACTAGAAAATTGCCTATCACCTAAAATTATGGAGTCATGGAATTTTAGAGAAGGAAATGATATTAAAAAGAACCTAGGCCAACCCATCCATTTTTATGTTAGTTTTGTTTATTTTGTTTTTATTGATAAATTTTGACTTAACACATAGACTAATATAACAAAACTTACTCCCTGAAATAACAAAACAAAATAACTAGTTTGTAGTTACTAAAGAGTAACTACAATTGATGGTACGTAAAACTGTTAAAAGAATAATTGCATTCTAACCTCAAGAAGATAGTACCATTGTATTAAATGACAATTTTGTTGCTGTGTAATGTCTTTTTTATTAATTTTATTTTTAATGAACAGAAATCTATTTTCTCTCTCTCCCACCCCACTTAAAAAATAAATTCCCTGTAACATGCATAGTTAAACAAAAACAAATTCCTCCACTGTCTGTGCTCAAAAACTATTTGTCTCATTTTGCACACTGAATATGTTTCCTCTCTGTCAAGAGGTGGACAGCATACTTAATTATTGGTCCTCTTGAATCCTGGCTGATCATTGATCATTGTTCTTTTTAGTTCTGAGTTTGTTATTTTTTAAATTGTTCTCCCCATTTCACTCAGAATCAGTTCACACAAGCTTTTCCATGTCTCTTTGAAATCTATTTCCTCGTATCTTACAGCACAATAGTATCTCATTATATTTATATGCCACACATTGTTCAGCCATTCTCCAATTGATGGGCATATTCTCAGTTTCCAGTTTTTTGTCATCACAAAAAGAGCTGCTATAAATATTTTTGTTCATATGAGTCCTTTGCCTCATTCTCTGATCTTTTTTAGATAGAGGCCTAGCAATGGTATTTCTGGGTCAAAGGGCATAATTTTTGTGCATAATTCCAAATTGCTTTTCATTTTATAGAAATTTAAGAAGCTCCATAGAAGTTAAGTGACTTCCCCAAGATCACCCTGCCAGTTCTTTTTTTTTAATATTTAATTTATTTATTTTCAGTTTTCAACATTCATTTCCATAAGTTTTAAATTTTCTTCTCCTCTCCTTCCCCAAGACAGCATGCAGTCTGATATGGTCTCTACACATACATTCCTATTAAACATATTTTCACATTAGTCGTGTTGCATAGAATAATTATAACCAATGGGAGAAACCATGAAAACGAAAACAATACAAAAGAGAAAAGAGTCTGCCTCATTCTGAATTCTGACTCCATAGTTCCTTCTCTGGCTGTGGATAGCATTTTCTATCATGTGTCCTTTGGAAAAGTTTTAGGTCCTTGCATTGTTGAGAAGGGCTAAATCTATCAAAATCAGTCCTCTCACACTATGGCTGTAACTGTGTACAATGTTCTACTGGTTCTGCTCACTTTGCCCAGCATCAGTTCATAGAAGTCTTTCCAGGGTTTTCTGAAGTCTCCCTGCTCATCATTTCTTATAGCACAGTAGTATTCCATTACATTCATATACCACAACTTGTTCAGCCATTCCCCAATTGATAAGTATCCCCTCAATTTCCAGTTCTTGGCCACCACAAAAAGAGCTGCTACAAATATTTTTGTACGTGTGGGTCCTTTTCCCATTTTCATGATCTCTTTGGGATGCAGCCCTAGAAGCAGTATTGCTGGGTCAAAGGGTATGCACATTTTGTTTTTTTTTAAATTTATTTTTTATTTTTAGTCTACAACACTCAGTTCCACAAGTTTTTGAGTTCCAAATTTTCTCTCCCTCCTTCTCCTCCCCCCTCCCCTACAAGATGGCATGCAATCCAATATAGGCTCTATATATATCTTCACACTAAACTTACTTACACAATAGTCAAGTTGTAAAGAAGAATTATAACCAGTGGAATGAATCATGAGAAAAAAGAAAAGAAACCAGAAAAAAAAAGGAAAAAAAGAGAGCAAATAGTTTGCCTCAATCTACATTCAGACTCTGTAATTCTTTCTCTGAATGTGGATAGCTTTTTCCATCATGAGTCTTTTGGAGCTGTCTTTGAACCTTGTATTGCTGAGAAGAGCCAAGTCTATCAAAGTTAGTCATCACATATACTGTGTCTGTAACTGTAATCATATATAATGTTCTCCTGGTTCTGTTCCCCTGCCGGTTCTTAATGACAGAACTGAGACTTTAACCCAAGTCTTCTGATTCCCAGTCCAGTTCCCTTTCCTTTATTTCATGCTGCATTCATGGAGGTAGTGTAATAGAAGGAATAGAATATGAGACTTGAAGTCAGGAAGACCTGGATTCAGATCTCACTTCTGAGATTTCCAAACTGTGTGATTAGGGGGAAATCATTCAACCTCTGAGCTTCAGTTTTCTTATCTGTAGAATGAGGCTAATAATACCCATAGCATCTACTTAACAGAGTTGTTGTAAGGCTTAAAGGAGATGATGTATGTTATGAAAAATGTATGGAAAATGCTTAACAAATTTTAAAGTGCTATACACATATCTGATTGTTGTTACTAATGGCCTAAAGACTCCAGGAGCCTCATAATTGGTCTTCCTGTCTACCTCTTTTTTCCTTTCTTATTATAAAGGCTTACAATGTGCATGGTATTGTGCTTCAGATAGACTAGCCTTCTTGCTCTCTCCTGTATACTCCATGATCATTTTCTGTGACTTTACTTATGCTGTTGCCCCTGCCTAAAATGCTTTTACCTCTCATTTACGCTTATCTAAATCAAATAAGGAAGCTTTTGGAAAAATAAAATCAGTACAGACAGTATCTGAAAACATTATGGATAAAAGAAAAAATCTTTGAATTAAATTAATTCTGATTTTTAAGAAGCCCAACATCCAAAATCAATAAGAACTTGACCTCAATAGGTCAAAGGATATGGATAAATAATCTTTAAAAGAACAATAACCACCTGAAAAAATATTCGAAATTGCTAATAATCAGAGAAGTGCAAATTAGAATACCATATATGTATTAAGCTGGCCTGATGCATTCAGGCTGGATGACTACTTGTAAAATATATGGTAAAGGAGATGGGATGGATGGGTTTGGGAGACTGTACTAGAATAACTCAGAAGTCCCTTCCAGTTCTAGGATTATCTGAGTATTCCTTTAGCTTAGAGAGATTCCTAGGCTTTCATTTGATTTAGGTATACATTTTGAGAGGAGAAGGTACTTAGTTCGTTCTGGACCCATCTCTTATAGGCCTTATTCTTTTAGTGAGCATTTAGTTCTGAATATAGGTTTAATAATAAAAATGTAGATATATAGAAATACTATTAATAAACTTTGTGCATAATCCTTAATAAGCAATTTTAGAGCATCTGATGCACATAGAATACTTTCCCAGACACTGGAGACATAGAGTCATTAGCTATAGATCCCTTACTTTATTAAGTTTACAAATAATCTAGGAGAAACAAAATGTAAGAATTTTTTAAGCCATAAAAATGATAAATGAATATTGTCGATCCCAGGTGTGTTTGGAAGAAGTTGAGAAAAGGGAAGGGTATGTACAGATAGCCCTACACTGACAGTACTATGGAAGCCATATCAAAACTTTCTGTATTATTGATTCTACTTGTCATGGCAATCCGCTAGAAGCTTTGGTTATGTTTTTAAATAATTTTGGCCCTGCATCTAAGTCTAGGATAGAGACAGTTTTTGGAATCAAGGGAATAATAAGTGTTATGCTTCTTCATTTTATAGGTCAGATCACTTTACAGTGGCTATACTGTTCCAGCCAAAGTCTATTATAGCAAAAATATTTTCATGTTCTGGCTGATGACTCACAGTAACACTAATAATATTGCTTAATGGACCAGGCCACCATAAAAAACCCTATAATTCAGGATAAAGAATATTTTCTCAGGTCTCAGCTATGCAGTCATACTATATAATGAAAATATCTGCCCATGATTGTGTTTTTTAAAGAGTAGTACAAATTTCCTATTTCACTCTGTGAATTTAAACAGGTCTGAAGTTCCAGGAGCTATCAGAATGACTTTATGTGTAAAACAGATTTGAATTAACTCAAATCCACTATGAAAAGAAATAAACTACTTTAAGGACATGGAATTCTGTAGAAGAACTTGAAAAAAACGATTCATTTCTTGCCTGGTAAATTTTGTTAATTCTCTTCTCCCATTCCTCCCCCTCCCCCTGCCAACTAAATCTTTCACTAGCTTTGTTAAGTGACTTCACACTTGACATGGTAATTACTTCCATGGAGATGAACTGGATCATTCCCTTACTTTGAATTGTACTATCCCTGAAAGCAGCAAATAAGCAACCTGACAAAGTTTCGTTTAAATAGTTATGCTTTCTGCTAACCAATCTACCAGATGGCTTAGTGAAACTTAGTGCAATAAAATATTTTTTTTACCCCCAAAGAATTTTTCATGGTTATATCTTGGCATTACTTTATGTTTTGTCTTTCAGATGTCATTGTATCCTTTTTTGATATTTATCTTTATTTTTTTCTCCTTGGTCTAATCATATTCGGGGTGAGGGGAAGTAGAACAAAAACAGGTAGCCATTGTTAATTTAGAATCATATTTTAATCATTTGACTAGTTTCATTTGCCCGACTAATAGATTCCAATGATAATTGTATTTGGCCAATGTAAATTTGTAGCACCACCACTTCATAATAGTGCTTCTGTTTGTCATGTGACTTTGTCATATGACACAAAAAAGAGATGTGTGTTTGCTAAAGGTGTTTGATATTGTCATGGAAGAAGTCTAGTGAGGGATGGATATGGGCTCTCATATAAATAGTGATATTCTCCAGATGTTCCTACTTGTGGAAGACATTGTGTTGATTACACAAAATCCTAAGATACTGTAAAAACTCTTTGATAAATCTCTAACTGTTCAAAAGTTCAGCCCAACAATCTGCCTAGGAGAAACCAAGAATGAAAATTGACCAGTTTCTAGATAATACGTAGTTGAAAGGACAACCTGTGTAGTTGGTTTATCAGTACCTCATATTGGACAGATACTAAAGATTGACAATGAGCTAGATTCAGAATTAGAGGAAGAGTGGGTTGGATTGCATTTGGGAAACTGTATATGCACTTTCAGCTTCCAAAATGCTTCTTGACCCAGTAAAATTGAGCATAATCTTTCAGGAAAGGAGATGGCTATTCAGTGAAATAGGGGACTTCAGACCTTCCTGATGAAAAGACCAGAGCTCAACAGAAAATTTGATCTTCAAATACAAGACTCAAGAGAGGCATAATAAGGTAAATAAGAAAGAAAAAAAACATGTTATTAAATAAGGGAAACTGTTTACATCCGTACATGGGAGGATGATACTTGTAAATCCTGAGAATTATATCTTTATTATGACATTTAAAAGGGATATACATAGACAGAGGGTATGAGTATAAGTCAACTTTGATGTAATGATAAAAAAATAATTAAGGGGTGAAAAAAGGATTGTGCTTGGAGAAGAGGAAAGGAGGAGCCAGAAAAGTCTAAATTACATCACATGAAGGTATGCAAAGACCTACTACAGTAGAGAGAAGGGAGGGAGGCGAGCATTGTTTAAACCTTATTCTCACTGGATTTGGCTCAAAGAGAGAATAACACACACACTCACTTGGCTATAGAAATCTGTCTTACCCATTAGGAAGTAGGAGGGGAAAGGGGAAAAAAAGGGGGCTGATAGAAGGGAGAGCAGAGTGAGGGAGGTGATGGGCAGAAGCAAAACACTAGGGAGGAGGGAAAGGGAAAAAGGAGAGAGAAAAGCATAAATGGGGGTAATTGCGAATGGGATGAACCCTCCCATAAAACAGAAGCAGATAGCAGAATGGAATAAAAGCCATAATCCTACTGTATGTTGTTTACAAGAAACAAATTTGAAGCAGAGAGATACAGATAGAGTAAAAGGCTGGGGCAAAATATATTATGCTTCAGCTGAAGTAAAAAAGAACAGGGATAGCAATCCTGATCTCACACAAAGCAAAAGCAAAAGTAGATATAATTAGAAGAGATAAGGAAGGAAACTACATATTGCTAAAAGGTATCATGGACAATGAAGTAATGTCAGTACTAAACATAATAGGCACCAAGTGGTATACCATTCAAATTCTTAGAGAAGTTAAGTGAGTTACAGGAAGAAATAGACAGCAAAATTATACTTGGCGGGGGTGGTGGTGGGGAGAACCTCAACCTCTCCCTCTCAGAACTAGATAAATCTAATCACAAGATAAACAAGAAAGAAGTTAAGGAGGTAAATAGAATCTTAGAGAAGTTAGATATGGTAGACCTCTGGAGATAATTGAATCGGGATAGAAAGGAATATAGCTTTCTCTCAGTGGTACATGGTACCTACACAAAAATTGACCATGTACTAGGTCATAAAAACCTTACAATCCAGTGCAGAAAGGCAGAAATATTAAATACATCCTTTTCAGATCATGGTGCAATAAAAATTACATGTAATAAAGGGCCATGAAAAGATATACTAAAGATTAATTGGAAACTGAATAATCTAATCCTAAAGAATGAGTGGGTCAAACAACAAATCAGAGAAATAATCAATAACTTCATCCAAGAGAATAGCAATAATGAAACAACATACCGAAACTTATGAGATGCTGCCAAAGCAGTTCTTAGGGGAAATTTTATATCTTTAAATGCTTACATGAGTAAAATAGAGAAAGAGATCAATGAATTGGACATACAACTAAAAAAAAGCTAGAAAAAGAACAAATTAAAAACCCCCAATTAAATATCAAATTAGAAATTCTGAAAATCAAAGGAGAGATTAATAAAATTGAAATTAATAAAGTTGAAAATTGAAATAAAATCGAAAACTATTGAACTAATAAATAAAACTAAGATCTGTTTTTATGAAAAACCAGTAAAATAGATAAACTTGTTCCATTTGATTTAAAAAAGAAAAAAAATCAAATTACCAGTATCAGAAATGAAAAGGGTGAATTCACCACCAATGAAGAAGAAATTAAAACAATAATTAGAAACCATCTTGCCCACCTGTATGCCAGTAAATCTGACAATCTTAGTGAAAGGAATACTTACAAAAATATAAATTGCCTAGATTAAAAGAAGTGGAAATAAAATACTTAACTCCATTTCAGAAAAAGAAATTGAACAAACCCACTAGTGAACTCCCTAAGAAAAAAATCTCCAGGGCCAGATAGGTTTATAAGTGAATTCTGCTAAACATATAAAGAACAATTAATTCCAGTACTACATAAACTATTTGGAAAAATAGGTGAAGAAGGAGTCCTGCCAAATTCTTTTTGTGATACAAATATGGTGCTGATACCTAAACCGGGAAGAGCCAAAACAGAGGAAGAAAATTGTAGACCAACTTCCCTAATGAATATAGACACGAAAATTTTAAATAAAATATTAACAAATAGATTACAGCAACTTATCATGAGGATAATACACTAAGACTAGGTGAGATCTATCCCAGGAATGCAGAGCTTGTTCAGTATTAGGAAAACTATCAGCATAATTGACCATATCAATAACAAAATTAATAGAAATCATATAATTATCTCAATAGCTGCAGAAAAAGCTTTTGACAAAATACAGCACCCATTCCTATTAAAAACACTAGAGAGCATAGGAATAAATGCCTTAACATGATAAGTAGCATCTATCTAAAACTGTCAGCAGGCATTGTATGTAATGGGGATAAGCTAGAAGCATTTCCAACAAAACGCTTCTTGACATGAAAATCCATCTTTTTAATGCTAATATTTTCCTGGTGAAGCTATATGGTTGTAAATCATGAAATGCCACAATGTTCAAAGAAATGAAATTGTGGTTATTCACGGAGCTGTGGAGATGTATGGAGAGTATGGTATAAGCAGACTACAGTATATTACCAGTGATAACTTGTGCAAGAAGTGACCGAAAAGATATCATCCAACAGTTATATAATCAGAAAAGGAAATAGACTAATTTTATGCTGTGAGAGCAAGTGATAACAAATGGATAGCCCCAATGCTACAGTGTTATGAATGTAATAGTAAAAGACTTAGAAGAATACCTTCAGCATATTGAGTATGCCCTTATGGAATATTTATGGGAAGACATGGATAGGGAAGAGTCACAAAGGATAAGAAGGTGTGGATGAGCCAACATTATACAGTTTGAGAAAGTATTCATATTGATGAGGTTATAGATCCTTGAAGTGTTGGCCAGTGTAGGATCAATGAGGAAATGATATGGAACACTTTAGAAAATAATTAGTTATGACACTTTCTTGTTCTGTTCAACTACTCTCAAGTATTTTTTTCACTTTCAGCAAACAGGATTGGTTATTTTTGTTATTTAACTTTTATTGATATCTTTCATTTTACATCACCTACATTTCCCATTCTATCTTTCCCTTCACCCTGTCCCCAAGCCCTACCCCTTATACTAAAGAGCTAAAAAAGCAGAAGGAAAATAAAATGTTTTGCTGAACAAAAAAGTCTAATATTATAGGCAGTATTTCATTACATATAACTGTGGAATCTCTGGGTCAATGGACATGGACCTTTGAGTTATTTTCTTTGTAAAATTTCAAATTGCTTTCTAAAATTGTTGGATCAGAAAACAGCTTCACCAACAATTTATTAATGTACCTGTGCTTCCCACAACCCCTCTAACATTGATTGTTCCTATTTTTTGGTCATCTTTGACCTTTTGTTAGGTGTGGGGTGAAAGCTCAGAGTTTTGATTTGTGTTTCTCTTATTATTAGTTATTTAGAACATTCATGTGGTGGTTAGTAATTACTTTGCTATTTTCTTTTGAGAATGGCAAACAGAATTGGTTTTGTTTCTTCATTTGCCTTTATTTTCACTTTGCAAGACTTTGGAAGTAGAGAATGAAGAGTCAAACCATGTGTATTATATAGTAGCTGCTATTACCTCCGTTGCTGGAGGGCTATTTAACTTTCTTTGTCCTGAAGAATGATATAATATTAGGAGAGCAAGAAATCAATGACCTGCCTATGCCCTTCAGTCATTCTTTCAGGGATATTTTCATACAGTCTCAGACTTCAGCGGATCATAGAGGGATTTGATGTTTCTATGTACTTCATTGGACTTTTTGGCTCTGTTTCCATGTGTTAGAAGAAACTCAATATACTCTTCCTTCGCCATCCTTCTTGAGTGAGCCAAACAAATTGTTTACAGCCATTTGGGAAAGTATGAAGGATATACTTTTTTAAAATGTCTCATTTATCCTTTAAAAATTTTTTATTTGGGTTGTATGTTTGCTTGTTCCCTCTCTCTAATCTTAAGCTATTGGAAACTTCAGACATCTTAAGATAATGTTAGTATTATTTGATGTGAATAACTTTAAAAGAAAATGTTTATAATCCATATTAATTTCCATAGTAATAGTAATCAATTGTAAAGTAATTATGACTCTTTTAAGGCATCAGTATAGTACCAATACCCCCATTTTGAGAGTAAGAAAACGCTTTGGAGGGATTTTATTTTCTTAGTTTAAATTCCATAGACTAATTTGGAATGTCTAGTTTCTTTTTTTTGTAAAGAAAATATAGGCTTTGTTGTAGTTCTTTATTTTCTTTTAAATAGAATAGTATTTTATTTTTTCCAATTATATGTAAAAGCAATTTTAAACATTTATTTTTTTAAAAAATTTTAGTTCCAAATTTTCTCCCTCCCTTCTTCACCTCTCTCCTCCCTAAGATGGTAAGCAATTTGATATGTTGTGTATGTACAATCATGTAAAACATATTTCCATATTAGTCATGTTGTAAAAGAAGAAATAGGCCAAAAGAAGAAAAACTATGAAAACCATAAAGTAAAAATAGTATGTGTCAATCTGTATTCAGACTCCATCAGTTCTTTCTCTGGATGCAGATAGCATTTTACATCATGAATCCTTTGGAATAGTCTTGGATTATTGCTAAGAAGAGGTAAGGCATTCATAGTTGATCATCGCACAGTGCTTCTTATACTGTGCACAGTGTTCTCCTGATTCTGCTCACTTCACTTTTCATCAATTTATGTACATCTTTGTACATCTTTCCAGGTTTTTCTGAAAACATCCTGCTTGTCATTTCTTATAGCATAATAGTATTCCATTACATTCATATACCACAACTTGTTTAACCATTCCCCAGTTGATGGGCATCCCCTCAGTTTCCGATTCTTTGCCACCACAAAAAGAGCTGCTATAAATATTTTTGTACATGTAGGTCCTTTTTCCTTTTTATGATCTCTTTGAGATACAGACCAAGTAGTGGTATTGATGGATCAAAGATTGCCCTTTGGGCATAGTGGAACATCTAGTTTCAACCAAAACCGTATTTCAGGTTGGCCACAAAGATAACCATCTTTGAAATCTGTATGATTATTCATATTTTTATCTCAAAATCTATCTCTTCAGTCATTTAAAAATGCTCGAAGTTAACAAATATCTTACTTAATCATATCATTTTTTCTTCCATGACACTAAAGCAAATGTAAAAAAGTAACATCAAGAGGGCTGGCTTATGCCTTAGTTTTTAAAATTAGATAACTTTCAAAGTACATACTTCCTGTCTGTACCATTCATTTGATGTTTGCTGTGTACTACCTGATACTGTTAGTTGCATTTTATGTGTGTATATATACATATATGTCTCATCTATTCAATTACATTGTTAGATTCTTGGAAGCAGTTAACTGTTTCTTATGCATATCCTCCATAGTGATTACATAGTGCCACATATAGAATTTCTTTTGCAGTACTTCTGAAGATCTGTGATTTCGTTAATACGAAATATAACTTCTGCCAACACAGATCACAACTCTTCTATGTGTTAGATGGTCCTAAAAAAATTTAAATCAAATATAAAGGAAGCATAAAGACCCCTTGGTCTACTTCCTTCTCCATCTTGTAGGTTGGGTCCCTAGGGAAAAGATACTCCGGTTTCACATTCCTAAAACTATATGTGTGTTTAACTTGATTCTCATCATCCAGATGATATGATGACCTCAAAACAGAGGCATTTACTAAAATGGTACAGTAAGTACAGTAGCAAAACATCTCCTCTATAAACCTGGGGTGTCTTCTTCTGCAAATACATATAGCATCAGTGGGAGAAGTAAACGAATAAAGAGTTCATAAGTGGAGAAGCACGTACCTAGAGAGCATATTGCCAAGGCTATTTTAGGAGGGGGCAGCTCATGCCTCTGAAGCTCCAGGTCCTTTGATATCTTTGCTTTGCTCCTGCCAACCTTGGTGTCAGTCTTCAGGTTGTCGCTGTCAGATACTACTGCTCTAATGCATGCTGCATGATACTGCTTTGTTACTTAGTGAGCTGTAGTCGTCACTGCTTCCAATTTGGGGCTGAGTTGATACCCTGGGATACTACTAAGCGCTTCTTAAAGAACCAGAACTATTGTACACCCTAAGAACAGCAGGAATCTTAGCTCCAGGACCTGCTTTATCTTCAGCAGGACCCAAGTTCCAAGATTCTCACTCATCTTTTTAGCTGACTCTGTTTCACATGATGTGGCCACATTCTGCTGCTGCAAGATACTATAGCCAGTTGCAAGAGTTGATTGAGAAATCCTCTCTCCCTCCTGTGCCCACCAAAAAGGAGGAGGAAAAAGATGGAGTAAAATATCAAAAGCTTCCTCAAGAGCTAGATTCTTCCTTCGCAACTGGCTCTCTTCTCAACTGACTCCGCCACTTAATTGCCAGGAGGTTCAGCTCTTTAGGTGCCCCTCCCCGCCTCCACCAAGTAATGTGGATCCTTGAACCGCTAGAAGTTTTTGATCTTTATCAGTTGTCCTTCTCCACTAGCAAGTGCCCCATAATACTTTCAGCTTGATTGTTGAATTTTCTTCCTCTGTTGTTCATGAAAACTCCTATAAATCTCTTTTGTACCTCCTTTATATAAATATTTTATTGATGCTCCTTCCCTCCAGCATCATTCTCATTTCCCAGGGATTCTTCCCATCTGCCTGCAAACCCTCCTTTATGACAAAGAAATGCAATTAAATAAGCCATCACATTGGATATAAAGAGATCATCTTCATGGATTTCTGCAGCCCTACTAAAGCTTATCATGAAGTGATAGTTTCGCTTGGTAAGTGGGAGAGAAGCAGAGAAGTGAGATAAACAAGTGAAGATGCACTTCTATTTCCCTTCTGTTTCAGAGGCAGAATTAAGCTAGAATCTTCAAGGAAGGATGATGAATATCAGACTAACCTTTTCCCTTGAGGCAGATTGATTGATTTAGCCATAAAGAGAATAACTGACCTTATTGTACACAAGAAAAGATATAAACTGCAACTGGTTAACACAGAGATGTTCTGTGTGTACAGCTGGTGTAGTCATCATTTGAAAGAGAACCTTGTCAGGGTAGGGATGTCAGTTCAGCTGAAGTGTGAATCTGTGGCAGTGGGGTTTGTGTTGGAAGGATAATTCAGATACAGTCTAGGTTATAAATCCATGTGAGCAAATCGAGCCTCTACCCTATCTCTCTAGGGTGTGCTTTGAGAGCCTCAGACATTAAGGAGGCTTTCTGTCTATGATGATGCACTTAGCTAAGCTGTTATTTGGACAACAGTTTTTCACCAGACTCATGTTGGAAACTTTTCCAACTTGACAGAATCTAACAGAATTTGCATTTCACTGACATTCCCGTTCTGGGAATGCTCCCTCTTTTCATTTCTGTCTCTTGGTTTCCCTGGCTTCCTTCAAGTCCCAAGCTAAAATCCTGCCTTCTATAAGAAGCCTTTGTTACTTTTGACTCTAATACTTTCCCTCTGTTGATTATTTCCTAATTATCCTGTAAATACTTTATATGTTGTCTCTCACATTAGATAGTGAGCTTCTCCTCAAGGGCGAAAACTCTTTTGACTTTCTTAGTATCCCCAGTACTTAGTACAGTGCCTGGCAAATACATACTGAATAAATGCTTATTGACTGGCTGACATGGCCTTTGAGAACCTGAATTTACTTCCATGACATGATAAGTCAGTCAACAAGCTTTATTTATTTAGTGTTTACAATGTGCCTGGTGTTGTGCTATGCACTGGGAATACAAAGAAAGGCAAAAATCACAGTCCCTGCCATCAGGCTTACATCTAAATGGGGGCAGATAACACATGCAAATGACTATTTACTTGCTGTAGCAAGGAGTGGTGGTGGGAGACTGGGAAAGGCCTTGGGTGGGTGGGGAGGGAGAATGAAGCCCAGAGTCGGGGGTGAGGATGAAGAGCATTTTGTGGAAGGGAGATGGCCAGTGCAAAGGTATGGGGCTGGGAGATGGAATGTCACATGTAAGGAGCAGCAGATAGGACAGTCACTGAAGCTGGATTGCAGAGAAAGCGCATGGAGGGTAGTGAAATGTAAGAAAATTGGATAGGGAAGAAAGTATCAGGTTATGGAGGACTTCAGAAGCCGAGCAGAGGATTTTATACTTGATCCTTGAGGTAATAGGGAACCACTGAAGTTTTTTGAACAGAGGTAGTATCATGGTCAGAACTGCTTTTTAGGAAAATCACATTGGAAAGGAAGTGGAGAGACTGGAGATGGGGAGATCAACCAGAAGGCTAGTACAAGTGTTTATACATATACATAGGCACTCAACTAAGTATTTAAGTAACTAAGAGGGGGAAGATGTTATTTTAGGTAAAGAGAACAGTATGAGTAAATGCATGAAGGCAAACAGGAAAAACACAGAATGTATTTAGGGAATGATGGGTGGTTAAGTTTCCTAGAACTTGGGGAACCTAAGGAACATTAGGAAATAGATTGAAAAGGATAGATTGGAACCAGAGCATAGACGACCTTGTATTTTATTTTGTAGGTAATAGGAAGTTATTGAAAGGTGTGGGGTTTTGTTTTTGTTTTTATCAATGGAGTAGCATCATCACTTAGGAAACTTTTGAAGCTATGTAGTTGAGATGTGATGAGGGCCTGAACATGGCCTTAGTGGCAGTGAGCATGAAAGGGAAGAACAGATTCAGGCAGTTTAACTTGAAAGAGCAAAGACCGAACTCATTCATCTCATGAGGAAATGTTAACAGACCCATCTGGAGCTGAATCTAGAAGTTGGAAATGCAGCAGAACTCCACAACCTCCTGCCCATTGGTATTTTACTGGGAAGTGACCATGGGACCAGCAGAGCAGGACTTAGCAACAGCCACTGGGAAGAAACAACTCACCACACCCACATGTCCAGCAAAGACCACCCACCTGGCAAGGACTGCCTACCATTTGAGATAAGCAGGGAGCAGGCCTGGTAGAAGCAGTGCACAAGTCTTAGCAACAGTTTTGATGTGAGGAGTGAGAAAGGAGGAGACTGATGACTTTTCACTTACTGGTAAATAAGAGAATCATGTTGCCGTTAACAGATGAAGATAGGCAGTTGAAGGTTACAAAGGGATTAGTTTGCTTTTAGGCCTGTTAAATTTGAGTTGTGAGGGATTGTACTTGAGGCACTTCCACCTTGCATAGCAGATTCCCGCAGTTAGACTACCCCATGTTTTAGGGTACTCTGTAGGTCTGCATCCCCCACAATAACAGCTTACAAGCTCCTGCTGTTGTGTTTACCTTTATTCATCAGCTAGAAAACATGATTAATTTAAAATCAGGGCCATTTAATGAAATTACATGGTAAGAAAAGTATTAATAAAATATTCCTTTCATAAACCTGGGGCACACTTTGCCACTAATATACATATTCCCACTGGGAAGAGAGAACGTACCTAGGGGACATGCATGGAGATGTACATGTATAGGGAACAAGTATGATTGCACAAGCATGGAGGGTCAAAAAAATGAGCAGAGTAAGACCCCTTTCTTCTGGCAGTGTCATTACACTGCTTCGACCAGGCCAGCTCCCTTATCTCGAGTGGCATGCAGTCTCTGCCAGGTGTGTGGTCTTTGCTGAACATGTGAGTATGGGGAGTTGTTTTCTTCACCACTTTGTTCTCATTTGACTGTCCCTGTTCTGCTGCTTCCATGTCACTTCCCAATGTAACACCGCTGGGCAGGAGGAGTTCTGTTCCACTTCCTTTCCTGGCTTCACATGGAGTCCTCCACTGGTGCATTAACTCTTCATTATAAGACAGTGGGTTCTGCTGTTGCTATTTAAAGTCAAATCAGCAAGCATTTTTTAAGCTTCTGCTATGTGCCAGGCACATATCTCTGTATCTGAAGATACAGAGATAAAATTGAAACACATCCTGCCTTCAAGGAGCTTGCATTCCACTGGAAGAAAACAACATCCACACAAACAAATAGATTAAAATATATGCAAAGTAAATAGAAAATAACTTTGGGAGTAAGGTGACACTAATAGCCTGTTGAAATAGGAAAAATCTTTGCTAGAAAAACCGGCAATTGACGTAGAGTCCAAATCCAGCTTTTTATGCTATTGCACTACACTAGGTTAATGAGGCCTGAAAGGGCAATGGAGTCCAGAGGTTTTTCTTCTACAGTTCTTTTTAAAAGGTAAAAACATCCTCAGTGTCATTGGATTAGGGGCGGAGGGAGGGACCTTTTCCCCCAACAAAGTCTTGTTTCTTCAACTTGTTTTTTTGTTGTTGCTGTTGTTTTTACTGTAATGTCTATTTCCTCTATAGAAAGACATTCCTTACCCTAGGTCATGCCCTTTGAAACACAGAGTCAGAACCTCTCTAGCTAACCAGTGTCTTCAGGCTTAAATCTGTCTTTCTACCTGGATTTCATGGTCATTAATGGAAGGATCTGTATTGGAAGCTTCATTCTGACGTGGGAGTTAGAGGTTCCTTGTATTCTCTCTGTTCAATTCCCAGTTGTTAAACTGCTCATAACATCTGTTCTAGAGACTTCTTTCACAACAAAATGATTTTGAGGTTTCAGGTCTCCCATTTTTCAATTCTGAAATTCCTTTGCTATCCCATGCAAATGAGGTGGGGGGAAAGGGAAAGACACATGTAAGCAAACCTAGGAAGCAAGGCCCTAGTTTTCTGCCTGCCTAGCCTCAGTTGAAAACCTTTTGCATAGAAGCAATTGAATTGCATATCACAGGCATGACTTTTATAAAACCTTTGATATTCTAGCCTACTTTGCTCTTTTCCTTCTTGAAACCACCTTCAAACTTCTAATCTTTTTCACATCATTTAGAATTTATTATGTACTGTCTTATATTTGTAGTACATGTTTTAGGCTACTTATTCCAACTCACACTTGCATTAGCAATTTGGATCCCTAGAGGGCAGTTACTGCATCTCCTCTCAGGGTTCTTCGGGTAAACTGAGGGCTTAGAGGATGCTTTTCTACTACTATAGTTCATTAACCCCTATGGGTGTGTATCCCTGTTGATTATCAGTTAATAGTAATTAGCCAAACTTAATTAGCTTTTATAAATGGATATTAGTTGGTATAAATCATCCAAAAATCTGGGACACACTTCCCCACAAGTGTATACGATCTAGAGGAAAATGAGCTCAATCTGAGAACATATGAGGCAAAGGGGATAACTCACAGTACTTGGAAATCCTTCTGCCCTCTTCATAGAATCCTCATGAAGTTTTCCATAGGTATAGTATAACTTTCTGCTGTCTTTCCTCCTTTGGCCTGGGCTCCCAATGCAGACACTCCCCCTACTCACTGCTCCTTTGGAGACACTGCTAAGACACTAAGAAATCCAAACTTTCCCATACCCTCTGATTAAAAGTGGATGGCAAGGAGTAATACAGGGGTTCTTCATTCTCTTCCTCCCAGCACTGCTTCCCAAGTAATTCCCTCTTAGAGACTCCACTGAACTCTTCTTTCCTCCAGGCTGCCAGACCCTAGAAAATGTGCAGTTTTGAACTAGCTTGTCCTATTAATACACACTCCCCAGGATGTAACTGAGTCTCTTAAGCCAGTCCCAATACAAATCCTGAGCAGTGTCATTCAGATTTATTGAATGGTTTTTCACTCTCTCGTCTCACTTATTTAACTAGGTTGTTTGTACTTTAATGCCTCTAATTTATTTATTCAGAAGATTTAATAATAATAATAATAATAGCTAATATTTATACAGCACTTATATAGCCAGGCACTCTACTAAGCACTTCACCTTTACTATCTCATTTGATCTTCACAACAACCCTGAGAGGTAGATGCTATTATACTCATTTTGGTAGTTGAGGAAACTGAGGCAGACAGAGGTTAAGTGATTTGCCTGGGGCTTACCCAGCTAATAAGTGTTTGAGACCAGATTTGAACTCAGGTCTTAATGACTCCAGGCCTAGGGCTCTATCCATAGAGTCAGCTAGCTGTCTAGACCTTAGCCCATACTTCTAATTAACTGATTCAGTGGAGAAGTGTTGCTTTCACTTATTATTGAGGTAGAGGCATAGAACACCCTCTTACATATTGTTCCCTGTGGTTTTATGTGTTTATGCCATTTCTGTAACTAGACCATAAGTTCGTTGATTACAAGGGGCTATGCCATATACTATTTTTGTATCTCTTCTAGTTTCTAATATGGTCCTGGCACATTGTTGGTCCTCAAAAGTACTGTACCTGACTTTGAAAGAGTAATTATTTTTTTTTAGTAATAATGACAGATAAAGGTGAGAAAAGAAATTTTCATTTGTCCTCAGTTGCTATTTTGTTGTGCTTCTATTAGGAAGTTTCAGCATGCCTTTCTCAGTTTATCCAACTACTATTAGTCATTGTTTAGAGGAACTCATTCTTTAATGGAATAAAATATTTCAGTGCCTTTGTTACTTTCTAGCTGATTAAAATCGTCCTTTTTCTAGGAAATGTTAATGAAAAATAGTACTGAGACTGCTGAAGTTTTCATTGGAAACAACAAAATTCTTTGATTTACCAAGTGCCCCTGTAATGGAAAAGATATTTTTGATGATAGTTGACCACCGTTTAGAGATGGACATAGGTAAGTCGTATTTATTTTTTGAAGAATAGGCCAGATTGTATGGCTTTGAAGGCATTTAAACTTCAGCTTTCAAAAGCTTAAAATTTTTAAAGTTAAACTTATGCTTTTGTAGAAGCAAGTATTAAATTATGTTTGAGGAAAATTACTCATATTTTGTTAGAGGCAGTTGAGAAGATATGATGTTGTTCCTGGTATATAAAATGTATCCTATAGTTAAACATTTAGTGTAGGAGAATTGGGCAGAGCAAGAGTTCTGGAAAATTATTTCAAAATGTTCTCAAAACATTCTGATCAGAAAAAAGAATGTTCTGGGATATTAACCATTTACTAAAAAATATTAAACATATATTTATGTGATATTTACTTAAACTTATACATAATTGAGCTTGGCATGCCAACATTCTTTTTCCTCATTGGACTTAACACTATCATTTAGCTCAGGAACTTGTGAAATGGTTGATGAACCTAGTCTTTACTAAATAAAATTAAAACCACTATAAGTATATTTGCATACAACATATCCAGGAAAGTTTTGATCTAAAAATTTATCATTGCTCCTCTGGTCATTAATGTTCTTCAGCTTTTCTGGATGTAAATTCATAAAACCATAGAGTGTTAGAGATTGGAGGGACCTTAAAAGATGAGGGAGCTAAAGCCAAATGCATCAAGTCATACTTCTCACCAATCAGTAATAAAGTCAATTCTGAATCCTTTTCCATTATTTAAAATTTCCCTGTTATTTAAAATTTTTGTGATTTTTTGCTCCATTGTTAACATTGCAATGTCATGAGAACTTAAGGAAAGTCTCCAGCATGTTGGATGAGTCTCCAGTGGTGAGCTTATAAAAAAATACAGATAAGAATCACATAGGACTGGCAAGCATGGTAGGTTCCAATCTGCATTGACGGAGACAATGTCCGCAGTGATGAGAACACAGATCCATTTGAATATTCAATGTGAAAAACTTCTCATTTTCTTTTAAAGTTGTTAGGTATGAAACTTCCCATTTTCCTGCAATTTCTCTTCCCACTTCAGAAATTTATCTTTTCCTGTCCCCAGCAAAAGAATAGGAGCATGTAAGGAAAGAGTAAAGAGGGAAAATTCTCTAGTTAAATTGGTTTGTAGAGTAATGTCTGAAGAAATTTCTATCCCATTTCAAAAACATTTCCCTTTTATAAAAACTTTAATAAACTGCATGTCTGGGTGCTTAAAATGTATCCAGTTCTCACAATATTCTTCATATACATGTGATATGATAGATACTCTGCCCTTGCATTATTTAGGAATTATTCTTAGTTGGTTCTGAGCTATGCTTGTAAACTACTGAAGTCGTCTCTTTTCTCCATGGCTGCCTTGCAGTCTGCTCTACCCCCAACCAAACTATCTTCCTGCACTTAAGACTTGTTCCTGAGAGCACATAACCTACCAGGGGTGTCCTTGAGGCTTCAGGTTACCCAACCCTGACTAGACAATCCAATGGAAACTGAGTACAAGGCTGTTTAACAAGTAATTAAAGCTTAGGCTAAATATCTTAGAGAGAGTTGAGATCTTGGACATGGAATGGTAGTGCCTCATGCTGATGAAGGAAGAATTCATTTTATGGAGGAGAGGATGGAGGAAAAGAGGAAATAAGCATTTATATAGTGCTTTCTATGTGCCTGGCACTGGGCTAAGTCCTTCAAGAAGTGAAGGTGAGGGGTTCATGCCCCCATGGCAGGTGGGCACTGCTATCACACAAATCCACAACCTCAGAGCCATCCTCAGCTTCTCACTCTCCCTACTCCCATACATCCAATGAGTTGCTATGTTTTGTCCAATTTACCTCCACACTATTTCCCACATTTTTTTTCTCTACGCACATAGTTACCACCCTAGTTGAGACTTTTATCTCATCTGGACTATTGTAACAACTTCTTAATTGAGTTCCTGCCTCAAACCACTCCTCTCTCCAATCTGTCCTTCACATTACTGCTAAAGCTGTTTTCTTAAAAGTTCAGGTCGTGTCACTCACTTGTGCAATAAATTCCAGTGGCTCTTATTACCTCTAGGAGGCAGTGTGGTACAGTGGAAAGAGTTATGGCTCTAGATTCAGAGGTCCTGGGTTCAAATGTCACTTCTCTAGACTCTCACCTTCATCACTTTCTTCATGTGTAAAAGGAGGGGATTGGACTAGATGAATTCTGATTCCCTTCCTGCTCTAGTCCTTTTTCCTCCAAAGTCTTGTGTTTTATATTTTAAAAGCTCTTCATAACCCAACCCCAACCTACTTATCCAGCCTTATAACCTATTATTCCCTTTGATAATGTGTTCTTTTCCTAGCCTTTTTACTATTTCTCGTATATGGCTCCCTGTACCTTTTGCACAGATTATCCTACCTGCCTTCTAACTAGCATCTGATTTCCATCAAAACTCAGCTCAAGCCACCCTCATCATAAAGCCTTCCCTGGTTCCACAGCTTAGTACTTTGCTGTCATTTATCTTGCATGTATTTTGTGTATCATACACACACACACACACACACACACACACACACACACACACACACACACGCTGTAACCCCCAGTAAAATATAAGCCCTGTGAGAGCAAGATTTTTTCTTTTCTGTCTTTATATCCCCATTGCCTGTCACATAGATACTTAATAAATGTTTGTTGATTGATTGATTGGAGTGTCCAGTTCTGGGAACAGCTAGTAGGCATTTTTGGTCAAAGTGTAGAGTGTTTGAAGGGAGGTATATGAAATAAGTCTGTAAAGATAGATAGGAGTCAGGTTTTCAAGAATGCCAAGCTGAGGAGTTTGTATTTTATCCTAAAGACCATAGGGACACTGAAGCTTTTTGAGCAGGGGAGTGACATAGTTAGACTTATCTTTTAGGATTACTAATTTGGCATCAGTGTAGAGGATGGGGAGAAGGGAGAGACTCGAAATAAGGGAGACCAATTAGGAGGCTATTACAGCAGCCCAAGTGAAGACTACTAAGGATCTTGTGAGTATATGAAAGGGGGTTGGCATGAAGGATGTTGAGATACAGTTTACAAGACTTAGAAACTGGTTAGTTAGAGGATGAAGAATCAAAGATGACCAATGTTATAAAACAAAATGACTGGACAGGTGGTAGTTTCCTCCACAGAAGCACAGCTGTTAAGAGGAGGGTCTGGTTAGAGGAATATAATGATTACCATAATATTAGGTTTGAAATACCAGTGAGACAGCCAGGTAGAGATGTCCAGGACATAGTTGCTGATGTGAGAGTAGGGTTCAGGAGAGAGATTCAGACTAGATAGAGAGATTTGGTAGTCATCTGCATAAAGATGAAAATTGAACATGTGAACTGATGGTAGTGTAGAAAGAGATGCAGATGGAAGACAGACCTTTGAGAGACACCTACCCATGGGTGGGAGATAAATGATGATCAGGAAAGGAGAATGAGGAAGAGTAGTTAAACAGGTAGAAGAGTCAACAGAGAGCAGTGTGACTGAAGTAATGGAATAAAAAGCAAGTAGTATAAGCTGAGGAATTGCAGTTTCCTATAGAATCTGTTTGTGTGTGTGTGTTCAGCTGTATATATGAAAATATCCTTTCCGAGCTGGTTTAAATACTGGATTCTCCCCCAGATCATGCCTCAAACTGCTTCCTGAATAAGACTCTCATGGCTCTGGGCATTTTCTCTGGCTATCCCCCATCCCTAGAATTCTCGTCCTCTTCATCCCCACCTGTTAGCTTCTCTGGCTTCCTTGAAGTCCCAACTGAAATCCCTTCTACAGGAAGCTTTTCCCAGTCCTTCTCCATTACAGGAGGAGGATCCAGCAAAAGAGACAGAGGGAGAGGTTGGATAGGTAGCAGAAAAACTTTGAGGGAGTGGTGTCCCAAAAAATCTAGAGAGACAGGAGAGTGATGAACAGTGCTGAAGGCTTCAGGGGGGGGTTGAGGAGAAGGAGGCCCTTGGATTCAGCAGCTAAGAGACCATTAGTGATTTTAGAGAGAGCAGGTGTGTGTGTTTGGGCGGGGAGTGATAAGATCAGAAGCTAGATTGTAAGAGGTTAAGAAGAGAGTGAGAGGAGAGAAAGTGGCGGCACCAATTGTAGAGGGGCTTTTCAAGGAGTTTAGCTGCAAAGGGCAGAAGAGAGAAAGAACGATAGCAGAAATGAAAGGATCAAGTGAGGATTTTTCAGGATAGACTAAACATGGGCGTGTTTGTAGGCAGCAGGAAATGAGCCAATGGGGAGAGACTAAAAATAAGTGAAAGAGTATGGATGACAGAGGAGGTATTGTGTTGGAAGAGAGGAAATGGAATGGGATCACTTTAACAAGTAGAGGAGTTAGCCTTGATACATAGTAAGGCCTCTCATCATGTCAAACGGGTGAAGGAGGAGAAGTGACAGAAGGTATCTGAGTGATAGGAGATGAGGAAAAGAAAATAAAATGATGATAGGTACAAGAATAAAAAGCCCTTAGAGGATGAATTCGTATCATGTCGAATCTAGTTGTCACCAGCATAAAAAGTAGCCGCCTGTGCTTTTCATTGGCAGGTTTTTGGTGTCTAGTTGGGCTTTCATTACATCCAAGATTGCAAGTTCCTTCCCTTGTACTGGCCTATGTATTGAGTGAATGCTTGTGGCTGGTACAGTCTGGTGCTCAGACTCTTCCTCCACAACAGCCATACAGCCTTAATAAGCTGACTTCTTAGTGCCTGTTCTTATCAGCTGATTTTGGTTTTCTGCCTCATATAGCATGTGGCTGTTGCCTCCTTTCTGTATGGATAGCTGGCTGACAGGTGCAGAGCTTAAACTGTCACCATTTCTCTTTCCTGGGCACTGGTTGTAGTTCAAACTAACCCTCTACTAGCTTCACAAATAAGATTCTAATTGGCTCATGTAGTTTCCCCTGAGACTTTCTAAAGTGACAGTTTTGCAATAGGAGATTTTAAAGCATATATTCCAACTGACATTAATCTCCACCAAGGGAAGAAAGATTACAAGGGGGATGTTCCTTTTTAGTATTCAAGAAAATCAGTTCTCCAGGTAAAAAAGACTCTCTACCTATAGTCTTCATCTCAAACTCCTCTTTTAGAATGTGTAGGGATTATTCCCAGGCCTCCTCTGACAAAGGCCAATTCCACTTAAAAAGGTAAATACACTTATTTATTATACTTAGTTTTAATGAAGATACCCTCACTCAGATAATAAGTAGAGCAGACTTCTCTGGCTTAGAGAAAAAATGTGTGGTCTTGTTGAGAGAGATTTTATTCATATAAATATAGTGTTAAGTATATGTAGCGAGTTGTTTTGTTTTTGGCTTTTGTTTTGCTCTCTTCAGCATTACCATGGCTGTCAAAATAAATATAATTGGCTTTTAGTTATTGGATTGAGCTTTTATAGATACTGCAAGTAGTTTATTTTAAAATCGGATCCTATTTTCCAGTTGAAATTCAACTGGATTGTGAATTAAAGATCATGGATTTAGTGCTTCAAGGGACCTCAGAAATAATCTAATTCAGCACTCAAATTTTACAGATGAGGAAACTGAGGCCTAGGGAAGTTAAGTGACTTTGTCCATCCAGGGGTCACACAGCTTCAGGAGTGAGATTTGAACCCAGGTATTCATCTCCAGAGTCATTGTTCTTTCTACTTTACTATACTGGCTCCTAAATCTGTGGTTGATTGTTCTTTATACATTGTGATTCTCTTGGATGGTAAATATTGGTTGATCCACGTGTAAAAAGGTAACTATTTGAAAATTCAGCTCAAGGTATAAGAACCAAAAAAATTCTAGTCACCCTTCAGCCTTATTTAATAACCCTGTGTTTCCTTCATGAGATGTGTAATTTCATTCTCTACTTCTCTGAAGATTTTTTACATCTTTTTAAATTTCTGTCCTGACTTCTTATCCTTTTTTTTTCTAAAGTAGAATTTTATCCCTACATTACTACGCCTTGTCAAAAATTATCTTGATATTTGTTATATGTACAGAGCAGATAATGCCGAAGGTATACTTATAACTTCAAACAGTTTTTTTCTTGAGAAGAAATGCCTATTGCTGCTAGTTTAGAGTAATTCATGGTTGAAGGCAATCCTAAATGTCAGTCTTAGGCAATTTAATCTAGTTTAACAATGATTTTTGGAGGAAATAATGAATATGTTAGTAGCTTATCTTTTTATAGCTACCATGCCCCTGCTACCTCTATTTATGAGGTATTCTGAGGCTATTCCCCTTGTTAAACTTTACCTAATTTTTCATATTCAGCGGTCTTTTTTTTTTTTTGCTTTTTGGCAGGGCAGTTGAGGTTAAGTGACTTGCCCAAGGTCACACAGCTAGTAGATGTATCAAGTGTCTGAGGCAGGATTTGAACTCAGGTCCTCCTGACTCCAGGACCAGTGCTCTACTCACTGTGTCACCTAGCTGCCCCAATATTCAGCATTCTTGCATTGAGACTTCAAAACTTTTATTCATGCCTTTTTCTACCCAGTGAGTCCTGGAACAAAAGAAGCAAGTATGATAAGACAAAGTAATTAAGTCTGACAATGCAAGGGTATATGTTATATCCTCTGTTCTATGGAACCAACATTGATCATTTAAATTTGTGTTCGTCTGCCTTTTAGCTTTGCTTTCATTCATGTTATAGTGATTGATTTATATATTGTTCTGATTGTTCTTCATAATTTTCTAAGAGTCTTTTCATATTTCTCCGAATTCTTCATATTAGCATATTCTTTTGCTGTAGTAATTCCATTATCCCATTATTACATCAAAAATTCCATTGTATTAGTGTTCTCAAAATTTTCTTAACCATTTCCCATTTAATAAGTGGCATCTTGGCTTCCAGCTTTATGCTACCACAAAAATCCATGTGGTATATATATGGAACATTACTTTCTATGCCCATGAGATCTCTGGATCAGAGGGTATGAACAGCTTAGTGACTTCACCCATGTATTTTTGAAATGTTTTCTAGAATAGTCAGGCTAATTTGCAGTTTCAGTAAGAGGGTATTCATGTACCTGTCTTCCTATAACCTCTCCAATCTTTATTATTTTCAGTTTTTATCATCTTTGCTAATTTGATGGATGTGAGATGAAACCTCAGACTTGTTTTGATTTGCATTTATTTTTAGTGACTGGATAATTTTTTTTCATGTAGCTATTGATCTTTTGTATTTCTTCTTCTGAAAAGTCTTAATATCTTTTCACTTTTAGAGTCTGTCTATCTCTAGGCTACTGTGTTTAATTTTTTTTCTGGCTTGTGCTTATCTAATCAGGTTTATTAATCTACTTTTCTATTTTAACTGCTACAAACAGCTTGATGATTAATGATTCATAATATAGTTTTAAGATCTAATACTAAAAGGTTGGTTGGGACTATTCTATTTTTATTTAATATTTCATTTTTCCCCAATTACATGTAAAAATAATTTTTAACATTCATTTTTTTTAAAATTTTGAGTTCCAAATTCTCCCCCCTCTTCCCTCTAACTGAGAAGGCAAGCAATTTGGTATAGGTTATACATGTGCAGTCATGCAAAATATATGTCCATATTAGTCACATTGAGAAAAAAAAACAGACCAAAGGGAAAACAAACCTGTGAAAAATAAAGTAAAAAAAAAGTATGCTTTGATCTGCATTCAGACTCTATCAGGTTTTTTCTCTGAAAATGGATAGCAGTTTTCATCATAAGCCCTTCAGAATTGTCTTGGGTTATTTTATTGCTGAGTATAGCTAAGATTTCACTTTGCATCAGTTCATGTAAGTCTTTCCAAGCTTTTCTGAGAGCATCCTGCTTGTCATTTCTTTTTTTAATTATTTTTTAAAATTTTTTTATATTAAGATTTTTTATTTTTAGTTTACAATAGTCAGGTCTACATGATTTTGAGTTCCAGATTTTCTTCCCCCACCAAGACGGCATAGAACTGATATATCTTCTGCATATAACTTTGCATTGAACTTATTTACACAATTGTCAAGTTATAAAGAAGAATTATGACCAATGGAATGAATCATGAGAAACAAGAAACAAAAACAAAACAAAAAAACAGAACCAAAAACACAAGAGAAAAAACAAGAGAAAAGAAAAAGGAGAGCAAACAGTTTTCCTCAATCTGCATTCAGCCTCCATAGTTCTTTCTCTGGATGTAGATTGCTCTCTCCCTTTGCAGTTGTCTTTGAACCTTGTATTGCTGAGAAGAGCTAAGTCTATCAAGGTTAGTCATCACAGAATCCATATATCTGTGGTTGTGTATAATGTTCTCCTAGTTCTGCTCTGCTCATTCAGCATTATATTGTGTAGGTTTTTCCAGGTTATTATGAAGTCCATATCTTCTCCATTTCTTATAGCACAATAGTATTCCATTACATTCATATACCAAAACTTGTTCAGCCATTCCCCAATTGATGGGCATCCCCTTGATTTCCAATTTTTAGCTACTACAAAAAGAGCCACTGTAAATATTTTTGTACTTATGGGTCCTTTTCCCACTTGTGTGATCTCTTTGGGATACAACCCTAGAAGTGATATTGCTGGGTCAAAGGGTATAAACATTTTTATAGCCCATTGGGCATAGTTCCAAATTGCTCTCCAGAATGGCTGGATCGGTTCACAATTCCACCAGCAATGTAACAGTGTTCCAATTTGCCCACATCCTCTCCAGCATTTATCATTTTCCTGTTTTGTCATTTTAGCCAATCTGACAGGAGAGATGTGGTACCTAAGAGATGTTTTGATTTGCATTTCTCTAATCAATAGTGATTTAGGGCTTTTTTTCATATGCCTTAAAGATATCTTTAATTTCTTCTTCTGAAAACTGCCTATTCGTATCCTTTGACCATTTCTCAATTGGGGAATGACTTGTATTCCTATAAATTTGGCTCAGTTCCCTGTATATTTTAGAGATGAGGCCTTTATCAGAAACATTGGTTGTAAAGATTTTCTCCCAATTTTCTGCTTCCCTCCTAATCTTTGCTGCATTGGCTTTTTTTTATACAAAAACTTTGCAATTTAACATAATCAAAATTATCCATTTTAAAATGCTCTCTCTCTTGTTGTATCATGAATTCTTTGCTTTTCCATAAATCTGATAGGTAAACTATTCCTTGCTCTCCCAAATTGCTTAGTATTGGCCTTTATTCCTAAATCATGAACTCATTTTGACTTTATTTTGGTATATGGTGTAAGGTACTGTTCTATGCCCAGTTTCTGCCCTACCATTTTCCAATTTTCCCAGCAGTTTTTGTGAAATAGTGAATTATCACTTTTTGCAGGTGATATGATGATTTACTTAATCAAGTAATAAACTACTTGAAATAATAAATAATAAATAAATAATAAAAATAAATAATAAATAATAACTTAGCAAAGTTGCAGGATATAAAATAAACCCACGTAAATCCTAGGCATTCCTATACATTACTAACAGCCCAACAGCAAGATATACAAAGAGAAATTCTATTTAAAGTTACTGTAGACACTATAAAATATTTGGGAGTCTATCTGCCAGAACAAACCCAGGCCTATATGAACATGATTATGAAACACTTTTCACACAAATAAACTCAGATCTAAATAAATGGAAAAATATCAGTTGCTCATGGTTAGGCTGAGCTAATATAATAAAAATGACAATTTTACCTAAATTTATTTATTCAATGCCATACCCATTGAACTACAAAAAATTTTTTTACAGAGCTGGATAAAATAATAACAAAATTCATCTGGGAGAACAAGAGGTCTAGAATATCTAGGGAATTAATGAAAAGAAATGCTAAGGAAGGTGGCCTAGCCATACCAGATATTAAATTGTATTATAAAGCAGCAGTCATCAAAACTACCTGGTACTGGCTAAGAAACTGAGTCATGGATCAGTGGAATAGATTAGATACATAAGATGCAGCAGTCAACAACTATAGCAATCTATTCTTTGATAAACCCAAAGAATCCAGCTTCTGGGCTAAGAAATTTCATTTCTTAAAGTACAATAGCATTCCATCACAATCATACACCACAGTTTATTCAGCCATTTCCCTGTTGAGGGGCATCTTTTCAATTTTCGATACTTTGCCATCACTAAAAGAACTGCTATAAATATTTTTGTACATATAGGTCCTTTTCCTTTTTTGTTTTTTTACCTCTTTGGGATACAGACCAGACAGTGATACTGCTGGATCAAAGGGTATGCATAGTTTTATAGCCCTTTGGCCATAGTTCTGAATTGCTCTCCAGAATGATTAAATAAGTTCAAAACTCCACCAACAGTGCAGTAGTGTCTTAATTTTCCCATATCCCCTCCAACATTTGTTATTTCCCTTTTCTGCCATATTACTCAATCTGATAGGTGTAGGGTGGCACCTCAGAGTTGTTTTAATTTGGATTTTTCTAATCAGTAGTGATTTATTTATTTGGAGGGGGAGGCCAGACAGTTGGGGTTAAGTGACTTGCTCAAGGTCATAACAGCTAGTAAGTGTCAAGTGTCTGAGGCTCCATTAGAACTCAGGTCCTCCTGATTCCAGAACCGGTGCTCTACTCACTGTGCCACCTAGCTATCCCAGTAGTGATTTAGAATATTTTTTATGTGATTATAAGTAGCTTGATTACTTCATCTGAAAACTGCTTTTTCATATTCTTTGCCCATTTATCATTTGGGGAAGGGCTCTTATTTTTATAAATTTGACACAGTTCTCTATAGTTGAAAAATGAGTTCTTTATTAGAGTATTTTACTATTCAATTTTTTCACAATTATGATTACTGTGTATTTCTCTTCATCCTGTGTCCCCCATTTATCTCACACTTGCTCTCTTTTTTCACCCTGTCCATCCTCAAAAGTGTTTTGCTTCTGACTACCTCCCCTCCTCATCTGTCCTTCCTTCTATCAGCCACCCCTCCTTCTCCTTTCCCCTTCCCCTCCTTCTTTCCTGTAGGTTAAGATATATTTCTATACCTAGTTAACTTCGTATGTATACTATTCCCTCTTTGAGCCAGATCTGATGAAAGTAAAGTTCAAGTGCTCCCCCTTACCTTCCCCATCTTCCCCTCCACTGTAAAAGTTCTTTTCACACCTCTTTTATGTGAGAGAATTTACCCCATTCTACCTTTCCCTTTTTCCCAGTGCATTTTTCTTTCTCACTCATTAATTTTTTAAAAATATTATCCCATCATATTCAACTCATGCCCATGTCCTTGTAACAACAATGTGGCTAGCAGCTGTTGCTGAGGTGTAAGACCCAACAAGACCAGCAACAAGAGCTGCCAGCACAGGTTCTTTTATCTGCTTTTCTAAGGAAAACAACTTTAAGGTGTTAATAATCTCACTTTAATCAAACATACATATATCATTCACTTAGTTCAGGAGGAAAAGCTACCACACTGAACTTCAGAGCAAGTACAAATAGAAATTACAAACAGAAAATATCAACAGATCAAATAACACAATTCAACAGACAGGCTTTTTCTAATCAAGACATCACATACATAGCTACCAAAAAGAGAAGCACCAGCATCTGGGTTTTCTTCAAAGCCAGAGGGCTCCAGTGGTTACCAGGAGTCTCCACACCAACACTCTTCCAGTGAGTGAGAGCCTCAAACAAAATGCTAACCTCAGAGTTTATATACCCTTCTTAGGGCCCTGAAGGCTTCATTTCCAATCAGCAAAAGGGTGTGGGCCTGGGGATTTGTACCTAGATAGCAAAAGGGTGTGGGCATGGGGCTTTGCACATAGTAAGACTTAATCAAAAGCACTTGATTACTTTAGCATTCTAAAAGAGGAAACAGTAAAAAAAAAAAGCCCCACCTTAATTACCATTACAGTCCTCTGTCTATGTACACTCCTTCTGCCTTAATAATGAGAAAGTTCTTATGCCCAAAGGACTATAAAACTATGCATATCCTTTGATCCAGCAATACCATTGCTAGGTCTATTTCCCAAAGACATCCAAAAAAAGGGATAAGGGTCTGTTTGTACAAAAATATTTGTAGCAGTTCTTTTTGTGGTGCCTAAGAATTGGAAATCTAAGTGATCCCCATCAATTGGAGAATGGCTTAGCAAGCTCTGGTATATGATTGTTATGGAATATTATTGTGCTATAAGAAATGACAAGCAAGATGATTTCAGAAAAACCTGGAAAGACTTACATGAACTGATGCTTAGTAAAGTGAGCAGAACTAGGAGAACATTGTGTACAGGAACAACAATATTGTATGATGAAGAATTGTGAATGACCTAGCTGTTCTCAGCAATACAGTGATCCAAGACAATCTCAAAGGATTAACGATGAAGCGTATTATCTTCCTCAAGAGAAAGAACTGATACTGTTTAAATATAGACTGAAACATGCTATTTTTCACTGTCTTTCCTTTTTTTCTTCTATTCAAGTCTTCTTGTACAAAATGACCAATATGGAAATGTTTTACATAATTGCACATGTATATAACTATATCTGATTGCTTACCATGGCGGGGCAGGGGGACAGAGGGAGGGAAATTTGAAACTCAAAACTTTAAATAAAAAATGTAAAACAAATTAACTTCTAATAGGCAAAAAGGAGAGATCAGTGAATTAACTAGATATACCAGCCATCACATCAAAATATGTAAAAGATTAATGTTTAATAAATCCATGGGGAAAAAAAAAGAATGAGAAAGTCCTTAGGAGTTACTAGTTGTATCATCTTCCCATGTAGTGGTATAAACAGTTTAACCTTATTGAATCCCTTTTGATTTCTCTTTCCTGTTTAGCTTTTCATGCTTCTCTTGAGTCTTATATTTGAAAGTCACATTTGCTATTGAGCTCTGGTCTTTTTGTCAAGAATACTTGAAAATCCTTTATTTCATTGAATTTCCATTTTTTCCTCTGAAGAATCATACTCAGTTTTGCAGGGTAGGTGATTCTTGGTTGTAATCCTAGCTACTTTGCTAGGAACATTATATCCTTTCCTCTGGAATATCATATTCCAAGTCCTCTGATCCTTTAATGTAGAAGCTGCTAAATCTTGTGTTATCCTAACTGTGATTCCATGGTATTTGAATTGTTTCTTTCTGGCTGCTTGCAGTATTTTCTCCTTGACCTGGGAGCTCTGGAATTTGGCTATGATATTCCTGGGAGTTTTCATTTTGGAATCTCTTTCAGGAGGTGATTGATGGCTTCTTTCATTTTCTATTTTGTCCTCTGTTTCTAGGATATCAGGGTATCAGTTTTCCTTGATTATTTCTTGAAAGATACTGTCAAGGTTCTTTTTTTGATCATGACTCTCAGGTAGTCCAGTCATTTTAAAATGATCTTTCCTGGATCTATTTTCCAGGTCATTTGTTTTTCCAATGAGATATTTCACATTTCCTTCTATTTTTCATTCTTTTTATTATGTTTTATCATTTCTTGATATCTCAAGGAGTCATTAGCTTCCATTTGCTCAATTCTAATTTTTATGGAATTATTTTCTTCAGTGAGCTTTTGTACCTTCTTCTCCATTTGACCAGTTCTACTTTTTAAGAAGTTCCTTTCTTCAGTGAATTTTTGTATATTCTTTTTCCATGGCCAGTTCTGCTTTTTAAGGGGTTCTTCTAATTAAAAAATTTTTGTATGTCTTTTTCTAATTAGCCAATTCAGATTTTTGAAGTGCTTTTCTCTTCAGTGGGCTTTTGTGCCTCTTTTACCATTTAGCCTATTCTGGCTTTTAAGGTATTATTTTCTTCAGTATTTTTTGTGCCACCTTTACCAAACTGTTTCCTCTTTTTTCATGATTTTCTTACATCATTCTCCTTTCTTTTCCTAGTTTTTCCTCTACCTCGCTTATTTGACTTTTAAAATCCTTCTTGAGTTCTTCCATAGGCTGATACCAATTCACATTTTAATTTGAGGTTTTGGAAGTAGCAGTTTTTACTTTGTTGTCTTCTGTGTTTTTTTTATCTTCCCTATCACCACAGTAAATTTCTATGGTTAGCATCTTTTTGTTGTTTTGCTTTTTTCCAGCCTATTTCTTGATTTTTGACTTTATATATTAAAGTTGGGCTATACTCCCAGGGTGGAAGGGGCACTGTCCTAAGCTTAAGGTTTTTTTGTGCAGCTGTTTTCAGAGCTAGTTGTAGAGGTCTGTATGTTTTTATTTCTTCTTAGGTGATATGATCTAAGGAGAGGTGTGTTTATTCCTCTCCTGGCCTATGCTCTGGTCTGTTGGTGACCACAGGCGCTCTTTCCTGCTTTGGAACTGTGACCAGGTTCCTGCTTCCCTGTGGCCACAAGCTATGCTAGTGCTCCTCCTTGCCCTGGGACTGCAACCTAGGACTGTCACTTAGATTTGCATATAGGCAGTGCAAGAGTCCTGTACCTCATGCCAGCAAAAGGACCTCTTTATTTTTCTTCTGACCAGTTCAGTTGTCTGACTCACTCTATGGGCTGTGAGGTCCAGAAGCCATCACTGCAGCTGCTGATTCAGTCACCCCCAAGACCTGTTGCTGGTTTGCTGAGGTGTGGCCTGCACTCCACTCTCACCCCAGTATAATAGACCTTTCCTATCATCCTTGGAGAGGAAAGTTATTGGACTCAAAAATTTTTTTACCCCATCCTTTGGTGGATTCTGCAGCTCCAGAATTCATTGTGAGGAATTATTTAAAGTTGTTTCAAGGGGAATTTGGGAGACTTAAGGCAAGTTTCTGCCTTTTCTTGCCATCTTAGGTCTGCCCCCTCCCCAAAGTGGGACTGTTTTAGAGAGAGATCTTAGTTTATATGTGATGTGCTACCAGGCATTCTCCTCAGTGTTTATTAAATAGTTAAATGTAGTTCATGGCCTCTGTCAGTAGCAGAGGAAAGTTTAAATAAAGCCATTTAAATATAAAATGTAACCAGAAATGCTCAAGTTCTTATCCCACCTGTCACCAGAGCCTTGTATAAATCAATTACTTACTCCTTCTCTGTGAAATTAATGTTGTATTATTCTGAGGTGAATATAAAAATTATTTTTGTAAAGAATGGAAATGCAATGGATGGAAAGCAATGAATGAAGATTGTTGTTGTTTAGCTGTTTTTCATTCCTGTTTGATTCTTTGTGACCCCATTTGTGGTTTTCTTGGCAAAGATACTGGAATGGTTTACCATTTCCTGAGGAAACTAAGGCAAACAGGGTTAAGTGACTTGCCCAGGATCACACAGCTAGCGAGTGTCTGAAACCAAATTTGAGCTCAGAAGGATGAGTTTTGCTGACTCCAGGCTTGGCACTCTATCCACTGTGCCACCTAGCTGCCTATGAATGTTAGAAATTATTATTATATCAAAGAAAACTAAAGTTACATCATAGGTTTTCTGTGACCTCACAAGCACCTCTGGATTTGCTGTCATAGTTACCATGTGGCTGTTGGAACTCAAGTGCTTTGTAATGTTACTGCATTGGGAAAATCCCTTTACTACCCTAGCTACAGCCAGGAGAACTCAAAGACAGATGATCCCAAGTGGTTTCCTTCTTACACCAACAGTTACAAGAATTGGTGCTTCTCTTTCATTTTTTGAAACGGGTAAAGCTTTATCGTTGATGGAGGAGCCATAAGTAGTTTTATTTATCCTGCTAGTTGATTGATTGCTTTATAAGTAAATGTGGGACTGGAATTGATTGATATCTGTGTTTTGTTTGAAAGTTTATGCTTTAAGTGAAAAAACTCTCTAAATTCTGTTTGGAAATGAGAGAAACATGATTTTCTGAAAATTACAATTTTCAAAGCAACTAAAAAAGGAAACCAGTACTAAATTGCAGTCATTTTCTTATAGGGTATCACAGCTGTAGCAAGAGCACTGTACTTAGGAGTCAGTAGACCTTGTTGAAATTCTGACTTTGCCACTATTTATTTGTGTGACCTTGAACAAATTAAGTCATCTCTTTGGGCTTTTGTTTACTCATCTATAAAATGAGGGGGTTGGATTAAATGATCCCTAAGGTCCTTTTCAGCCCTAACATTCTATGATTCTAGATTTTTGGTCATTCCCTTTGTAATACTTCTTTCTTAAATGTCTTCTATGCCCCTAAGCTCATAGATTGAGAGTGTCTGAAATGTTGTCGTCAAATTAATGCTCAAGATTAAGAAAATAACACAGGCTGCAGAATAATATCTGTCAATTTTTTAAAGTTAGTGAAAAGCCTTTATTTAAAACTTTAAAAGAGGGCACCTTGATTAAAATTCCTTTTATCATCCTGTAATTTAAAAAAAAGCACTTCAGCTCATTCTGATGTTATTTATCTGGAAAGGAACTTACAGCTTAAAGAAACACCTTGTTTAAGAAGGTATAAGTGCTTTATTAATAATAATAACAGTAATAATCCTGCTTGTTTTCTAAATGAAGGTAATGCTGATGACTGACCCTCAACCACGTCTGCTGTTTCTCCGGGAGTGGTGATGGATAAATCTTTCTCCTACTCCTATTTATCAACATGCATTTGCAAGCTGGTTGAATCAGTTAAGGGTGTAAGTCAGGAGCCATAGAGTAGAGCAAAGCTAGTTCACAGAGGGATAAAATCCATAGCTTTGGGCATTAGCATTATGTTCTAATCAACCAGCTATAATACTAATTGTCAGTTATGATAGAGTATAGCATTGAAAGTTTTATTATAAAAAAGTATGTTAAGGATAACAGTGTCAAATCTGGATTAAATATCTTCATTAATGAAATTGAAGTAGATAAGTATGAATTTTTAGATCAAAATAATTGTAGCTTCTGGTTTTTATTAGATTTGTGTGAAGGATTTTCCTATTGTGATGTACACCAGCCAGTAGTTTTAGTTATGGGAAAGATGCATTGTATAATCACAAGGACTTATGTATTTTTTTTCTTTAAACTTTTTAAGGAAAAAAGTTCAGGAATTCTGTTTTTTAAATCAGAATTATATTTTGAACTACTGGTCTTAGTAAAATAATTAAAAAGCAGAGGAGATTCATATATTAAAACAGAACTATAGAATTAACCAGAAGCTCAACAGCTTCTTAGTCCTGACCAGCTGTAGCACACATGTAAGTCTTAACTTGCACTAATTACTTTTTATTGATCTAGTGAACTTACTCAACCCCCAAGGTCCAGTAACCCATTGTCAGATTCATAGATTGTCTATAACTCTTCCTTCTTCCTGTGGTTCTTTCACTTTCAGGCCTTTTCGTTGATCTCTTATTGTGAGAGAAAGAACGTGAAATTCTAATTAAATGACTTTCAAACTCTTGTTTCATAAAATCTGTGGAATCTCAAACATGCCTAGGGATTTGTTGAAAAAAAGTGCAGTCATACGCAGACTCAATGTCTGCTCTCTCACCTTTGGGCCCCAGCATAGTGCTACTTCAAAAGTTGGAGTTTAAGATATAGAAAGTTAACCCCCCCCCCAAAAAAAAAAAACCAGAAAATTTGTACAACATTAAATTTTAAAGACCACTAGTCTACACAATTGATTTTTGCTATTTCTGCTGAGCTATAATAAAAGTTCGGGTTGGAAAAGATGGCAAAATTCATGGGTAAAAGGAGGTTTTGAAATTTTACATTTTAATTATCCACTTTGTATCTAGCACTTGTTAGAGATAATCAAGTGCTAGTTCTAGTTTCAATTATGCATCCCAGCATCTGCTTACATTTTTAATTCCATTATGTTGCTTTTTATTGTGTTTAGCTTTTTATCTAGTATAGATGGCCAAGCTTTGTTCCTTTAATGCCTAATTAATTTTGCTAACTTTTTTTTTCCACAGCTCTTATAAAAAAGCTTGGCAAGAGAGAAAAGTGAAACTATTCAGCCAAAATGCCCGCTTTGTTTCTTAATGCTATGTTTGAGTGATAGAATTTATTCTGTTTTACATAGGGCTGAATCATAACCACAGGTGCTGCGACAAAGAACACTTTAAAGATGCATAAAAGTCTGTTTAAAGTGAAGAGGAAGAACTGGACAAAATAATGAGGTAAGGAAAGCTTGTATTTCCCACCTAAATAGAATGTATCTGAATCTTAAATTTTCTTTCAACTCCAGTTTTTATAATTTTGCATTCTTTGATGTAATGTGAATATCATTAATAAGAAAAACTAGACAAATACGTAGCCTATGGTGCTTCTGTGCATGATATCCTTTTTGGTTGCTTAAAGAGGTTCTTTTCCTTTAAGAAAATTTTCTCTGCTGACTTGGTTAAACAGAAAGCTTTTTTGTTCGTTAAAAAGAAATCAAGAAGATAAAGAACACAGACATTAGGATAGATGGTCCATATGAGAAGGCAAATCTGGTAGGAACATACTAGATATTAATTAGTTTGATTGATGTTGTCTACACAACTACTCTTTGAGACTCTGGACTTGTTGAATATGTTTTGTGTCTGTTACTGCAATTGATAAGCCCATTCCAGTGATCTCTTTTTTATCTTTAATGGAAGACCTATCTTTGTGCATCATTATTTCATTTTTAATTTAATCAGATATTTTTAAGCACTTACAACATATAGAATTCTGGACTACAAACTCTAAAATAACCTGAAAATCTAAATTAAATACATATCACTCAAGTTGCAAGCATATGAATGCTTATTACTTTTTAATTCCTTTGTGCCCTAATAGATTCTCAGGAGGAAGGAAAAAGGTATTTGACTACAAGATTGATAAAACTTATACTAGTGCAATGAGGTAAATATTAGTAATAGGACATAGTACTTGTCCTACAGGAGCATAGAATTTAATATGAAAACAGTACAGACAAACATGAATATGGATATTTTCCCTTTTATGAAATAGATGTGTTCTGATGCAGGTAATTTCTTTTTTAAAAGTTCATCTTATTTTTATTTATGACTTTTATGTCATATTCATTTCTAACTTTATCTTTCCTATTTCTCTACCCAGGGGGCTTTCCCTCATAACAGAGTTTTAAAAGGAAAGAGGGGAAAAAATAGTTGAACAAAACTGACCAGTATATACCAGTAGTGTCTGGCAGTGTATGCAGAATTCTATACCCATAGCCTTCCATTTCTACAATGGTGAGGAGGTACATTTTCTTCATCTTTCTTCTTTGGGACTATATTTGGTCATTAGAATTACACAGCGTTCAGCCTGTATTTTTGTCCCTTTGCATTTACGTTGTAGTCAGCCATAGTGTATGTATGTATGTATGTCGGGGGGCGGTGCAGTACTCATTATTTATTCTCAGTGCTTTGAAGACTATTGTGTTTCTTGCCTCACAGTTACATAACAACACCAATAGAATATTGATATTAAAAACATGGGCCTTTGTTTCTGGAAGAGATTTTGGGTCATTAAAGGAGCTTTGTAATTTCCTAAAGGAAATCTAGCTTGCTCTCCTCTTTTTATTTAATTCTTGGCCCAACCTATTTTCTATGTGTACTGTCTGTCCTGATGTATATACTGATGAAGAAGTTTTATGGAATGTCTAGATAAATTACATGTCATCACCTGAGCAATAGACATTTTCTATTCACTTGATTTTTCCTTTGTGGATGGTCAGGGTTTTGAGGGCTTACAGAACTCTTACAGGAGTCCTTATAATACTGTGTACTTGATGTAACGTGTAGAGGACATCACTATTTAAAGGAAATCCTTCTTCAGCATGGCCTGCACTGGCTCTCCTCCATCATAGTGGCAAACATACATCTCTGTGTTTTATACCTCACCTTATGTTTGTTTTCAAAGGGTCACTGAGCAATGTTATCTCTGTAGTTACTTACATCTTCTAAGGAATTTTGAATGATCTGAACATATTTTTGGATAACACTTTGTTGGAAGAGAGTCTTTAAGGTGCTGTTTTCTTATATCAAATCAAATGCTTTTTTAAAATTAAAGCAATAAGGTAGAATCTTATGCCACATCCTTCAGTCAGTTGTGTGGTGGAATGAAGAAACATTTATTAAGCACTTACTATGTGTATATTATGTATCAGATATTATGCTGAGCACTGGGGGGATCCAAATAGAAAACAATACAATCCCTATTCTCAAGGAGCACATATTCTAATTAGGGCAGATATCCTACATAAAAAGGTTCAGTTTCAGGGCAGATGAAAAGGTCAAGTATGCTTTGGGGAGTTGGTTGGTTGTTGTCCTTCATTCTTAAAGAGAACCAAAATGACATCACTATGTTAGAGTCAAGTTACAGTGCATTCCAAGTTGGGCATACATAGTCCACGTGAACATTTGGGGTGTATTCTCTAAATTTGCACATCTGTGTTTCTTTGGAGCTACTTCAGTTCGGTCCTGTGCCAGTATCTCGCATGTCACAAAATCATTTCCAAAGTTCTTAAGAGGGGCCTTGAGAGTGTCCTTTTATGGCTTCTTCTGACCACCATGTGAACACTTGCCCTGAGTAAGTTCTCCATAAAATAGTCTTTTTGGTAAGCTTACATTTGGCATTCAAACAACATGGCCAACCGATCGTGGTTGCGTTCTCTGCAGTAGAGCTTGAATGCTTAGCAGTTAGTTCAAGAAAAGATCTCATTGTCTGGTATCTTATCTGCCGACTGATCTTCAGAATCTTCCTAAGATAATTCAAACGGAAGTGATTCAGTTTGCTGGCATGCCGTTGCTATGTTGTCAAGATTTCACAGGCATGCAACAGTGAAGTCAGCGTGACAGCTCTGTAGACCTTCAGTTCGGTAGTCAGTCTAATAACTCTTCTCTGCCACACTTTCCCTCAGAGCTCCCCAAACAATGAGCTAGTTCTGGCAAGGCATGCATCAACCTCATTATCAATGTGTACCTCCCTAGAAAGTATTACTGCCAAGGTAAGTGCACTTATCCACAGCGCTCAGGACTTCTCCATTGCTGTAACCAGTAGTTCCACATATGGATGATATTTTGTTGCATCTCAGCTTCAGAGGCTGCATTGACTGCACAGTCATCTGCAAACAGAAAATCATGCACCAACACTCCTTCCACTTTGGTCTTGGCTTGTAGCCTTTTCAAGTTGAAGAATTTATGATTAGTGTGGTAGCTGACCTTGATGCTGTGTTCATCCTCACTGAAGGTGTTTGACAACATCATGCTAAAAAGCATGGGAGCAAGCACACAGCCTTGTTTTACTCCATTGATGACTGGGAAAGAGCAAGAGCATTGTCCGTTATCCAGACCCCAGGCCAGCAGGCCATCATGAAATTGACACACGATACTGATGAACTTCTCCAGGCAACCAGATTTTGACATAATTTTCTATAAGCCCTCGTGACTGACGATATCAAAGGGTCAGATCTACAAATGTCATGTAACAGACCTCTGTTCTGCTCTTGGTATGTCTCTTGGAGTTGTCAGGTAGCAAACACCATACTGACCATTCCTCTGCCCTTTCTGAAGCATACAGGCTCTCAGGTAGATGACTGTCCATTTGAAAACAGTATAAGATCAAATGGAAATTAAAAGGAGACCAGTCAGCAGACTCATAGCCAATCCACAGTGATGAGCCTTCTGTACCTAGCTAAGCTGTTCCTTGCAAAACAGACTACAGACCATACTTGAAGCTATTTGAGCTATTAGAATCCATCAGAGCTTATGTTTTACTGATACAGCCTTCAAAAACCCAGGGTCACCTCCATGCCATGATGAAGTTTTAAAATAGAATTTTATGGCCCTCTATAACTATAATTTTATGGCTCAAGTTTGAGAACAAAAGTGACAAATGTTGCAGGGGCTGTGGGAAAACTGGAACATTAGTGTCATGTTGGTGGAACAGTGAATTAGTCTAGCCCTTCTGGAAAAGAATTTTGAACTATGCCCCAAAGAGTCACTGAACTATAAACCTTTGGCCCAGGCTGCTACCCCACCAGCTAACAGAAAGATGGGTGAACTTGGGATGCAAAATAAGCCATGAATTTTTATATGACCAAATGTGAGAATTTATTTTGCTTTTATATATGTGTGTGTGTGTGTACATATATGTATAGTAGTAGGTTTTTTTTCTTTTCAGTTTATGAAAAGGAGAGGGGAAAAATGCTTGATAAATAAAAGTTTAAAAATTAAAGGGGCCAAAACACTGTAGATCACTAAGAAGTCTCACTCCTGTGTCATGAACGCCTTCTAAAGGAGAATTGAAAGGTTGAGATGTGATGAGCACTGGAAAACTTCCCAAAAATATAAAATATATGATATACTTTATGGAAACAGATAGATATTGATGTTAGAGACATATTAGAATTGGCTAGCTATATGTAATCAAATCATTTACACAACTCATTATCTTTCTCCCTAAATTCTCTCTACCTCCTACCTTTCCTCTTACTGTAGAGGGCATCACATCCTCAGACTCAAAACCTAGGAGTTGTCTTCAACTCCCCTCATATCCAATCTTTTGTTACCAGGGTCTATTGATTTCACCTTTGCAACATCTCTCCAATGTTCCCCTTCTCTCTTCTGACACTGCCACCATTCTGTTGCATCATTTCATGCCTGGAACTGTTGCAAGACCCTGTTGGTGGGTCTGCCAGCCTCAAGCCTCTCCCCACTCCGGTACCTCCTATTCAGTCTCTAAAGTGATTTTCCTAAAGTCTGTTTCTACCTGTCACATATATCCCCTCTACACAATAAAGTCCAGTGGTTACCTATTACCCCTGGAATCAAATGCAAAATCTTCTTTATGGCATTCAAAGCCTGAAATGACCTAGCTCCTTTCTACTTTTCTATTCTTTTTACACCTTACTCTCACCAAGTACTCTTCAATCCAGTGACATTGGCCTCTTTGATCTTCTGCAAACACGACATTCCATCTTTTCAGTGCCAGAAATTTTCTCAGGCCATCCACCACATGCCCAGAATTCTCTCCCTTCTCATCTCTACCTACTCTCCTTTCCTTTATGTCCCAGCTAAAATCTCATCTTCTACAGGAAGCCTTTCCTAACTTCTCTTAATTCTAATGCCTTCTCTGTCTTAATTATTTCCTATTTATCCTATATAGAGCTTGTTAGTATATAATTGTTATCTGCCCCATTAGATTGTGAGCTTCTTGAGGGCAGGGACTATCTTTTTAAAAATATTTTTTAATTTTTTTTCTCAATTACATATAAAAACCATTTTTAACAATAATTTTTTAAATTTTGAGTTCCCTCCTCTCTCCCTTCCTTAAGAAGGCAAGCGACTTGATATAGTTTATACATGTATAGTCATGCAAAACATATTCCTATATTAGCCAAGTTAGAAAAGAGAAAACAGCCCCCCCCCAAAAAAAAGAATAAAGAAAGTTTTTTTAAAAAATGTGCTTCAATCTGCATTCAGACTCTACGGTTCTTTGTTTGGAAGTGGTTAGTATTTTTCATCATCAGTCCTACAGAATTGTCTTGGATCATCGTATTGCTAAGAATAGCTAAGTCATTCACAGTTGATAATTGAAGAATATTTCTTTAACTGTGTACAGTGATCTCCTGGTTCTACTCACTTCACTTTCCATTAGTTCTTATAAGTGTTCCCAGGTTTTTCCTGAACCCATCCTGCTAATCATTTCTTATAGCACAACAGTATTCTATCACAATCCAATTGATGGGCATCCCCTCAATTTCTAGTTCTTTGCCACCACAAAAAAAGCTGTTATAAGTTTTGTATATGTAAGTCCTTTTTCACTTTTTAAAAATCTCTTTTGAATACAGACATTATAGTAGTATTGCTAGGTTAAAGGGTATCAAAAGCACAGTTTTATAATCCTTTGGGCATAGTTGCTAATTATTCTCCAGAATGGTTGGATTAGTTCACAACTCCACTGTGTCCCAATTTTTTCATATCTTTTCCAACATTTGTCATTTTCCCTCTCTGTCGTATTAACCAATCTAATAGGTATGAAGTGGCACCTCACAGTTGTTTTAATTTGCATTTCTCTAATTAATAGTGACTTAGAGCATTTTTTCATATGACTATAGATAGTTTTCATTTATTCTTCTGGAAACTGCCTCTTCATATCCTTTGACCATTTATCAGTTGGAAAATGATTTACATTCACATAAATTTGACTCCATTCTCTATGTATTTGAGAAATGAGACCTTTATCAGAGAAATTTACTATAAACCTTTCCCCCAGTTTCTTGCTATCTTTCTAATCTTGGCTGCATTGGTTTTGTTTGTACAAAACCTTTTTAATGTCATATAATCAAAATTAGCCATTTTATATCCTGTAATGCTCTCTCCGATTTGGTTATAAATTCTTCCCTTATCATAGATCATACAGATAAAATGTTCCATACTCCCCTGATTTGCTTATGATATCACCCTGAGATACCTAGTTTCTGCCAAACTGTTTTCCAGTTTTCACAGAGACTATCTTTTGCTTCTTTTTGTATTCCCAGATCTTAACACAATACCTGACACATAGTAGGTGCTTAATAAATGTTTATTGATTGTAGTAAAGGTCAAAATCATCAAGTTGGGGGGGCAGAGCCAAGATGCCAGCTGGAAAGCAGGGACTGGCGTGAGCTCCCCACCAAGTCCCTCCAAAAACCTATAAAAAATGGCTCTGAACCAATTCTAGAACTGCAGAACCCACAAAGTGGCAGAGGGAAGCAGGGCTCCAGCCCAGGACAGCCTGGATAGTCTCTGGGTAAGGCCTATTCCACACGGAGCTGGGAGCTGAGGGGAGCAGAGCTGAGCGGAGCAGAGTCCAACGTGGGTGGCGCAGACCAACGAGACTGGGAGCCGGGCGGATCGTGCCCTAGCCCCCTGAATCAGTGAGCTGCAGCAGTTACTAGACCTCTCAACCCACCAACAGCAAAGACAACAGAGAAGGTTAGTGGGAAAAGCTGCAGGTACTGAGTTTGCTGTTAGGCCACCTCCCCTGGGGCAGCAGAGGTAGGGCAGCTCTAGAACTACAGTTGCAGTTGCTTCTGGCCCCAGGCCCACCTGGTAGGAGGAATTAAGTGGCTGATCAGAGCAGGAGTACAGAGCCTAGTGAAGATTTAAGCCCAGTCCAGGTAGGGGGTTCTTGGGGAAGGAGGAGTGCTGGTGAGGCAGTGCATC
>CM053625.1:74850692-74878895 GCA_028646595.1 Phalanger gymnotis
CCTAACCACAAACTCCCTGTCCCTAGCAGCTTTTCCCACTAACCTTCTCTGTTGTCTTTGTTGTTTGTGGGTTGAGAAGTCTGGTAACTGCTGCAGCTCACTGATTCAGGGCGCTAGGGCTTGTTCTGCCTGGCTCCTGGTCTGGTTGGTCCGCGCTGCCCATGCTGGGCTCTGCTCCACTCCCAGCTCTGTGCGCAAAAGACCTCACTCAGCAACCATCCAGGCTGTCCTGGGCTGGAACCCTGCTTCCCTCTGGTATTTTGTGTGTCCTGCAGCTCTAGAATTAGTTTAGAGCAATTTTTTTTATAGGGTTTTGGAGGGACTTGGCGGGGAGCTCATGCCAATCCCTGCTTTCCAGCCACCATCTTGGCTCCACCCCCGTGAAAGGTTTTAATTACCAAATAGAGGCATTTGTATTTGGTCCTAAAAATAACAGGGAACTACTGAAGCTGAACATGGAGTGACATGTATGGACCCACACTTTAGCAACACTGGTTTGGTAGCTATGTGGAGGATGGATTAGAGGTAGGAAAGACTTAAGGCACATTAAGAGGTTATTTCAATAGTCTGGACCAGTGGTATCAAACTCAAATAGAATCAGAGATTATTAAACTGTACGTAAGGATCCTGGCAAGTTGTATATTGAAAATGCAATACCATCAATGTTTTATTGTATTCTTATTTATTTTGTTATGTATTTACCAATCATCCTTTAATGTGGGTTAGATTACTCTTGTAAATGCTGTAGGCCATACTAGGGAGTGTTGTGAACTACATGAGGGTACAGGGTTCCTGCAGGCAAGTAACAGGAGAATAATTTATAAATAAAGGCTAAGGGGTAGGGGCAGACTATAAGGGACTTAGCTAAGGACTAGCTTTTATTCCACAAATTATGAGAAGACACAGAATTTTTGAGGTGGAGAGTAAAATGATAAAATTGGTGCTTAGATAGACAACAGTGACAGTAAAAGCCTTTAGGGAAGGGAAGTAGTTGGACATTCCCTAGACCTCATCATTACCCACAAGGATTCCACTTTCCTGATCAAAATCTTTGACATATCTCTGAGAAGCCTCCTCTTATCATTTCATCTCTCCTTTGTATTTCCCTCCTAAACTTATTCTTTGCCAGCACTGCTGTCTCTGATCCCTCCATTCTTCAGTACTTTTTCAGGTCATAACCCTTGCCCTGACTTCACTTTCCCTCCTCTAATCTTGACTTTAGAGTTAACCAATTAAATTCAACTCTGTCCTTTACTCTAGAAGCCACTTGCCTTATCACTATTCATCCCTTCCCAAACCCCAGCCTTGGATTACTTCCATCATCTGTCTACCCCTCTCTTCTTCACATGCTGCAACAAAATGGCAATCTTGAAATAAACACGTTCAGTTTTCAAGGCAGCCTTATGAGTGTGAAAGGTTGAAGAGTCAAGATCCACTGGTTGCCAGCTGACTAATGACGGGAGGAGTTTGTGTATTGGCAAGGATGACCACAAACACAAGGATGGTCTTAGGTCCTGCCCTTGATTTCCAAGGGCTACAGACTAGAAATTTTTTGCATGTAAAACCAAGAAAAAATGTGAAATGTCTATCTGACAGTCACATTAAATTTTTCATATTTTTATGGTTTGAAGTCTTGAGCTCCTAGGAGAATATAACAGTAGTTTTGTATTGCAGTTTGTTATCTCAAGTCTTTCTATCAGTGTGTATTTATGGGCCTTTTGTGTGTAGGACATGAAAATCTGGTCCATACCCAATTCATACTCATATAAGTCTAAGAGGCAGTCAGAGGCTAACAACTACAGCTTGAGAGAAAGGTCTAAGCTAGAGATAATGAGATCTTTATAAAAATAAACTAAATCTAAGTTAAAATTTATTTTATTTTTAATGTTTTGAAATATTCCATTAAAAAAAATAAAAGAGGAGAGAGGATTCTGTCAAGATGGCAAAGTAGGTCAGAAAATTACAAGCTCTTGAGATTTCTCCCCACAAAAGACATAAAGTAGTGCCTCAGGGATAACACAGAGTGGGTAAAAATAAATAAGAGTAGGGGCAGAACAGGGATCCTCCTAGGACAATCAGAGAAGATCTGAGAAAAATCCCAGGATGAGGTTTGGTCCCCGTGAAGAGTAAACACCTCTAGGCTAAGTCCACTTAAACAGCAAACCACAAGCCCTGCAGTTAGCTGGACTGAGGAGCAGGCCTCAGCCCCAGCCAAAGGAACTTTTACTCTCCCACCTCCCCCCGCACAGGGGAGTTGGGAATCTGAGCAGGGGAATAATGACTACCAGACCCAGCTATGCTGTGAGACTGGACCTGGGGGTGAGAAGGAACCAGCCCACGCCCAGTGAGTGCAGAAGCAGTGAGGAAGGGGACACGGCTAGCTGTGGGCATTTACAGGTGGCTGGAGGTCTTGGTTTCAGCTTGAGGCCATAGACAAGAACTGAAGGAGGATCTGAGGCCAGAGGCACCATCTCTCATACCCCAGGGCTAGAGGTGATTAGAAAAACTAAGCTGCTACAAATTAAAAAAAAATGAACAGGCAAAGGAGAAAGAATACAGCCATAAAGAAAAACTATGGGAATGGAGAAGACCAGGGTTCATCTTCAGAGAATTCTGAAGCAAAGAAACCCTCTTCTACCCCAAAGAATAATGCTAAATGGTCACCTGCCCAAAAAGAATTCATAGAAAAACTTAAAAGACTTTAAAAATCAAATGAGAGAGACTGAGGAAAAACTTAAAAAAAAAAGAACAATCCAAGAAAAACAAGTGCCACAATTAGAATCACACAAGACCTAGCAGTGGTGACACTAAAAGACTGCAAGTCTTGGAACACTATATATTGAAGAGCAAAAGGGTTCTGGGGCTCTGGCTGAAAATATCATACCCAGCAAAGCTAAGCATAATCCTGAATGAAAAAAATGGACAGTTCATGAACTGTCAGACTTTCAGGACTTAGTTAAAAAAAACCAAGAACCTGAACTTAATAGAAGATTTGACATACAAGAGACAAGAGAAATATAAGGTACATACCAAAGACTAATTACAAGGGCCTCAGTAAGAAGAGATAGCTTACCTTTTATGTATGTAAAACGTATGTCTTGAATTGTTACTAGTAATTGGGTAGTCTGTAAGAAAGATTGGGGTAGACCCGAGTATGATATGATTTAAAAAAGTTTAGAAACATCTAAAAAGAGTAATTATCCTATATAAATGACATACAAGAGAAAGAATCAACACAGAGGAATTAGATGGAGGAGGAGGGCTGTTAGTTCTGGAAACTGATTTTCATCTAGAATGGGTTGGAGAGGGAATAATACATATAGATATAGATATATCTAGAAGAGTATAAAAATCTTCTAAATTCAGAAAGAAGTGAAATATTAAGAGGATAGGGAGAGAGGAGAGGATAAAGGAGGGATCTCTAGAGGGAGGGTGAGGAAATAGATTAAAAGGGGATATAGAAGGGTGTTTAGATTAACGGGAATGGGAGGATAAGGAAGGGATCCTTGGAGGGGGTAGGTTAAGTACCAGGAGGGCAAAGTAGCAAGTAGGAATAAAATAGAGCAGTCAGGAGGGATAGGAAGTAAGAGATATGCACAAACATAAAAGCAAAAATCAGGAGAATTTGTTAAGGAAAGTATATGTCCACATATGTATGTATGTATATATATTTGTATGTATATGTCTCTATATAAATATATCCATGCTTAACTGTAGCCTGGGGGGCGGTGTAGGGTTAGAATAAAGTAAAAAGTACACAGCAGAGAACAAAAGAAAACTTACAAGGAAGCAAAAAACGATGGACAGCTCTCAACACAATGTGTAGTATTTATGATACAGGCTTTCTTGAGATGGAAATTTATTGCTATATATTTTGAATCTTCTCATGTTCTACTGTGCACATGACATGTTTTTTTCTTATTGTGTATTTAAATTTATAATGTTTCTTTTTCTTTTCTCTATTGTGTATTTAAGTGTTAGTATTTAAGCCTAAAAGAAAAAAAAAGTTAACATCTGAAAAAAAATAAAGGGGAGGGGCAGAGCCAAGATGGCAGAGTAAGGCAGAAATTCACCTGAACTCTCCCAAATTCACCTCCAAAGAACTATAAAATAATAACTCAAAATGAATTCTAAAGTGGTGGAACCAACAAAACGATGGGGTAAAACAATTTTCCAGCCCAAGACAACTTAGAAAGTTGGCAGGAAACGTTTGTTTTATTCAGATAGAAGGAGAGTGCAGTCCAATGCAGCTGGTGTCCCAGCAAGTCAACTGCAAGGCCCTGAGCCCTAGCTCAGGTCAGTGGTGAGGTTCCTTCAGCCCCAGTGCAGCAGGGAAGTAGTGAGGCCTCATACTCTGTAGCAGGTTAGTGGCAAGGCCCATGCCCCTAGTGCATGAAACTTGGGACAGTGTCCCAAGAGATAGAGCCCAACTTTAATATAAAAATTAAAAGTCACAAAATAGGTTGGAAAAATGAGCAAAAAACACAAAAAATAACCTGACCATATTAAGTTACTATGGTGACAGGGAAGATCAAAACACAAACTCAGAAAAGGACAATAATGTCAAAATGGCTTCATGCAAAGTCTCAAAGAAAAATGTGAATTGGTCTTGGGCCCCCAAAAAGAACTCCTAGAAAAGCTTAAAAAAAAGGATTTTAAAAATCAAATAAGAGAGGTAGAAGAAAAATTAGGGAAAGTGATGGAAGAGAATCATAAAAAAGAATCAACAGCTTGGTAAAGGAAGCACAAAAAATGGGAAAAGATGTACAAAAATTCTCAGAAGAAAACAACTCCTTAGAAAGCAGAATTGGCCAAAGAGAAAAAGGAGGTACAAAAAATCCACTTAAGTAAATAACTGTTTAAAAAAGTATAACTGACCAAATGGAAAAGTACAAAAGCTCACTGAAGAAAATCATTCCTTAAAATTAAAATTGGTTAAGTGGAAGCTAACAACTCCATAAGACATCAAGAAACAATAAAACAAAATTAAAACAATGAAAAGACAAAAGAAAATATGAAATATCTCATTGGAAAAACAACTGACCTGGATGGAAAACAGATCCAGGAGAGATAATTTAAGAATTATTGGACAAGCTACTTGAAAGCTATGATCAAAAAAAGGGCCTAGACATTATCTTTCAAGACATTATCAAGGAAAACTGCCTACAACCAAAAGTGAAACTGAGCATAAACCTTCAGAGGGAAAAATGGTAATTCAATGAAACAGAGGACTTTCAAGCATTCCTGATAAAAAGACCAGAGCTGAACAGAAAATCTGACTTTCAAGTACAAGACCCAAGAAAAGCATAAAAAGGTAAACAGGAAAGAAAAAACATAAGGTATTCAATAAGGTTAACTGTTTACATCCATGGATGGGAAAATGATACTTGAAACTCTTAAGAACTTTGTTACTGTTAGGTCAGTTAGTACACCATAGACAGAAGGGGCAGATATAAGTTGACTTGTATGGGATGATATATAAAAAAACACAAAACAAAACAAAGTAAAATTAAGGGGTAAGAAAAATAATGGCGCTGGAAGAGGGAAGGGAAAGGTAGAATGGGGCAAATTATCATACATGAAGAGGTATGAAAGACCTATTACAGGGGAAGGAAATATGGGAAGGGGCATTGAACCTTGCTCTCATCAGAACTGGCTCAAAGAGGGAATGACATACACATTCAATTGAGTATAGAAATCTATCTTATTGTACAGGGAAGTAGAAAGGGAGAGGGAATAAGAGGGGATTATATAAGGGTGGGCAGATTGGGAGAAGTGGTCAGAGGCAAAACACTGATGAGGAGGGATAGAGTAAAAGGAGAGGGTAGGGGAAGAGAGAGAAAAGAGAAAGAGAGCGAGCGAGAGCGAGCAAGAGACAGAAATTATATAAAGGGAAAGGAAAAGGTTCCTAGGACAGAACCTTGGGCAAAAATCCCATAGGGCCTGTGATAGGATAGCCAGCAAAGAAGACTGAGAAGGAATGATTAGACAAGTAGGGGATGAACCAAGAGAGAATAATGTCATGAAGACCTCCTTTGGCAGAGGAAAGGATATTCAAGAGCAGACAGTGTCAAATGCAGCAGAGAGGCCAGGCCAAGAAGAATTAGGACTGAGAAAAGACAATCAGATTTGGCAATTAAGAGATCATTGGTAACTTTGGAGAGAGTAGTTTCAGTTGAGTGATGAGATCAAAAGTTAGATTGTAAAGGGTTGAGGGGTGAGAAAAGAAATCAATCAATAAGCATTTATTAAGCACTTACTATGGGTCAGGCACTGTGCTAAGAACTAGAGATTTAAAAAAGAGGCAAAAGGCAGCTTCTGCCTGCAAGGAAGTTACAATCCAATGAGGGAAACAAGCAAATAGCTATGTAAAAACAAGCTATATACATACATTATAAGTATGAAAAATAGGAAATAATAAAAAGAAGCAATATCCTAGAATTAGGAAGGGTTAAGAAAGGCTGCCTTTAGAAGATGAGATATTAGTTGGTACTGAAGGAAGTCATGGAAGCCAGGAAGCAGAGCATTCCAGGTGTGAAGGACATCCCAAGAAAATGCCTGGCCCTGAGAGATGGAGTGTCTTGTATTCAATAACAATAAGGAGGCCAGTGTCACTGGATCAAAGAGTATTAGTGGAAAGTAAGGTGTAAGAAGAGTTGGAAGTGGGGGGTAGGTTATGAAGGGCATTTAAATTTTTTAAAAATTGTTCTTTTAAACATTCTTTTATTTTTAAATTTTAAGTTCCAAATTCTCTCTCTATCCCACCCCTAACATACCCACTGAGAAGGCAAGCAATATATCAATTATATACGTGAAATCATTCAAAACACATATCCCTATCAGCCTATTGCAAAAGAAAAAATAAAATGAGAAAATTATACTTCAGTTTGCACTCAGAGTCCATCGGTTCTCCCTCTGGAGGTGGATAGCATTTTTTTCATCATGAATCCTTTGCAATCGACTTGGATCATTTTGTCGATCAGAGTAGTCAAGGTGTCAAGGAGTCAAGTCACAGTTGGTCATCATTACAACACTGTTGTGCATGATGATCTCCTGGTTCTCCTCACTTCACTTTGCATTGGTTCATATAGGTCTTGTTATGTTTTTCTGAAACCACCCCCTCCCCAATCATTTCGTATAGCACAACAGTATTCCATCACAATCATATGCTACAACTTGTTGAGTCATTCCCCAATTCATGAGCATCCCTTCAATTTCCAATTTTTTGCACCACAAAAAGAGCTACTACTTATATATTTGTACATATGGGTCCTTTTCCTTTTCTAAAAATCTCTTTGTGATACAGTCCTAGTAATGGTATTGCTGGGTCAAAGGGTATGCACAGTTTTATAGCCCTTTGGACATAGTTCCAAATTGCTCTCCAGAATAGTTAGAACATTTTACTACTCCACCAACATTCCATTAGCATACCTAAATTTTCCCTCATCCCCTCCAGCACTTGTCATTTCTGATAGGTGTGAGCTGGTAACTCAGAGTTGTTTTAATTTGCATTGCCCTAATCAATAGTACTTTAGAGCATTTTTTATGTGACTATAGAGAAATTTGTTTTCTTCTTCTGAAAACTGCTGTTTATATCCTTTCACAATCTATCAAATGGGGAATAGCTCTAATCTTTATGAATTTGACTCAATTCTACACCTAGTATATATTTGAGAAATGAGGTGTTTATCAGAAAAACTTGTAAATTTTTTTATATTGCTTCATTGTCTATGGTAACTTTTAGTTAAATGTAGTTTCCATGATTATCTCTTTTAATTAGGTCTGTTTTTGCTTTTGTTTTGTCTGAGGTCATTATTGCTATCCTTGCCTTTTTTATTTCAGCTACAGCATGTTAGATTCTGCTCCAGCTCTTTATTTTGATTTTCTGTGTGTCTTTCTGTTTCATGTGTGTCTCTCAAAAACAACATATTGTTGGATTCTAGCTTCTATTCCATTCTTCTATCTGCTTCTGTTTTATGGGTGAGCTCATCCTATTCGCATTCACATTCATATTTAGATCCTTTACTGTATATTTCTCTCTATCCCATTTTCTTCTGTTCTTATCTCTCTTTTTATCCTGTCTCATTCTCAAAAGTCTATTTTGCTTCTAACCACTGCCTCCCTTAATCTGCATTCCCTTTTACCATTATCTCCCTTTTTCTTCCCCTCCTATTTCCCTGCTGAGTAAATTACATTTCTATATACCACTGAGTGTATGTGTATTATATTCTCTTTGAACCAAATCCAGTGAGAGTGAGCCTCAAGCATTGCTTGCCACATTCTCTGATTGCCCCCTCCACTATAAAATCTCTTCCTTGTGTGCCTCTTTTATGTGAGAAAAATTTCCCCATTCTACCTCTCCCTCCCTTTTTCTCCCAGTGGATCCCTCTTTCTCAACTTTCTTTTTTTGGAGACCATTCCAACATAATCAACTCACACTTATGCCATCTGTCCATGTAAACTCTTTTTAAGTACCCTAATAATGATAAAGTTCTTAGAAGTTACAAATATCATCTTCCCATGTAGGAACTTAGATAATTTATTGATTCTCTTATGATTTCTCACTCATGTTTACCTTTTTATTCTTTTACTGAGTCTTGTGTTTAAGCGTCAAATTTTCTATTCAGCTCTGGTCTTTTCATTAGGAATGCTTGAAAGTCTTCTATTTCGTTAAATGCCCATTTCCCCCCAGAATGATGGTACTCAATTTTGCTGGATAGGTTTTTCTTTTTCCTGGCTCTTTTGCCCTCTAGAATATCATATTCCAAGCCCTCTGCTCCTTGAATGTGAAAGTAATTTTATGTGATCCTAACTGTGGCTCCATAATATTTAAATTGCTTCTTTCTGCCTGCTTGCAGTATTTTCTCCTTGACCTGGGAGCTCTGAAATTTGGTTATAATACTCCTGGGAGTTTTCATTTTAGGATATTTTTTCAGGAGGTAATTGGTGGATTCTTTCAATTTCTATTTTACCCTCTTGGATCTAAGATATTGGGGCAGTTTTCCTGATGATGGCTTTCTGGTAGTCCAATAATTCTTAAACTATCTCTCCTTGATCTATTTCCCAGGTCAGCAATTTTTCAATGAGATATTTCACATTTTTTCCTATTTTTAATTCTTTTAATTTTATTGCTTCTTGATGTTTCTTGGAGTCATTAGCTTCCACTTTCCAATTCTAATTTTTAAGGAATGATTTTCTTCAGTGAGCCTTTGTACTTCTTTTTCCATTTGGTTTATTCTGCTTTTCAAGAAATTATTTTCTTCAGTGAATTTTTGCTCTTTTACCATTAGGTTAATTCTGTTTTTTAAGGTGTTATTTTCTTCAATTTTTTTGTACTTTTACTTTTAACTAAGCTGCTAATTCTCTTTTCATAATTTTTTTTTTGTATCACTCTCATCTCTTTCCCCAAGTTTTCCTCTATCACTCATAACTTTCTTTAATTCTTCTAGGAATTCTTATTGGCTTGGGTCCAATTAGCATTTTTCTTTGATGCTTTGATTGTGTTTTCATGTTACTGTCTTTTTCTGATTTTGTATCTTGGCCTTCCCTGCGACTATAGTAGCTTTTTGTTGTCAAGTTCTCTTTTTATTGTTTGATCATTTTTCTAGCCTGTTTCTTCACTTTGAACTTTATATAAAGTTGGGCTCTGCCCACTTAGGGGGAGGAGGCACTGTTGCAAGTTTCGGGCTTTTTTTGTGCTGCAGTTTTCAAAGCTAGTTCTGGGGGTCTCCAAGTTTTCTATGGTTCCAAAGTAGTATGATTCTTGGAGAGGTGTGGTCACTGATCTCCTGGTCTATGTTCTGGTCTTTACACAGAAAGGGCCCCTGCTTTTCTGGAGCCACAAGCACTAGGGCTCCTCTTGGCTCTAGAACTGTGACCAGAGCCCCTGCTCCCTTGTGACCAACCACAATCACTTCTGTCTACCCTGGAACTGCAACTCAGAACTGCGTATTAAGCAATAGACTTGCCAATCAGTGTCAGCTGTGCCCAATGCCAGCAATGGGTCCCCCATAATTTCTTTCTGACTAGCTGTTCCCTTACTTTTTAAGTTGAGAGCTCCCAAAGCTGCTGTTGGGGCCACTACTGCTGTCTCAGTGTGTGTGTGTGTGTGTGTGTGTGTGTGTGTGTGTGCTCCAGACAGGCTTCCACTCCCATGTTACAGACCTCCTAAGTTTTCTTAGGCTGGAAAAATGTCTTGCCCTGACCTTTAGCTCTTCTGTTCCAAAATTTGATTTGAGGCATTATTTTAATGTTGTTTGGGAAAGCATGTTGATAGAGTTTAGCTGGGTCTCTAATCCATCCTCTTGGCTCCACTCCCTTATGAAAGGCTTTGAATACCAAACAGGATTTTGCATTTAATCCTGGAGGTGATAGGAAGCAGATGGAGTTTATAAGGTGGTGGTGGTAACGGAATGGTGGGATAACATGGTCAGAATTGTGCTTTAAAAAATCACTTAGGGGCTAAATAGAGGATAATTTGGAGTTGGGAGAGATTTGAGGCAAACAAACCTATTAACAGGCTATTGCAATAGTGCAAGCCTGAGTTGATAAAGGCCTCTACCAGGGTAGCAGCAATATCAGTGGACGATAAGGAGTGGATTTGAGAGATGAATTTGAGAGAAGGTGAAATAGACAAGTCCTGGCAACAGATTAGATAGTGTATGTGCATGTGTGTGTGTGTGTGTGTGTGTGAGAGAGAGAGAGAGAGACAGAGAGACAGAGAGAGAGAGAGACCGAGAGAGAGAGAGCACTACCAAAGATGACACCAAGGATGCAAGTCTGAAGGGGACTGGGCAGATGGTGGTGTCCTTGATGGTCAAAGAGACATTGGAGGGGGGAAGTTTTAAGGTGAGAGACGATGAGTTCAGTTTTAGACACGTTGTGACACTGGAGGTCAATAGAGAAGTTATGGCAGAATAGGTAGATTTGAGAATAATCAGCATGGAAATGGTAATTAAATCCATGAGAGGTAATGAGATCACTAAATGAAGTAATAGAGAAAAGAGGGCCTAGGACAGAACCCTGTGGGACACCTATAGTTAGAGGGTATGATCTGGATAAGGATTCAGCAAGGAAGACTGAGAAGATGAAGCTCAAAGTCAGATTGTAATAAGGGGTTAAGAAGTAAATGAGAGAAGAGAAAGTGTAGGCACCTAACATAGATAGTCTTTTCAAGGAGTTTGGCTACAAAGGACAGAAGAACTATAGGATCATGGTTAGTGAGGATGGAAGGATCAAGAAAGGGTTTTTTTGAGGATGAGGGAGACATGGGCATGTTTGAAGGCGGTAGAGAAGGATCCAGTAAGTAAGGAGAGATTGAAGATAAGTGATAGAGTAAGAATGACAGAGGGAGCAGTCTATTGGAGAAATCCAAATGGAATGGGATCACTTGTACAGGTGGAAGAGTAGGTCTTGGTAAGGAGTAAGGCCACCTCTTTGTGTGAGACAAGGATAAAGGAAGAGAGAGGGGCAGAAGGCATCTGAGTTACATGAGATGAAAAAGGGGAGAGAAGAGGGATCTCATGGTAAATGGCCTTAATTTTTTCTGAAAAATGTGAAGGTTCTATGCTGAGAGGGTGGGGGAAGTGTGAGACATGGGAGATTTGAGGAGGGATAAAAAGGTTTAGAAAAGCTACTGTAGAGAGTGAGATCGTGAGTTAATAAAGGGAAATATAGGAGTGCCTAGTGGCAGTGAGGGCCTAGTTGAAGTTATGTAACAGAAATGTGTAACAGACTCAATAGGAATGGTTGCATGATTTTCTCTATCTTTATTCAGCAGCATGTGTATGGAAACAAAGGCTGTGGATAGTGGGAGTGATTGAAGGCTAAGGTTCGGCAGGGTGCAATTGGTGATATAACGGACTCAAGAGAAGAAAACAAGATAGAGTTCAACTGGCTCACCAAGGGGTTGTAATAGGGAAATGAGGGGAGACAGAAAGCTAGTACAGGTCTGATGACTTGGGAGAACACTGAGGAGTTAGAGGTTATGGTGTGAGTGAAGAAGAGGATTTGGTAAAGGAAGGCAGAGGGAGAGGTGGAAAGCCAATAGACTGTGATCAGATAAGGGGATTTTAGAATTCTTGAACATGGAGGTGATGTATTTGTGAGTAATGGCAAGATCAGGGGTATGACCATCTTTGTGCATGGCTGCATAGGTTGGAGGAACAGGTCATGGGAAGTGAATAGGCTGAGGATCTGAGTCGTTAGGATTTTTGAGGAAGAACTAATATATAATTTGAAGTCTCTTAGTGTGAGAGCAGGAGTTGGTGTGGAAAGAAAAACTGTAAGACATGTACTGAACTTTGAGGTAGGGAGTATCCTAGAGACTGGCAGACAACAGCTATCAGGATTTTAATTGGGTGGTAGATATCTGAAATTAGTGATAGAAATAGGAGGAGAATCTGGAAGTGGTGATGGGGAACAAGGGATATTCCAATTTCCCTGACTCCACCAATGAGCTAAGGGGAATGAATGAAAGTGAAACTAATACTGGAAGGAATAGCCCGGAAAAGTTGTGTCATCAGAGGGGAGCCAGGTTTCAGTGATTGCTAGGAGATGGAAGGAGTGGAAGAGGAAAAGATTTAGGATGTAAGGAAGTTTGTTGCCTTTGGAATAGGTATTTCAGTGGGTGTCATCTGGTTGGGACTTCAGGGTAAAAGGATTGGGGGATGGGAATAAGGAAATCTGTAGTTGGGGATGGGGAACTGGATTTGCATGATGACTTGTAGAGGTTCAGAAGGGATGTGTAAGATAAGACTACGTGTTAAAATGTTCATCCAGCAGATGGAAGGCATAGTCAGATGGTCAAATGAGAAGTCCTGTTTTACTACTATTCTTCCCTTCAAAAGTTGGAGATTAGGCAGGAAATGGAAGTAAACCTGAATCACAGGAGATATATGGTTTGCTCTCCACTGACTTTACTCTTCCCACAAAGGACAGATGCATCAGGAGATAGAAAACCTGAGATCAAAGGGAAGGTTGCTCCTATTTCTAACAGAGGGTCTCCACATCTCCAGTGGGAGATCGGGTAGGTAGCAGAAGTTAGAAGATACCTCGTGCTAGCACAGATGGAAGTCTGTGGCCCTTAGCAGCCTTCCCTGAGGGAATATATGCAAGAAGAGATGGAAGGCCTGATAAGGTCAGAGGAAAGTTTCATTCTTCTCACCTGAGGCTGGAGATCAGGCTGGGGCAGCAGAGGTGGAAATCTCTTGCACAGGGGAAAGTACTGTGGCAGATCTAAGTTGTCCTGCCCTTTGGGGAACAGGAAATGGAAGGCATGGGTAGCCAGAGGAAGGTCTTACTCCTATTCTCAACTGAGGGTGGAGATAAGACAGTAGGCAGTAGAAAAGGAACCAGTGGAAAGAAAGAAGCCTGAGATTTAAGAGAGATGGGATTAGATGCAAGCTACTGGAGATGAGGGTGGACATGTAGAGAAAGACATGAACAGATACAAGACAATGTTAGGAGGAAGGCAGTAATAGCCAGGGATATCAGGAAAAAATTCGTGTAGAAGGTCACACTTGAACTGAGCTTTGAAGGAAACGAGATTCTAAGAGGTAGAGGTAAGAGGCATTCCAGATATAAGTAACAGCCTATATTATACAAAGGCACAGAACAAAAAGAGTAAAGGATGAGGTATAAGAAGCAAGATGATAAAAGATGATGACTACAACAATGGAAATTTAAAGATCACTTAAAGGGAGATGAACTCTGATAATGGAAAAACCAATGAAGGTCCTAGAGAAGAGATAATGAAAACAGCTTTTCTCTCTCCTAGCAGAGAAGTGAAAATCCACTAGGACAGAATAGTGCCTGTGCATGTGTGCGTATACACAGACATACATTATCAGACAAAGTTTATACTGGATATTTTCTCTTAATGTTTTTCTTTGTCACAAGTGAGAGTTCAGTCTGGACAGGGTGAATGGGAAATGATTTATGTAAAGACAGAAGATATCATTAAATATAGTTTAAAAAACCTGACAAATATTCACATCTTTCTCTTCATTTTTTTTCCAGTGGTTTAGTTTAGATTGCCAGTTAATTTTCTTGTTAAAGAAGATACAAGCATGCATGGTAATGGGCTGGAAATAATAAAGTAAATATAAAAATAAGTCACTGATAGAATAATACCTTTAGACTATGGCAAAAAGTTTCCATTACTTTGGATTGCAATTTTAACAAAACACTTAACAGCATTGTAAATAAATGTCCCAGGGTTCTAAGGCATTCTCCTTCTCCCCTTCATAACATTCTTTAAGTTTTACCCTTTTATTTTTTGTTACTAATAAAAAACAAATGATACTTTCAAGCAACCCCATTCAACATGATTTCTGGGCTAACAAATGCCAACAAGTAATAGCAAGAAATTGGCCCTTAAAACTTTATAAAGGAATGTTTGTAACATACTACGTATAATGTCTTTATTCTACACCAATAAGGACATTATGAAAGATGTCTTCTAGGTCTAAGAAATGTATAAAGTCCAATGAGAGAAAGCTTTATATGAATGCTAACAAATGATAAAGACAATGTAAACAGAGACATATGCTGATGAGTTCATGTCAGTTCAATTCACTAACAAAATTAAGAGGCAGCCCAGCATAGCAGACAGAGCTCTGGATTTAAAGTCATGAGACCTGCTTCTGACATTTACTAACTGTGTAACCTCAGGTAAATCACCTTACCTACTGAGTTTCAGTTTCCTCATCTGTAAAATTGGAATAATACTAGTACTTATACAATCTACTTGCCAAGGGTGTTGTGAGGTGCTTTGTAAACCTTAAAAAGCATCATATAAAATATGAATTACTATTATACATTTACATTGATACAAAGGTTATATTTAAGGTCTGAAAAAATTAAGGCAAAAAAAGAGAAAAATTGAAGCAAACCTAAATATAACCATTTTATACTATTGTTTGATATACCTATCTACTTAAAATAGAATTTGTAGGGTCTCATAAGTTAAAACACAACATAGAAAAAAAGACAATTTAAGATAAAAATAGAACTGATTCTTCCTCAGGAGAGCAGTAGGAGTAGATGTGTTTATTTAGCTAACATTAAGCTTACAATTATGTGAATCCAGGATTGGAGGACATAGGAAATTTCTTTCGCTAGGTATCTGAAATCATTTGATTACTATGTGGTTAAGATTTGCACAGAATGGATGTAGATGGGTTTCAATTTGCACTGTGATAGATTGTGGTATATACTCATACCAATAAGATCACAGATCCTTTTCGAGTTCTTGAGTATTTGAGACAATCAAAGGAGTTTAGAGTTGGAAGGGCCCTTCTAGAATGTGCCCTTTATTACTTTCAAGTATGCATGCTAATTAGCAAAACTGTCTTAGCATGATAAGAGAACCTATTTTAGCATACAAAGAATGATATAGTAAATCATCAATTTTAAATATAATTGGAGGCTTCTCATGTGTTTAAAAACAGTTCCTATTTAAAAAAAAACAACTTTGTTCAGTCTGGGCTGGGCAACCTGTTGCCTCGAGGCCACATGTGGTCGTCAAGTGCAGCCTTTTGACTGAATCCAAACTTCACAGAACAAATCCCCTTAATGAAAGGATTTACTTTGTAAAACTTGGATTCAGTCAAAAGGTCACACCCAAGGGCCTAGAAGGCCACAGGTTTCCCATTTCTGGACTTTATATTATCAATACAAGTTCCCCTTCTCATATAAACACATTTGGGTCTCCCAGGTTCTAAGTTAAAAAAGCTGTTTCTTAACCTTTCTACCCCATCCATCTACCATCCCAGCTTTTTTTTTTCTATTCATTCATTGCTAAACTTCTTTTAAAAGTTATATATACTCAATGCCTTTTACTATGCAACCTTTCTTAGATGTCTTACTGTTTTGTTTTGCTACCTCCTCCCCAAAGAGTCTAAGGAAATAGCCCTAAGATGACCAACGACTTTCATCACCAAATCCAATACCTTTCTCCCCCCAGTGTTTATCCTCCTTAATTTCACTCCAATATTTAAAGCTGTTGACTACCTGTTTCTTACAGGCTACCTCTTCTTTCAGATTCTGAGACACTATAGTCTCTTGATTTTCCTCCTATACCTTCCTAATCATTTCTTGTTTCCCTTGTTGCCCCCCCCCCCCCGGGTCCCTGAATGTTGATCCTGCTCCTGCCACTTACTACTTCTGTAACCTTGGTGAGTAAACTCAACTGCCTGGGCCTCAGTTTACTCATTTGCAAAATGAGAAGGCTGGACTTGATGGCTTTTGGGGTCCCTTTCAAGTCTAGATTTATGATCCTATGTTCCTCAAAGGTCTGTCCTAGGATCTCTTTATTCTCTACGCTATCTCTTGGAAATCTCATTCACTCCCATGGATCTTACTACCACTACTATGGAGATGGCTAAAATTTATTCTCTATCCCTTAGCTACAAATGTCTATAAGACAGCTCTACCAGGATATTCTGTTGGTATTTCAAACTCAACATTGTCTAAACCAAACTTGTCCTTGCCCACACTTAGGACTTCTCTATTTTTCTCTGTTTCTCCTATTTTTCACATTCAAAACCTCTGGGTTTGTTATCTTTGATTCTTTCCTCTTCTTCACTCCTCAGAATCATATACACTTTGAGCTGAAAGGGATCTTTATGTATCAACCAGTGCAACTACTTTGTTTTATTCATTTACAAATGTTTTATTAATATGTTTTGTCTTTACATCAGTCATTCATGACACAGGTGTCATGAGTAAGTCCTGGGATTTCTGCTACACTATGCTGCCTCTCAACTGTGTATCAAGTGACTTGAACTCAAATAAACTCATCACTCATCTACCACTCCAACCCTTCAGTGAACTCTCCTTTGTGACAAAGGAAAACAAAGGAAATAATCCAATACAGAAACCACATCTCTGTCACATTGGATCATATTATAACCAATGTATGTAATATTCTGTCTGAAAAGTTGCCTGCCATTCTGGGTATGCTTTATTTTCCCTTCTCTGGGTTCTTCAATAGGATCTCTTACTTTATAGAAGAAATCCTCTTGTTAATTGCACCTTTGTAAACTATTAAATTCATCCCTTCTTCTCTATTTCCACTGCTGCCACTTTACACAGTTCCTCATGAAATATTACAATGTTAAGTCTTCCTCTCTCCCACCCCATCTACTCTCCAATCTTTCCTTCATGTTGCTGCCAGACTTTTTAATACACATATGTTGTTACTCTTACAATTTTACTAAAACATCTTCAGTGACCCCTCCCCGCCCCAGTGAAGTTAAAGTTCTAACCGCTTGACGATCAAGGCCATCTAAAACTTGGCACTTACTTTTCCAGTCTTACTTCATCTTACTCCCTTCCATGAACCTTACGTTTCAGCAAAACTGGATACCACTTTTCTCTCAACCACATCTCGTATTCTCCACTTGTCTGTGGCTAGAATATTCTATTCCTCCTCTGTTGAATTTGTATTCATCCTTTAAAGTCCAACTCAAATTCTAACTCCTTAATTAAATTTTACTTAATGCTTTTAGTCAGTAATGATGTTCCTTAGGATCAAACACTATTTTACAAATCATATGCTTACTATGTAATGATGCACATTTTCATGATCTTACAGTTTGGGAGGCAGTGTGGCTTTGTGGAAAGTTAGTCTAGAAGAAAGGAGACCTGGGTCCAATCCAATCACTGACATACTGGCTGTGTGACCATGGGCATGTCACTCAACCTCTCACTCCTCTAGTCTAGGCCATTTTCTATGTCTACAAATGACAGAATGACAGAGAAAGTGCTGAGCTCCATTGGGAGAAGGAGCTTCCTTGCCTGGGAGTTCCCTTACAGCAATGAAATTGTAGGTCCAGTCACCACATTATTCTAATAGCTTGTAAACCTTGTCTTTATTTCATCCAGACTACTGATTTTATATATGGAGAACCTCCACTGAGGGTTAAAGTAACTTGTCCATAATAAGAGGCAAGACTTGAACCCAGGTATTCCCGATTCCATGGCTTGCTTTTCTATCCACTAACACTTGCAGCCTCATGAAAAATTGTATCCAGTACTAAGCCATCTATATAGCCTTCTTAGATTTCCTTTCCAGCAGAACATAAACTTTCCAAGTGGTTAGTTGGGATTAGAGGTACAATTAGAAGAATAAAATAGAATTTGGGCTTTTCATGAAGCTAACTGTGCCCTCAAATGCAATCCCACTTGTAACCCTGGCCTTAACACCACACCCTGATCACTATGCTAATTAGCCCTGAGCTAAGCCCTTGAAAGGTTTCAGTTCCATAAAAGTAAAGAGCCAACAGATAGTTTACAAACCTAGATATGCTCTACTTTCAGAATCACTTAAGAAAGTCAAGGTGATTGTTACTCTACTATGCTTTATATAATATTGTGGGAGCATGGACAATGGTGTAATTCTTAAAGTCTAGATATATGGATTCTGATTCTAACAAGATGCTTATCTTCATTTCCTTAAACTCCTTATAACTGCTTCAACTTTGCTTTCTATGTAAAATATATATGATGATGTAGGCTTAAACTTTCAATATTTTTAGTTTCACTTTGGCTAAAAGACAAAGGAAGAAACGTGAAATGTAAACTAAGAACTGGCTAGTAACATGTGTCAGTGTGCCATGATCCCTCAATGTTAGAAATCAAAGATATAAAATTCTGTAACTAATCATCCTAAGAAAAGCATATTGAAAGACAAATTTTGACACAGGAAAGTTTTAAAGTGTTTGGAGTACTCTTCCTCTCTCTCTCCTTTTATAGCCCTTTCCTTTCCCCGTCCACTGGCAATCAAAGCGGACTAGTACTCCCTTATTGCTCAGGGACTCACACTCCAGCACCTGTATTTGTCCCTTCTCTCTCCCATCAAAACTTACCTATCTTGTGTCCCTCTCCTCTTAGGGCTTTGCTAGGTGACTTAGCGTGTGGAAAACTAATTCTCTTTTCAGTATGGCTTTAAATATGAGTCCTCCAAAGCTGTTTGCTCTTTTAACAGAAGACTCCAGGAGACATAATGCTTCAATTCAAAGGAATGAACTGCTAACAGCAGAATGAGAGAACTTGATGTATTTCCATATCAGCAATGGAGTATTTTGAAGCCTATCCAGGAGTCCTTCCAAATCATACCATACAGCATACAAGGCTGACCTTGGACCCAACCATGTTATGTGAGAAACCTGTGGACAGAAACTGTGGTTTATTGTTTGTCAACCCCACAGGGTCTTGAACATTAAATAGGTTACTCAGGAAAGGCTTGCTAAAAAAGGAAGGAAAGGAAGGAGGGAAGACAGCATTTTTATTTTCTGAAAATAAACATTATTTAGCAAGAAGAGGCACTGACACATTCACTATAGTAGTATGATATTGGTGGAACTGGTGGGCTTTCTTTGAAACTCAGTAGAACGTGACATTCACATTAAGTTTCTGATTTGCTAGGTAGAGTTACTATCATTCATGCTTCACTTAATTACGACTTTTTGTTAATTTAGAGGGAAGGCTCAGCTGAAGCTTTCTTTACACTTAAAACCTTTCCTTCATATATTGCTTATACTCTTAACTTGTACCATTACAAATAGCTACCACAAATTATTTTCAAGGCTTTTAGAAGACATCATTTACAAACAACTTACACACTGATTACAATAAGTCTTATCTATTTATTAAAACAAGTCTTTAATGAATTCAAATGAACTTTGAATTAATGAACTTTGTTAGCCAAATATAAGAAGAGCTTTTAATTACATAGCCCTTTTCAGTTTCAATGACTTTTTACTCGTTATATCATTTATTCCTAAAAAAAAAACCCTGAGAGGTAGGTCATAAAAGTGTTTTCATATTTCCTTCCTCAAATTCCTCACTGAACTTTTGCTGGTCCTCTTCTTTTCCACTTACATTACTGCTTCTTCCACTAAAGTTATATGTGTACTTGTCATTGTGCTCAGTTCAATATATGCCCAAACCCTGAAGGCTAATAAAACTCTAAAGTCTTTTGAAAGCACTGACTTTGTCATAATGTGTCTGTGGCTACAATGCCAAGCCTAGTGCCACAATAAATATTTGTTGAATTGGATCCCCACTTTAGAGGTAAGGAAGCTGAGGCTCAGAGAGATAGACTGGTTGACAGTTACACAACTAATGTCATCGCAAACTGCAAATTCAGGCGGGTCAATCTTTACTGCTCCAAATTAGTGAGGTTCTATAGGAGAGTCTATCTGAAGGTCGTGATGGATGATGAAATACAGAGTGAAGAGGTCATCCCATACGGAAGGGTGCAGATCTATAGCTCAGAAGGGGCCTCAACACCCAGCTAGTCCAATTTCTTTATTTTAAAGGGGAGGAAATTGAGGCCCAGAGACACTAAAGTTCACAAAGATGAAAAATAGCAGAAGCAGGATCTGAACTCAGGTCCTCAAATTCTATAGTAAGTACTCTTTAAAAAAATGAACTTAGTCATCAACAAAAGTAAATGTTTCAATATACAAAGATAACAAGAAAGGGGATTACATAAAATTATAAACTGTCATATACTGTTTTTAAAATATATGTGTATCTACTAATTTAATAAGATAGTAACACAATTATATTATTTCCTCTATTTTTATTTTCTTCTATGCATTTAAAAATGTTTTGTTGATGATTCTCTCCCCTCATCCTGCACCCCTCCCCCTTTTTAGCATGTCTATTAAGGCTGGTTAGTGTAATGGATAGAGGGCTGGCTTTGAAATCTGACCCGAATTCAGGTCTTACCTCTAATATACACCACTAGTCCTCTTTGCACACTATTCCATGCTGCATTCGCTGAGTTAAATGTTTATTAATGCAAAGGCCTATTGTTAATACTGTCCCAAAGATCAATATTAGGAATAATATATATTTTGTGATTCACCTTAATACTGAGTGATTCATAGGAAATAAGAGATTAAAAACTATATGAGAATTCAGAAATTACTTAGTCCAACCCCTTTATTTTATACGTAAGGAAACTGAAGTCCAGGGAATGTGTGTGATTTACCAATGTCACAGAGCTAAGAAGCAGCAGAGCTGGGCTTGAACCTACACCACTGACTTGAAATTCTCTGCTCTCTTCTATATCACAATGTTCAAGAATGAGAAATCTCATTTAAAACATTGTATCAAAAAACATGTTATCTTTTTGATTGGACAGAATACACATATTAGAAAAAGACCCTCCACAAATTATTTCATGACAACTGAGCAATATATAATACATATGTAACATATTACATGTAATATATATTACCATAATTCCACCTTACTAGCCTGCTCTCTACAACTTATTATTTTTTGTTAAAATATCCTTTTAACCTGTTTGTCTATAAAAGTTCTTTAGGTCCTTAACATCACAGTAGCAGTTTTTGACTTTCACTTTGTTCAGTGTTCTGGATTACAGTACTTCCTCTATTCATAGTTTTTTATAAAATTTATCCATTTAGAAAACGGTCACTGCCAGAGTTCAGAACGAGTCCTACTTTCTAGATAATTACTATGGAATTGTAAGAAGTCAAATGTATACTCCTAAAACTCAAGCACTATGTGCAACATGTAACTTACAACTATCTCTATTTCCATATTTTTCTGTCCACTCTGCTCCCACCCAGGCCCAAACTGAGACAAAGCCTCAGTTTAAAAAGTGACTTCTTCCATAGCACCATTATGGATAATCTCTCTTTTAGCTATTGAATATGCCAATTTGTGGCAATATTTTTCTGTTCACTGAACTGGTTCATTTCTTCAAGGGAACAAACTGTTCTTCAGTGGAGCAGGAATTGGCTGTGTTTTAACAAAGATTTTCCCCTCTGACTGTTTTTGCAAGAGACCCAAGTCAATTTATAGCCAAGTAACAAAAGGTCAGTAAGGTTAGTCAAGCAATGGGTGTAATTCCTGTGTGTCACAGCCAGCAAAGGAAATGGGTGGGAATAAACAGTATGTAATTTTGACCTGAAATTATTTGCGCAAAGCCATTATAGTAGAATAAGTTAAGAAGCAACTTATGACTTTCAAAGTCCGGGGATCCCTGTACTCCTCAAAAAAGTGGTCACCTTTATTGTTGAAAACTAAGATTCCTCTATGAGGGCAGAGACAGTATTATTTTTTCCCCTTTGGTTCTCTCAGTGGCACAATTACCTGGAACATAATAGGTATTTTAATAAAAGTTTGTTGAATTTCTCAGTCTTAAGCAGACAGGGGATATGTTTATATCCTGATTTTTTTTAAAGGTGGGTTTAAAACCTTCATGATATAAATTTAGCAGTCCTTGATAATTTCATAAAATTTAAAACTTACAGGTAAATCAGAATTTAATAAAAACTTTCATTCTATTATCTGTCAATCTAACTCTTTCATCAAAAACAGCTATTCTGACCAAAATAATATGCTGGGAAGAACAGCCCTACAAAAGTGACAGTCGATCTGTTTTTAAACTGCTAGACATGTGAAGAATTAAGGTATCATTTAGCAAAGAGAATAAAAATACAAAATGCCTACCTTCAAAGTAGATGTGAAAAGCTTACCTCAGTAAGCTAAACAGTGGCAGACAGATTTATAATACTTTTAACACAGACCTGCAGTATTTATGCATAGGTAGCAGGAAACCAGTTAGATGTCATGAAAAATCACTTATTTCCAAATAGCTCCTCCCTACCAGTTCAAGTCCCTAAAATTCCCACAATTGGGTTAAAAAAAAACTATTGTGAAAATGTTACCTAGGAACAGTAACTTATTAAGCCCCAATAATGAGCATTAGTTTATCAGATGAGTTGGCTGTCACCCAGAGTAGGTACAGGAATGTGGTACTAGTCAAGTTGTTTTCTAGCAATGATTCATAGACTGGGACTTAGGTAAATGTGGGACCTAGCTCCTAGTAAAGACACACTGAGGACAGATAGTATGATAGTACTGAAGGTAGCAACTGCTTCAAAGACATGCTTAGAGCCAGCCGCCAACTGACACTCTCTTTTTTAGTTTTCATCATTCACTTTTATAAGATTTTGAGTTCCAAATTTTTTTCTCCCTCCTGCCCTCCCTTCTCTCCTCCCCAAGATGGCAAGCAATCTGATATAGGCTATACGTGTACAATCATATTAAACATTTCCACATTAGACTGACATTACTTTTAGCTGGCAGAATAATTGGAGTAAACTCATCCCCAAACAAGTCCAAGTACGTTCAACAGTGTTTTTAAAGCATGTTTAAAATACAACCAAACAGATGTGACAGAAAAAAAGAAACCTTAGTTGGATAAAGAACAGGAGGGGGTGAAATATGTTGGATATGCTGCAAAAAAAGTGGAATCACCACAAACTACCAATGGTGTCCCAATGATGCCAGATACATGGTATGTGTGCAATAAATGCTTCTTGAAGAAACTATAAATATTTAAGGTTTGAGGAAATGGCCTAGAAGGCTAAAATGGATAAATTAATACAATTTGAAAATTTGTTCAATTTATTTCAATTCAAAGAAATGTTTTTAAAATCTTTAAATACATTAAAGAGGCAGTATAGTATAGTGGAGAGAGAAATGCATTTGGTGTCAGGCATAGGATTTGAAACTTGGCTCAGACATTTATAATGTGTGTTACTCTGGGTCAAATCACCTAACCTCTCTGTGCTAGTTTCATCATCTTTAAAATGAGAGAATGGCACCAGATTGTCAAATATGACAACAAAAGGAAAATGGCAATTGTTCAAGGGGCTATGGGAGGTTAAGTACATTAATGCGCAGTGAATCAAACAATTTTCTTTTAATCCTGAAAAACAATTTAGAACTACACCCCAAAAGTCACTAACCTGTTCAAACCCTTTGACCCAGCATACCACTACAAGGCTTATACTCCAAAAAGATCAAAGAAAGAAGGAAATGACCCATGTGCATGAAATTATTTATAATAGCATTTTTTGCTGTAATGAAAAACTGGAAACAAAGAGGGTGCATATCAGTTTGGGAATGGCTAAGCAAACTATGTTGTATGAATATATTAGAATATTACTGTACCATAAGAAAAGATGAAAATGACTTCAGGGAAACCTGGGAAAACTTACATGAGCTGATACATCATGAAATAAGTTGAACCAGGAAATAATGTATATCGTAACTGTAAGAGCGTAAAACAAAACAAAGTAAAACAAAGTGTGTGTGTGTGTGTGTGTGTGTGTGTGTGTGAGAGAGAGAGAGAGAGAGAGAGAGAGAGAGAGAGAGAGAGAGAGAGAGAGATAATCATTATCCAAGCAAAGGGTGAAAATATTTATGTATGACTGAATCACAACTGAAGAGAGGGGTAAAGGTGGTCTTTTTGTTGTCTTGATAGTGACAAAATCTCAAGAAAGTAACAACTTCTCAGCACACTTAGCACTGCTCTATGTCTACAAACTGCAGAACAGTTGTATCACATTACTTTCTCACTTAGACTCTTTGATCCAGCCAAATTGCTCTTTTCTCTGTTCCTCTCATCTCCTGTCTATGTGCCTTTCCACTACTCTGGAATGTATCCTCTCACCCCTGCCTCAGAGAAGCATTCTCTTTAAGATGCACTCAAGCACCATCTTCTATATGAGGTTATTCTTGACACCCTCAACTTCTAGTGCCCTCTCTCTCAAATGACTTTGTATTTATCATCAGATTTAGTATTTATTTGGTATATATACAAGTATATGAACATATATACTTGTCTTCCCTAAAATGTAAGCTCCTTGAAAATAAGGATTGAGGCACTCATTATATTTGCATCCCCAGTGCTTAAAAGTGCCTGGCACCTAGTTGTTGCTATTCAGTCTGTCTGTGATCCTGTGGACCATACTGTAAACAAGTTTTCCTGGCAAAGATACTAAAGTTGTTTGCCATTTCCTTCTCCAGTGTATTTGTACATAGTAGTCACTTAATAAGTGTTTGTTAAATGACTGTACAGTTGCTGATCTGAATTAGTAAGGAGAATTTCTTTACCTTGAGTTCTCTATACCAACAGTCTCCAAAGTGGAGCTGTGAAGATACAAACAAAATCTGGCAATGACTGGATATGTGAGAATCAAAGACACCAAGGCTGCAAATCTGGAAGCCTGGGAAAATGGTCGCATTCTCAATACTAATAGGGAAGTTCAGAAGAGGGGAGAGCTTTTGGGGAAAGATAATTACTTTTGATTTGCAAATGTTTAGTATGAGATGCCTGTGAGACATCCAATTTGAAATATCAATTAGGTAGTTTGGAGATAGGGGATTGGAGCTTAGAAGAAAGCCTAATTAGAATTGGATACACAGATTTGAGAATCAACTACATAGAGATGATAATTGAACCCACCAGAGCTTATGAAATTAGCAAAGTAATTTTCCTTAAGTACAGATGTATATAACTTCCCTATACAAATAATTCCTGGGGTTTCATCTTTATTCTAAGATAAACATAAACTCCTTCCATTCAGCCTTTAAAGCCCTTTATCATCTGACTCCCCTCATCTTTCCAGCCTCATTGGACACTTCCATACTGTGAGCCAGCTAAACTGTCTCTCTGCTCCTCACAAATGGCACTCCAACTCCCACTTTTGTGCCTTGGCTAGCTCTCCTTTGTGCCTTCCATATACTCTCTCCTTACCTCTACCTCAGTGAATCCCTCTCTTTCTTTAAGATGCATCTCAGGTACCATCTTCTGCATGAAGTCTTTCCTGACTGCCCCTAATTGCTAATACCTTCCCTCTCAAACTACCACATAAACATTCTGTATATACTTGTGCTTATTAACTTTATTTTTATGCTGTTCAGCTAGGTCACAATTAATGAGAGTTTAAATAATACAAAATTCAATTCAGTGAAAATTATAAAATAATACCAAATCACATTTAATATGAGCCAAAATTCAATTAATGTGACACATGCAAGTTAGCCAACTGTCTCTCTTGTCTATTGTCATGAGTGGATGCAATGCACTGCTGCGTACCATATTACCAATAGCTGTTTTTTTTAAGCCCCTAAAAAAATGGACAAAAGGAAGAACACTTTGAATGGGGACAAAAATAAGAGGCTTGTTATTATATTAGAACAAAAATTTGATGTAATTGAATGGTATGATTATGGTCACAGTAACGAAGATAGGATGACATGTTGAAATGCTTAAATCTATGGTACAGAATATTATAAAACATGCATGTAAAATAAAAGGAAAAAGGCAAAGTTGCATCAGCTTTTTTGTGGTTCGCAAACAAATGGTGTAATAGTGATTCAAATGGGTTTGAAGATGGCAATCAAAAATGCATTCCTCTGAGCAGAGCAGCTATTGAGGAAAAAAGCTTCAAGTTAATTTATGACAGTGAAAGGAAAGAGAAAGTGACAAAATGTCTACCACAAGCATCATTTGGTTTCATTGTTTTAAAAATTTAGTTCAACTGCATCACATTAAAATTACCTGAGAGGTGGGCAGTGTAGATGAGAATGTAGCAGCCGAATATCCTGATGTTTTGAACAAAATAACTGAAGATGGAGAATACACTGATCAACAGATATTTAATGTGGAAAAGGATGCCTTCTAGAACTTAACGTTTCTGAGAAAGAAAAAAAAAACTCATTCTGAATTTAAAGTGTCTAAGGATGGGCCTAACACTTTTATTGGGGGGTGGTAATAAAGAAAGGGATTTTAAATTAAAATCAGTGCTTTGTTTATTGGCCTTGAAAGCACCGGTGACTAAAACTATTTTTGAAGATTGGTTTTAAAGTTATTTTAGCCCAGCTGTTGAAAAATATTACAAGAACAACAAAATCCTTTATAAAGCATTACTGATTTTGGATAATGTCCTAGGTCATCCAACTACACTTGGTTTATCATATGAGAATGAAAACATGCCAATTTGCGGTGATGTGAAGAAAGTTTCCTGTATCTATCAACATATACATAATGTGTGTGTGTGTATGTATATATTTAAAGAAAGAGTTCCAGTGTAGGTTCTATATATACCTTCGCATTGAACTCATTTGCATAATAATCCAGTTGTAATGAAGAATTATAACCAATGGAACCAATCACAAGAAAGGAGAAACGAAACCAAAAAAGAAGGAAAAAAACAGAGAGCAAAAAGTTTGCCTCGATCTGCATTCAGACTCCATAATTCTTTCTCTGGATGTGCACAGTTTTTTTCCATCATGAGTCTTTTGGAGCTGTCTTTGAACCTTGTATTGATGAGAGGCGTCAAGTCTATCAAAGTTAGTCTTTACGGATATCGTGTGTCTGTCATCATAATGTTCTCCTGATTCTGCTCCCCTCACTCAGCATCAGTTCATATAAGTCATTCCAGGTTATAATGAAGTCTGTCTGCTCCTTATTTCTTACAGCACAATAGTATTCCATTACATTAGTATACCACAACTTGGTTCAGTCATTCCCCAATTGATGGGCATCCCTTTGATTTCCAATTCTTTGCCACCACAAAAAGAGCTGCTATAAATATTGTTGTACATAGAGGTCCATTTACCACTTGTATGATCTCTTTGGGATAAAACGCTAGAAATGGTATTGCTGGGTCAAAGGGTGTGCTCATTTTTATACAGCCCTTTAGGCATAGTTCTAAATTGCTCTCCAGAATGGCTGGATTGATTCACAACTGCACCAACAATGTAACAATGTTCCAATTTTCCCACATCCTCTCCAGCATTTATCATTTTCCTGTTTTGTCATTTTAGCCAATCTGACAGGAGAGATGTGATACCTAAGAGTTGTTTTGATTTGCATTCCTCTAATCAATAATGACTTAGGGCATTTTTTCATATGTCTATAGATATCTTTAATTTATTCCTCTGAAAGCTGCCTGTTCATATCCTTTGACCATTTCTCAATTGGGGAATGACTTGTATTCCTATAAATTTGGCTCAGTTCACTGTATATTTTAGATACGAGGCCTTTATCAGAGACACTGGTTGTAAAGATTTTCTCCCAATTTTCTGCTTTCCTCCTAATCTTGCTTGCATTGGCTTTGTTTATAGAAAAAATTTTCAATTCAACATAATAAAAATTATCCATTTTGCATTTTGTAATGTTCTCTACCTCTTGTTGGGTCATGAATTCTTCCCTTTCCCACAAATCTGACAGGTTAAACTATTCCTTGCTCTCCCAAATTGCTTATAGTATCAGCCTTTATTCCTAAATCATGAACCCATTTTGACTTTATTTTGGCATATGGTGTAAGATATTGGTCTATGCCTAGTTTCTGCCAT
>CM053625.1:74879395-74978217 GCA_028646595.1 Phalanger gymnotis
CCGTCTTTCGTAGTCTTAAACCATGGGTTCTTAACCTGGGACCTATGAACTTGGCTTTTTTCTAAAATATTTTGATAACTGTGATAAAATAATTGGCTTCCTTTGTAATCCTGTGTATTTGATGCATTTAAAATCCTTATTCCAGTGGTCCACAAACTCACTAGAAAGCCAAATGTGTCCCTGGCACAAAAAAAGGGATAGAATCTCCGCTCTAAACTTTTTTGGTAATTGCCTTCAGCATCAGTTTGAGTCACGTAAAAAAATTAATCTTATTATGGCAACACTGCCTTTTAAAAATGATATTTGTTACTGAACTTGATTACCTAGCTTATTTACCAGTCTTAGCTCTGAATGACTGTTGTTTCCAAAACTGAAGTCTGACTTCAAGTATGAAAATTTACCACCATTGAGAACTGGTTTTTTAAGTGCTGCAGTTTATGATGGCCATTGCAAAAGGTTATCTCCCAAAATGTTTTAAGCAATGGCAGCATCATTTGAATGAAGGTATAGCCACTCAGGGTAACTATTTTGAAGAATCATTATTATTTGAATATGCATATTCATGGAGTTATAGATTTAGAGCCAGAAATGACCCTCAGAGTTATCTTATCCAACTCCTCCACTTTTCAAAAGAAGAAAGTCAACTTTATTACCTTTTAAGCCACATCTTGTATACCCTGAGACATTTCCCTCCTTTAGTTAAAATAATACTGAATATAATTTCATCTTTTCTTAGTGACTTGGAGCCATTATGAGCTATTTTTGTACTGTGTTGAAATAAGGATTCTCTCAGGTTACTGGAGTGTTTAAGATTTGACTTGTTCTTAGATCGATTTCCTCTAGATTGTTCTCTTGTTCACAGGATCATAGATTTAGAATCGGAAGGGAACCCTTTCATTTTACAGATGAGTAAAGTGAGAGAGACAGACAGACAGACAGAGTGGAAGTGTCTTGTTTGACTCATGTCCCATTGACTCAAACCCAGCTGTATCACACTGCGCTATAGTTGGTGATGCTGCCATCTCCTTGCTTATGCTGCCTTGGTTATTTTCTGTCACTTTTCTGCCACTGCTCTCCGTTGTTCTCTTGCCTCCTCACGCTTCTTGCCCTCAATCTTGTTGTTCTCCTTCACTCTGAAATTCAGGTAAAGATTGTCCAGGGAGATCAGAAACCAATTATTGTGCTTAAAATATTATACACACTACATGTTTAAGAAGGGAAGGAGTGGCTGTATAACAGTGCCATGAAAGGTATACCATGGGTTTTGTGAATTTGGGACTTATTTCTGTTTAAAGGGCATTAAGGTTTCTGAAAGTCCGAACACTGGATAAGTGTGTCAGTGCTGCTATTCTGTATTCATCTATCTCAGTAATTGGGGGAAAGCTTAATGATAAATGTATGCCAAAGGAAAAGGTTATATAAGATGTATAAATTCTAGTTCAGGCTAGATTTTTTTATTATTGTTAATTCATTGTAAGATGATGAAAGGATAGCTAGCCCCTTACAGATTCTGCAGATGATCCGTCATCATATGAATAGGTTATTCAATTTAATTAAATAGCTATGTATTGAGTACCTACTATGTGGTATATTTTTCATTAAGATTCCTCTAGTCATCAGCACCCCTTAACTTTGCATTTCTATTTATTTTATATGTAATCTGTATTTATCTGAAAAATGTTGAATCCCCCCAGTAGAATGTAAGCTCCTTAAGAGTAGGGACTGTTTCACTTTTGTTTTCCCAGTACTAGCATATATTAGTCACTTAATAAATTCTCATCAATTATAAAGAAATGTTGCCATGAATCATTGTGCATTTGTTGCATATCTATAGGAACTAAATCTGTATCGTTCGACTTTGGATGTCTTTCAGTGTAAAAATGGCTAAGGACTGAATAAAAGATTTTATAATTATCTCAGACCTAAAAGAACATGCATTGTGACTTAGAAGTGGTAGATGAAATGGAAGGAATAACAATAAATAGCTTGTCAAAGATTATGTGAGAACACTAGCCATCATATCTCTGAACATTGGGACTCCCTTGATATTGTGGCCTTTCTGTTCTGAGTTTTCTTTTTATTCTTTGATATGCAAAGAATTTTCAAACAAAAGATGTACATAGAAAAATGCTTATTGCTCTAAATTTTTGAGCCAGAATTAAACTAGGATCTTTTATTCCTATGCTAACATGGTCAGAATTAATTTAAAGGTACTTAGAAATTTTTTCCCTGAGTTGCTTCATGAAAAGCTATAGGGGTGACATGAAAAAGTTGTTCCAGTCAAATGAACTGAAAGGATATATGGCTAGGTTACTCTTGTGTATATTGTGCTGTGGTATCTACAAGTCATAGGATCATAGATTTAGAGCTAGAACCTTAAAGGTTATCCAGCCTCTTCATTTTACAGATGAAGAAATGAGAGGTCAAGTGATTGGTACATGATGACTCGGAGAATGCTGGGATATGAATCTAAGTCTTTTGACTCCAGATCTAGCCCTTCTTCCAACTGTGTTCTACTGTCTCAGCAGAACCCTCATATCCAAACTGCTTGACTGACTTCCTTTGAAAATGTCGTGGAAATTGGAACTAGATTATAGAGTGTATTCAAGAATCTATACTATATCTGTGAATTAAATACTTTTAAAGAAGTTAATTGCTTGTTTTCTTCCTCCTTAGGTTTTACAGGGAAAATGTACACTCTTCAGCAATTGAGATTCAGCTCTTGAAGAATACTTCTTTGAACCTCATGGATTAGCTGGAATTTGGACTGTGAAGCCCTTGCTGAAAAGAGCTTTCAAGCTTTGATCACCTGAACAGACTCTAGCGATGGCCAGCAAACGGAAATCTACCACCCCTTGCATGATACCAGTAAAAACTGTAGTGTTACAGGAAACAGAAGCAGACCCTGTTGAAGGTTTTAATGAAGGAACTCAGCAAGAGTTACCTCCTGAAACACCTCCTGTTAATGATACTGTTAACAACAACAACAATAATAATGGAACACTGTCTAATGGGCATCGAAGTACTTTTGATGGTGATTCTTACGTATGTAAATATTGTGATTTTGGGTCTCAAGACAGGAATCAATTTATGGGACATATTAACTCAGAACACACAGACTTTAATAAAGACCCCACTTTTGTATGCATCGAATGCAGTTTTATGGCAAAAACCTCTGAAGGGCTTTCACTCCACAATGCCAAATGTCATACTGGTGATATCAGCTTCATTTGGAATGTGGCCAAACAGGACAATCATATAACCGTAGAGCAACTCATCTCTGATAGCACCAGCAGTCATGACCTTTCAGGGGAGTCCTATGAAGAAGGGATAGATGGACAAGCTGAAATTATTATTACTAAAACTCCAATTATGAAGATAATGAAAGGGAAAGCCGAAGCCAAAAAAATTCACACCCTGAAGGAGAATCCATCTGTTGGAGAGAATTTACTAAGTCAGCCAGCTGGGGAAAACTTAGTCAGTCAGTCAGTTGGTGAAAGTGAGATGAAAGAGAATGACCATTCTTTCACCAATGGATCTACTCCAGTCAGCCAGGCAACCAGCAACCCTGTGAAATCTTCACACATTGCCAATGGTCCACTAATCGGAACTGTGCCTGTTTTACCCGCTGGCATAGCTCAGTTTCTGTCTATTCAGCAGCAACCCCAGGTGCATACACAACACCATCACCACCAGCCACTGCCCACATCTAAATCTCTTCCCAAAGTGATGATTCCACTGAGCAGCATTCCAACATACAATGCAGCCATGGACTCAAATAGCTTCCTGAAAAACTCTTTCCATAAATTCCCTTACCCAACCAAAGCCGAGCTTTGCTACTTGACTGTTGTGACCAAGTACCCTGAAGAACAACTAAAAATTTGGTTTACTGCCCAAAGATTGAAGCAAGGTATCAGTTGGTCCCCTGAGGAGATAGAAGATGCAAGGAAAAAGATGTTTAACACAGTTATCCAGTCAGTACCTCAGCCTACAATCACAGTTTTAAATACCCCTTTGGTTGCCAATGCTGGCAATGTCCAACATCTCATTCAGGCTGCCTTACCTGGTCATGTTGTTACAGGGCAACCAGAAGGTACAGGCGGATTGCTAGTTACTCAGCCAATAATGGCCAATGGGCTACAGGGGACAAGTTCCTCTCTCACTTTAGCAGTTACCTCTGTTCCCAAGCAGCCAGCTGTTGCACCACATAACACTGTTTGCTCAAATACTGCATCTGCCGTAAAGGTGGTAAATGCTGCTCAGTCTCTGCTCACTGCGTGCCCAACTATAACTTCCCAAGCTTTCCTAGATTCTAGCATCTACAAAAATAAAAAATCTCACGAACAGCTATCAGCCCTGAAAGGTAGCTTTTGTAGGAATCAGTTCCCTGGGCAAGGTGAAGTAGAGCACTTGACCAAAATTACAGGCCTGACTACAAGGGAGGTTCGAAAATGGTTCAGCGATCGAAGATACCATTGCAGAAATTTGAAAGGTACTCGAAGCATGTTACCTGGAGATAATAGCTCTGTGATTATGGACTCCACGCCTGATGTCACCTTCACTCTGTCACCCAAAGCACCTGACCTAGCCTGCGTGACAACAGCAAGCACACCAGGAGTTCATCACTCAGCCAAACGGCAGTCCTGGCATCAAACACCAGATTTCACCCCGACAAAATATAAGGAGAGAGCGCCAGAACAGCTCAGAGCCTTGGAGAGCAGTTTTGCACAAAATCCTCTTCCCCTTGAGGAAGAAGTAGACCGACTAAGAAGTGAAACCAAAATGACAAGAAGAGAAATCGATAGCTGGTTTTCAGAGCGACGGAAAAAAAAGTCTGCAGAAGAGAACAAAAAATCTGAAGAAGCACCTTCTCAAGAGGAGGAAGAGCCTGAAGAAGATTGCGGTGAAGAGGATCCTGCCGATGAGTGGAGGGCTTCAAATGAGAACGGCTCTTCAGAGGCCCCAGGTGGCGACCGTCCTCGCGTGGAGCGGAAAGTCAGCCCCATCAAAATCAATCTCAAGAATCTGCGAGTGACAGAGGCAAATGGCAGAAATGAATCAGTAGGACTGAGTGCCAACGACCATGAGGATGAGCAGGGTTTGAGCAAATCCCTGGAACAACCCAAGAACAAAATGAATTATAAAAAGACTGCCCAGCAAAGGCATTTGCTCAGGCAGCTGTTTGTCCAAACCCAGTGGCCAACAAATCAGGAATACGATGGTCTCATCTCCCAGTCTGGCCTGCCCAGGGCTGAGGTTGTACGCTGGTTTGGAGACAGTAGATATGCACTTAAAAATGGACAGTTGAAGTGGTATGAGGACTATAAGCATGGTAATTTCCCCCCTGGTCTACTGGTCATTAGTCCAAGCAATAGGGAGCTTCTTCAGGATTATTATAAAACACACAAAACGCTGTATGAAGACGATCTTCAGAGCTTATGTGACAAAACTCAGATGAGCCCACAACAGGTCAAACTGTGGTTTGCCGAAAAAATGGGTGAGGAAACCCGAGCTGTATCTGACACTTGCAGTGAGGACCAGTATTCCAGCACTGGAGAACAAGCAGGAAATCACAAAGGGACATGTGACACCTATTCAGAGGTGTCCGAGAACAGCGAGTCCTGGGAGCCCAGTGGCCAGGAGATCAGTTCAGAACCTTTTGACACACTGAGCCCTCAGGCTGGAATCCAGCTAGGTAAGGAATCGCAGTGTATCAGTCTACAGTGGGGAACATAAGGCTACCAAGTGTCTAGATCACTCTTCTCAACTTTGTGGTCTGGTCTTCAATGCTAATGCAAGTTTGATGATGGTTGATTTTAAGGCTTCTGGGCAGGATTGACAACTCTGTGGCACAGTGAGAAAGAGACAGAAGTCACGAGGATGAGTTAATGTAACGCTAGAGGAGGGAGAAAGAGCCAACCTTTTCTAGGGTTATACTAGTGCTGGGGCAAGAACTTAGTGTGCCTAAGGTGGTCTCTCCAGCTGCCCTAGAACTAATTTGTGAGTTGGCAGAGGCTCCTAGAAGTTCTTGAGATGTAGTGCTGATGTGGGGAAGTACATATGCCTTCATGTTAGGTTTTGTTTTTTTAAGTGATGGGAGGAAAAAAGGGGAAGGGAGGGAATTTTTAAAAATCCAACAATGAAAGATTAATGAGTAAGAAAAAAAAGGATTTTTAATTGTTATATAAGATTGTTAAGTTTTGATAAAAACTTAGGTACTGCCTTTTCTGCTGCCATTTCTCAAACTTTTGGGTTAAATTTATCCATTGAAGAAATGCTGTTAATAATAGAAAACCATTTAATAACTCTTAGAAGAGTATAGATGTTTGGTTTCAATATTTTGAATCTCATTCTTTTTCTATGGAACTGTATGGCTTGTATTTTAAAGCAGAGGTGTCAAATTCATGGCCTGAGGCTCAAACCAGATTAAAATGTCATTGGGGAATCTTTAACAAAATAAATAAAAATACAGTACTACATAGATAATGTTAATTTGTGATTTCTAAGTAGGTAGCCTCCTAGGATTGGTTCTAATTGAGTTTGGTGCCACTGGTTTAAAGTCTATTTTGGAGGGATCTGCATCATTAAAGAAGCACATTTTGAAAGGCAAACATCTCTCAGGTTTCCAGGCCTTGATTATGCATTTAATGGGTTCCCTAGGTCTTTTTCTGGGATCTTCTTCCCCTTTCTTTAAATTTTCATTTGTTTTACTATTTGTTGATACATATATTAAAGGATGTCTAAGAAGAAGAGGTGAAGCTGATGAGCCCATTCATCTATAGATCATTAATTCTAGTGAGAAGTGTGGTAGAAGCCTAGTAAGATTTTGAGATTAGCTGTGAATGTGTTATCTGTGCTTTCTCTATGTGCCATTACCTCATGGGTAATTGTGTGGCATATTTTCCTCCTGCTACTGATCTTAATGCCATGTCCTTTGAAAAATTCAATTTGGAGAACATTTGTTAAACACCTATCATATGCAGTGCTTAAAGATGCAATGCAAAGATTAAAAACTTGCCCTCAGGGAGCTTATTAAAGGTTGTTAAAAGGTCCCCTGAACTTGTCTTTATGAGTTCCCATATTTCCCAGACCACTGGACCCAGAGCATGTAGGAGTTCTGAATGTGTCAAAGACAAAGCTCCACCTGAGCTGACATAATTTGTTGTTGCATCCCAAGCTGGACTCCCTATGTGTCCTTGGGAGGCAAGACAGGCACCAGCCAATCTGTGCCAGGCTAGGATGATACTTATGCAGCTGGGGTCCTTTGCAGATAAGCAGACCCTCCTATCTCCATGGTCTAGCAGTTCCCAAGGGAAAAGAATGAGGCTTTTGCCATCACCTTGCTCCTTCCTGGGGGCAGTGGTCTTGTCTTTTTTCCCATCTTTGCTGCACTGTTCTTCTCCCAAATCATGCACCTTCCTGGTATCCCCTCCTCCCTTGGTCCTGCTATTATAAAAATGTAAATGTCTGTAAAGACAGGTGAAGCCTTTGGGTTCCACCAAATGCATGTTCATTTTTCTTGTGATAAACCTGGTTTTCATATAAGTCTTATGACGTCTGTTTGACAAGCTCACATGCTAATGGGATGAAGGCAGGGCAAGATAGTCTATATACAAATGAAGATTTCCTGTTGACAAGTTCACATGCTAATGGAATGAGGCAGGGCAGGATACTCTATATACAGCACTACACAGAAAAGTATAGTGCAGGGTGACGTGTAATGGGGCAAGGAAGAGACCTAATGCTCTAGGAAAATATCAGAGACAGAGAACAACACACTTTCATTTGGAAGAATCAGAGAAAGCTTCAAGTAAGAAATGACCCCTGAGCTGATAAGAAAGAAGATAAGGAAATGAGAGATTGCCTTCTAGGTGTGGGAAATGCGTGTTCATGGAAGAAGGAGATAGAATATTAAGACCTTAGAGAACCAGGGCAGCATGGGCTTTCATTAACCGAAATTAGTTTTTCTTCATAGGTGAGAATTAATAATATGAAGTTGTGATATTTGGCCTTGTTTTCTAGGCTTGGATTTACAAGGCAGGGCATATAGAGAGGTTGATTATACCTTCCTACACCAGGGACTCTTAACCTGGGATTTGTGTACGTGGTTTTTAAAAATATTTCGTAACTATATTTCAATATAATTAGTTTCCTTTGAAATATGAGGTATTTGTGCACTTATAAATATTAAATATTATTCTGAGGAGGGATCCTATGGGCTTTTAGCAAACTGCCAAAGTGGTCCTTGACATATAAAATGTTTAAAAAAAGCCTGTCTTAGACACAGTATGACTCTAAGGAAGAAAGAAAAAAGAAAGGAGAGAGGAAATTTAAAGGGATACAAATTCCAATTTACAAGTTTAGATACCTCTTCCCACTAAATTTTAGCTATCTTTGCTACTTAATGTAATTCTGGTTTTCTTTGCTGGGAATAAGAGAAAACCGCTTTAATTCAACCGAAATTATTCTTAAAATCTGAAACCTTTGTGCACTTAGTGCTTTTGGACAATGAAATGGCCGGGTCCTTGGCTTCTGATCAAGCCTTTATTAAGTATCAATTCTGTTCCAGGGACTAGGCTAGCTGCTGGGAATGCAAAATCAAAAATGAAACCACTTCTGAACTTAAGGTGCTCACATTCTGTATGCTTTGAGTGACCCTCTTTGAGGACCTAGGTAGAGGTAGTTCTCATTAGTATTTATCTTTTTCAACACTTTATCTCTTGGAGAGAGAACTAGCTACTTTTTTAATCTTAGGGGAGTCAGTAAATCACTGACCACTACTATTCATTCACCATTCACTCCCTTATCCAAAAAACAGAAAAGACTGACTAAACTGCTCTCACTTCCCCAGGAAATCTTCAGATTTTCTTTCATCTGATCAAGAAAGTTTACTTGATAATACTCCCTCCTTCCACTTGATCAACTCAGCTTTGTTATAAGTTGTTTTACACAGAATAAAGATGATCCTTTAAGTGGAATATGGTACAGTAGAAAGATCACTGGCTTTAGAGTCAGAGGACCAGGGATTCAAATTGCACCTTTGATACTTTCTACCTTTGTGACTTTGGGCAACCATTTAACTTTTTATTTAACTTCACAGCAAGGTGGCACAGTGGATAGAGTGCCAGGAGTGGAGTCAAGAAGACTCATCTTCCTGTGTTCAGATATCTACTAGCTACATGACCCTGGCAAATCACAACCCTATTCATCTCACTTTCCTCATCTGTAAAATGAGCTGGAGAAGGAAATGGCAAACCGCTCCCGTATCTTTGCCAAGAAAAGAGGGTAACGTGTTATCCACAAAAGCCCTGTGTTGTAGATGCTAATTTTAATCTCCATTTTATGGGGCTAAATGAGGAAACTGAGGTGGAGAAAGATTAACTGACTTGCCCAGGGTCAGAGAACAAGTGAATATCAGAGGAGGAATTCATACCCAGGTCTTCCTGATTCCTCTGTGTATCATTCTTTCCACTAGACTCAATTGCCCATGAGACTATCAATTCCCCAAAGGCTTTTTACCATCATCTACTTCAGTCCCAAACTTCTTAAATGGCCGCCACCCTTTTCCTTATTTTAAGCATGTATTTTATTGATGCTTTTTTTCTTTCTTACATCATTGGCATTTCCCACTGACTGCTACTCCCACGGAACCCTTTCTTGTGGCAAACAAGCATAGTCTACTTCAGGGTCACTTGACCAATGAGATGGCAAACTAGACATTTTCTCTTGTATTTGTCCAAAATAGGAATTATGGACAAAAGATAGAGCAATTTCAACTCTCTCTAGGACACAGAGAATGCTAATGAGGTAATTAAACCCTAACACCCAGTGTGCTTACTCAGCGCTTCCTGTTCCACGCCTCCAGCAGGAGCACTAGCAGGCTTACGGGCTTGCAACATCGCTCAGCTTTTTCCTGCTCCTCCCAGTGCCAAGGAAAAGCAAAACGCAGAAGCTCACTGTGGCAGGGACAGCAGGGAGGCATAGCTCTGTACTGCGGTAGAATTCAGCAAGAGAATTGAAGGAAATAGGGCAGGATGTGTGAGTGCAGTGGTGTAACACTCCACTAGCCCTGAGGGGAAGAGCCCAGCATCCATCTGGGGCCAGTTCTGACCCCTTCAGAAGTCACTTGGGGCAGAGACTGAGGTTTGTGAAGTGTCCAAGGAGGAGAAGGCTGAGGCAGCCTTTTGGTCAGCTTTTAGGGGAACCTCCATCAAAGGGGAAGGAGATATAAAGAAAGAAGATTGAAATTGCCAAAAATCTCAAGAGGAAGAAAACTCAATACAAGACTTTGAGCATAAGCAGATAAATCCTCAGAGAAGATACTAATAACAGAAGGGAATAAGGCCTCCAGATCACCCAAGAGTCCTTATATCTGTGAATAAATATTGCAAGGCAAAGAAAAATTGATCAATACATGACAATGCAGAGGACCCTGTAGATTCCCAAGAGATCATGGAACCACAACAGGATGTTCCTGAATGATTTAAAAGAGAAGTAAAAATTGTGAAAGCAGATAATTGGCAGAATAGAAAAACTTGCCATCGTGGTAAATCTCACCAGAGAAACAAAAGAGAGAATAACTGAGTGGGAATGCAAATACACTGAAATGAAAGACAATCTGGAAGAAAAGAAAAAGGATTAAGGTTTTAAAAAAAATGACCTCCAATCAAGCAGGAAGGATGTGTAGAAAAGGGAAGAGGGAGAAGCAGCAAGCAAAGTATGCTACCTATTATGTGCCAGGTGCTGGGCTAAGTGCTTTATAAACATTCTTTGATCCTTACAATAACTCTGTGAGGTAGATGCTTTCATGGACCCCATTTTACAGTTTTGAAAATTGACAGCATTCAAGTGACTCGCCCAGGGTCACACCGCTAGCAAGCATCTGAAGCCAGATTTGAACTCAAGTCTAACTCTAGGCCCAGCACTTTATCCAATGTGCCACTGAGCTTCAGGATTATAGGTCTCCTGGGACACAAATCAAAGAACTTGAACACCATAATTCAAGAAATAATAGAAGAAAACTGCCCCAAAAGTATAGCTAATACAAATGAACCAATATACATAATGTTCCAAAAGGGCTTAAAACTGCACTAAGACTTTTGGGACACCCTGTATTGGTTATGTCAGGCAAGTCATACCTCATTTTGTAGCTATCGCCCACCACTTCTCTTGTGAGCAGAGGAAGGCTTGCTTCATGATCCTTCCTCTTAAGTCAAGATCGTGCATTGCATTTATCAAAGTTCTGGTGTTTTTCAATATTACCTTCCTTTCATTATTGTAGTCATTCTAGAGAATGTTCATATAGTTGTGTTTACTTGATTCTGCCTCAGTTCATACAAGTCTTCCCAAGTTTCTCAGAGTCCCTTCTGTTTTCTATTTCTTATGAAATAACAATATTCCATGTCATTCAAACACAGGTTACTCAGCTTTCTCCAATTCATGGGCACCCAGTTTGCTTCCAGTTTGTGGCTACCATGGAAAGTACCACTATAAATATTTTTCTATAAATGAAAGACTTTCAGCTTTTCTTTCTCTAAATGTTTTAAGAGCTTATGAATAAAAAGAACAGACCAATTTTAAAACATAAATTTTGCAGTGATTGCTTCACATAAGTTTTTTAATTATCCACAGTTTTCAGTGGCGAGCTGTCAAACCAGTGGTACATGTGTTATGGGTAGCACTAAAAGTGAACCTTTTTGTTGGCCCACCTATAATTACTATGCGTTTTTGTGACTGTTAGCTACAAGTACATAATTATTAGCATGAGGAAGATTATGAATAATCACTACAAACACTTTGCTTTTCCTAATCGAAGCAGCATGCTTTTGTATGGCCTAAATACAATGTTACTATCTGAATCACAGGCTTTTCGCAAACAGTAAATGATAAATAATAATAGTGTAAGAATACAACCTTCCTAATGCTGTTAGTCACCGTAAATGCATTTCATCTTCCTGTTATAGCCAGCTTTCCTTTGTGGTGTGAGTAAATGATGCTCAATAACTTTTCTAGATAGACAGCCTTTTATGTAAACCTTTGATGTGGTAGTAGTGAATGTGCTTAATTGTGGCACTAATGCTGGCTCTGAGTCAACTTGAAAGGATGTAGTGTTAAATGATTCATTTTTTTAAACCTCAAGTCTTAAAACTGAAAACCTGGCAGAGGGAGGCCTTTTCTCCTTTCATCTGACAGGTTTGTTCTAAAATGTTCAGAGTTTCTCTTGCAACTTCAAATCCAACTTGATGTTGGAAAAAGGTGACCTTTAGAAGTCCCTTATACTTCTATTTTTTTCCATAATTCCCTGATTCCAAGTATGATTGTTTCAGCTTCCAAGACATGAGGAAATGAAAATTATGCTTATTATCAAGTCTGAACTGGAAGCATATTACCTGTGCTTGTAATGCAAATGTTGGTATCTTCATGGCTTTTACCACTTTGAGGCAGTGTGGTATGTCGGAAAGAGCACTGGCTTTGGACTAAGAGAATGTGGTTTCAGATCCTACCTCTGACCCTTATTACCTGTGTGACCTTGGGCAACTGACTTAACTTCTGCAGGCCTTCCTCTCTTTGTTTGCCAAATGAAGAGGTCGGCTCCTGAGGTTCTTCACAGGTATAGATCTGTGCTATAGATCTGTGCCTACTCTTCTTGATTCTGCTGTAGGTAATTCATACGGTGGGATGACAAGGGGTATGTGGCATTTCATCGAAGAGTGGGGAAGGGGAGGTGCTACACTTTAATGGCCCGATTTTATTTTATTTTTTTGGTCACAGGCCCCAAATGACTGCCATAGGCCAGGGCAGATAACATAAAAAGAATGTTACTGATTGTCATTAATCACCATAAGCTGTTAAAAGGCCTGTTTTGGGAATGCTTTTTTAGTCAAGGTCAACCCTGGGTGTTTTTTTTTTTTAAGGTGCCTATTTACTATGCACTCAGGGCTGAAAACTGTAAAACAAAGATCAAGGCTGCAGTAAAAATCTGACTAGAAAATCAGACTGCCTGCTTATCTTAGAGAAGTGTTCTAAAGGGACTGAGGCTAGCTATATAAGACAGTGAATAGAGGAAGACACAACATGACCTATGGGTCATGGTACCTGTCCCAGGGGCCTGTGGTTGTCAGGCCAGAGGAGGCAGCACTTAGCTGTATTCTAATTGCCATATTGGATTTAGCCAACTAGTAGCTCTCCTCCTTCAAACTGCAATTGAAGTGAACCTGGAAGTGGGGGCTACTTAGCTTTAAGGGAGCCTTCAAACAGCTCTTAACTTGAGAATGTGATGTTACGTTTAAGATGCCTAGACTTTCACATGTACATGTTTGAAGTCTGTTCTCATATGTATTGTATGTATCTTTTTCTTTTTCCCAGAAGCAGATTGAATTTAAACTGACTGCTATGAAGGATCTGCCAAATGTGGGAAGATGTCAAATGGAATGGGCCGGATCTGAACCTCTGCTGCAGGGGCCAGTTACAGTGCCTGCTGTTGTGAGACTTTTAGCCAAGCACACTGGGAAGAGGCTGTTGGGGAACTCGCTGGTCAGCCCAGAGCTCTTCACAGCCTATTTAGGGTGATATGCTGAGCTGGGCAGAGCAGGGTTCATGTCAGATTCTTCCTCCCGCAATATAGGACCTCTTCTTTGCCTTCAGTGGATAAAATATTTCAGATTTCTTATTCATGTACAACAGAACCAACTTTTTAACATATACATCTGCCTATACACATTTAATAAAACATCAGATTATAAACATGTTCATTACATAGAAACTTTTGATTAGCAAAGCAGTGCATTTCCTTTTACTCTATATATATTTGGTGTCTGTTCTCTGAAGGTTGATATCACTACATTTATTCCTCTCTAAGTCTTTTATCAGGGTGCAGCGCATTGAATCTAGAAAGCATGTCATCAGTACACTTACGACTTAATCCGGAACCCTTTCTGTGGACCCCTTTCTAAAAATAATTCTGCTTTGTTATGTAATCTCTGACCAGTAAGTCTATAAGCAACAGTTTTCTTGTCTGAAGTTATAGTTGAATAACAGCCATTCCCCCCGCCCCAGGTTAAAAAAAAATGTTTTGGTTACTTGATTAGTTTCCTTTTCATGAAAAATTCTAGATCAGTTGTGAACTATTTGTCCATTATTGGGTTAAAAGCTGTATTTGATCTTGAATCTGGGACATGTATTCAAACGCCTACTTCTTAAAGCCAGAAATGTGCCAGTATTAGATAAAAAGAGACAGAATCTGTAAACAAAGCCGCTGTGTGTAGCACCTTCCACCTGAGGATTTCAAAGCACTTTATAAATGTTGATCTCTAAATTTTCATACAAACTTGGGAAGGATAAGATGTGGCAAACATAATCACCACTTCGCCAATAAGAAAGCTGAGAATGAGATGAGATTAAGTGACTTTCTTAGTTATTTGAGTTGGGAATAGCCCTCAATTTAAAGTCAGTGGTATAGGGCTTCCCAATGAAATCATAAAACTTCTCATCTTGCTTTTCTAACCAAGAGTTCTACTAGTCCTCTGTCCTGGTGAATGCGCAAGATTTAAAGATTAAGGATGGAAATCATGAAGTATTTATTGATTTTTTAAATGTTCCCCTCAACTTGTAACCAAATGTAGTTTAACTCTAATCTCTAGCTTATCATTTTTGCTTCCCTTGAGAATTTGGTATTTTTGGAAAATCAGCTGAAATGATATCTTTTGAAGTATGGAATTATTGTTTGAATGTACCATCTACTTTATTCATACAAAAATCTTCTAATAGAAGAAGCAACTTCCCTAGGAAGACTTCTGATCTCATTTCTAGTATATCTCCCAGTTCAAGAATGGACTGGAAAGCATCTTAGACAATTTGTAAGACGAACCTATCCATGCTCATTAGGGGTAACTGAGCAATGTACAGTTATTTCCAGAGAATTTCATAGGATATCTAGAGTTAGAAGGGACCTCAGAAATCATCAGTTCCCTTATTTTACAGATGAGGAAATTGAAGCCCCAAGAGTTTAAATGATTTGCCTAAAGTCACACAGCTAGCAGAATGGCTCCTTGAGTCAGGTTCTCTGATGCCAAGTCTAGTGGTCGCTACTGTAGACGCTATTCCCTTTGCCTTGACTTCAGGAAAGTACTGGCTGCCAGCTCTTTAGGGTAGAGTTAGGGAGAGCAGGTGACAGGACTTCAGGGTCCAGAGTAAACTGAGACACAGGAAATCCTGAAAAATACACCTCTGTGGCCCTATGATGTGTGGCTAACTTAAGACAGGCAAGTATAATAAAGAAAATTATGTTGGAAATTGAGTGGTATGAACTATGGCTAGCTAGCAGAAATCAAGCGTGCCCTCTCCTCAGCCCTCGTTATCCCGAATAAGCACTTTAAGGGCACATGTAGCAAGCCACATAGTTGAATTGGCCTATAGTAGAAAAAGGTGCCTTTTCTGGGACAAGGGAAATTTTATTCTGTGGTCTAGGAGAACTTTTTCTTTGAAATCCAGAGGCCTTCCTACTATTTCTTCCAGAACCTAACCCCTCTAGCTCACCCGTTTTTCTTGAGAAAATGACCTGGGAGTTTTTACCAAGACTTGCATTCTGTCATTTTGCACTCTGCGTTGGATATGATATTGGTGTGGCCCTGATGGATTGTGTTGGATGTTATGTCAAGAGCATGGATTTGTGAGTGATAGCTTCCTCCAGAGAACAAATACGTGATTTTCTTCTCTAGTGTTTATATACATGCAGGTTAATTTATATATGCACATATACAGTACAAATACTCATTTGATATTACCTTGTACAATGTACATGACATGTACATTTTAGTAGATGAATTAACACAGATATTAAGGAAAAAACAGCTCGTGCATTGGAAATGAATGTCTTTGTATTTATTTGTACACTGAACACGACTGGGGGAGAGGCAAAGAGAAGGCCAATCTCAAAGTATCCCACTTAAGAATCTCACTTCCAAAGTGACAACCCTTGACATGATGACACCCATAGTTTCTTCATGTATTAACTGCAGAGTTTTACTGAAGAATGTTTTCTTGGTTCTTTTATTAGAAGTCAAATTAAATGTATAATCCAAACACTCTAATGGAAAAAATTAGTAATAGAAAATTGCAGTGTTGGAGCATATTCAGGCAGAGTTCACAGAATACATTCTGGATGTGAAAACTGTCCATTACATATGCAGGTCCACTTACAGAAAAAGCAGTTTAGTGGAAGACTTAGGATCTTTTTAATATTGTGAACTTTTTTTACATGCGTTAGCCCTCTCAAATGGCTATGACCTAATGGCTGCATTGTCAGCACTGTGAGAGAACCAGGAAGGAAAGCTGAAAGGAAAATCCCAGGGATACAGAAAAGACCCGTGTTCTGCCCATGTCCTTGTATCTGAGTATATTTAAATATGGTTTGATATTTATTCTTGCAGAGAATTTTACATAAGCAAGTGATGAAGGAAGTATTTTGATCTCAGATCCATGTACTTAAAATGGAATAAAATAAAAATATTAACTATGGGTGTCAGAGGCCCAGTGCTTTGAGTGTAAATCACAGGAGAGACCAAAACCAAGTAGAAAAATTGTAAGCAAAAAAAAAAAAAAAGGTTCATAGAGTGGACAGCTGGGTTTGATGGTCCTGCTGGCAACCATCATGGTATTCAAGGACGCATCGCCACAATTTTGCATGTAGCCAAAGTCTTGAATTGGAAGTAGGAGAGGACTGGGAGTTGAGTTGGTTTTTCTTAAGGAAAAAAGAATGATTTATAAGCTGACTAAACCTTTCACTTCTTCCCAGTATGCACTTGGTCTTTGGAGAGTAGTAAGATTATGTACATTTATGTTTCTTATTGCCTGTTTTTTTAAATGTTTAATTTTTTACATGAAGATATAGATCCAATTTTTATAGATGAAACCAGATCTGTTATGTTGAAGGAAATACGGAATAATGTGGTATGCTTTTCATATTTTTTGATTACTTGTTTGAAGTTTTGATTGTAGAAAAGATTTGTGCTTTAAGAGTTCTCATTTTTAAATAGCTTTTTAAAAAATAGATTACTGAAGTCTGATCTCTTAGCACTTTGACTTTTTTTGTTGTGAGTCGAATGCACTAATAATAGTTAGACTGCTTCTGCGAGCGCTGCCTCGTTTCTAATGCTTGATCCCTCGTCCTGACTTATTCATGATCTGCTTGATTGTTGCACTGTTTTCTGAAGACAAAAGAAGTCAGCTTGAGGTATTGGAGGGAATCTTTCCTTGGTTTCAAGCATGTAGGCGGTTATTCCTACTCCCCTCTTGCTTGGGATTGTCATAGAAATTCAGAACATTTCTCCAGGCTGGCATCCTGGCAAGTGGTAGGCTCATTCATTGAGTGAGCAGATGGTGGCTAGCATTCCTCTTCCACTCTCCTCCAGCTTCTTGGACAGTGCTCCTATTATCTTTCTCCTCTGGGTGTCAGAATATAATCTTTCCTTAAGTATATGAATATTCTCCTTTTCTCACGATAACCTGTCCTGGGACCCTATCAGCTCTTATCTTCCTTCCCTCTTAATGGACCAAAAGAGTTTGGTTGGTGTTAGCAGGCTGTAGTATTTTATTGTCAACTCAGGCAGTCAGTTCCCAAGGAATAGAAAAAGACTTTTAGAATGTTTTTACAAAGCACTGCAAAGCCCTTGACTGTACAAAAGCTGTATTGCTGCAAAGCTAAGTGTGACACTTCCTTAATGTATGTTTAATAAATCCAGATGTTAGCGTATGGTTGGTTAAGTTCTGCCTGTACCATGTAGAGCAGAGGGCAGTTTTCAAGATGAGGGTCACTTTCCTCAAATGGATGTATATACTGCCAGCGGTTTGTTAGATTTCTGTAATGCACTGGTCATCCCACCTTGTGATTTGTCCAAGCAGAAATGCAAGAAAATAAGCATTCAGGGGTCATTCATAAGAAATAGAAGATAAAGCGTAGTCCATCTGGGAAGACTTCTGTTAAACATACTGTTTTTCAAGAGACTAAGGAAAGATGGTACCATGCAGACTTCCATAGTTTTCCCTCAAATAGGCTCCCTTCTGTAGATCTCATTGCTTTTTCAGACTCTGGTAATAAGGGTAACTGGAAGCCCAGCTTCCTTTTATTCTTCTTGAATGCAGAGAAACCCATAGGAGCTTTTATTTGATAAAACTGATAAATATGTACAGGTAAATTAACACGAACCCAAGTGAATAATACTCTGGAGCATTCATAGTATTCAGATGTGGCTGAGGACACTTGTCTACAGAAAGCCTCACTTTACCTTCAGAGAGCAGACATGTTCATAACCTAAGCCCTGTCTTCCAAAAGCTGCTACCACATTATACCTAATATGCCATAGACCCTGTTTTCTGTAGCCCGTATATAATTTGGCAAGCTGCATCTAGGTTGTAGAAAAATCTTTAATATAACAGTGGGGAAACCTGAGCTAATTGGACACATCAGAGGATTACTTGGTTTATTTATGCAGTTGTATGTGAAGATTAAAACCTAACTTTAGCAGTTATTGCTCAGACTATATCGCGTCCTCAGTCAGGCTAGTCATGTTAGTGGGAGGAAAAGAATGTCGAACCTTTTTTAGTATTAACACAACACTTTTGGTTTTTAAATATAGGCTGAGCAGTTGGCTAGATTATTGGTTAATTGGAAAGGAGGCCCCATGCAATGTGACCATCCTTTAAACCTAGTCTCTTTTATGTAGGTTAACATAATTATTAGTTTTCTTCTAGGGATTAGAGTTGTTTTGCCCCCACTTATCAATTCAATATGTTCCCAGTGCCCCGAGTGAACAAAGTGAATTGGTAACTGAATTTGGCTGGCACCTTTCTGTCCTCTTGGCCCAGGTACACAGAGCCCTGATTGCCAAAAATAATGACCAAGTAGGAAATTTAGTGTGATATGGAAAGGATGACTGTTATGAGGACTGACTTGCTGTGGATTCTTTATAACGGTACTTTTTTTGGTATGAGTGAAAAGACTTGGAGGAAAGGTCATTTCTGAAATCAAAGCTTTGTCTGTTTGGGCCTAAATATTTTCTTTGCCTGGTCAAGCTGGCAAGATAAAGCATTTGCATTAAAAATCTTTAATAAATATAGCCTTTTGGAAGGCTGTCTGCTTCCCAGTAGCTTTGGTGGGATCACTCTTCTGGGAGAGGTTCAAGGGCAACCAAGAACAAGAAGCCAGAGGTTTTAATTAATCCTTGTTTGGGTGTAGTTTTCAGAAAAAGGAGAAAATCAGGGGAGGAAGGGAGGGGAGAGAGACTAGAACAACTTGTCTTGGTTACTTCATTAAAAGTTTTTTCATCTAACTTTTTGTCCCCCTTTTAAAAGGATGAGTCAGGAAACTGCAATCAATAGGGAAAAATCTAGGATAAAAGCTGTTCAGAATCGCAAAATGTAGGGATTTTCCCCCCAAGTCAGGTCCACATTCTTAAGTGTTAACTCTACTCACATGGTGCCTATTAACTCTTATAATTTATATTTCAAAAACTGCTATCATCTCTGCCTCCTGCCCACAGAACACTACACCATGTTTGTAGTCAGCTGGAAAATGGAGGCATATCCTATTATAAATGGTAGACTAGAACCAGGAAGAGTGTAGCTTTACATCCCAGAAACTTAACCTGATAAATCAGCCACACTGTTTTCAGGTGGGAATTAAAGAAGGGACACAGTTCATCTTTGGCACATTTGTAGTTCCCGCTTTGTCCATAGGCAAGAGCTTTCTTCAATTGTGCCGGGAGGAGTGGCCTGTACCATGACTGTTATTTAAAAAAAAAAAAAAGGAAAACATGCCAGCACTCTCCCTCTCCCCCTGTAGATTGTTCATTGAGACTGTTATTAAGCACACCCTTTGTAAAAACCAGCGTTTTTGCCAATGATCTACAGGTAACTTCTTGAGAACAGCTCTACTTCTCTCTCTTCACCTATCTACTTGTAATCTCATTTGAGGTATAAGCACTTTGTTCCTTATATACTGCAGGAAGAGATTTGGAGAAAGATGGTTAAACATTTTGCTATTGCAAGACTGACCACTGCTGAGAAATAGGCTGGATTTGAAAACAGAATTCACTTCAGTGGCTGCAGTTCAAAATGGACCCGTTTCTGGTGGCTTGTCTAAAGGCAATGAACTTTATACTGTAGACTCTATAAGGAGCCCATTTCACATGTAGTAGAAACAGGCTTTGCTTTAGGATTCTAGAAGATGAGGGGTAGGGGGTGCAGTGGAGAAACCAGGGGGCGGAGACAATGGCACACATTAATTTAGCCTTATGTGTAAAGATAACTTTTTTTTTCTGTGGATAAACACTTTTTAAAAGTTTAAAACCTGCCTTAGACTGGGGCTGTGGTTATTGCTACTGCCTGCAGTGGCTCCTGCGAGTGCAAATTTACCTACAGTTGGTCTCAAGGGCTAGCACTCCTCACAGCACTGCTGCTCCTTCTAAGAATTACATTGTGTGTTTCCCCTAAATCTTGTATATGTGGGCTTGATGTGGGGAGGGAAAAAGAAACTGTTTGTATAGTTTGAAATGGTTCTAAATGGTACTTCAAACCTTGATTATTCCTAAATAAAATACATAAAACCATTATCTCACATTCACAGATGTTTTTCTATGAAGGGAGTCCGAATTTTTAGTTAAGGTGGATGTGGACAGATGATCCAACCCAACCCACATCAACTCTGTTGTGCTGATTTCTGTGTGTAATTGAAACATTTGACTTTAGCCAAAGGCTTTGGAATTAGTTCTTAATAAACTAAGGCAAACTGTGCCAAGTCCATTAATAGCATCATGTAATTGACATGGAATAATGGCATATGGAAGCTGAAAGGGGCCTTGATTTAGTCCAAACCACTGCCTCCATGTTAACTTTTCCCAACCATACAGCTTTAGTAAATGCAGCCCAGGCAGATTTTGCCAATTCCCATAGTTTAAATAATTTTTTTTAAAAAAGGGAGTAAAATCCTATGTTTAAACATCATTTGCTAGACCTTCCATGTCTTTCCTTTCCAAAGGAAAGCCTTTATTCCATCAATATCCTAATGCCCTCATGCCAAGCTGAGTTGCCTTAATCACAAACTAGACATGAAATTGCTTTTGTTGAAAGACTAGAGATAGAGTAGTACATAAAAGTCCATTCCCTCTTTAATTCCTGTGTCAGAGAATGACTTCGCTTCATTCCTCTTCATATCGGTGCTGCAGGGGAAAGTCTTCCCTGCCCACCTGGAACCCTCCAAAGCATTTTTTATACCTCATGGTTGAAGAAGCTACAACAACCAAATGAGTCTTGCAATGAATAAAAACAGCAATAGTTGAAAGGGGAATGATATAACCACTCCAGAGCCAGTTTTCCATGGTATCCCAGGAGTCTGTGAAAATGTAGCTATTGCTTTAGGGAATAGATCCAGCTGAGTGTCTCTCATGAAAAGTGACCAAAGGATTCACTGAATTGGCTGAAATTATGAGTTCAGGTTGAGGATATCAGGTTTGTGTCCCACGTCTCCAGTATCGGTTGGGTCTATTTTAATTTTGCTAACCATGTTTGTCTGAAGTAATGTGGAGGTTATTATTGAATGAAAAGGTTCTTAAATTTTTAACTTAAAATTGAGACATTTTCTCTTTAGAAACAGCAAGACATTCTAGTAAAAGAGAAGTTATTCAAGTTCAACCATTACTTGAGAAGCTCAATGGAAATGACTTCATCTCATCCCTTTGACAAAATATGTACTATGAAGAAAGCTTGCTAATAAACTGAGGTATTTATTCATGAAAACTAAACTTGTCAGACTAAATGAACAAAGTACATTTTGTAATGAAGTAGATTTGACAATGGTTTGTGCCACTGTCCATCCTCACCATTTAGTAATCAAGAAAAGTTCTCTCATGACATCAAGATGTTACCATTTTTTAATACTAAAAACCAAAATTGATAGAATGGAAAAAGGAATCAAGGAAGTTTAAAACCCAAAGCTGATTCCAATGGGAACTGACTCCCATAAAGTAATGCATACTATGAGGTTGGATTATGTTGCCATAAGGTGGCCTGGGCCTTTTTTTATGGGAACAATGAGAAGGATCATTTTTCCTGATGCCTACGTAGTTATTTAATGCTCTTGGGAGGTAACATCAGGTATGAAGTTTTTTGTATTAAATCCCACCTATGAACAACTAAGAGTACTCTTCTACTTTGAGTGGGCTGGACCATGTTAGCATATACTTTCTAATAGAGCCCTGGAGGAAAAATAAAGGAAAGGGCTGTCACACAGATGCCCAAGGTCTTCCTCATGCTTTCAGCTCAGTGATTTAAGTACTCTAAGTAACTTTTTTCCACATCTCTGCAAAGCAATGCTCCTCACGATCCTTGACGGTACAATTTCAGTACTTTTTTTTTTGGTTTTGTTTTGGAATAAAACAGGTGGTGGTGGCATTAAGAACCAACCGAGTATATACTTTTGAGTTTCAATAAAACTTACTTGCAAAACAGACATTTTCTTTTAAATGGTCTTTTGGGCTGGCATTTTATATAGCCTGGGCTGCAAATTGTTTTTCCTTATAGTACCAATCTTTATGCCACCTCTCATTGACTATAATAAAAAATATCATCTCTTTAGACATTCCCTATTCATGGAGAATATGTATGCCTTGGGCTTTAGGAATTCATTCTACATTGACTATCTGAAATCAGCATCAGGCTGTCTAGATTTATATGTAAACTGCTGAAATGTGAGTTTGAAATGGGAGATAGTTTATACGAAATACTTGCTCAGCAGCAGGCTGGCCAGGGATAGATAGGTCTGCTTTCAGAGCAGCTTGGGGCCTTCTGAGGACAGGCTTGGGGGGAACAGAGGAGGTGACATGAGTTTATTAAACTTCTTTGTAAACTGACAGAGTTTTGGGTTACTGGCCTTATGGGAAAAGCTTGTCTGAATGGAAGTTTTGAAACAAGGAATTGGAACCTTCTCTGCTTATTAAATGCTGTCTCTCCCCACCCCTTAAGGGAGATGATAGAAACAATCAGGCCAAAAGAAGCTGTAGTATTAGGTCTTTGATAATACAGGGTATCCCAAAAGTCTTAGTGCCATCGTACTGCCAAAGCTTTTGGGATGCTCTGTATTTCCAATTTATCTGCTAACATCATCTTTGCTTACTTCATAGGCTTAGTATATAGGTGACTAAGTGCTAATTATTCCCAACCTCTCCCCCCACCCTGCCCCCATAAAGAATACACCAATTAAGGGGGGGGGGGAATCACATGAAGCCTTTTTATTTGGCAGTCAGGTCTTGAGGGCCCAAAACTGGGGGTGGCAGGTTTGCCTGTGCTGAAGGAAGGCAGCTGAGGGCCAGCTCCCTGTGAGCCCCAGCCCCAGGGTGGGCACTGCTTTGTCATGCCCAGGACATGAGACACAAGTTGTAGGTTCTATAGTGTCTATTCTTCCAGATAAGTTAGGTCTGAGGGAAGGCTTTCACCTTGGGACCAGAAGACCAGTCATTCTAGGTAGGTACAAAAACCATGTAGTATCCAAGCTGCAAGTTCAATCTCATAGATGTCTTCCTGACCATTCAACATCAGACAGGGATTTCCCAATGTTCTCCCCCTTGCCCCTGATGAATACAACTCCTTATTCCCTTTTCATGCCTAAAAAACTTAACAAGTCCTAAAATGTGCCCTCTCTTTCCCTTAAAAAAAAAATTAAAAAGTCAGCTATTCTCCTCCCCAGCCTCTGCTGGCACTAACACTGACTAAGTCACTGCTTGAATGTCCAGCAACCAGCCACCTCTGAGCATCTCAGCTAGTGCAAGGCTCAGCTCAGGAAGCTGCACGTGGGTGGCTGGCAGTGGACCTTTTTTTTAAAATGCCACCTGGGGGGTTTACCTGTGATGACAGGAACAGTCTGGGGAGGAGTAAATAACTTAGTTACAATACAATTCAGAAGAAAAAAATAATACTGCTGCTTGTAACATGTTTTAACTTCAGGAGAGCATTCCATCCTGAAAGAGGGTTAGTGTTCCAGGGCCATATTGCTATGTCTGCAATACTGCCTTTCTTGCCCTACTCACCAAGTAAAATACTCAGCACAGACACCCCTGTGGGGTTTCAGGTCTGACTGATGAGGCGACCATCAAGCTGGGGCCTAGATCAGCCAAGGGACAAACCACTCAGGAACATTAGCCCTCTCACAATGTTCACTTGTGGTTTTAAAGCTACAGGAGGATGTAAACTTTGTTTTGGGGAGTTCGTCTTCGTAGATCCCTTAGGGAAACGGCAAAGACAGCAGTCAGCCCCTTGGTCATTCTCAGGAATCTGTCCATAGCTCCTCAGAGCCCCATGCACTCTGTTAGGTGGGGTGGGTGACTGACAAGCCCAACTCTCCCTGTGAGTAAGGAAGCTGGGTCAAGGGCCCTGTCCTTTCCAGGAGAGGTGAGATGAGAGCACCAGTCTCTGGGGAGTTGGGACAAGATGTTTGTGCTCAATGCCAGGCATGGTATACAGTCTTCTTGCCTTTACCCTGGACAAGAGTGAACAGATTCAGGACAGTAAAACAGCTGAACAATGGCTTGGTTTTTGTGTAACATAGCTCTACTGGAACATCAGGCTGCAGATAGAGAACCCAGGAGGGCTGCCTGAAGGAAGGGCCAGAGCAGTGTTGTCTCCATAGAAACCAGTTCACAGAATTCCACAAGGCATCTGCTGCTAAAACCCACGTGATTCTCAAAGGCCAGTGCGGTTGAGTCTAGAGGCGGTTGTCTCCATTGATACGAGTTCTCCGAAGTGCCCTAGAGGGAAAGAAGCAAAGGTCTTGATTGGGACAGAGTGGCCCCTGAGGTGAAGTTGCCCCCTAAGGGATCTGCTAAGGGCAGACAAGAGCTAAAGATGCAGATGTAAGAAAACTCATTCCCGGGAAGAAAAACCGAACAGTTGAGAAAGGCATAAATACTAGAGCAGAGTCCCACTGGAGGCTTGGACTAAAACCCTGAGTGGTATAGTAGTAGCAAGGACACCGGATTTTGCTTCACCCACTTAAAATCAGAGTGACCCAAGCAAGCCATCTAATTTCTGTATAAGGTTGGACTAAGTCGCGCGCAGCTTCTGATACAGAGTAAGTGCTCAATAAATGCTTGTTGGCTTGGCCCGATCCTAAAGATCCCTCCCTGCTAGTTCTAGTTCTAGCATCTTGACTTGTGGGACCTGAGGTAGTGCTCTGCCAAAAAATGACATAGTCATTAGACATGGCTGCTCTAACTGGCTGATTATTTGAATAACAGGTTCACCATCACCCTAAGCTCTACTCTCAGATCTTTTTGAGTATAAACCGTGAGTACATAGTGACCTGGGCTGTAAGCACAGGCAAATACATATGTGTACTCTGGGACAGCTCAGTTTTAGCAAAAAGGTAGATGGTTATGTACTGGCATGTGGCCCACATCCTGCCCACCTTGAATGAAATCTGGGTCAAGGGCTGCTCCTGAACATTTAAGCTGCAGCCAGTGCCCTCTGAGCTGCATGATGCTGCCTTGGCTCACTCTGTCCAAACCTTTGCAAATGGTGAAAGGGACTTATTGGGAAACCTGGAACCAGAAAAGCCAGGCCAAAGCCTGGCAGCCCTGTGAACCTCCCAGTGAATGCCCTGGCCACATTCTTGCCTCTTCCTGCCAGCCCCAGGAGAAGGTGGGAAGGAAGGAAAGAAGAAGTATGTTGTGTCACCTTCGTTCTCGGCTGTCAAAGTGGTCTGCTAGGTGCTCCTGGGAGATGCGGAAGTCCTCAAACGGCTGCTGATAGCGGGCTTCAAAGGAGCCCTCTCGGGCTCGTCCATGGAGCAGCTGGCCTGAAGATTCAGATCCCCGTTCCCGGAATGATGAGCTACCAAAGGGGCTGACTTCACCATTCTCCTGCTTTAGGAAAAACACCCCACGCACAACCTGCTGTGGCCTCTGCATCGGCCCTCACCCGCAATCTCCTCAGTGAAAACCCTCTAATAAGAGCCAGATATGTTCTTAGGCCCAAGCTGTCCCCACATCGAGCAGCAACATTTAGATCTCTTTGGCCCTCCCCACTCGGGCATTCTCTTTCCTCCCTTTGATACCCCCTAGTATCTTTAAGGCCCCTTCTACAGCTCCTCCTGACCCAAGTAGCCTCAGTTGGGCAGCAAGTACCTTGGCAGGAAATATATCTATTTTGATAAGCAGAGAGGCCAACTCCAAGTCCTCACTGTAGTTATTCTTCAAAGGCACCGCTCTGTATCCTGAAACCAATGAAGATACCACCCACCCCAAGCCACAAGTGAGTTTGCCATAGGCACTGGATTCTAGGTGTCCGGGCTTACCTTCCTCTCCTCACCCCCTCCCTTTACACTGAGCTGCATGACGAGGCCTTGGCTTGCTCTGCCCAAGCCTTTGCAACTAGAAGAAGAGAACTCTCCTTACCCTGTTCACTCCATGACCCTTTCCCTAGCTCCTCCCCACAACTTCAGCTCAGTGGTCAAAGAGGAAAACCAAACGGTTAATTTCTCTGAAAGCATCAATGACATCCCAGGCACTCGCCCTCTCGGGGGTATCTGCTCATATTTATACAGCACTATCTGCGGTTGTAATACTAATGCCTCATTATGCTCAGCATCTCAAAAGAACTGGCAGCCAAAAAAGAATCAAACATTTACTGAGCCAACTTCTAAGGTCGCTGCGCTAGGCAGAGCTTCTTAAACTATGGGGCACAGCCCCATAAATTTGGCAAGAGTAAAAGGTCTCTCAGCGCACAACGACTAAAAATTAATTCCAAATCAAACGCATGATGAATCCAAGGTGTTTCTGGCAGTGGTTGCCCATGTTGCATGGGGCAACTTCATTGCGGCCTTCGTTCTGAGCACATAGCAGGCACCCTCTGTCCTACTCATGCCCTCGGGCCAAGCAACGCCCACAAATGCTGCCAAAACATTTAAGAAGTCCTGTGCTAGGTGATGACCCAAAAGGATGAAGTTCTGATGGTGAGATCTCAGGCTCAGGCTCCATAATGAAGCCAAATAGGGAGATATTTGGGGGTCTGAGGGGCCTTCTCAGGACCCATCCTATCATAGGCATTGCCTGAGTGACCGGACTGAGGACTGTGGCTGGGCCATACCTTGGCACGATGACACCCACCTGGCCTGGCTGGTCCACCTTTGGAAGTGGATGTTAGAAAACATTATGTGGATACTACACCTACCTATGGTGTGGGAGGTTTCCCTAAAGAGCAAAACGGAGTTAGGCCATGTTTTCACAAACTTCTCTGTGGGCTAAATGACTGTCCTTGTGACTTTGTCATTAGGAGAGAGAAAAGAGAATCTTATGGGTCCTTAAAGGTTCCCTGCATAGGCCAGCTGCAGGCATCCCCAGCCCTGCACCCTGCCCTTACCTGTCTTTAGGCCTTTCACCAGGAAGGTGGCCTGAGCCAAGAAATTCTGGTCACTAAACATATCTTCTTCATATACCACAAAGCGCAGGAAGGCAAACTCAGGGTTACTAATCTGGAAGTGGAAGGGCTTTGCTGGCCATACGGGGTTCAGGCCATTGTCCACTGTAAAGCAGAGAAAGCAGGAAACAGTAATCAGCATTCTCCATCTGGCTCCTGGGGCACCCCCAGCCCCATGACCCCCATTGCATGGGAGGAGAAGCAGGATGTTGAAGGAAAAGGTCCTAGGGCTAAGGGATTCAGACCACCCTGGGAACCCCCTTTTCTGAGACCACTCTCCAACATGCAGGAGTGACAGGGCTAAACTTTGGGACCAGAGGGAAGAGGATCAAACTTTGTTTTGGGGCAGGTAGACATCTCCCCCTCTCTCTCGAGCTAACTTGTGCCCACAGTGTTTGGGAAATTGGGGGGAAGGGAAAAGAAACAAAGTACGGTGGGTGGGAGGTGAGGGGAAGAGACTCTAGGTTTTCACAAGCTCTTTCTTTGGCTAGAGAGACTCAATACTACAACTCTCCCTTGAGAGGCACACACATACAAACACAGAAAATGCCAGCAAGTAGTGAGACTGTCCAACAATACCGTGGCCCTGAGCTGGCCCTTGTGGGCCATGACAAAGCCACCCAAACAGTGCCCAGGTCATCAGTGAGGAAGATGGTGGGAGGTGCTGGGTCAGGGTGTGGCCTGGGGTGCCACCCCACCCCACCTGTCCCACCTGGGCCTCACCCACAAATTCTGTCTTGTGCTTCATGTTGTCGTAATCAGCCCCGGCTACCTCAATCTCCACGAAAGGACACACGATGCCACGACCATTCTTGGGAAGATGCCGGGCCCCCAGGACCTAGGCAGGGCAGAGATGGTTGTCTCCACTCCCTACATAGATACACACACCCTCTCCCATCCCCTACGCGCTGGTGCCCCTCTCAGGTTAGAGGGTACACTTGGCCAGGCTCTGCTATGACTCCAAAGCTGGCAGCCACCTCCCCTGCCCCTGTACCTGCACCGCCCCAGGATGAACAAATGTTAAACTCTAAGCACAGCAGGGCAACACTGCCCACCTCAAACCCAGACAGGCCAAGCCCCAAGAGAGAGGCCGGCCGGGCATCAGTGATGCACTCCTGAGCCTTGGGGCCCAGCTTGGGTAGGTCCAAATGTGCCAGGTGGGGAGGCCAGATTGGTGGAGACAAGACGCCCTCTGCTGGGGCCTAGTGAAGCTGCAGCTCTAAGCCCATGGTTGTCTGGTACTCGTGGGCCTCTACTCAGTCATGTCTCTTCTAGGTCCTCTGACTCTCTCTGGGTGAAGATCACAGTTTACAGACTTTCCCCATCTGAGCCCTTCACCGTGCTCAACTAACGGCAGATGTTTCTCCTCCCCCACCCCCCCCATCACTAAAGAGGTTCCTTGCCCTGAATGGCTCTGCTCCATTGTCCCTCACGAGGCCCAACAGGACCTTCTACAGCCCCATGATGATTTATTCTGAGAAGGAAGCCTGCTGCCTGGACAGCACCTCAGCACTAGACAATGTTCACATCGGGTCCATGAGGCCTGTATCATTTATTCACTTGAAAATCTCCTGAAGTGCCCACAGGGACAGATTGGGAATGCATAATTACAGAAGGGATGCCTTCTGGGATTGGAAGCACAGGTTCAGAGGCATATGTCATCTAGGGCACGTCTTCACAAATCTCCAGGACTGCTCTGTGCCAGGAAGCATCTCAGAGCCCACCTGGCGAGGCACACACCCTCTCACACAAAGAGATGGATTCCCAGGAGGCCCAGCATCCAGTCCATCTTCGACACCTACCACCCTCCTGGGGGCCTGCAACCAACCTGATGGCTACCTCCTCCCCTGCACACCTGTACCATGGAAGGACATAGCAAGTATGGCCATGCCACACAACGGAACAGCAAAAAGAGCACTGAATTTAGAGCTCAAGTCCCATCTCTGCTACTTGTAATCTGTGTGACCTTGGGCAAGTAAATTCAGCCTTCCCTGTCTCATTCTCCTTATCTGTAAAAAAAGGAAGTTGGACTTGACTTTTCACATTCCTTCTAGCCCTCAATCGATGACCCTGTAACCTCACCAACCCTACAAGACAGTGGCAGCGCTACAGCTAATGCTGGACTTTAGATAGCATCCCAATTCTCAGCCCTCAGAAGGTGAGAGCTATGCGGTCTGTGTGACCGCAGGGAAGTTAACCTTTCTAAGCCTGGTTTCCTCTGCGGTAAAATGGGGTAATGCTTGTACCACCTCACAGAAAAGTTGTGAGGAAGGCACTTTGTAAAACACCACAGAAATAGGAGTTGTGATTATTATTGTGCATGGCACCCATCGAGATAGGATTCAAATTCCATAGCTCAGCTCAGTTTCCTGCCACTGTCTATATTAGCTGTCCCCTTCTCCTGACCTCCTGCTGAGACTTACCAGACTCCCTGCTCCAAGCCTTGTCTGTTGTATTTCCATCTACAGCCCACAGGGTGACAGACACAACATAGTAGAGCCCATTCACTCCTCCAACTCTTTGTGGGCCCAAGACAGGTTCCAAAAATCACATCCCTGGGTTAGCCAGGCCTTTTCCAATGGGCAAGCAGCATGGTCCAATGTGGGGTAGGCCTAGGGTATTGACCAACTGCCCCCTGCCTTGTTACACCCTCCTTCATCTTCCAGAAACAACTAAAGTTGGCCGACTGTGGGCCTGGACCCCATTCTTGCCCTCAGTGGTCTTTGCTGTAGTATAATGATGGCAATGGTGCCTCTGTAGCCACCCCCACCAGCCCCCCGCCAAAAGCTTACTAGGTCTGCCCACCTCAATGCAGACTGCACACGGCTCTATCCCACGCAAGCTGCACTTGTCAAAGGGATCGAAGACTTCATCTCTCATGTTGCCTGGCTGCATCACATACCCACAGCGCCCACTCGACATGAACAAGGCCTGGTTCATCTGCATGGGTTTATCTAGAAGAAATTAAGTTGTAGTGAACTCAAATTACCTTTGAACCCCTCGGTTCAGGCAAATGACCCAGATCTTTGGGGAGTTGGCGGAAATGAAGCAAAACCCCTAAGCCCACCCTCACACCCCATGGAAGTTACAGTTCTCAAGACAGAACTCTGAAAACACCCCCTCACCTGGAGTCTGGAAGTTGAGGGCTACAAGCTGGCTGCCACAAATCCACATGGGCAGAGGGTCATAGTTGGAGGAGTCCAGCCGTTGGCCTTTGGGGTAGATGCGTGACAGCTGAAGCCGATTATACTGCAAGAATTTCTTGCCTTTGGTCTTATTCACATATTTCTCAGCCTTGGTCTCAGGGAAGGATGACATGTCTCGGTAACAGGCCCGCTCAGTGCCAATCTCTGGGAACGTGTGAGGAAGAAGTCACTGACTCGGCCATTAGGCTCTCGCCAACCCAGGCCATAGACAAAGAGAAACCGTTACAGCCAAGACCTGCTCCCTCGACCCCTGCCAGCCATGCTGGGGCAGAGCCTCTGGCTCAGGGCCATCACCTGCCCCTAACATTCCTACTGCACAGTCACAAGCGCCAACAGTCACAATCCAGACACGTATCACACATGCACCTTCAGACTGGCTATATCCACACACCAACAGTCACCCACGTAGGCTCCAGTCTGGCCTTTGCCTCGTTCCCTCCCTTACTCACTATCCTCATCGAAGGGGACAGGCCGACAGTAGATGACAAGTTCAGACAGCTCCAAGGCAATTTTCTTCCTTCGTTCCATCATCTTTCCTTCTGTGAGCTGCAGAGCAGAGAGAGGTACATTAGGTCCCCTGGCTCTGACCCAGTGTGAAGAGGACATGACCTAACACTAACAGGCCAGGGCCGGCCCTCCAAATACTCTATCCCTTCAGGGAAGAGCCCAAGAGCACATTCTCTAAACTCTCCCAGGGCCCAATGCTTTCATCTGCTCACCCCTCCTTACATCCTTGCCTTCTCCCCAACCCTTAAAAGGTGTGAGGGAGAATGAGTGTCTGGCCTGCCAGCTGTCACCAGGGCCCATGCAATAACTCCCCACCTAGCAGCCATTCCATACGCCCCACCCCAGTCCATCCCAGGAGGGACCCTCACCCGGGCATCCGCAGTCTGGGCCACCTCTCGGATCTTTTTCACCCAGTCTTGCAGGTCCTCCTGTGAATCAGCAGCCACATCCAGGGACCAATGTGCAATGGAAGCCATGCTGATTGAGAACACAAACAGCCGGTTGTTCTTCCCTTCTGGGCGGATAGCTGCAAGGCAAAAGCCCAACAAAAGTCAGAGGCTGGAAAATGCCCGGCCTCTCTCCCAAGCTCCCTCCCCCTTCAAAACAGACACTTAGAAGTCTAGGAGACACACACAGACCAGAAGCTACACAGCAACCCTGAGTCAAGCCTAAAGCAGAGGGGGCTGGTCCAGGACAAGCATGCTTAAGGCCCAGGGCTCACCAATCTGACAGGCCGGCACATCCAGGACTCCACGGAGCAGATCTCCCAGGGGGCTGTTCTCATCCAGCTGCTGTACAGAGCAAAGCTACAGTGACCATCAGTTTGTCAACACTCATGTACTACTGCATGTGTATGAACACATTATGGGTCAAGCGTGACCTTCTGACCAAAAACCCCCTGCTAACGGGGAAACGCTCTTCTCCAGGGGGTGGTGGGGCTGTACGTGCATACAGGGCCCTCCATGGTCTCACCTCCCTCTCAGGCTCTAGAGCAGCAGGACTGGCCATTTCTTCCACGTAGTTGGATGGGAACCAGAGCTGCTTCTTCCCTCCATAGTCTCCCCTCCACCTGCAAGACAGACAGCACACCTGAGACCCCGGAGCATGGGACCCAGACCACAAGAGACAGGTGTACGTGTTGGATGGATGAATGGCCACCCTAGCCACCTCCCCTAGCTCCCCTTCCCATGCCCAGTGACGATTCTGCCCTGTACAGAATGCCAGCACCAAGCTGGGGGGACTGGTATATTCTTAAGGACATATGTTCACTCGGGCACCATCACACAGGCAAGAGTCTCGACCTACACGACCACACAGATCCCAAATTCTCACTGCCTTCTCAATTGTGGGACCAATTCTGAGCCTTCTGGGAACCCACCACTTCGTCAGACCTTCCCACTGTCTTAGTCCAAGAGGGTGGGGTAGAGGTCACCCAGCTTAGGCTGGTGTGGGGTTGGAAGCTCCCCCAAAGAAGTGCCTCAGACAGCGCCGACTCACCAGCCTCCCTCCTGCTTTTCCACATTCTGGATGATGGCGCTCTTCGTAAAGGTCAGCTCATCTTCCCGCTGTGCCTTGTAGTCAAAGAGGGCTTTGACTGCACACTGGGGAGACAGTGGGGCTGGTCAAAAGGGGGAGGGGACAGGGACCCTGCCCCTAACAAGCCCTGGTAGAGAGAGCGGTATCTGTGTTCAGAAAACGCATCCTAGGATTGCCGAGGTGGGGAGGGGTGTGATGGCCTCAATCTTAGGGCACTGACACAGTTCCACGTTATTAAAACTTCAGGGAAAAAGCTGAGCTGAGCTGGGCTGGGCTGAAAGTTCAGAGGGTTTCCCATAATGAACTTTGTACACAGCTCTGCACTGTCCATGATGTAAGGGAGGTGGCCTGGAGAGTAGATGGCCTAGCCCCATGCTGCTGTCCCAAGATTTAAAGCCACATGAGAGAGATGTGAAAGGTCATGTGTTCACCCTCCTCATTTTACAAATAATGCAGAGCTGCAAGGGACCTTAGGCCATGTGGTCCAAACCTCTCAATTTACAGAGGAGGAAACTGAGACCCAGAGAGAGAAAGGCCTTGTCAGGACTTTATGGGTAGCAGAGCAGACTGGTCAAGCCGAGGTCTTGTCTCCAAATTCCATGCTGTTGTCACTCTAGCCAGGGGACAGTGCTGACAGACTCACTGTTCATCTGGTCCCTCCTCCACATGTGGGAGCTATCACCCACATGTATATGTGCATGCATACCCAGATACATCCGTGTGTGCCCACAAACATGCATAAATCCATGTAGATAAGAATATCTCCATTATCATCTATTTTATGTGCAAAGGTCCCTTCCAGCTCCAATAGCCTAGGAGAGGTAGGGATATGTAAAGGAAACAACACTGATTTGGAGGCAGGGAGTCCAGATTCTGCTGCTTATTACCTGTGTGACCTTGGGCAAATCCCTTTACCTCTCTAGGCCTATATCTTCTTCTGTTAAAAAAAAATGAGGAATTTGGTCTATCTCACTTCCTTACACTATTAGATGTGTCCTGTTTTGATTGGCACATGTCACAATTTAAAGCACTTGGGCAGAAATTGGGGCTGAGATGTCTGAGCCCTGCCTGCCCAGTTAGAGGACCCTGGCACTTTTGGGGCCTTTAGGGGCACCTGAGCGCTCCATCAGCCCTGGGGGAAGGAAACCAAGCTCCGAGAGTTACGTGCTCAGGGCATGGCCAGGGAAGATCCTCAGCCCTGGAAGGTGACAGTACCTCAGAGCCAGAAGGGGCTTCTCACTTACCTAACCCTCATCAGAACAAGAACCCCCTTTTACAGCCACCCTGAAATACTGTCTTCTGGCCTCCCAGGAACACCTCTGCTCAGTGCTGAGCTGCCAGCATCCCTTCCAAGGAGAGGATGCTGAATACTGACTACAAGTCTTCAATCTCCTCCTCCAACCTGGGAGTTCAGGTCAGGTACGGGGCAGGAGGACGGGGGGTGGGGGAGGGATCCGAGACATCCACCCTGCGGGAAATCTCCCCAATCATGTCTCACCCCCGAGACAGAGCCCAAAGAGAGGCAGCCACAAGACCCCAGACTAGCACCGTCCCGGGGGGCCAAGGGGGTCTTTAGAAGGGGTTCCCAGTGCCTAGGAGGAGCCTGTATGAGCAGTAAGTGGCCATGGGGCGTGATGTCACAGCGGTAGCATCTAATGAACATAGCTAAGTGCTAATAGAGTGGGTTCAGGTTTACAAAGCTGTGTTGTCTCATTTGATTATCACAACAACCCTGTGAGGCTGGTGCTATTATCCTGATTTTACAGATGAGGAAACTGAGGTTGAGAGAAACTGACTCGTCCACACAGCCATGTGCTTAGGGAAAAATCTGAACATGAGTCTATCTTACTGAAGTCTAGCGCTTGACCCCCTGCGCCACCTAGAGACCTTTACCTTAAAAGTTGGCATGGGGTTTGCCTCCACGTAGAAACCTGGATTCCGTCCTTCATACAGGGCTCCGTAGTCTGGCTCCTAAAAAGAATGTGACTTCCTATCAGAGGCAGCAGGCATCTCTGGCCTCCTCTTGCTTCTCCGGCCGGAGGGACATATGACCCCCTTCTTTAAACTCCCAATTCCCTGGGTTTCCCTGATGCCATACTCTCCTTTCTCTCTATCTACTGGATCTTGGTCTCTCACCCCATTTCCTCATCTTTCTCCCGCTTCCTCAAGAGTCATTTCCCTCAGCCCTGTCTTTGGTCTTCTCTCGACACCATCTCCCTCCCCTGACCATTTCATTCATTTCCATGACTTCCACGCTCAATGCAAGTGCCTCCCAAATCTCTGCCCCCAGCCCTGAATCCAGAGATGCCTTGCTGACTAGTAGTGAGATAGAATCTGGAGATCCTGCCACACCTCAAAATCAGCGCGTCCAACACGAAACTCACCGTTTTCTCCCCCAAACCTGCCTTCCCTCCGACGTCTTCTGTTTCTGTCGATGGTACAAGTACTACCGTGTTCCTGTTCTCTCAGGTTTGAAACCTTGGTGTCGTCTCAAGAATTCTCCGTCTTCTTACTACCCCCCAAATTAATTCTGCCTCTGCCCCTTCTTCTCCACTCCTAACTGCCTCGTAGTCTGGACTGTTTGTAAGTCCTGCCCTCCCCTTCGTCACCAATCCAAGCCCGCCTAACCCTGCTCAAGCCCTGCTGTCTCTCCAGGGGCCTTCTTCTTGCTCCCTGCCAGTCTTGGCCTCTCCCACACCTCACTAGACACCCAAAATCACCTACTGCATCTGATACTTTTTTTAAAAAAATGTTTTAAATTACCTCTTAAGTTGCAGACTGTCTCCCTAACCAAGGCTTCTTATATCCCCCAGGCGCTGCGCTTCCAGATTCCCAGGCTTCTCTCCGAGCTCTGGTCTACCTCCCCACCCGTCACCCGCGAGTTCTCCCGAGCCTCCCAGGTGCGCCGCTCTCACCGCTGTGCCAATCTTCTCGAGCGCCTCCTCGTTGATGGGGTACCGCAGCTTCATCTTTCGGTACAGCGGATGCTTCTCATAGTAGCTGATGAGGTCTACGAGGCTGTCGAACTCGGAGTTCCCCAGCATCACCGTCTGCCCCTCCTGCTGCACCCGGCAATGTTTGATCTTTCCCTCTGCCCTGAGGGGTCAGTCAGACGACAGATCAAACTCTCAGCAGACTCTTCCAGGAGGTCGCTTCCCCAGCTCCCAGCTCTGCACCATCAGACGGGGCGTGCGTGCTCCCATCTCCAGGCCTGGAACGTCCTCTGTCCTCACCTCGGCCTCACAGCCCCTCTCCTCCTTCAAGTCAGAGGTCAAGCAGCCCCTTCTACACGAAGCTTGTCCTGATGCCTCCAAACGCTACGGATATTTATTCTCTACCTATGCCATACATGCGCATAATTGTACTTGCTTTCTAACTCATTCGAATGTAAGCTGCTTGAGATTAGGAATTAGTATTTCATTTTTTAAGTTTTCTATTGCGGCCGCTAGGTGGCGCAGTGAGTAGAGCGCCAGCCCCAGAGTCAGGAGACCTGAGTTCAAAAGCGGCCTCAGACACTTGACACACTTACTAGCTGTGTGACCTTGGGCAAGTCACTTAACTCCAATTGCCCTGCCTTCCCACCCCACCCCCCCCGCCGGAAAAAAATAAAAATGAAATTTATATCCTGGCAGTTAGGTGACACAGTGGATAGAGCACCAGCCCTGGAGTCAGGAGGACCTGAGTTCAAATCCAGCCTCATTTACTAGCTGTGTGACTCTAGGCAAGTCACTTAATCCCAACTGCCTTCCCCCAAAAAATAAGTAAAAATGTGCTGATCCACTAACACTTAGTGCTTAACAAATGATGGCTGAGTGACTGACTGGACAGGGCCCAGGACCAACCCTCCCCTGGCCCTGCAGTCACAGACAAGGCTAAGACAAGTCTCTCGTCAGTCCTACCCTCACCCGTGACCCACGCAGAAACACAATTCCAGGGCAATACCTCATGGTCACTTCCTCTCCCACCTCCCACCTCCCTCTGTGATAGTCTCTCTGGCCCCAGGCACCTTTCCCCATACCCCTGCAGCCCTCTCACCGGAAGGAGATGGCATAGGAGTTGGGTTCACTCCGCTTTCGCACGAGGAAGGCCCCGTCCCGGGGTACACGCATCAACATGTGCTCTGCCTGGGCTCGGGTCAGACTTGCATGGTACCACCTGCAGGCAGATCCCCAGGGTTACTGCACTCCACTGTCCACTGACAGAAGGTCCCAGATCCCTAGCACGACACTCCCCCCGGGCCTTTTAAAATATCATTATGCCCCACAGAGCCCTAGGCCCCTCCAACTGTCCTCTTTCCCACTTAACTGCCCCTTACTCTTTGCTCTCATGGGCATTAGTCTGAGGCACTGGCTCCGTAAGGCGCATCTCGAACTCGTTGCATCGCAGTGGCACCTGCTGGTAGTGGGTGATGAGGTCATAGAGTGAGTCAAATACTAGGTTGTCCGTCAGGAAGAATTTGGGGCTGCCGGCGTCCTGGCGTGAGTGAATCCGGCAATGCTGGACCTTCCCATTCCGCCTGAAGGTGGGGGAGAGGAGAGAGTATTTGTGATGCCCCAAACCCAAGTGGCTGAAGCCCAAAGGCATCCACAGGTGTCTGGCTTTAGACTCAGAAGGACATGGGGGCCCTTTAGGAGATTCTGCTCATACTTACTTTCCTTCAGCCCTTGGCCTTATCTATCACAGGATGCCAGAATCCTGAGGCCTCAGGGAAAAAGATGCTGGGGGGAGGGCTCTGAGATGGAACATGTATAGATCAAGCGCTTCTCATCTACAAAGGGCCCTCGACAGAGCTCTGTGTCCTGTGCTCCTATCAGACTGAGCTCTAAGGGAGAGACTTCATGGAGGGCAGGAAGAGGGGGAAGGGATGTTCCCATCCTGCAGGGAAACCGAGGCCACAGGTACCAATGCGGGACCTTACCAGAAGGAGAGCGTGTAGTCCCCAACGAAGGTCTCGCTCTCTCGAACCAGAAAGGAACCATCGGGGGCCCCGGTCTCGATGCAGTATTCGGTAAGTAGCCGTTCGGCAATGTGCCGCCCATCCCGACCAGCCCCGAGCTTCCCGTGGAACCACTTCTCACTGGAGTGGAGCTCTGCACTGCTACTCACCTGGGGGAGGGAGACTTCATCACTAATGCCTCCCTCTCTGGCTCGTTTCATCATCTGGGATCTCAGCTTCCACCTTCTATCCCATTCCCATCTCCAGCCCTCCGGGCCCCAGCTCCATCATCACCTCCTTTGGCTCCTCCTCCTCATCATTGCCTTGGTCACTGTTTGTCTCCTCCGAGTAATAAATTTTGCTGCTGGTCAGTACAAAATAGTGCGGGTACCACTCCTGAGGGTCATAGGACAAGGTCACAAAGGGCCTCTCACTGCCGCCATGACTCCCGCCCAGCTCCTCCAAGACCCCCAGCTCCTTTCAGGCCTCCTTGCCCAAGGTTGTACAGATATTAAGTAGCAGAGCTTAGATTTAAACCTACTTCCTGTGACTACAAATTAACTACCCTCCTGGCCCATTCTCCTTCCCTCGGCCCCGGCCCAGCCCTCACATGGTTAATGGGGTCTTCCAAGTAGAGGATGCCATTCTTGATGGAATTGCTGATGTCGTTCTCTGAATACATCACCGAGGTGGGCACCTCCTCGTACGCACTGCCCTCAGCCAGCTTCTTGTGCTGCCGGAAGGGAGTCGGGGGTCCTTGCTCAGTCCCAACATGCCCAATCTGACCTCTGCCCTTCTGATAGATTCGCTAGGAAACCTCCACCTGCTAGGCCAAAAGTCCCCTACAGACAAGAGGGGACTGACCTGTCCAGATAGGGCCCGGCTCCTCTGCCTGCCCATAGCTCTGCAAAGATCACCCAGGGCCCCATCGAGTCCACCCCTGTCCAGGCTCAACCTCTTAACTCTGGCTGGGGCAATGGGAGCCAGGAAGGGGTGGTGGAAGGGAAAGGAAGACGGACATCTACGTTGGAGCACAGAGACCCCCATTCCTACCTTCTCTCCCCTCGTCCCCCTGCTCCCTAGGTCCTCGCTGCCAGAGATCCTGCCCTCTCCCCTCTGCCTCCTGCTCCCTAGGTCCTCACTGCCAGAAATCCTGTCCTCTCCCCCTCTCTCCCCTTTGACCCCTGCTCCCTAGGTCCTCACTGCCAGAGATCCTGCCCTCTCACCCTCTCACCCCCAGGTACCTTGATAAGGATTTTTCTCTTGAGCTGGTTGGGTGAAGGCAGACCATCGGCCGCAATGTCCACTGGCTTGGTAAGAAGGGTGTCACCAAACACCTTCTTGAAGTACTGGGCCATGTTTCTCTGCTGAGCGATGCTGCAGTGGTCCTCAATGGACAAGATCACTGGGTACCTGGGACAGGAAGGTGGGGGCCAACATCAGGTTAGGCCTCCCCCCATGCTCAGGCCTGCTGGAAGGGGAGAAGAGGAGGGTACATGGGTCTTGTCCTGGGGAGCAAGTCTGGTTGGAATCACATGGCACACACCACTACCAACTCAAAGCAGGGCATACCTAGTGTGGGGATGCGAGAGGAACATGGACATCAGATGCCAGGGGGCAGTGGAGAAGGAAAAGCTCACTGTTAGGGGCTGGTTCAGGCAGTTAGGTGATGCAATGGATAGAGAACTAGGTCTGAAGTCAGGAAGACTCATCTCCATGAGTTCAAACCCAGCTTCAGACATTTAATAACTGTGACCCTGGCCAAGTCACTTAACCCTATTTGCCTCAGTTTTCTAGTCTATAAAATGAGTTGGAGAAGGAAATGGCAAAGTACCCCAATATCTCTGCCAAGAAAACCCCAAATGGGATCACAAAAGGTCAGACATGACTGAACAAGGGACCGGCTAGGGCTAACAAGGGAGGCTGCCCAGAACGGTAGAGCCAGGAATTGGCCTCTGAAGAGGGCAGAAGAGGCAAGAAAGACTAAGCTTAATGTGGTATCTCCCCCAACGCTCAGCACAGGGCCCTGCATATAATCAGTACTTAATACAGGTTCATTAAAATCGCTAGAGGAGTCAGGGAATGCATCATAGAGGAAGCCAAATCTGGACCTTAAAGAGAGAAGATGGGATAGAAAAAGAGGACGAGGAGGGTATTTCAGGCAGGGAAGATAAAAGAAAAACACAGACAGGAATGAATGTGGGCTGGGCAGGGGACGATGGGCATAATTTAACATACTGACAATCCTTTAAGAAGTTTCTGAAGTGATTGGCTAACATGACAGAACAGGAAAATGATAAATGCTGGAGATGATGTGGGAAAATAGGAATACTGTTGCATTGTTGGTGGAGTTGTGAACTGATTCAGCCATTCTGGAGAGCAATTTGGAACTAGGCCCAAAGGCCATAAAAATGTGCATAGCCTTTGACGCAGCAATACCACTTCTAGGGCTGCATCCCGAAGAGGTCACACAAGTGGGAAAAGGACCCACAGGTACAAAAATATTCATAGCAGCTTTTTTTGTGATGGCAAAGAACTGGAAATCAAGAGGGTGCCCATCAATTGGGGAATGGCTAAACAAGTTGTGCCATATGAATGTAATGGAATACTACTGTGCTATCAGAAACGGGGAGCAGACAGACTTCGTTATAACCTGGGAAGACTTATATGAACTGACGCTGAGTGAAGGGAGCAGAACCAGGAGATCATTAGACATGATTACAGACACACAGCATCTGTGATGACTCACTTTGATAGACTTGGCTTTTCTCAACAATACCAGGTTCTTAGAAAGCTCCAAAAGACTCATGATGGAAAAAGAGATTCACATCCAGAGAAAGAGTTACGGAATCTGAATGCAGATCGAGGCAAAATATTTGCTGTCACTTTTTTCTTTTTTTTCTTCTTTTTTGGTTTTGTTTCTTCTCTCTCATGGTTCATTTCATTGGTTATAATTCTTCTTTACAACTTGACTACTGTGTAAGTAAATTTAATGTGAAGGTACATGCAGAACCTATATCGGATTATGAGGAGGGGAGACGGGGAAAAAATTGGGAACTCAAAAAACTCGTGGAACTGAGTGTTGTAAACTAAAAATTAACTAAAAAAATGAATTAAAAAAAAGAAGTTTCTGAAGTGTTCCACACGTGTTATTTCATTTGATCTTACCACACCCTAGTGAAGTAGGTGCTATTCTTACCATCATCCCCATTTTCCAGATAAGGAAACCAAGGCTGACCAAGATCACAAAGTTTTCAAGCGTCTTAAGGAAGGATTCAAACTTTGTTCTTCTAGACTCTAAATTCAACCCTCAATCCACTTTGCCATCTAGCTGCTGGCCAGCGGACGAGGGCACTGCTGTTTTGTGAAACAGACCAATCAAGATAAGGCTGGAAACTCAGGGAGATGCCAGGTTGTGGAAGGCTTTTAGAAACAAGCAACTTTTATTTCTACATTTATTCAACAAGCATTTATTAAGCACCCAGAATGTACAGAACACTAAGCTCAATGATGGAATTGCAAGGATGAAAATGAGACCTCCCTTCCCCTCAAGGAGTTTGCATTATACCAGGATGAAATATATGTACATAGAGAAGTAAGTGCAAAGTATCTCTCCAGGAAGAATGCCCTGCCCACAGGACGGACCACTTGTAGGATGTAGGAAGTACTTGACTGAGTTTTGAAAAAAGCACACTGGAGATTCCACAAGGCTGAAGCAAAGAGACAGCGTCTCCTAGGCCTGCAGAACAGATTGTGCAAAAGTGCGGAAATGGGAGATTGAATGTCAGGGACCAGGAACAGCAATGACTCAGGTGTGGTTGGAATACAGAGTGTGCAAAGGAAAGTAATGTAAAAGAACAGGCTGGAGCCAGGCTGTGAAAGGCCTTAAAAACAAAACAAAGGAACTTGGAATTTGATCCTAGAAGCCAGAGGAAGACTCCTAGAGTTACTTGAGCAGGGGAGTAAAGATCAGTCAGGCCTATGTTCTAGTATGAATATCAATCTTATGAAAAAATATTCTAAATAGTTAATAATTAAGAGAACTGAAAATTAAAGCAATTCTGAGCTCCCATCTCACACCTATAAAACTGGTAAAAAGGAAGTGACAAGTGCTGGAGGGGCTGTGGGAAAACAGGCACATTGGTGCATTGTTGGTGGATCTGTGGAAAGCAATTTGGAATTAGGCCCGAAAGGTTACTAAAATTTGCAGACACTTTGACCCCACTTTACCACTACTAAGTCTATGCCCCAAAGAGTTCAAAGAAAGAGGACAAGGACCTATGTATATAAAAATATTTATGGTACACCATTCCATAGGAACCAAAAATTGGAAATGGGGAATGCCAATCAATTGGGTAACAGCCTAGACAAATTATGGTATAGGAATATAAAATAAGCAGTTTCAGAGGAACCTGGGAATACTGCTATGAACTGGTACAGAGAGAAGTGAACAGAACTAGGGAAACGATTTAAACAATGCCACAACATTATAGAGAAAAAAAAAAACTTTGGAAGACTTTAGAACTCCAATCAAAGCAATGAAAAGCCATGAATCTAAAAGATAATGCAAAAGGCATACATTTTCAGACATGGTCAATATGGAATCCATTTTGTTGGACAATGCATGTTTATAATAAGGGTTTTCTTTTTGTATTTTTATTTGTAATTTTTAAAAAATTATACATATAATTATATATTTTTAAATTATATCATATATAATTACATTTTCTTTTTCGTACATACAATATCACACATATAAAAATAGAATTATATATTATAAAATATAAATACATAAATATATTATTTATATATAAATATAAATTTGTATATACTATATAATAAAAATAAATATACAATTATATAGAATATATAAATATATAAATAAAAATGAGTATCTAAAAATAATTACCTATTTTATATGTGAATTTATGGTACATTAAAAATATATTTTAAAATATATTTTTAATGGGCTATCAGCTTGGCAGTTGTGTAAAGTATGGTTTGGAGAGGAGAGAGCCCAAAGACTGATGATCAGTTGGAAGGCTACTGCAGGTAAGAGGCGATAAGAGCCCAAACTTGGGTTGTGGCCACTGGAGTGAAGGTGATAAATTTAATACATACTAGGCAGCTAGGGGGCACAGTGGATAGAGTGTTGGCCTGGAGACCAGCTTCAGACACTAGCTTTATGTTCTTGGGCAAGTCACTTAACCTGTTTGCCTCAGTTTCCTCAACTGTAAAATGGGGATAGTAATAGCACCTACCTTGCAAGGTTGTTGCGAAGACCAAATGAGATAATATTTGTAAATTGCTTAGCACAGTGCCTGGCACACAGTAGGTGCTACATAAATGCTTGCCATGTGTATTATTATAATTATCATCATCATCATCATCATTTTGAAAGTAGAATCACCATCATTATTTTATATTGTGAAAGCGTTATCAGCATCACTGTTCTCATTCTGTATTGTGAAAGCAGAATTGCAACACTCGGCAAGGGACCGAGCAAGAGGGGTGAGAGAAGGGAAGGGGTCAAGGCTGAGCCTGAGGACACCACGCCAGGCACCTGGAAGGACAGACGTGGAAGGTTTTTGTGCGGGTTATTGCTGCTGAAAAGGCCTTTATCAAGGCCAACCCTCCCATTTTGAAGATGAGGAAAGTGATGCCTAGAGAGGGTGAGGGGCTCGGCATGAGGAAGGTCCAGTTGGCAGCTGTGGGCAGGAAGGAACGATGGGGAGAGGCTGGAATCAAGGACACTGGGTTGAAGCCCACTGCAACAATAACACGAGGAATGACAAAGAAATAGAAAGAAGGGAGGTCGATGGGAGAGAAAGTATAAACCAGGTGAAAATGTCACTGGGAAATGTTTAACAGAAAAATACAAAAATATAACACGACATAGACAATGGTAATTTGTGGTTTACTGAATCAATATGTGGCCAGGAATTCGTTTCTATTTTAGTTTGACACCACAGGATAAACAGGTAGAATGAACAAGGCTTGGATGAGAGGGGAGCCGGCAGAGTGGGCCAGAATAACGGCCTGGGAGCCAAGAAACCTGGGTTCAAGTCCCTGTTCTGCCTCTTAACTTCTGTGACCTCAGGCAAACCCCACAGACCATTAGTAAATAGTCATCTACTCCAGCTCCATTTCACAGATAGGAAAACTGAGGATCAGAGAGGCAAATCAAGATGCCCTGGGCCACACAGAAAGACAGCAGCCAAGCAGGGACTAGAACCTAGTTTTTGGAGTCTTAATCCTCCCTGTGAATGAACGTGGGACATCTAGAAGGAAGGGGACTAGACGCCTCTTTCATCTCTAATGTTCTATGTGCAGAGACGGCTCAGTGACTCAACATAAGGAGGTGTGATATGTGTAGGGGGGCAAATAACTGTTCACTCCCCTGGCCTACAGGGCTCTAGGAAGTGTGACTCCTCCCTCCCCTCACTCTAAGGCTCCTGCCTGGACCCCCAGGCTTATTCGTATTCCCACTCCATTCACTCTGTCCCTCCCTGCTCCCCATCCCCACTCCACTCACTCCGAGGTCACGAAGGCATGCTCCTTAATGGTGTGCAGAACGTCAGAGAACTTAATCTTGGTGGTGAGGGTGTGTCCATGGTAAATGACAGGCATCCCATCTGGTCCATCCCAACAGTCCACTTCAAGTGTCAAGGGGAGAGATGACCGCAGTTCAGTCCAGGCAGACCAAATGCAAAGGCCCCCCTCCACTTCCTTCAGTATGGTCCCAGATAACTAACCAACTATAACACTCCACCTAATCCCACAACCCTCCCCACCCCTGACTCACACTCGATGCATCGACAGCCCATACGAAGACACCGTGCATAGGCCTCCAAGGAGGACTCGCTGGAAAACTGGTCCCCAGTCAGGTACCTATTATCCATGGATGGAATTTGGGTTGGGGGTAGTCAGACCAAGCAATGGGGGGAGACCCTCCTCCCTTTAGCCCATCTCCCAGCTTCCTCCTGTGTTCCTCTCCTCCCAGGGCAGAAATAAAGGGGAAAGTGATGCTGGGAAGAAGGGAGAAGAGAACAAGCCTGGGGACCTCCCAACCATCAGCCCACAGGTCCTCACGTGTTGTGGGAGGAAGAGATCCAATACTGAGACAGGGGATTGTTCATGGTGTCCACACACACTGAATCCAGCTGGGAGTTCCAGATGTTATTCTCTTTGGAAAACAGGAAGGTAACAAACTGCCCCAAAACAGATGGGGAAAAGAAATTGAATTCCTAGCAGTCTGAATGCTAGCTCCAAAGGAGGGTCTGGGCTTATGACTGCCAGTAGGGAGTATGGCAGGTCAAGGCACTGCTGGGTCAGCCCAGGCCAGCCACAGGCTAATGTGACTTAACTCAGGGAATGGACCGCTCCCCTCAGCCACAGCCCCCTTCCCATCTGAGCAGTCCAATGTCTCTCTTCCTCTAGCTTCCAACTCTACAGAAACCCAGTCTGAGCAAGAGCTCTGGGCCTGGCTGGTGGCTCAAAGTACTGAGTATGTTTTAGTTCTCATGTGAAAGAGTGAATCTCTCTTTGTTCAACCCCCCCAAAGGCACAACTAGGCAGCTAGTTAGAGGACAGAGCCCCGGACTGACGGAGTCAGGACGACTTAAGTTCAAATCTGGCCTCAGACCCTTACTTGCTGTGTGACAAGTCATTTAAATTTTTGTCTACCTCAGTTTCCCCATGTGTAAAATGAAGATAATAGTTCCAATTCCCAGAATGTTTTGAGGATAAAATGATTATTTCTAAAGTGTTTAACAAACTCTAAAGCACTACGTAAATGGTAGCTATTATTAACTCTTAACTAGGAAAAGCTACAGGAGGTTGACTTTCAGTCCATTTAAGAAAGAACTTGCTAATAGAACTGGGGCTATCAAATGGATTTATTTCCTTGGGAGATAGGAAGCTCTTTGTCACTGCAGGTCCTGAAACCAAGACCGGATAGTCATTCAGTGGGGATGCTGTAGAGAAGATTGCTGAAGCAGGTGGGCCGTTGGCCCAGAAGCCTTGTGAGGTGTCTTACATTCCCCTTAGAGGGCCTCACCTCATCCAGGAAGAAATAAGGCTCCTCAATCTCCCGAAGCGGGTCTTGGAGGAAGCTGAGCATAAACTCCTGTACCTGGAGCCTGTCAGTGGCCCACAGCTCCTGCAGGGAAAGAACCCATGTCAGGGGCAAGGAGCCTTAGAGGCAAGGAGCCTCTGTCCTAGAGCCTTGGCAGCAACCTATGAGGATGGTGGGCAATCCAAAGCCCCTTCCCAGTCCCAACACCCTCCAGAGACCCGCTTCCATTCACCTCATTCCTAAAACCCTCAAAAGCAGGGCCACATTACAGCTATGGCCTCTCCCCTTTCCTCAACCCCAGCCTGCCACAGAGAATGTGTCAATCCCCCAGTCGGGTCAAGCTCAAAGTCACTGCTCTTAGGTTTAAGTCCTCTGAGCTGGAGAGACCTTCTCCCTCCCCCAGCAACCCCAGCCCTTGGACCACCCATACCCCCTGGTATTCCAGGAGAAACTGCTGAAACTCAGACAGGGACACTCTACAGAGTTCCGGCCGATCCCCGCCCCTGGAGACAAGGGAAAAGGGAAGGAGAGGTTAGGGTCTCAGCCACTCCAGCCAGGACAGCTCACAGAATCACAGAATTTAGAACAGAAAGGGACCATGGACAACTAGTCTAAGCACCTCATTTTAAAGAGGGGGGGACACGAAGGCCCAGAAAGATGAATGAGACTTGCCCAAGGTCATCTACTGAGTCACAGAAGCAGAGTCTGAATCCAAATTCAGTACTCTGTCTACATCGTGATCCCTCGGATCAACTGAGGAATACCTGGGGGAGGGGACCCCAGATAGATATCTACGTACGGGACCTGCGAGGCATCGTCCCTCCTCCCTCGGGAAGCCACTTAGCATCCAGGGCCCTGAGGAGAATCTTGATGCTATGAATGATTCCGCCCTTCCCCCCAACTCCTCCTTCCTCCCTGCCCCCCCGCCCTGCACCAGAAGGGAGAGGGGTTGAGGGTAAGGGAGGGAAGCCCCCCCCCAGCCCCACAAACCTCAGGGTGCCGGCTTCCAAGAAAGGAAGGTCCATCTGTGGGAGACAGAGCCAAATCAGGACAAGGGGATTGGAAATGAGGCTAATGGAGGCCCTAGGGTGTGGGGGTGGGAAGGATAGAAATAGACTTCAAGGAAACAGGAGTTGGAGGGTCTCAGGCGAGAGCTCTTTTGTATTCTGGTGTCTAACTTGGAATCCCAGATTGTCAGGAACCCGAGAGATCGGCTGGTCCAACGCACATCTTACAGATGAGAAAACAGAGGCTGAATGCTTTGCCCATAGTAATATGTAGGCCAGCTGGGAGGAGAATGGCTCCAAACACAGTATCTTTCCTATACTAATATGGCAGCTGAGTGGTACAGCAGATAGAGCCCTAGGGTGGGAGTCAGGAAAGCCTGAATTCAAATCCTGCCTCAAACACTTACTAGCTATGTGACCCTAGGCAAGTCACTTAACCTCTGCCTCGGTTTCCTCATCTATAAAATGGAGATCATAACAGCAGCCGCCCCCCAGGATTGTTGTGAGGACAAAATGAGATATCTGGTAAAGCAATTTCCAAACTTTAAAGCACTATGTAAACGCTAGCTATTATTATAGCCTGTCTGTCGCAGATTAAACAAATAGCATTCGTAAAGTGCTTAGCACGGTGCCTGGAGCACAACAGGCGCTTAATAAATGCTCAGTCCCCTCCTTTCCCACCGTGGTAAGCACTTAATAAATGTCTGTTGAAATCAACTGAATAGAGGTGGCCTACAAGGCAAGAGGGGCATGGGGGACACTCATAGAAGTAACGGGGTCAGGAGGGAGCTCCAAAGACAGACTGCTGAAGGTGGATGGGGGGCACTGCCCAGAACCAGTGTGGTCCTCACCGTTTTCTGGGCGCCGAACATGAGGCTCCGGTAGAGCTGTGCAAACTGTCCGTAGGTGATGTCCCCACTCCGCTGCTCCAGGTCCTGATGAAGCACAAGCCCAAGGGCCATCCCAGGGGCACCCAAGGCCCAAGGGTATCGGGGAGGAGGGAAACAAGTGAAACTCAAGAGAAAACTCCAGGCTCCCCTTCCTTCCTCTTCACCCAAGACTCCTCTTGGGGGGGTCACTTGAATGTGTGCACCAATCTACCCAACCCCCACTGGCTAACTCCTCTGCCAGAACTGATTTTGAACCCCGGGGCTCCACGTTGCTGCCCAGTACCAGACAGACCTGAATGAACTGGGAGACAACCCTTACCGTCAACCGTTCCCTCAGGAACCGCATGTTGGGAACTCGGTAGTTGACCTGGGACAGCATGTTCTTAAGATCCTTGGCAGAAATCCTGAGGCGACAAAAGACACCCCCTCATCCTTCACCCTGTCATCAACGAGCCTGTGTGCCCATTCCACAGACCCACCACCACTTCTACTCTCCTCAGGGCTAAGTTAATAAGGCCCTAATCCAGGGCCAGGAACAGGAGGTGCCTGACTGGATGTGGGCACAAAGGAATGTAAAATCACTGACTGTCAGAGCTGGGAAAGAGCCCAGGACACAAAACATAGAGTATCATGGCCAGCCTCAGAGAACACCTATTCTAACTTCTTCATTTTTTAGATGAGGAAACTTAAGAGGGAGGAATGACCCCAAAGAGCAATTATCTATGTCCTTAATTACCCTTCAAGTCGCCACTTCAAACATCTCAACCAACCCTACAAGAAACACTCACCTAAACTCCCAAGCTAAACTAAACTACATACAGCTGCACAGGTACAACTATCTGATTGTTTGCCATCTCACGGAAGCAGGGAGGAAAGAGAGGGAGGGGGGATTCAGAACTGAAAACTTTTAAAAAATTGTTTTAACATGCATGTAATTGGGGGAAAATATTTTAAAAAAGAAAAAAGAAACTGCATAGAGAGATTTAGAAGAAGTATGTGTGTGTGCGTGTGCACATATGTGTGTTTAGGGAAGAGGGGACAGTGTTGAAGGGACTGGGGTGTGTGTGTGTGTGTGTGTTGGGGGGAAAGGAAGGAGCAACAGTAAGAAAGAGATGGTTAATTTCTATCTATAACCCCAATTCGTTGCACTTAGTAGTTGCCTAATAAATTATATTTAAATTAAATCGTGTGACACATTCTTCCTTTCCCTTTAAGGTGCATACCATTTATTTTCATTAACCGATTTGCTACAGAAAAAGTATGGGTGGGGCATCTGTGTTTACCCTCCAGCTCCTACAGGCAGAACATTTTAATACAACCAGACAGTCAGGAGGTCCCAAGGGATACATTCTCTTCATGCAATGATGTCCTCACTGCCCATGGGAAGGAAGTTCCTTCTGTTCTGGGAAGGGCTAGTTGCCCAGGGATAACAGAGAGCTGGCCTAGGCAAGTATCAGTGACCCCCAGGCAGATAAAATCTGCACCATGAACAAGGCTCCAGATTTGGACAAACAGAGCTCACCAGGTATAAGGACCAAGCCCCCTGCTCCCCAAACCCAAGCTTTGGCACGGAGCTAGGTCACCCACCTTCCCTTACAACATCACATTTCCTGCATCCCACACTTACCTGTCTTCTCGATTCCTATCTACTGAGTAAAACTGCTTCCGGAGCCACCTAAGACAAAGCACACAGCTTGAGACGGGTCTCTACTCAGAGGGCCTCAGGCCACCTGGCTTGGATCAGGTGATAGGGTCACCATCAAGACACTAGTGAATCCTGGAGTCTCCCACATCTTGGAAGAAACTTGCCCCATGGTCCCTCCCTAACATCCCCCTCACCCTCAGCCACCAAGAAGCCAGCTGGCCCAGAGGCTGGCGGGGGCCATACCTCTCAATCTGCAGGGGTGTGGCAGCCTGGATGGTGTCAGTCACAAGCCAGTTCAAGCCTTTGATCCACATGTTCACTTCATCTTCTGATGTGGCTGTGGGACAAAGGGAAAGCAGGGTGACCCAAGGCCGTGGCTGCCCCAGGCTGCCCCCATCCCCACACTTCCCCTCCCTCCAGGCTCTGTTGCCCTTTCTGGCTCTATCCAGGCTCTCCCAGCCCCGCACCTTGCAGACTCAGAGTCTTCAGGCGGAATTCCATGCCATAAAGGATGACAAAGCAGTGAGACTGATCGGGCCGGAAGGCCGGGTCCTCCTGGTAACGGTCAAAGTCACGAGAGGTCTTCCCGGGACGGATCTCTTTGATTTCACGAATATCAACTGTGGAAAAGGAAAAGAGCCAAGTCAGTTCAGAAAGCTACTACACAACTGTCTTGGCTCTAGACAACTGCTAGCCAGGAGACGGTGGGGTAAATTAGAAAGAATTTGGGATCTAGAATCTTAAGGACTGGGCCTGGAGCGCCTCATCTTCTGCTGACCACCTGGTGACCTTGGGGACATTACCTCTCCTCTCTGGGCATTCATCCGTCAAGTCAAAGGAGTAGACTAGAAGACCTCTGAGGTCTCTTTTGGCTATAAATTCATGACCCTAGGATCCCAACCAACCATTTTTACTGAAGCCCGTCCCCTCTTCCTCCACCTTTCCACAAGTCTATCTCTACACTAGGAGCTATAAGTGAAACCGACAGAGACATTCACAGCTATCAAAAAGCCTCTATTCTAGTAAGAGAGATAAGGTTTACACATACTATAACATTTGGGGTCAAGAGACTTGCCCAGGATGGCGAAGCTTGTAAGTGTCTGAGGCTGGATTTGAACTCAGTTCCTCTTGACTCCAGGGCCGGTGCTCTACCCACTGCACCATCCAGCTGCCCTCATACTATGACATTTAGCACTAAACTCTATGGTTCTAAATACTGTATGGCACCAGGCTACGTGAGGAACAGATGAAGGAAACTAGGGATTTTCCATATGGAAAAAAGTTGATTAGAAGCTCTTTCGGCTTGGCCCCAGAGGGCAGAACTGGGAGTAACACAGAGGCCGATAACAACTATCCATAAGTAGGAGGGGATGGTGTGGGAAGTAGTAAGTACCCCATCAGAGAAGTTCTCCAAGCAGGCGCTGGAATGACCACTTGTCAGAGATGGCAGAGAGGGGCCTCCTGACCAAGAATAGATTAGACTAGATCAGGGATGAGGAACCTGTGGCTTTGAGATCTCGTGTGGCCCTCTAGGCCTTCAAAGGGCTGTACTTGAAGGCCACGTGTGGCCTCAAGGTCACAGGTTCCCCACCCCTGGACTAGATTAACTCTGAGGTTCCTCCCAACTCTCGGAAATTCTGAGTTCTGAGAAGAAAGAGACCAGTCATTGTATGGTGCAATAAGAAGAGAGTTTCTAAAGGTATGGGTTTCTTGGTGAGGGGCATTAACAGCCCAGCCCCCGGCCCCCCGGGCCCCCTGCCCACTACCACTGAAGGACCGAAGGTGTTGTAAGATCACAGCTTTGGTGCCAGAAGTTCATCAGAACCAGTCACAAATGCAGCGAGTGGCAGCATTAAAACCAAGGTCCCTGACTCCAGACCCACAACATCTTTTCATTTATCTGCTCTATTTATCTAGCAGATGGCAACATATGGGTATTCTAAAGGGCTTCCCTCATGGGGCTGGGGGAGTTCGAACCAGATAAACTTGAAGGCTCTTTCCAACTCCCAAACCTCTATGATTCTACAAGGTGAGCCCAGAAGGACAGGTGAAATATGGTTGAAGGTGAGGAGTGTTCTCAGTAGAAGAAACTGCACGAGCAAAGGCATTGAGTGTGTAGGAGACGACGTAGAAATGACCTCGTTATGTACCTCCCCCCACTCCTTTACAGAAGCGGGGAGTCCACAGGCATAGAATACTGTACAAATTGTGAGATTTTTAAAAATATCTGACCGATGTAGCTGATGCTTTTTCCTCTTGTTTTTTTTTCATAAAAAACAACAAACTTTGCTCTATGGGACAGCTGGGGGAGAAGGGAGAAAGCCGCAGAAGGAAATTTTGGGGATATAAAAACAAAATAACAATAGAGATTTTTTTTAAAGGCCATTGTGCACTTGACCCTAGAAAAGAGCTGAGAAAATGCACGTCCCTCCTTGCTCTGAAGAGGTGGGGGACTATAAGTGTTTGATACTGTACAGACTGTCAGACTCGGCCGGCCACGTTGTTTGTTTTGCTGACCTGCCTTGTTTCTTTTTTTTCTTTTTTGGTACCAGGAACGGTTTCACTGAACAGAGAGAGGAAGGATATGTTCAGAAATGAAGGTTTTGTAAAACAAAACAAGACCATCATTTTTTTAAAGTAAAGACAAAAAAAATCAATAAACAAAAGATCGCTGTAATTATAACCCCCACCAAAAGCACCCCTCTCCCCGTCTGGCATGGCCTGGTGGAAAGAACGATGAGGAGCTAAATTCAAATCCTCACCTTGTTACTTATTATGTGCCCAGGCACAGCACAGCCCTTTTCTCTGTGGGCTTCAGTTTCCCTCTCTATAGTACAAAGTCCCTTCCAGCCCTGGATCTCACAGACTGCTTGAAAAAGCAGAAGCAGGCATTCTTTCTGGTTCTCAAGCCCAGATCGATGCAAAGACCGGCCGTGACTGGGCCCAACGACTAGATGGGAGCCTCTCCGAGGCTGCTGGGCTCAGGAGCTTCTCCTTGGGCTAAGAGGGAGCCATAGTGACTCCTGATGCCTACTCATGACCTGACCCTCCCTCCTTCACATGCCTAGGGAGCAGAGTTAGGTGAGGAAATGCCTGAGAAAAACTAGGGGGCAGGGGAGGTGGGAGGGCAGGGTGAGTGACACTTTGTGAGTCATTTTTTCTCAACATAACGTACTTCGGAAGGACAAACCCCAACCAATAGTCATGATTCTGTGTGGTGTTTGGGCTGGGGGTGGAGGGTGGGAGCATGGGGATGGGCTGATTTCTTGCTATACAAGAGGGCTGAGAATGAGGAGCTACAAATGTCCCCCAACACGTCCCTTCTTCCCCTTTGCTCTACCAGCTTCTGGTTTGGTGGGAGGCAGTCAGTGGCCAAGGAGAGAGAGCCCAACTCACCCCACCCAAACCTCAGGTAGGAGGCAAACACCATGGAGGCTATAAATACGTCTCACAAACATGCTGAGAGAAAGAAGAGTTGTCCTCAGCTAAGGGAGCTTTAGGGAGGCCAGCTGGGGCTGGGTCTCCCCACTTCGTGCCTTCTTCCTGTGCTCCTGGCCCCCTGCCTTCCCACAGGGAGGAAGCAAAATTGCTGAGAAATCCAATCACCCTAAGGTTTAGGGGAATGAGTGTCAGCTTCCTCTAGGGTTGGGCTTGCCTTTTAAAAGAAGACCCTGGAGAGGGCAAATCTTACCCCATGGGAATGACACTTTAATGGTGGAATTTCGGAATTCCTAGAGTGGGAGATGCTGGTAGCAGGTTCAGGAGGTGACTTCTTAGCACTCCTCAGATCATAGCGCCACTAAGGCTTCCCAGAGCCCAACTAGAACTTTCATCCCGGAGTCACCCCACAGGGGTGGCCCTGGAGAAGGGGTCAAACTGAGCTCTAAAATAGGTTGAATAACAAAACAATTTCAGCCAACACGAGGGACCAAACATGTCCCAGCAAGGAAGGGCTCTTTTTTTCCCGCACCGTCCTCCCGGCCCACCTCCCCTTCTTGCCCCAAACCAGAACTAGAAGACCCAAGCAAGGACCCATGAACAGGGAAGGACAGGGCAGTAAGCAGTTCGAGATTCAAGATGGGGACATGGATCAGTCAGTGCTGTTCTCTATTTTACCACAGACCTCTTGCCTTGAGATATTCTCTGAACCCCAAATGGGTCTGAACATTAAAACTTTCTGAGTGTATGAGAACAGGGGCCCTGAGCCAGATGCTAATGGAAAGAACAGAGAGAGACTGCCAGGGGAACAGGAGCACAGATGATAACATGTAAAGGAACAAAGGTCAGGGTGAGGCCTCCCCAGAGAATGTCCAGTTGCTAGAAGTATGCCTAGGAACCCCAGATCCAGGCATGTCGGCCACACAGGGGCATCCCTGAAATGCTACAAGACCTTAAGCCCCCAATCTCTCTTGGTCCAATCTCCTTTTTCTCCCGACTCGCACTCGAAGAATCCACTCTTTGCCCTCAGAGCGACCTATGATCACAAACTCTTAAAGAAAATACACACGGTAGTCATTTAATAAATGTTTACTGAATTATAGGACGGGACCATAAAAGACCATAAAAAGAACCCAGAACCAGAAAGAGTTCAAATCCTGCCTCAGATACTAGCTGTGTGACCTTGGGTAAGTCACTTAAACTGTCTACCTCAGTTCCCTTATCTGTAAAAAGGGTATTAACAGCATTTACCTCTCAGATAAAATGAGATAATATAGGTAAAGTGCTTTACAACCTTAAAGCACTATATAAATGCTGGCTCTTATTGGCTAACTCACCACCCAAGCAGAAATCCACTTCTCAGCACAAGCAGGTCTTTACCTTTGGTTTAAACACTTCCCATGACAGGGAGTTCGCTACCTCCCAAAGCAGTCCATTCCAGTTTTAGACAGTCCTGATAGTTACAAAAGAGGCAGAATAATAAGGTTCAGTGCATAAAGCACTGAACTGGGTCAAGAACACGAGTTCAGATCCGGCCTCAGCGATGTGACTTCACCTTACTAGCGATGTGACCCTGCCTAAGTCACTTAACATTGGCTTTAATCCACTGGAAAAAGAAATGGTAAACTTGTATCTTTGCCAAGAAAACTCTGTTTTCCTGGGGTCATGAAGTCGATGGGGTCATGAAGAGTGAGACATGTTTGGACAATGACGATTGTTACAAAGCTTTTCATTATCCTGAAGGACCTTTTCTACTCTCCCGGGCCCACCGTCTCTCTACCTTCCCCTTCTCCCTCCAGCCCAGTCACTTGGCTTGACCAGCCTCTGCACTCAGCCCGGTGGGGGCAGTGCGGCACAGCAGAAAGAACACTAGATTGGGAGCCATAGAAATCAAGACAGAATGCCAAACTCTGTGCTTATTCCCTCTCTGTGCCTCAGTTTCCTGTTCTGTAAAATATTGAGGCTGAACCAGATGGCCTCTGAGGTCCCTTCCAGCTCTCAATCTCTGGTCCTACAAGGCTGCTACCCAAAGTCAGACAGAACAGTCCTGTCCTCAGGCCCAGTCTCTCTCTGTCTCTGTCTCTCTCTCTCTTTCTCTCCCCCGCCCCAGTCAAGTCCAAACTCCCATGGTCCCATTTCCCGTGGATTTCCACTTTATTGGAAAGATGTAGGTCATCCGACAGGACTCCCATACACACTTAACTTCTCTCCCCATCTGAAAAGCTGTTTCCCTCCTCTATCCTTTCCTCCTTCCTTTCGTTCTCAGAGGACCAGCTGCCCCTCCAGCTTCTCAGCAGCCCCTCCAGCTTCTCAGCAGCCCTCTTCTGCCTCACCCCCACCCCCCAGTTCTCTTGATCCCCTCTGATTCTCGCCTCCTCCATGACCTCAAACCATCAATCACTCCTTCACCCCACCCTGAACAAAACGCAGGGCATGCTAGTACAGTGAGCGAGCCCTGGAATGGAAGTCAGAAGATCCGAATGTGAATCTGGGTTCTGCTGTTTACTGGCTGAGAGTGACCTGCGATAAATCAGTCATCCTCTGTGAAGGTCGGCTTCACCAGCTGAAAAGTATGAGTAACAATCTCTGTACTCTCTACCTCATGAGGCTGCTGTAAGAAATAAACCGCATTAACCTTTCAGCCCCACAGAAATGGGCATTCACATTTCTCAGCAGAGAAAGCCCTCAGCCGCCTCAAAGGTCTGTGTAAATAGGAGTCGTAAATAGGAGTCGTTAGTGATACCAATAACAATGTTTAAAACCAGGCACACCAGGAGGGCAGAGACAGGGGTCTGGACTGGGAGTAGAGGAAATCCAGGGGAGGGAGCAGATGGGTGGGGACAGACCGGGACAGAGAACCAACCTCTGCAGAGGGCAACTTCAAAGGAAAGTCACTGAGTGTCAACTCCCTACTCACTCAATGTGAAACCACTACTAAACACCTTTGAAACAGAATACCTCACTTCTTGTGCAAACCTTGCTCCTCCTCCCCCACACAGGAATGTTTGGGTGGCCCAGAGGTCTGCAAATCCTCCCAGCACACAGTAACCAGCACAAAAAGAGGCAGAAGGAGCCCACCAGCCACCAGACCAGGAGCCTTCCTGCCCTCGCGAGGATAGGGCTTTCCTCCAGCCTAAGTGAAGTCACTAGAAGGCATCTTTCTTGATGTCCTGGGCAGTGTCTATGACACTTCAAGGTCACCACACCTCTCAACATCTTATAACCCAGCAAACTGGCAAAAATAATTGAAGAATTAAATGCTGTGACTACACTTGTGTAATATCAAATTGCTTGCCTTCTCAATAAGGGGGGTGGGAAGGGAGGGAGAGAATTTGGAACTCGATTTTTAAAATGAATGTTGAAGATTGTGTTTACATGTAATTGGGGAAAACAAAGTACTAAAAAAATAAAGTTAAACGCTGTTCCAGCTGTGGAGACACCCTGTGAGTCGTGAGTGTCTTCCACATAATAACCCCAGGAGGTAGGCTAGGGAAAAGATTATGAAACTCAATTTTATACATGAGGAAAACTGAGGCTTAGAAAAGGTAAGGGATTTACTCAAAGTCACGCAGTGCACCCCCGCCACTGCACCCTCTGGTTTTTCTCCCGACTGCTTCTCTTCCTGTTATGAGGTAAGAGAGATGTTCTGTTTGGTCCCACTGGTATTCAAGGCCTACTTCACTTATAGCAAACTTGGCTCACAGAGAAGGTGGTGCCAAAGGCTCTTCACTTTACCAAAAATTAAAATGATCCCACCTCCACAAGGGATCAATGGTCGATTGATATGGACGACTTTCAAAGGAGGAGACACAGTATGAACACTCCAACCTCACTAATAATCAAAAACAACAGAGTCACCACCAAATAGGGAAGAGGAATGGGACCCGTGACTCCCATGGTCTACGGAACGATGGCGAAGCTCCCTCTTCCCATAGAGGCTGGCACATTCTCTTCAGCTTAAGAGCCTTAAGGAGTTGCCTACAGCACCTAGATAAGTGACTTCACCAAGGTCACACAGCCGGTATGTTCCAGAGGCAGATCTTAAACCCACATCTTCCTGGTTTCAAGGCCGGCTCTCTATCTACTACACTACCACATCAAACTGGGAAAGAGAATTAAAAACTCAGTGCTAGTTCATTTTTAAATAAACAGGTATACCCATTCAGTGCTAACAGTGATGGACAGTTTGTAGAATCTTTCGGGAAAGCAATCCAGGTGGTATGCAGCAAAAGTTACAAAATCCAGGTGGTATGCAGCAAAAGTTACAAAAATGATCACACCTTTGAAACATAATTTGACTGCCAGGAATACACTTGTAAGTGTTACCAAAAATGAAGCCAAAAAGATCTATCTGCTCAAAGACTTCACAGAAGCATTATACGTAATTACAAAAAAACTGGAAGCAATCTAATAGCCTACTAATAGGGTAATGTTCAAATTGTGGTACATTAATGTAATAATGGAGTACAGTGAAGCAAATAGGGGCAATTATGAGGAAAACAAAGAAATCCAGTAAGATTTTTCTGAAATAATGTAAAAAGAAAAAGGAGCACAGAATAATGGAGTTCACTTAATTGTAATCATACAAGAGAAAGTCATTGAGAATGAATGGTCAAAGAATATTGATTAGGGGACTTAGTCTCCTGGGAGGGACTGAAGAAGTGTTAGGGCACTTTATAAAAATTATTTTACATGTGAACAGTTACTAAGCAAGTTTAGTTGTTTATACTGATGCTCACTATTCAATTTCTAATAAAAAATAAAATTTTCGAAGAATTTAAATTTTTAAAAATAAGCAAAGTATAAAGAATGCTCCACTTTCAGAGTGTTTTTTAAAATGGAGCCACAAATTTCTGTTTACTCAACATTTGAAAACTTTTGAGAATTAGTATTACTGAGGCCAGGCATATTACCTGCCATCTCATTCTTGTCTCCATCTCCAGAAAATGGGGAGAAGGCAACAATTTTCCCCATTGCATAGATGAGGAAACTGAAGTTCATACAAAGCAGAAAAGGAAAAAAGCCCTAACAAGCCTCAGAGCTCTCAATTATCCAGAGATCCTCCCAGATGCAGTAACTCCTTGGAGACCCTCATTCCCTCAAACCCATGGGACATCCCCTCTTGTCAGATCCTGTTCCAAAGAGCCTTCATCGTGCCAAGCAGCAAAAGAAAAGCCCCCTGGACCAGCCTCCCTCCTCTGGGGGGAAATGGGGTTCAGCCTCAGCCCCGACCGGAAGGAAGCATATTCTCCTCAGAACTGCAAGCTGGGCCTGGGGGAGGGCATGAGGCCCTGGTACCTCAAACCCACATCCTGCCCACCTCCCAGCCCCCTTCTAGTTTCCCATAGCACAACGACCCAATTACTCCTCTTCCAGGGGAAAGAACAGAAGAACCCAGCAACAAACTGTCAAAACATATGGTGCCATTCCAATAACTATGGACTACATGACCCGTAACATAGACTAGAAAAAGGCTGATCCACATCACAGACTACTGACCTGCTGACCTAAATCCAAGTACCACAGCCTGGGGTTCAGAAGTCACCCTCAAGATAAGCCTACACCAGAGGTAATGGATACCATGACCACTGCTCCCCTTGACCAGCCAAGTGCCACAGACACATGGGCCTCTACCATGGTGCACAGATACACTGTGTTAAAAATCATGGTGGGCTTTTTCCAATCACAAGGGGTTCTATGGTTGCTTTCCTTTTTTTCGATTAATTTTTTTCAATCAATAAGAATTTATTTTATTTATATATTAATTTTATTTTCCTTCTTGAGGGAAAAAAAAGAAAATCTTCAAAACAAATATATATAATCATGTCCACAAAAACATGTATCTGACTGACCATTTGGTCTATCTACCACCTCTCTACAGATGCTTTCCTACCCATGTCAGAGACCCCAGGCACACTGCCTCAAAGTACACGCACAAGCATCATGATAGGCAAGCTGTCAAGCCAGGGCCAACTAGGAGAGGGTAGCCATGGTCAGCTCCTGGACCATGGTGTTGTCAGAGCTCAGGCAAAGGGCTAGGATTGGAGGATTCGCACTTGTGATGCTAGCTGAAGATGTGAGATGCTGCCCTCCAGTTTAACAATTTTAGCCATGTGAACAGACAAGTATGAGGATGGGTAACCCCCACATGTGTCCTTCTAGGTCCTCAAGTGCGGCCCTCTGACTGAATCCAGACTTCACAGAACAAATCCCCTTAATGAAAGGATTTGTTTTGTAAGACTTGGACTCAGTCAAAAGGCCGCACCCAAGGACTTAGAAGGCCATGTGTGGCCTCCAGGCTGCAGGTTCCCCACCCCTGGGCAAGTATCTTACACTTTTTGGGCCACAGCTTCCTTTTCTGTAAAATGAAGGGATTAGGAGGAGTTCAAAGACAAAAAAGAAAGGTTCCATACAGAGCTAAACCTTCACAGCAGCACACTTTCTTCTAGCAAAAACAACTAGAAACAAAGCAGATACCCATCAACTGGAAAACAGTTGAACAAACTGTGGTATATGAAAGTAATGGTATATTATTACAATCTAGGAAGTGACTGTGAGGATTTCAGAGTAACATGGATAATCTTCTACAAACTGATGCAGAGTGAAGTAAGCGGAACCAAGAAAACAACATACATGATGAAAAAAAAAACTACTCAAATGAAGCCCAAAGCTCTGAATACAGAGCTTTTGGTAATGACTGATGCTGCTTGGAGAGGTGGGGGGCTATGTGTGCCGAATGCCACACACAGTGACCATGGTCACTTCCTTTGTTTGGCTTAGCTGTTCCTCCTTTTTTACAAGAGAAGGCTCATTTTAGAGGAAGGGGGTGGAAGAGGCATATCTAGAAATGACTGATGTAAAAACAAAGGGCATCAAAAAAATTTCAATCTAAAATTAAAATGAAATGAGGGGGCTGGACTCGATGACCTTTAATGGGTGCCTTCCACTTCCGACATTCTTGAATTCTAACGCACACAACAATTATCAGCAAGCAAGGAAGAGATTAAATTGGTGGGCACTGAACAAGTTGGTCATGGGAGCTCTGTGGGTATTCTTTCTGACTGCAAGGGGACTACCATGATTATCAGGCAGGCCAGGACTAGAAATGATAGAACCAAAATAATAAGGAGTTAAGACACCCAAGATAAGCAAAGAGATACCTTGACTGAATTCACATCATCCGGCCCACATCCTCAGGGACCACAAGAACCAGCAGATGTGACTGCTGAGCCTCCACCAGTGATATCTGAAAGACTAGGGAAAACGGAAAATGTGCCACAAAACTGAAGAAGGGCAAAGGTCCTGATTTTCAAAAGAGGAAGAGAAAAGAGTTTACAAGTTACAGGGCAGGGAGCCTGACTTCAATTCCTACAGAAATTCTAAAATAAGTCATGAAAAGATGTTGGGTGAACCTCTAGAAAGGAGAAGTGGTGGTTACAATGAGCAAGCATGTGTTTGCTCCAATGATGGAATCAGTGACTTGAATAAATGGCACAGATAGCACACTCATCAAATCTGGAGATGACACACAGCTAACAAGGATAGCTAAGACACTGGATGGCAGTTAAGATGTAAAAAAGATCTCGACAAGCTAAAGGAGTAGGCTAAATCAAATAAGATGAGATTCAGCAGAAACAAATGCAAAGTCTTATGCTTAGGTCCAAAAAATCAATTTCACAAGCAGAAGATGGAAAAGCCAGAGCTAGACAGAAGATGTTCTAAAAAAGATTTAGAGGCTTCAGTGGACTACAAGCTCAATATGAGTCAACGGTGTGATATAGCAACCAGAAGAAGCTAATTCAGTCTCGAGCTGCACTGAGTCACAGAACTTCCAGAAACACGACAGTCCCACTGCACTCTGCTTCTCTGCGACCTCATCTGGAGTACTGTGCTCAGTTCTGGGTAAACTGGAGAGTATCTAGAGGAGGGCAATCAGGCTGGTGAAAAGTCTTAAGTCTATGTTCTATGAGGATCACTGAAGGAGAAGACAAGATGGTGGGAAGCAGGTGGAGACTGAGGTTGAGATACTAGTTGTCGAGGCAGCTAGGTGGCACAATGAATAGAGCACCAGCCCTGGAGTTAGGCGGATCGGAGATCAAATCCAGCTTCAGACACTCTACACACTTACCGGCTGTGTGACCTTGGGCAAGTCACTTAACCCTAACTGCCCTGCCTTCCCCCCTCCAAAAAAAAAGAGATATGCTAGTTGTCGCCAAGTTTCTGAAGGGTTGCCATGTAGTGGAGCAACTGGACTTGTTCTATTTGCCTCCAGAGGAAAACGGGAACAGTGGGTAGAAGATGCAAAGACAACAATTAGACCTGTCCAAAAATCAAGCAGGTTGCCTGAAGAGGTAATAAGTTTTCTCTCCTTGGATTTCTGGTGACTATTTGTTGAGTACATCATAGCAGGAATTCTTTTCAGGTATGGGTTGGAATAGATGGCCACACAAGTCCATTCTTAACTCTCAAATACTGTGATCCTGTAAGGAAGGTGTAATAAGGCTAGAAAGGTAGTTTAGGACCAGGTTGTAAAAGGCTTTAATACCAAAAAGCTAAGTTTCTAATTGATCCTAGAGATAACAGGGAGCTACTGGAGTTGACCAAGTAATTCCAGCAGGAGTACCGTGATCCAAACTATGCTTTAGGAAAATCACTCTGAGAGCTGAGTGGAGGCTACGCTAGAATAGAGAGAGCTTTGAGGCTGGGAGACCCACTGGAAGACTAGAATGCCTTTTCTTTAATGCCATCTCCACTAATAATATTGTATCATTTCCTAATGTTGAACCATTTGATAGCGCCAAGAACTCTGGTGCTAAATACTTTTTTTCCCAAGTCTTCAATAGATGTGGCCGTGGCACCTGCAGGAACAATTGCCAGGCTTCGTGTCCAGAGGGGTTATTACCCAGGATGGTGACTGAAGGCCCCGGGCTGGGTGCAATGCTAGTCTCAAGGCCTCTGGGCTCAAGGTGACACCAAGGCTGCAAACCTGGATGACTGGTAGGATAACAGTGCCCTCGATAAAGACAGTGAAGTTTGTAAGTAAGAAGAGTTCAATTAGTAGGAAAGATACTGGGTTCTGTTTTAGACATAACGAGCTTGAATTTGACATAAAAGAACACATACCATCCCATCTGGACTAAGGCACCTGGTTACTTGACATACTAAGAGGAAATACTTCAAAAAAATTAAGTCAGGAAAACAGCTAGACTTGACAGAATTGAAACCCTTGTTAGGTGGCACAATGGAAAAGCCATCCACAAGAACCAATTTTCAAAATACTTCAGAGATCTCAAAAGAATGAAAAAAGAATGTGGACTGTATCATTACCCAAAAAAAAAGGGTAACCAAGATGACAGCAGTAGCTGACAATCCACGTCCCTACTTTCTCAGCTCCATAAAATCTTCATGGGAATGGTCATCGAAGGTTGAGAAGTAAATAGGCAAGTTTTTGTGGTTGAATGTCTGTTACAGACCACATCATCATAGCCATACAACTGACTGAGACATAAAGATAATACAAGGTCCCAGCATATTTACTGATTACAAAGAAAGCATTTGGACTGCGCAGAGCAAAACATGAGAATCTAAAAGGCTCTCATTCAACCCGAAGTGGCCCCCAGGCAATGTTAAGATCATATGAGACTCCTCGATAGATGTGACCACAGAAATAACGTTGTTCAACAAAAGTCCGATTAAGAATATCAAGTGAGGCATAAAACAGAGATGGATGTTTGCCAAAGGTGTTCAACGCTGTCAAGGAAGACAGAACTGCACAAAGTCCAAATGAAGACATGATTCTTAATAGAAAGTAAGGCCCCCTGGATAATCCAGTAAAAGTTACATTCTACGGAGAAACAAAGTACAAATTCATATCCAGCAAGTCACTGACACCCTAAGAATCAATCCATGAATCCCCTGGGGGGTGAAGGGGAGAAGGATGAATGCTAGTTATTTTTTAAAATTAAAGTTTAACTGATGCCTTTTGCATTTATATCATAGTAATTTTTGAATATAACTAGAGAATCATGGAATTTGGGAGGTGGAAGTGACCTCAGCAGTCATCTGGCCAAACCCACACACAAAAGGAACAGCGCTCTTACTCACATACTGCTTCCCACCAAGTGAGCCTTACCTTGTAACAAAGAAGAGAAAAACCAACACTCCAGTTCCCTACCTGGACAGACGGAGGGACATGCATTTCCTCATGGAGATGCTATTTCTAAAAATGCATTTTCTCATTAGGTTTATCAGACAGTAGGAAATACTAGCCTAGAGTCTCTCCTAAAGTCATTTGACCTAAGAGAGGCACATATCTATAAGCATATAATACAAACACACAAAACACACATACACACACAGTACTCCCAGTTACATTCACACACATCTCAGCTGCAAACATACACATACCTACATACAGGCACGCACACACACACACACACACACACAATTGTGGGAAGCTCTGGGCCGCAGCGGAAGAGGGGAGGTGCGGGTGACCAGTTGCTCCCACCTTAGGTTTGGGATGGTGTTTCCTTCTACCCCACAAACCTAGCTGAAAATAGCATCTTTTTTTTTTAAGTTTAAAAAAAGAAGAAAAAGAAAAAGAAATATACATATTTTAGGAATCAAAGCTCTCCACATCTGGGAAGGATGGCTGTCTAGGTTACAGTGACCCAATAGGTACAAGGCCCTGGGCTGGGTAATCTGCCCCCCCTCCCCCAGCTGTTGGCCTGTGCCAGCTGGAGCTCTCTCCCACTCCCTCCATGGCCAGAACCACTTCCCACCATCTCCTCAGGGCCCTGGCTTTTCTTCTTCAGCCCAGGCTAAGCTCCCTACCTGCCAGGGTAACCCAAACTGACAGCTCAGGAAATGCAAAGCCACAGGGCCAGAAAATCCACGGTGCTTGAGTGCACCCTCAGAAGGGCTGTCTTCATGCTTAGAGCACTTCAAAAGCAGGGGCCAACAATACCAAGTACACATAAGACACCCTGGCCTGAAAGATGTTTATAGAAGCTGTGGGACAGCCCTCCTAAGCAGACCACACAGCCCCAAGTAGCAACCATTTCACACAATGTCCTCAAATCTACTGACCCAACCACCAACCAACCAAGAAGCAAGGGGAGACCATTGGATTTAGTGAAAACGGACTTAAAATGGAAATCAGGAGAATCGAGTTAAAACTCCAGGCCTCCCACTAATTCTCTCTGCCACCCTGAGCAAGTCCCCATGCAGGGGCAGGTTTTATATTCTATAAATGGGGGGTGGGAAGAGGGGTGAAGCAAATGGTGTCTAAGGGCTCGTCCAGTACTAAGCTTCCATCACCTTGTTTCTTGTTACTGCTGTTCTGCTAGAAGGAAATGTTCATTATATTTGATATTTGTTAAGTTCACCATTTTTTTTAAATTCTAAAGAAATTTTAAAAACAAAAGAGTTTATGTGTCTTAGTGTGGTCTTGGCCCCAATCTAGATGTTGCTGGGGAGGAGAGAAGCTCCTGATGTAGGCCTATTTCCAAAGATGATTTAAGGGAAAGGGAAAAGAACCTGTATGGTCTAAAATGTATATAGCAGCTCTCTGTGTGGTGGCAAAGGACTGGAAAACGCAGCAGTGCCCATCAACTGGGGAATGGGTGAACAAGTTGTGGTATATCCTTGTGATAGAATACTACTGAGCTATAAGAAATGATGAGCTCTGGAAAATGCCATCCACACCCAGAGAAAGAACTGTGGAGTCTGAAAGCAGATGGAAGCACACTATTTATTGGCCTCCCTTTTCTTTCGTTGTTTTGTTTTGTTTCTTCTTTCTCGTGGTTCCTCCCATGGCTTCTTATTCTTCTTTACATCATGACTAGTGTGAAAATATATTTAATATGAACGTATATGTGGAGCCTATATCAGATTTCACGCCATCTTGGGGAGGGGGGGAGGAGAAGGAAGGGAGAGAGGGAGAAAATTGAAAACTCAAACTCTTATGGAAGTGAATGCTGAAAACTAAAATGAATTAATTAATTATAAAAAAAATAAAGGTGACAACAGAAAAAAAAGAAGGCTGCTTAAAAAAATGAGCTCAATGATTTTAGGAAAACATGGAAAGACTTGCACAAAGTAATGAAGAGTGAAGCGAGAAGAACCAAGAGAACGTTGTATATAGTAACAGCAATATTGTTTTAAGGACAACTTTGAGTGAATAAATCATTTTTACTATCATAAACACCCAAATTAACTATAAAGGGCATATGAAGAAAGACACTATCTGCATCCAGAGAAAGAACTGACAAATAGTATATAGAGAATGATTTTACATACACACACACACACACACACACACACACACACACTCATTTGTGTCTAATGGGTAGCCATCACTAGGACAGGGGGGAAAGGGGGAAAAAAGAAATATATACAATAACTTTATTATGTATTTAAAAGGAATAGAAAGTTGTACATAACAGAATTACAATTTCATGTACAATCATTTTTTTATTATGCTATGTTATGGAAATGCTTGTTTTATTCCATAAATTACAAATAAAATTAATTTTAAAAAGAGAGACGGAAGACAAGAAAAGGCAAAGACAGCAGGCCATCACATCGAGGCCTAGAAGGCTCCTTAACTGAGCACCTAAACTTAGATTTCTCATTTTACCAAGGAGTAGGCCCAGAGTGAAGCCCAAGGAGACAAAATATCTTGCCCTTAGTTACACAGACAGTTCACAGCTAAGATGGAATTTGACCCCGGTCCTCTCACTTCCAATCCAATCCTTCTTATACTACACTGAGCTGCCCTTGCCTACAGACTGTGCTGCTGACTTTCTCTGTACCCCCAAGGCTTAGCATACAGTACTTGGCACACAGTCAACACTTACTAAAATCTGTCCTACTGGTCAGTCCCAGCCCTCATGCTGGTGCTCATGGTTGTTCAGAGCAAGCTTAAAGGTTTACAAAGGATCAAGGAGCTTCCTAGTTGGGCAGACTTGACTCACACCCAGGAAACAATTAGAGAACTCACAACAGGATGTAAGCGAGAGCTAAGTATGTGGCAAAGACGCTGAGTGCTGTGGGATGCAAAGACTGATCGATAAGGACTGCCTGCCAGCATCCCCGGGGACAGAAGATGGGGCTGGAGTTGGGCCTTGACGGACAGCATTACCAGACAAACAGAGAGAAAGAGAATGGGAAGGATGATGGGGGCTTGAGGGGGGAGGGGGAATATGTAAAGAGAAAGGAAAAATCCTGGTACGTGGAACTGTGGACAGGAAGGGTAGGGAAGCCCAGGATGGCCAGGAGAGAATGGAACTCAGCCAGAATCCGGAAAGCCTTGGGTAAATGTCCAAAAGTCCCTGAGGGATGCTTGGGGATGATTCCCAACAAGTATGGATTGAGACCCGCTGAGTACACAACTCTGTACTGTGCTGTGGGAAGAACCCAATGCCCAGGAGTTGACCCTTCTCCCCCAAGAACTGATGCCCCAATATCTGAGACCCACGGTTCCACTGCCCAAAATTCTTCACAGCCACCATCCAAAGCTCAATCCCAGGCCAAGAAATCCAAGTCAAACTGCAAAGGAGGTCAGAGGCCTGCGGCCTGAATACACATTCACACTGTCTGTGTGTATGCATGGAAGACACCATGACTGTTAAGTGGAGGTAATGGGGAGGGAGATCTCCCTCCTCGGAGTTCGACTTCCCCAGGCTGTGGGCCAGGCCGAAGGGCAGGGCTCATTCTGGCTAGCCTGTGAGGCCAAGGGCCCCAGGAGAACAAGGAGCAATCGATGTAGGAAACACCGAGGGGAAGCAGCCGCCATCCGGCGATTCCCACATTCCCCCACCCCAGCCCCAAGTCACCTCAGCTAGGTTCCTGTGCAGCTGGAAGCTGTACTCACACTCACACTCACACACACACACACACACACACACACACACGCCTCTCACATGTGGACCTAGGAGCCTGAAACAATGTACTCCATACCCCCAACCCCCTCCACTGCCCGGCCCCCCGACCCCCCACCCCAGGTACAGCTACTACAGTTCCTCTGGGTTACACAGAACCAAAAACCAGGTTAGTCTGAATTGCCTTGCCCAGGGAGGCCTCCCCACACCACTCATATTCAGCCCAGGACAGCAAAGTCTCAGGACTTCCCAGGTCCCTCAGCCTGGCTGTCCTGGGGACAGGACAAGGGGCCCACTCCCTGTATTGTCTATGTCACTGCCCTCACACTTCTTTGTGCACTATGCTCATTCCCACCTCTGGGCCTTTACTCACATTCTTCTCACCCTTGTATGATCTCAAACCCCCTCAGTCTTCCTCTCACTTCTATCCTAATTCTACCCATCCTCAAGTCCCCACTCCTCCAGGAAGCCTTCCTGGCCCAATTCAGTTAGAAGGAGTCTCCCCCTCCTCTGGGCTCCCATCAGCACACCCCCGTCATGCCTGCTCAGTTAACACAAGAGCTTCTAGAGGTCAGGCAGGGATGGTACCTCCTATCTGTCTCTGACCATCCTCAGCACCAAGGCCTCTCTCAACAAAGACTTGCTCCTGTAGGCAGTGGTGGCCATCTACCAGGCCATTTTCCCCGCCACCACTTTTTGCCCCCCCCATTCAATCCTTCACACTTCTCAGAATCATCTTCCTCATACAATAAATATTCATTGCAACGGAACTCTGGGGTCCAAAAGATCACAGCTCTGGAGCTGAAAGGCCATTCGGTTTAATCCCCCCCAATCCTGGAGGTGAGGAAGCTTAAATCACTTGACCAAGGTTCTAGCACTGATGACATTCAAACTCCCAAAGGTCCTGCCTCTCTTTTGCTCAAAATCTTCAGTGTCTTCCTATTACCTCCCAGAGAAAGTTCAAGGTTTTTGCTTGGCATTCAAGGCCCTGCACATCCTAGCTCCACCCAATCTTTGTTCTTTTAATTCTGTATTTCTACTACTCCAAGCGGCCTGGTACCTACCCTGTACTTTCCTACAAATGGGCAATAAAGTTGTTTGTTTGTCTGTTTGTTTTTTAAGGAGCCCCATATGATCTAAACTCTGCATGGAGGCAGCACTCCTTGTTGAATGGGGGTCTACCTTTAAGGCTATGCTTTCTTCTCTGTCAAATGCTTTGTTGTAAGCGATGGTAGCATAGTGCCTAGGCACATAGTAGGTGCTTAAAACAAATGCCTGCTGAATGAACCATCTCTTCCAGCTTTGCTGAAAACTGTTCCCTGTGGTTGGTATGCCCTCTCCACACCATAAAAAATTCCTAACAAGCTTTTACGAATCCAATTCAAATGTCACCTCTTTAATGCAGCTTGCCCTGATCTGCTCGGTCAGTAGTGACCTTTCTTTACCCACTTTGGGCCTCACGGGGGCACTTTGCACCTCTCTGATGCATTTACCATCTGTGGTTTTAGATTATATTATTTGTATATTTATCACACCCAACTAAAAGACATGGGAGTGCCATGATCAACCTTTGTCTCTCTCCCTGTGCAAAGCATGAGGATTTACACAAACAGTTGGTGATTAATAAATGCTTGCTGAAATGGATTAAACGGAGTGGGGGGGGAATAATAAGATGACAATGGCACAAGTGATAAGAACCATGAGGTGGCAGCAGTAAGTGGGGAGCCAGTGAGGGGGTGAAGCTAATGGAGGTTGGGGGGGGTGCGAACTCTAGCCCTGACTTCTCTGCTCCCCTTCTCCCAGCCCTCTGCACAGGTATACACACTGGACCAAGGTTGGGGGGAGGGGGTAATCTAAGGGGCAAGGTAAGGCTAACAAATTTACAGGAAGGAAATGTTGCCCAGCCCCCTGCTCTGTCCTACAGGAGACCAAAGTTAAATTGAGCTCCCCAAGGGTCAAAATGAGAGAGGGCCAAGGGCTAAGCTGCACACACACAGCTGGTGCTTAATAATGGCTCCCCCCCCACAACTTCCCCAGACCTGGCAGAGAGGAGCAGCCCCAGCTTGACTCACCATCCGGTCCCCTTTCCCTGACTAGGTAAACAGGAAAAGGCCATTCAGCCAGCTGGCTCAGGAGGGCCAGGGACCCCCTGACAGCCTCCTATCCCAAAACATCTCTCTCTCTCTCACACACACACACACACACACACACACACACACACACACACATAGCCTGGTGAAGACAAACAAATCCTAGCCCCACATCAACCATTCTGAGGACAGGGTCCGGGCAGAGTGAAAGGAGGGAGGAAGAGAAACAGTTTTAAGACTCCACCGGCAATAAGCACAGCTCCTGGCTTCCATTTCTAGAGGACTATGCTATTTACAAAGCACTTTCCCCAGAACCACCCTGTGGAGCACAGGTAGCAGAAGTACCGATATGCCCATTTTATAGATGAACAGACTGAAGCTCAGAAGGTGGAGTGAATTGTTCAAAGTCGCACAACTAATACTGAAGACAAATGCTAAGGGATGTTTTCCTAACTCCAAGCCTGGTACTCTATCCATTATAGCAATGCCCTGATATAGGTGCTGAGACTGGAGGGGTATTTAGAAGGATCTTCACGCTTCTGCATGTGTAAACACACACACACACACACACACACACACACACACACACACAGAGTAATTTCAGCCCTGGCCCAGGTATAGGGCCCATTTCGTGGATGGAAAGCTATGACTATCAGATCCCACAGGAAGGCTGAGAAGCCAGATCAACTAGAGCCCAGGTCACCAGCCTCTGTGGAAACCTGGACCGCCATGAGTCAGAGAGATTCCTGTACCAGGTGAGAGGACTGGACTGGGGGTGGGTCTTGACTATTTTTGTGTTGTGGATTCCTTTGGCATGCTACCAAAGCCTCTAGACCCCCTCTCGGGATCTGTTTTCAGAGGTCAGTGAAAATAAAGAGGTGATTTTGTTCCCATATAAGTTCAAGTAGCCCCTGAAATCTGTCCATGGAAGATCTCTAAAGTCTCTCCCTTCTAACAGGGAGCTCACTACCTTCCCAGGTAACCGATTCCACTGTTGGATAATTTCAGTTCTTACAAAGTTCTTTCTTTTATTAAGCTAAAAATCTGCCTCCTGGGAACAGTCACCCATCATCCCATTCTGACCTCTGGCCACACACAAAACCAGTCTGCTCCTTTTGTCATATTAGCTCTCCTCTTACTTGGGACAGTGATCATGCCCCGTGACCACAGCTCTCTCTTCTTCAAGACCCTATTCTTTTGTGGTACAGTGGAATGAATACTGGCTTTTGAATCAGAGGTTGCCGTTGTTCAATTGTTTCAGTCATGTTGGACTCTTCGTGACCCCACTGGGGTTTTCCTGGCAAAGATACTAGAGCCGTTTGCCATTTCCTTCTCCGGCTCATTTTACAGATGAGGAAACTGAGGCAAACAGGGTTAAGTGACTTGCCCAGGATCACAAAGCTAGTAAGTGTCTGAGGCCGAATTTGAACTCAGGTCTTCCTCTCTCTGGGCTGGGCACTCTATCTACTACCCCACCTGCCTGCTAGAATCAGAGGAGCTGTCTCTCCTTACTATCCTGTCTCTCACCTACTATCTGTGTGGCCTGTGTCAAAGTCACTTAACCTCCATGTTCCCCAGTTTCCTCATCTGTAAAATCAGGGTTTTGAAGTCGCAGCTTTGGAGGTTCCTTCTAGCTCCACATATCTAGATGATAATGTGAACCTCTCCTTCTAGTTCCATGGTCTTTTCTTCGTCCAGGTTGCCCTCCTCTGGACTCCCTCCAGCTTGTCAATATCTTGTCCAGAATGTGACAATAGGAACTGAACACAATGCTGCATTTGCTTTCTGGCCAGGGCGTAGGCCGGAGCGACTTTCTACTTTCTTACCCAGGACACTAGGTTTTGACTAGCACAAGTAAAGATGGCCCTGTTGAATTTTGGTAGCAGCCACATTACAAGACTGGCTCATCACAAGCTTGTGCTCAACTGAAACCACCAGGGCCTTTTCCAATGAAAAACCACCAAGCTGTGTCTGCCTCAAGACTACACTTGAGCACCCACCGGGCATGCTTAACTTTATGCAGGACTTTACATTTATCCGGTAAATGTTCGCTTTGATGGTTTGGGTCCAGCATTCCAATCTGCTGAGATCATTCTGAAACCTGATTCTCAACCCCTCGCAATCTGGCTCCTGACCCCGCCACTCCACGGGAAGCACTCTCTGCAGAGCTGCTCTTTATTACTGAAGCCAATGGCCTTTTCTCAGTTCTTGTTCTTCTTGACTTCTCTGGAGCATCTGATGACTGTCTACCACCCCTCCATCCTAGATTTTCATGATATTTCTCTCTTGGTTCTCCTACTCAGATGGCTGCTCCTTCTCAGTCTCTTTGCTATTATCTATGCCCTCCTCCTCCTCTCTGTTTCTTCCTCCTCCTCCTCTCTGTTTCTTCCTCCTCCTCCTCCTCTTCTTCTTCTTCTTCTCCTCTCTCTCTCTCTCTCTCTCTCACACACACACACACACACACACACACACACACACACACACACACACACTCCAGCCCTCCCAGGCTCTCTCTCTGCAGATGACTCCCAGATTTATAGATCTTGACTGACTCCATCCTGACCTCCAGCTCCACACCACCAACTACCTATGGGACGTTTCCTGCTGGATGTCCTCAAACACAACATAACTATAACACCTTAAATTATCTGGTATTTACTTGGCACATATTTTGAATTTCCTCCTGTGGGCATGCATTGCTTCCCCCATACAGAATCTAAGCTCCTTAAGGGCAGGGATGGTTTCATCTGCTGTCTTTCCATCCTCAGCTTCTAGGCCAGGACCTAGTAATGATGCTCATACCCTTCACCTTTCTATCATATATTGATTAGACAAGAATACCTTCTACGTCTTCCTCCAAGCGATGGCTAGACAGGAAAAAATATGAACGTACCTCTCCTATCCTCCACTAGACTCCAGACACCTTGTTCTGAACCATTCATCAGTGCTTACTGGCGACAACTATTCAAACGGCTTCAATGCCACCCACAGACCTGGATTCAAATCCCAGTTCTGATACTTACTGTCTGTGAGTCCTTGGCCGCATCATTTAATCTCTCTACGATTCTCTCATGAAAGACTTTGTCGAGGGCCTTGTTGAATCAATATTAACTATAATGACAATATTTCTCTGTCTGGCAGCATAGCTCCTGGGTTCAAATCCCACCTTTGACAGGACCTCTGTGACCTTGGACAAGTCACTTCACTGGGCCTCAGTTTCCTCCTCCATGAGATGAGGGAGTTGGACTAGATGGCCCGCTCTAGATCTGTGATCCTGTGACCTAGCAACCCTATCAAAAAGCAAATTGATTTAGCAAGTTCTATTCTTAACAAACCCATGTTAGGGCCTAGTGATTGATTACCAGACGCTCACCAACCATCTATTTACTATATGTTCTAGAATCTTCCCGGAGACAAACGGCAATCTCACCAGCCTATAGTTTTCAGAATCCAACCTTGTTTCTGTTTTTGAAACATAAGATCAGGCTCATAGCGCTGGCATCTCCTCAAATCTCCAATTCTCCATAATCTTGTCAAGATGACAGTGGTTCTGGGAACACACTGCAGCACGTTCCTTCCTCCACGCCCCAGAATATCTACATGTGGAGACCAGAACTCACTGAAAGGGGATAGGACCTACATCCCTATCTGTGTCCCACTTACTTTCAAGTGGAAATATTAACTAGCTGAAGTCTCAATCAAAAGCCCAACCGTCAAGCCCTTGTTGGGTTCAACAGTAAGGCCTAGCAGAAACCAAGACCCTATGAGCAGTCTCAGACCTTGACCTTGACCAAACCTCACACACGAATAATACTGTGGTCCCTGTCCAAGACCACACTTCAGACTATCATACCACGGATCCCAAGCAAGTGATTCCTCGTTAACGAGGCTATTAGGCTTGTCACAGACTTTGCTCCCTCCCTCTCGTCGCCTCTCCCTGTGAGAGCAGACACCTGCCCTAAGTCCTTCCTCTGGAAGCTCTCACCAACCCTGACCACCACTGCTTCCCATGGGGCAACAGTCTCTTTACAAGTTCTGTGCTTCACTTTACAGTTTGAAGACTGATCTCCATAAAACCCAATTCTACAAACATTTATTACGTACTTAGTAGGTGCAAGGCACTGGACATACAAGAACAAAAATAAAACTTTCCTTGCTCTCCAGGAGCTTAAATAGTACTGAGGAAATACAATGTGTATCCTAATAAGCAAATACAAATTACTTTTTCAAGAGTAAAATTGGGATGGGATGGGGTGGGAGAGGCTTGGAGGAGAAAGTGGCACCTGAATTTCAAGATGTAGAAGTAGGACGTATACCACAAACACCAGGACCACCTATTCAAAAGAACAATCGTGAAAGACTGTATGTCATACACAGCTAGGCAAGCCACTCTGACTACAGAGCATGGGAAGGGGGTGGGAGAGGGGTTAATATGAAATAAAGCCAGAGAGGCAGGCGGTGCCATATTGCATAGGACTTTTTTTTTTTTTGAGACAACTGAACTTCAGTGACTTGCCCAGGGTCACACATCTAGTAAGTGTCTGAGACTGGATTTGAACTCAAGTCTTCCTAACTCCAGGGTCACTAGCTCTATCCTCTGAGCCACTGAGCTGCCCCATGAAGGACTTTAAAGATTACATTGAGGATGTCCTATTGCTATTCATTATTACTAGTTTAACCCTCTGGAGATGAGCACGAGTCTAATCTTTTTTCTGCCTGACATTTCAAATACTTGAAGACAGCTATTGTGTTCCTCCTAGGTCTCTTCTCCAAGCCAAACATCCCCCAGTTTCTTCAACTCCTTTTCAGTGGTCACAGACCTCCCAGCCGTCTTGGTCACTCTTCTCTGGGTGTCTTTCGGCTTACTGATGTCCTTCCAGAGAATATGGCATCCAGAAGTGAACCTAATACTCCAGACGGGGTCTGACTAGGGTAGAGCACAGCAGGACCAACCCTTCCCTCATCGTGGCCACTAAATCTCTCTCAAAGAAGCCTATTAAGTTTCTCAGTGGCTATATGGCTTGGACTCATCTGGGCCTGAGGTCCATTAGAACCCTCAAATCTTTTCCCTCACAAATTGGTCTAGTCACACTTACCTCATTTTGCACTGGTTCAGATGATTTTCTGAACCCAGCTAGACTTTGTTCATCTCATTCAATTTCTTCTTATATTCTACCCATTACTCTAGTCTGTCAAGATCTTTTTAGACCCCAATACTGTCTCTTTCCCAGTTTGGTGTCTTCTGAAAACCAGCAGGTCCTGGACGCCTTCATCCAAGACAATCCCATCGTGAGGCTCCCCTGAGTCTGGTCTCACGCCCCAGCACCTCTTCCTGGGCAGCCAAGGTGATTCTGCCCACACCACTTCCTGTGGTCCAAGCCTTTATCACCTACAGCAGCTTGCACTCAGGCAGAGCTAGTACCTTTGCTCACCCTGTTCTCTGGCCTGTACACGCTTCCCTAACTCACCTGAATCCCTGCCACCCTTGGGAGCCCGCTCGGCTCTCCTTGTCTCCCTGTCTACCCATTCAATTACTGCCTGTCCCTGCCTCAGTCTTCCTATCCCTTGCAGTCTTGACTGACAAATCTGAGATTCTTTGTGTCTAAGTAAAACTTCAAACTAGACTGAACTCAATTCAACTCAAAACTTACTGACAAAATTTTCAGAGCAGAGCCCTGCTCTGGGTGCCAGAGTACACAGAGTTTAGCTAAAACTCATAGGAGAATAAAGCCTCTTGTTTGTCCCAAAAAGACCGTTAGCACACCCTGCCTGTGCCTGTGCCTCCCCCTCTCCCCACTATCATTCTTGGTCTTGGACTTATCCAGATAGCAAATAAGCCCCTGGAGGGCAGGGACTGGTTCATTTTGGTCTTATCCAGGCACATCAAGTAGATGGGAGGTGTGGGGGAAAAAGAAGCATTTATCAAGTGCTAAGCAGAGCCAGAACAGCTCTGGAAGATGGGTGATATTATAATGATCATTTTAGAGTTGTGGAAACTGAGGCAGGCAGGAGATGTGACTTGGCCAGGGTCACACATTTAGTAAGTGTCTGAGGCTGGATTTGAACTCTCATCTTCCTGACTCCAGGTGCAGTGCTGTATCTGCTGCATGCCCTAGGTGCTTAATAAATGTTTCTTGAACTGAACTAGTCCCTTCCTGCAACCTCTGGGAGTGAGAGCATTTCTCCTCCATATCCCTGCAGGTTCCTAACATAGAGCATTGGACCAGAAACACTCAGCAAATATGGCTGTCTCAGCCCAGGCTCTCAGTGATCTGCACAAACACAACATTCAAGCGGCTATACTCGCTGCCTCCCATTCCCGTCTTGTCCTCTCCTGTTTCTGTATTGTCTCCCATAGACTCTTCTTCTCATCCTTCATTTATCCCTTCCTTCAGGGTCTAATTCTGGTACCAGCTTCTCCATCGAGCCTTCCCTGAACCCTGCCCTCTCTCCAGCCACATCTCTGTCCTGTGATTCTCCTAACACTTTGCTAAGACCTCTCATATGTAAGTGAATCATCTTCCTCCATGTCACAACTGGCATTTGAGTATGTGACTTCCCCTTATTAGAATACGAGCTTCTTGGGAGCAAAGACTCTTTTATCTCTTCATCCCCTCATGCCACAAACACGTATTGTGTGTTGAACTAAATTAATAACAGATCCTCTTGGATGGGTCGAAAGACCTCTCTGTAAGTCAAACCTGAGCAGAGAGGAAATGTCTCCCTGGTACCTAAAAATAAGCCCCTTGCCTGCTTGTTCTGGTCATTTAGTAGGTTCTATATCCCTCTTTCGATAGAAACTTGGTGGCAAGCCACTTCCCCTTTGCAGAGGCCTCAGCTTCCTCATACATAAAAGAGCTGGATTAAAAGATGGCTGAGATTACAGGGTCACAGTAATAGCTCCAGAGAGGGAAGGGACCTCAGAGAGCATCCCTGACAGCTGTGACAATCTGTGGTCTAAAGTTCTTTCTAGCTCTAGACTTCTATGTTGTAAAGTCGCATCTGGTTCGGACATTCCATGTTCTAAGGTCATTCAAATTCTAAGTCAACACATCTTCCTCATCCTACCGTCCCTCCCATAATGGGGACCCTTCTGGCCTGGCACTTGGCATCTTCCTGAGGCTCTTCTGAAACAAGGGAGACTTTCCCACACTTAAGTCCCTGTCTCTAGCCTACATTTTACCTGTCCCTAGTCCAGGAATGGAGGACAATCCTATATCCTTCCATCTCAACTCAAGTGCAATTAGACAAGTCAGGAAAGTAGCTTCTAGAAACACAATATGTAACTACAACCTCTAAGCTATCACCTAGCCTTCTGGGACATTTTATTGATGACTTAATAATCACACCTAAATACATGGTGGGAGGGAGGGGGAGTTCGACCTTTCATAGGCTCATGCCTGTAATGACATTTGGTCCTCAATGTAATGGTTTATTCAACTGATGGCTTCATTAGGGCTGTTAGTGTTAGCTCACCTCTATTTCATGTTTGGCAAAATAACAAGTTCCATTCTCCTTACCTGCCCCCAAAAGATTAATTTTAGAAGGTTTTATAAACACCCTTTTAAAATGCCTAAGAGCTTGGGCAGCTATCAGTTAAATAAATAAATGAATAGGTTGTCTCACCCTAAACAGAGTTGATCATAGTTAGACCAGAGAAGGCTGAGGACCCGGAGAACAGCAATGTGGGGAAAAATGGTTGCTTTCAGTGATCTTAAAACCTGTCAAGGAGAAAGAGCAGGTTTCTTTTGTATGGCCCCAGGGGCAGAACTTGCTTTTCTATTCTGGCCCCTAGGGCACCTTTGGAGAGGAAGAATTTCTGTGGCCTTCAGGTCACAGTTGGCCCCTCCAACGATTGTAACTAGCTGAAGAGGTGGCAAAGACAGGAGGGGCAAGGGGGCAGAGAATCAAGACTTCTCTCCTTCCACCAGACCTAAGGTTTCTGACCAAGATGTCCACAACTCTCCCTCTTGGCCTCAGACAAATTTCAGAAACTACATGGCCCATCTCCCTCAAGGACTGTAGTCCTCTGGGTCACCTAGGGTTAGTCCTCAAACCAAATCACATATACTAGGGAGGAAGTCACAGTTCTAAGCTTGTAAGAAGGGGAACAAGCATGATCTGAAATGTCTACCCACCTCCTCCAAAGTTACTCCAAAAATCCTTATCTTTGGAGAACTGATCCAACTGAGAGACCAATCCTTAACCCAAACCCAACCCTACCAGACAAAGTGACAGAGACTCAAAAAAAAAGGGGGGGGGGCTAGGAAGGGTGGAGATGGGAACAATGTGTAATTAAAAAGCACTGAATTTGGAATCCAAAGATCTGGGTTTCATCCAGGCTCTGCCACTTATTAACTGTGTGACCATGAGTGAGCTGCTTCCCCTCTCTGAGCCTCAGTTGCCTCCAAGAGGGTTGGACTAGGACAAGTGGAGGAGGTCTTAGCCTTTTTTGTATCATGGACTTCTTTGAAAGTCTACTGAAGTTTACAGATCCCTTCTCAGACTAATGCTTTAAAGTCTCAAAATAAAATACATAGATTGATTAGAGAAATGCAAATCAAAACAACTCTGAGGTACCATATCATACCTATCAGATTGGCTACCATGACAAAACAGAAAAATGATAAATGTTGGAGAAGATGTGGGAAAGTTGGAACACTAATTCATTGTTGGTGGAGCTGTGAGCTGATCCAACCATTCTGGAGAGCAATTTTGAATTATTCCCAAAGGGCTATAAAAATGTGCATACCCTTTGACCCAGCAATACCACTTCTAGGGCTGTATCCCAAAGAGATCATAAAAATGGTAAAAGGACCCACATGTACAAAAATATTTATAGCAGCTCTTTCTGTGGTGGCCAAGAATTGGAAATTGAGGGGATACGCACATCAACTGGGGAATGGCTGAACGAGCTGTGGTGTCTGAATGTAACGGAATACTTTTGTGCTATAAGAAACGATGAACAGACGGACTTCAGAAAAACCTGGAAAGACTTATATGAACTAATGCCGAGTAAAGTAAGCAGAACCAGGAAATCATTGTACATAGTTAACAGCCACAGTGTACAGTGACTGGCTTTCATAGACTTAGCTCTTCTCAGCAATGCAAGGTCCTAAAACAATTCCAAAGGACTCATGATGCCATTTACATCCAGAGAAAGAACTATGGAGTCTGAACGCAAAGAAGAGTACTTTCTTTTTGTTTTGTTTTTTCTTTCTCATGGTTCCTTCCATTTATTCTAATTCTTTTACACAACATGACTAATGTGAAAATATGTTTAACAGAAATGTATATGTAGAGCCTATATCAGATTGCATGCCATCTTGGGGAGGGGAAAGGGGAAGGAGGGGGAGAAAATATAAAACTTATGAAAGTGAATGTTGAAAACTATAACTAAATTAAATTTTTAAAAAATTAAAAAATACATAAGATTGCAAAGGAAACCAACTATATAGAAATAGTTGCACAAAAAAATTTTTTAAGCTCATGGACTCCAAGTTAAGAACCCCTGGGCTACATGACTATTTAACATTACCTCCAGCTCAAAATTCTATAATCTTATGAGCCTATATAATAAACAAATGATCTGAGCCTGGCCCTTGAGGCCTGTACCATCTGGCCCCATAGGATCTAACAGTCTGGACATCACACAGTTTAGTACTGGATAATATGTCATCTCTTGTACAGAGATGAAAATATATTGTCTGTTGTCTGTGAGACTCATGGCCCCAACTAGATTATAAATTCCTCGAAGGCATACTGTCCAGATGCCTCCCCCATCCCTTTCCCAGAACACAGACATGCCCAGGACTCAAGAAAGCCTTGCAGACCAGATGAGTAGATGAAAAGAGTTTCCCTAGAATGCTGTCTTACTCCCCAAGCTTAGTTCCCAAAAATTATCTGGTACCACCCCAGCCCAATGCAAAGACTCCTCTCCCTGGCCCAGCCACACACCAGGACGCCTGAATAGACAAGGGAGCCAAGAGACTCCTGTTCTCCCAGGTTTGCTAAACTTGGAACCCTCAGCTTACCGTTAAATTTTCAGTGTAAGCATTTACTCCTTAGAAATCAGCAATCTATATATTAGAGCCTGATTTATTGTTCTGTTGATAGTCTAGATTTAAGAGAGTGATTGAGAAAATAAAATGTTAATAATGCAGATTGTGGTAAAATCTTTTTTTCCCCTTTTTTCCTCTTAATTATAATTATTTAATGAATAAAAAACTATTTTTCCCCTTCTTCCCTTCCCTTCCATTGGGGAAAAAAGAAAACCCTTGTAAGAAATATTCATGGTAAAGGAAAACAAATTTCCTCAATTATCTATGTCTGAAAAAGTACGTCTCATTCCGCAGCTCTCTGTCAGGAGGTGAGAATTATGCTTCATCATAAGTACTCTGGAATCATGAGTGGTCACTGCTTCTTATCAGACTTCTTAGGCCTTTCTTTTCCCCCTCCACTTAATAGTATTACTTTATTTTGAGTTCCAAATTTTTCCCCCTTCCTCTCTTCTGTCCCCCCTCCCCAAGCTGGCATGCAATCTGATATACGTTATACATGTACAATCATATTAAACATATTTCCACATTAGTCATGTTTTGAAACAAGAATCAGAACAAAAGGGGAAAATGTGGTAAAATATTCCTCAGCACAAGAGTGGGTATGTTCCTCCTCCTACACTCAAACCCAGGCTGACCCTCCCCACTTGTTCATTTCTCTTCTCCCTCCTCCCACCTCCTGGCCCTCAGATTCTCAGCTTGCTCACCCTCTTTCCTAACACAGAGCACCCTCTAATACAAGCAATCTCCTGATCCTTCTCCCGAAGCTGGCTCCAACTAGTCCAGGCCCCTTCCCCTCACCAGGCCTCGGCCCCTCCACCCCCTCCAACCAGAGGCCTCTCCTAATCTGAGCTCCCTGGGGCCCCACCCAAGACTCCAAAAGGGTCCCAGGGGGGTTGTTTACAGAGTATTGTTGTTTCTGGGGCCAGGAAGGAAGCGGCACCTCCTGTCGCCCAGGGTCTCAGAGTCCAAACATGTGTTATAAAAAAGGTCCCCTCCACTGGCCAAGACTGGCTCACAGGGAGCAGGAGCCAGGCAAGGGGGCCAAAGTCCATGTTTTCTGGGAGCCAGGATGGCCAGATGCTCTAGACTCCAGCACCTTTCAGAGGATTCCCAAACATCTCCTTTCAGAGGAGGGAATTGATTGTTTCATTATTGGTATTTGCATATTTGTACCCCTGGCACTTGGCATCAATTGATGATATTCCAAGCCTGAGGACTCCTAGCAGCATATGGGGAAGTAGGGGATGAAACCATGGTACAGTGGAAAGAATGCTGCATTTGGAATTGGAGGACCTGAGTTCAAATCCTAACTTACTCCCCAGGGGACCTTGAGCAAGTCACTAAGTGAGTGGAGTTATAAGTTAAGTGAGGGGGTTGGACAAGACTGCCCTCTCTAAGATCCATTGCAGTGACAGATCAAGGAGCTTTGAGTCAAAAACAGACACCTTACAGGGGAATTAGGTGGCACAGTGGATAGAGTACCAGTCCTGGAGTCAGAAGGCCCCAAGTTCAAATCCACACTCAGATACTTACTAGCTATGTGACCCTGGGTAAGTCACTGGACCCTGACTGACTCTAAAAAAAAAAGAAAGAAAAGAAACAGGGACCTCCTGGTTCCACCATCCCTGCCTCCTGAGAAATAACAAAGCTTGGGTGAGAAGTTCCCAAGACCTACAGCTCTTGCATCTCAGATCCAGGTCCCCCAGCCCCACAGTTTTCGCTCCATGGCCAGCTCCAGCCCCTGCTGCCTGATACAGGAACCTTGATGCTGTCACCCAATCACAACAGGATTTCAGGGACCATCTAGTCAGATCTTCTCTTTCACAAGTTAGGAAACTGAATCCCATAAAAAAGAAGGGGCTTGCCCACCTTCACAGTTCCCTTGGACAGTATCAGCAGAAGGTAGCAAAGTACCCAAGTGGTATATAACCAAAGGCCCAAGCTTGAGCAGCTAACCTAGACAGCGATGGAGCAAGGACTTAAGCCCAGGCCTTGATTCCAAGTCCTGGTTCCTACATTTGACAATATCAAGAACAAGGGTGGGGAACCTGCATCCTCAAGGCCACATGCGGCCCTCTAGGTCCTCAAGTGTGGCCCTTTGACTGAATCTGAACTTCACAGAACAAATCCACTTAATAAAAGGATTTGTTGGGTAAAACTTGGACTCAGTCAAAAGCCTACACCCAAGGACCTAGAAGGCCACACATGGCCTCGAGGCCACAGGTTCCCCACCCCTGCTCTAGATGACCTCCAAGGGCTCTTCCAGATCTAAATCTATATTTCATATTTATTTATTTATTTGTTTATTAGACACGGCCAATGCAGGAATTTATTTTGACTATACGTGTTCATAACAGGGGTTTTGTTTTACTTTCCTCAAGGAGGAGGAGGGAAGGGGGAAAGGAGACTATGGATCTGAAAATAAAACTGAATTTAAAATAAATAAATCTATGCTTCTATGAATCGAGCAGTAGACTTGAAATAAAGACCTAGGTTTAAATTTGACCTCAGGCACTTATCAGCTCTGCGATGATGAGCAAGTCTCAGCTTCTGTTTACAGAAGGTAGCACTACCTACCTCCCGGATTATGAGGAAAGTACTTTAAGGTATCAGTTACATGAATTATCATTACAGTTATTATCCAAGACTCCCTGACATGATAGGACAAAGTCTGCATGGTACAGAAGGGGCAGAAAACGTTCCCTGGACCTATGGAGCCTGGGACATAGCAAGTACTTGATAAATATTTATAGAATTGAACTAGATACAGCTGTTTCCAATCCCTGCCAGCATCCCATTGCTATCCATGCAACTTTCCCTTTCTATGCCTAACCCTGAGGGTCTCCAACCATCCAAACCAGACAGGAAGGAGTTATTAGGCTCCAGACCAGATCCCTAACAAAACTCAGGCCCTGCCAGGCTATCTTCCCTCCCTCCAATTCATGCAGGGTTGAGGTCTTCAAAGCCGCTTCTTACAAGTTAAATTGAGAAGGGGAAAAGAACGTATGATTAATCCCTATGACAGAGGCAGTGGCCATGAGGAATGAGGCTAGAGCCCCCACCACAACACAGGCCACAGGGGCGTCTCTTATTTTCTACAAAGCAGCAGCCTATGTGTTCAAACAGCATTTCTCTGCAGGCAGGGGCAGTTATCGACAGAGTCAGAAGGCAACCACCCTCAGAAGGAGTTAACATTCAAAACAGATGAAAACCGCCTTTGGTCCAGAAAAGAAGAGCCTGGAAATGTCCCTTCTTCCAGGACTCAGAATCACAAAGGCCTAAAACAACAAAGCTGGGGGGAGGGGGGGAAACTTAGAGGTCAGCCAGCCTGACTCTCTCATTTCACAGAGAAGGGAAAATGACTTCCAGGGTCACTCACTGAGGAAGTGGAAAAGCTGGGACCCGAACTCAGGTCTTTTATCTCCACATCCACAGCTCTTTCAATTATAACACAAACATAATGGGGCCTACTTACTGGGCACTAGAGTTCCTTTGTGAAACTTTTATCAGTCAGTCGACCAATACGTATTAAGCACACTCTTATATAGAAAGGCAGCGTACAGAGACAGCTGTCAAAGTCAGGAACACCTGGGTTCAAGTCCCATCTATGAGACATACCAGCTGTGGGACACCAGGCAAGTCATTTATCTCTTGGTGCCCCAGGCATCTCTATAAATTGTAGGGAACATGCTTGCCCATCTGCTTTGGCAAAAGACGTTCCTCACTGAAAGGTCTCTATACTGAGGAAATCCCAGAGAGGGAAAGAGGGAAGGAAGGAAGGCAGAAAGAAAGAAAGAAAGAGTTCTTAACCATTTTGGCAGTCAGTCTGGTAAAACCTCTGAATTACATTTTTAAATGCATAAAATTTAAAAATACATAGGATTACAAAGGAAACCTATTATATTGAAATAGTTATCAAGATTTTTTAATAAAATGAGTTCATCCACCCCAGGTTAAGACCCCTACTAGTGCCATCAGTGATAGCTAGATGGATAGAAGACACTGAAAATCCCCAAGGTAAGGACCACTCCAGGGAGGCCCCCAAGGAGGGCATAAGATTCAAGTCTGGGACATGAACACAGGCGTTCCACACATGAGCTTAAGATGCCAGATGCCACACAGCTGTGTCTCTAGTGCACAAACACACTCACACAGACCACTCGTTCACCATCTCACCGGAACTTCCCAGCAATCCTAAGAGGAATTATCCTTCTGACTTTACAGATGAGGAAATGGAGACTCAGAGATAGGAGGGGATGATGGTCACCCCCTCTGTGAATGAAGGAGGGAAAAAATTCAGGTCTTCTGAACTCTAGTTTAGTACTCTTTGGATTTACACCACACTGTCTTTCAGCAGAGCAGAAAGGAGAATTCCGGCCTTGGAGTCAGAATTGAATGCCAGGGCTGACTTTACCGCTGACGAGCTCTAGAGGTCACAGACTTCCAGGGTCACTTCCTTTCTTGGTCCTCTATTTACTGTATATACCATATAAAAGAAAGAGGTGAACTAAGAAGATTTTTAAGGTCCTTCCTGGCTGTAACAGTCAAACAGCCTTTCCTTTGCTCTCACACAGTCATACTCCAGCTCTTATAATTATCCACAGATACAAATACACACACACACTGAGCTAGCAAGAATATACAACACCACATCACAAACAGATACCCAAAGAGGAAGGCACATGCACCAGCTCATCACACACACACCCGCCCATTGACACACATGTGTGCAAACACAGGCAGGCAGACAGATCTTATATAAAAACTATATCCCTAAGCACGTGTATTCCTGCATACCCGACAGCACTGTGGAAGTAACCAGATCCAAAGAGGCACTGACAGAGACACCAAGAGGCAACAAAGCAAGCAAGCCCTTCCCTGGGTGGGGGCTGGGGGTATAAGGAAAGAAATGGAGAAATGTAACCTCATAAAGCCCCAAACACAGGTTCCAGAGAAATAGAGAAGGTTAGAAAATATGGAGGGCTACATAACCCAACAGGCCCAGGCTGGTTCAAAGGAGAGCCCTTGTCTCTGGCCCTAACTGCCAAGCTGAAGGGGTCCCTAAGTAGTCTGATACCATATACTCTATACTGCAAACAAACTGGACAATCCTCTATCCCTAGACACACACTGTGCCCTCAATACCAACACACCTTTGCCCCAGCCAGTCTCCCTGCCTAGAATGCCATCCTTCCCACTCTTTGCTTGCTGAATTCCTACTCTCCTTTTTAAGTCCAATTCAAATACCACCCCTTCCCAGATGCCTTTACTGACTCTACTCTACACCTTCCATATAGGTAACTACTTTCTCTTCAGACCTCAAAAAATCCTTATCTCAGATAAATACTTACTTATTTTCCCCTCAAAAGCCACCCCTTTTTCAAAGGTCCCTATTTCTGTTAGTGTTCCAGGTTCATAACCTGGATGTTATCCTCTACTCTGCACTCTCCCTTATTCCACTGACTGCCCAAACCTGTCATTCCTACTGTTTTGGTCTAGGGGTGCTAAGAACCCTGAAATGACAGAGCAAAGGGCATGGGTCTGCCTCAAAAGAATTCGACCACTCAAGCCTTCTTTTAGTCAGAGACAAGGTTTACTGAAACACAGGTTAGGGTGGGCAAGATTCCTAGTGAGTCTTCACTATTTGTGACTTGGGGCCAGATATTAAGAATCTGAACATTTGGTAGGGAATAGGCAGATGTTTTCCTTGGGAAAAAGATTGTGGGACGACTGGGATGAGACTAAGGAGTGGCCAATAGCCTGGGGTGACCGGGAGGTAACAGAGAAAGGGTTTAGGATTAAGGGTGGGAAGCAGCCTCCCTAATCTGACCCCTACTCTCTACTCACATAGCCAGCTAAATTGTAATTCAGATCCTTGACATCTCTCCCCTTACCTCCTAAGTGGCCTCCCTGCCTCAGGTTTCTCTCCACTCCAGCCTATCCACCACCCCGCTGCCAAAGTGATTTTCCTTAAACTCAAATGTGACCAGGTCCCTCCACCGCTCAATAAGCTCCAATGGCTCCTTACTTCCTCTAGGATAAAATATAAAATCCTCTGTTTGCCTTTATAACTCTTCACAACCTGGTCCCAACCTTTCATGAATGCCTCACTGTACATCACTCCCTTTATTACACTTTGCAATCCTGCCAAGCTGCTTTTCTCTGTTCCTTATACACAATAATCTCCCACTCCTGTGTCTCTGCACTAGCCTTCCCCCATGCCTGTAATGCACTCCCTCCCCAAGCCTCTCTCATTCAAGAAACTGCTCAAATATCTCCATGAAGCTTTTCCCCATTCTCCCCACAACGCACTGCTAGTGCCAAACAACCATGTATTTATTCTCTTTATATTCATTCTCCATAGTTTTAAGGAGGCATACGTTTTCTCCCTTGTTAAAATAAAGGCCCCTTGAGAGCAACTATCATTTTTGTTCTTTGCTAAGTCTAGACCCTAGCAGAAAGTCTACCTAAGGTACTTAATAAATGCTTACTGGATCACCGGGTATCACACCACAATTACCACTATCTGTGTTTGTATGCTATCTTACTAGATTGTAAGCCCCCGGAGGGCAAGGATCCTGGAGAAGCACACCGAGGTAGAGTTCAAAGAGCCCTGTATGTGGAGGCAGAAAACTTGGGACTGAATCCTGACTCTGAGATAGGACCTCAGTCAAGTCACAGAACTAAAGGAACACAAGATTTCAAGCTAGAAGGGTCCTTCATAACCCTGAAGTTGGAAATAAGGAAACCAAGGCCCAGGTGAAAACCTTAGAGGCATAAAGTTTCACTGGCAATGGCAAAGCTAGGACTCAAACCCAGGCGTCCTGACTCCAAATCCAGCATTCTTTGCACTATCCCAGGGGTGAGGAACCTGCTGTCTCAAGGCCACACGTGGCCTTCCAGGTCCTTGGGTGCCGCCTTTTGACTGAGTCCAAGCTCTACAGAACAAATCCTTTTAAGGAGGTTTGTTTGGTGAAGTTTGCATTCAGTCAAGGGGCCTCCCTTAATGACCTAGAGAATCACAAGTGGCCTTGAAGCCAAAGGTTCCTCACTCCTACTCTACACCATGTTTGGCCTCACTTATAAAATGACTGAGGGAAGAAAGAAACAAGCATTTATTGAGCACCTAATATGGCCAGGCTCTACACTAAGTGCTTCAGAAATATTAACTCACTTAATCATCAGAACAATCCTACCTACAAGGCAAGTTCTATTATTATCCCCACTTTACAGGTATGGAAACTGAGGCAGACAGAGGTTAAGTGACTTACTCAGGGTCATACAGCTAATATGTGTGGGAGGCCAAATCTGAACTCAGGTTTTCCTCACTCTGGGCCCAGCACTCTGTGCACTTACCATCTAGCTGCCTTAAACTAAATCACTAAGAGCCCTTCCAGCTACAGATCCTTGAAACCAATTCTGTATCTTCCACTATGCCTGGAAGAGTGCTGTGCATGCAGTAGCCACTTAATGTCTCCTGAATTAAACCGGTCTCCAATGGACCCTTAAGAAGTTGTTGGTAGCACAGTGGTAAGGGCACAAAGGATTCATAAGATCATAGGTTAAGAGGCAGAAGGGACCTTGGAAATAATTTTGCACATGAAGAAACAGAAGCACCTCAAGGTTAAGTGACTTGCCCAAGGTCTCACATGTAGTTACAGAAACAGGACTCAAATCCAGCTCCTCTAAATCTAGCTCACCATATTGTTTGGACATCTGAATTACAGGTCTTGAAAACCAATTGCTGACTCGACCTGGTAAGATACCACACTTGGCAATCCAGACGTGGGAGCTTCGGGACTGGCTGGGAACAGACTGTCTATCTTACAAGGTCTGAGATTTAGAAACCCAGATCCAAGGGCCCCATCGCCATTCTCAAATACTGGGCTTCTACAAGGTACCGCACCCCTCCCCCCACAACTATCCTCACATCCCAGACCAGGTCACCGTATCATCACCACTGCAACCCCTCCCTCCATATACTTCCCTCTACACTTCCCCTGCTGTCCTCAGATTCTGAGATACCTCATCCAACATCCTTAGACTATTTGCTGCCTCCTATCCCTTCTCCCTTATCCTCGGCACCATCTCAAACCTTGAGGCACCTGGCTCCACCCCTGCTCCAAGTCCAGTGCCTCTCTCTCCTCCCCCAAACATCAGCCACCAAGCTGCCAAGAGAACCTAGGCTTCAGACTCACACACATCAGTCCAGTGCTGGGCATTCCCCAGAAGAAGAGAAATAAGGGCAAAGATTTTGGCCAAGGGCCTGGGAAGGGGGCACCCTTTGGTTTATAGGGCCTGACTGACCACCTGATGTGCCTAGAGTAGGAAAGTACATCTCAACGGCTTCAATTCTCTAGCTCTCTCCCTTAGAAGAGATTCCTCCTGAGATTCCTGTTTGGACCTAAACAGGTCTATCTACCGTGTTATAATCTATACCTTCCCCTACCATCAGCTCAGATCTAGCTGAAGACGAAAAGAGGCCTTAGCCCTTCTTTAGTCTGCCACAGCCAAAGTTCTCCCTCTTTAGACCCAGAATCCTAAACTCACTTCAGACATTCCTTCCTAATTAACTTCCCATTTTGAGACTCATCCCCCCACCAGGTGCCACCTCCCCCTGGAAGTTCTATGGGCATCTCCTTTGGGTATCACTTCTTGGCTCTCATCTGGAAGGAGGGAGATACAGTTCTAAGAAAAGTACCGGATGGCATTCTTACTACCACCCTCCACTGATGCCAGGTTCTTCCTCAAGGAGCCAATATCCAAGAGGCTGGACCTAAGCCTTGGACTGACAAGGAGTACTCTTTTCCTTAGGGCCTATCCTGGTCTATTCGCTACAGACACAGACACAGACAGACAGACAGACACACACACACACACACACACACACCCCCCCTCCACCAGACTAGAAGGACTGGATTGATCAGAATGCACCCTAACTGGGGGAGGTACCCCACTCCCCTAACCAGGGAGCCTACCTTATGAAACCGGCCTAATTCCCAGAAAACTCCCTGTGGGCCTGGCACAGGCTAGGCTGATATTCAGTGTTAGGACAAAAGGTGCAGCAGGAAGGAGGGGGCTAGGGGAGGCCTTCTCTTCCCTCCCTCCCAGGCCTTCCCAAACACAGCTTCCTTCCCTTTGGGATCGGGAAGAGGAGGGAGGTGGAGGAGGCAGGCGCCGGCAGGCTGGCCTGCGGGCCTCCCTCCAGCCCCCCAACGGCAACAATGTAACAACCTAAGCGATACAATGTGGCTGTTTCTTTACGAGAGACAAAGCTACCCTTCTTCGCCTTCCCTGGGGGGAACCGCAGCGGTAATCCCTATCCCCCAATTCCGGGATTCATTTCCCCCACACATACTCTGGTTATCCTGAAGCAGAAAAGCACGCACATCTACGCCCTGGGCCTGTAGTCAAGGGGGTGGGAAGGTGTCCTTCAGAGCACCTGGGCCCAATTCTCCCTGGATGAATCATCATGGCAGCCAGTACCTGATCCATGGCCTGCCAGACGCGAATAAAAATTGCTTGGCTAAGGGTGAAAGGAGTGTAACTAAGGCCCTTAGCCCCTGCCCCCTCCCCAAAGCAACCAAATTCTGAGAAGCAGTAGACGATGGCGGGAGAGAGCTAGTAACGCATAAAGTTTGCAAAAATATCTCCACCCCTAGCCCAGGACAAACAGCTGGACTGAACGAACCGAGTTCTTCTCCAACCAGAGAAGGTACGGAAGGGGGCCAGGGCCTCAAAAACCTACCCGCTCCCTCGATTTTATCTGCCCCACGGCTCCACGTGATCTGCCGGGTCTCCAACTTGACCTGGAAGGTTTTCCTCTCTGGTCGCTGGGATTTCTTGGAGTAGAACAAGGTCATGACTGTGCCCACTTCCAAACTCCTGCAGAGGTGCAGAGCCTCAGCCTCCGACGGGGCGCAGGACCCGCAGCCATTGGCGAAGGGGGCCCCCACCCCTGCCATCATTCCGGGGTTCTCCTGCTCTCCTCCAGACCCGAGTTTGTCCCAAACTGCAGGCCGGGGAGCCCCGGAGGGCGCTCAGGAGGCAGCGTCCGTACGAGCGCTGCGTCTGCCAGCAATCCAGCAATCCGCGCCGCGGCAGCGATTCCTGCGGGGGCGGGGAGGAGGAGGAAGGGGCCGAGTTAACCAAGGAGGCGCCTGGAGACTGACCCCCCTCCCCCAGTGCCCCGCCCGCGCAGACCCCGCCTCCTCGGCCCGAACAAAGACACCCCCCCCTTCCCGCCCCCAGCAGGCGGGGCTGTTCGCCCCCAACTCAGGCCGCATCCTTCCCTCCCAGCCTTCCCCAGGCTAGTTTTCAGGACCACCTTCCAACAGCCCGCACTGTCAGGGTCCGGCGCCCTAACCACTTGTCAGTTGTCCGATCTTGCGAGGCCCAGCATCGATTTGAGGCCGATAAGATGTCCTGAAAACTCAGGAAGTAATGGCTGAAAAAGAGCACAGAGCAGTGTATCACACTCTCCCTGTCACTCACTCACTCACAAACACACCCCGAAAAACAAATCCAGTCGCACATCCTGCAATAGTCCTTAATAGTCCTTCGTACACCCTGAAACGCAGACACACACACACCCCCCACGCACGCGCGCGCGCGCACATACACACACCTGAAATAGCCACGTACAAATAATGGAATTCACAGAGTGCAACAGTACCACAAACAGTAGCACACAAGTCTCTGGGACAGTCATACACAAACAGTCGCACAACTACCCAGACCCACCCTACAGCCTGAGTCAGTTTCACATCCCAGGCACAGCTGCTACCTGGGCCTGGCTTTCCCTCTCTCTTCTCTTTCTGCTAGAGTGGGGTGGGGAGAAAAGGGCTGATAGGGGGGAGGGGGCTTTTGCCCCTAAATCAACACGTGCATTGGCTCCAGAAGCAGGGGAGAACAGAGCCGAGCTGCAGGGCGGTTCCCAATCGGCCTGCTCCTGACTCCCGGCCTCTGCCTGTCCTCCTGTCTTTCCCTGTATCCTCTCTTCTCACTCTCCCGGTCTTGGGCGGGAGCCCCGCAAGGTCTCCTAAATGTCCCCGGGCTCTCGGGCCCCCGCTGCGCTTGGCCTCCCCCGCCCCACATCCGGTGGCTTCCGTAGCTCTAGTTGCAGAGGGAGCGGGGAGAGGGGCCGGGCGGGCGAATAAGAACGAAGACGCTCCCCCTTTTCCCGGCGCTCAGAAAGACAAAGCGGCGAGAGAGAGGGGGCGGGGGGAACCCAGCCCCTTAAAGGGACACCAGGCTTAACTCTGGGGGGGAGGGGAATTCCCCTAGACATAGCGCCCCCTCCCTCGCTCACCTGAGCGCGTCAATTCAGCTCTGCGAAATGGAATGGGAGGAGACGGTGTCGGGTAGTTGGTAGCAGAGCCCAGATACTACCCTTTCTCTCTTTTTCTTAGGGGGGTAAAAGGGTGGAGTAAAGGACGGAAAAGGGGCTTGGGAAGGCGGGGCCACCTGTTGATTGGCCAGGGGGGTAACTGATTGACAAGCTCTCCACCTCCACCACCCCCTTTTCCTATTGAGTGGTGGAGGCGGCCCTGGCTGAGGTCACTCACAGATTGTCCGGACTAGGTTTTGCCTACCTTCTCCTCCGGCTCCTTGGGGCTTGCGGATTGATTGAATAATTCCCACCTCCTACCCGGCTCAGGGCCTGCCTTCTCAGTCTGCCCACTGTGGTGTTCATCTGGTTAGGGACTGGTCTTGTGATTTCAATGGAATAGGGAAGGCGCCTTCTCAGAGTTTCTTAATCTTTTTTTGTGTGTGTCGTGGACTCCTTTGGCAGTGTAGTGATGCCCATGAAATCCTCGACGTAATATTTTATTAAAAAATTAATAATTGAAGGAAATTTCATTTAGGAGTCAGTAAAAACATTTTTTTCCTAACCATATTCACAGTCCTCCCAAAATCTATCCATGGGGTCCTACCCCATGTTAAGAACCTGGTCCAAGACAGTTGCCTAGAGCAGAGAGGTTCAATAACTTCTGGGTCAAATTGGCAGTATGTATCAGTCAGGACTTGACCCATAGCTAGCTCTCTATTCATTAGAGACCACTGTGGTCTCTGTCCTGCTCATAGGTGTGGGTCAAAAATGGCAAAGGTGACGTTCGATCATTTTGTTGTTCTGCCACTTCTTCATGACCCCATTTCATTTTGTTTTAATTTTGGCAGAGACGCAGTAGTAGTTTGTCATTTCCTTTTCCAGCTCACTTTACAGATGAGGAAACTGAGGCAAACAGGGTTAAATGACTTGCCCCAGGGTCACACAGTTAGCCAATATCTGAGGGCAGATTTGAACTCCAAAAGATGAGTCTTCCTGACTGCAGGCCCAGCATTCTATCCACTTCACCCTCTAGCTGCCTGGTTCAATCTAACGCCAGCTCAACTGGAGAATACTACATTGTACCTAGGGCACTCTCACAGCCAATGTGGAAATTCCATCCAAAGCCAATGTTCAGAACACACCGAAGTCAAGAATTCACCCCTGAGGCTGAAGTGAAGATTTCCTACTTTCCTAAATGCATTTAACAAACATTTATTTATTTATGGTCAACTATTCACCTGATGTAGGTAGATAGTGCTAGGCCCCAGGGAAAACAAAGACAAAAACTCCTGCCCTCTAGAAACCTGTCTTCTACTGGACAAAAATCAGTAGAAAGTAATTTGAGGGGAAGGGCACTAGCAACTGAAAGGGAATCAGGAGAGACCTCCAGTAAACAAATGGCACTTGAACTGAACCATGAAGCAAGTTAGAGATTTCCAAGAGATTGAATAAAGTCATGCATTCCAGACTTAAGGGACAGTCTGGGCAAAGGCCTGGAGACAATTAATCAGTCAACATGAAGCATCAACTATGTGCCAGGCACTGTGCTAAATGCTGGGGGTACAAAAAGAGACAAAAGACAGTTCCTTCCCCCAAGGAACTTACAGTCTAATGGGGGAGACATCATGCAAGCAAGCTGTGTACAGGATAATAGGCGATAATTAACAGAAGGAAGACACTGGAATTAAAGGCATTGGGGTTTCCAGTAAAAGGTGGGATTTTAGTTGGGATTTAAAAGAAGCCAGGGAGGTCAGTAGTCAGAGCAGAGGAGGGAAAGCCTCCAGGCATGGGATACAGTCAGAGAAAATGCCAGAAGCTGAGAGATAGAGGATCTTGTTCATGGAAAGGAGGCCACTGTCCCTGAATCCAAGAATGCAGAGGAGTAAGGTGTAAGAGGACTGGAAAGGTAGGAAGGTGCTAGATTAGGAAGCTCTTTAAATGCTAAACAGTTTTATATTTATTCCTGGAGGCAACAGGGAGCCACTAGAATTTATTGAGCCGAAGGGGGGGGAGGTCACGTGACTGACCTTGCACTTTAGGAAAATGACTTTAGTGACTGAATGGAAGATGGGTTGGATTGAGGACTCACTAGAGACAGGCAAATCTAGCAGCAGGCTATTACAATAATCCAGGTATGACGTGATGAGGGTCTGCACTAGAGTGGCAACAGGGTCAGAGGACAGAAAGGGACTTATTCAAGAGATACTGCAAAGGAGAGATCTATAGGCCTTGGCAGCCACTTAGATATGGAGAGGGGGATGGGTAGGAGATAGTAAAGAAAACCAGGATGACTCCTAGGTTGCAAGCTGGAAGGACTGGAAAGATAATGTTACCCTGGAGGGGGAAGAGGAGGAGAGATAATGAATTCTATTGTGGACATCTACTGGATATCCAGTTTGAGATGTCTGAAAGACAGTTGAAGATGTAATATTGGAAGTCAGCCGAGATTGAGTGAGGCAAGATAGGTAGATTTGAGTCATTAGAATAGAGATGGTAGTTAAAATCTTGGGAGCTGATGATATCAAGTGAAGAACTATAGAAGGAGAAGATAAAAAGCCCAGGACAGAACCCTGAGGGTCACCTATGGTTAGAGAGTGGGATCTGGAGGAAGATCCAGCAAAGGAGACAGAGGAGTAGTCAGAGAAATAAGAGAACCAGGAAAGACTGGAGTCCTGAAAACCTAGAGAGAAGAGAGTATGGAGGAGGAAAAAGTGATCCGTAAGTGTCAACGGCTGAAGAGGCCTCAAGGAGAGAGATTGAGATGGAATGTGAGATCTGGACAGTCTGGATTACTCCTTCTCCACCTCCTTTACTGAATCACAATCCTCATGATTCCTGCTCCTCATCAGGGGTGCCACAGTGTAGATCTGTCTGTCTCTGTTTCTCTCTCTCTGTGTATGTATGTATGTATTATGTATACATACACATACATTCTCTGTGTTACATAGTATATATACACATATGTATCTATATATATGTACATATATAATGCATTATATATATAAAATTGAACTTATGGGGGCTGATTATATAAATAACATATATTATAATTATATGTAAATATATCTATATGTTTATATATTATATACCTATATAAATAAATCTATATATAATATATAAATATATCAATGTAATATATTTATATATAATTATACATTATTTATATAATCAGCTCCCACAGGTTCAGTTTTCATCTTCATATATATGACTCTTAGATCGATATGCCTGCTCTCCCTGCTGATCGCTGGTTCTGTATCACCAGTTGCCAATGGGACACTTTGAAATGACTTTGCATCCACATCACATCTCCTCTTGACTTCCCTAATTTTTTTTTTGGAGGGGGGAAGGCAAGGTATTGGGGTTAAGTGACTTGCCCAAGGTCCCACAGCTAGTAAGTGTCTGAGGCTGAATTTGAACTCAGGTCCTCCTGACTCCAGGGCTGGTGCTCTACTCACTTCACCACCTAGCTGCCCCTTGACTTCCCTATTTTTATCCAGAGTCTCATCATCTCTCTGGTCTCATACGCTTACAAATCCATTGTTGTCCTCTGCTCCTCATTCTCTTTCACCCCATATTTACTTCTACCTCCCCCAGTGTCTCTTGTATTCTACCCCTTGTCTCCATTCATCTAGCCACTGCCCTCCTCTCTCCTGTACTGTTGCAATAGTGTCCTCCTTCATCCCTAATTCCTAATAACAGAGGCTGTCATCTACAGGAAGGTCCTGAGTCTCACAGCAGATAAAGCCGTGGGCCTGGAGTCAGAAAGACCTGAGTTCAAATCTGGCCTCAGACACTTACTAGCTGTGGGACCCTGAGCAAGTCATTCAACCTACTCATAGGGCTGTTGTGTGGAATGTCAACTGGACTGGAACTGGCCTCTAACCTGGGAGTGGCTAGAGTGGAACAGAATGGGCAGAGGCAGATGTGTCAGGGGTTAAACAGAAGTTTAATTTATTTCAGAATGAAGAAAATGCTTACCATAGGAAACCCCCCACACACACACACACACCCCAAGAAGAAAGGTTAATAGGCTGGGGCAAAGGCAGGTCTTATATACATAAAAAGCCACAAGTGAGTTGGACCATAACACAATCATCCTTAGCAGTTCCTGTGGCAGGCTCATGGGTAGACAATGCAGGCATTCCTGGGCCCGGTGGGAACAGTTCTTAAGTTGATTGTCTTATGTCTTAAGGCTCATTCAGCCTTGTGATTATTCAGTGGGGTACAGAACCAGAGTTAGCATGGCGAGAACCAGAGTGCAATATTTGGTTCGGTTACACAAGCACAGGAATTCAGGAATTGATAGCGTGTCAGGAGATTTTGATGGATGACTTTAGGCTGCAGCATGCTCGCTCTCAGGTCCTTGGGAAACAGGGGAAGCTCCAACAAATCTAAATAGTTATTGATTAATATGAAAATCATAAATCCCTCAGTGAACACCTGGTGCTGGTCAAAGCAATACACTTTGCCAGAGGGTGAGATCATCCAGAGTGCAAAGGATTGTTATGCCAAGCTCAGGGCATAGCTAGCTCAATGGGCCTTAGCTCTGAGAAACAAAGTATCTCCAAACACCTTGACATTTCCTCCTTTTGGCCAAAGGGAGCGGGTCTGAAAGAATCCCTATCCTTATGGCCAATAATGGAGAGGCAGATATAAGCCAAAATGCCATGAGAGGCCAGTTGGGCCAGTTTTCAGACAAGACATATAGGTTACTTGAGATGTACAATTGTGAGAAAACTCCTTGCATCAACCTTTGGCTCTGAGTTTCTGGTTAGCATAACTTAGGTCCTTAAACAGCACATGGAGATAGTCCAGTTTCCCAGTCATGAAGACCTAGGTTCAAACAATGCAATGAAGTTGTTTGGTGTTTTTTACACAAGTCCCATAATTTCATAATTACATTAAACTAGGTACAGATCAAACTACTTAGAGGGCTCACAATGGACTAGCTCTGAGAAGGGAGATTTGCATGTCACCAAGGTAACTAAGAAAACTTAAACATTAACATCAAGTCCCATCTAACAGAAGCACCAAGCTAATGACATTCTCTTAGCCTTGGGGTGGGGGGGCGCAGGAGGAGTGGTGGTGTGAAACCAGAACAGAGGCAGGTAAGAGCCAGGCCAGAACCAAAGAGAGCAGACAGGAACGGTTGGTTAGAGGAACAGAGGGTGCAGAAAGGATAGTCCCAGATGTCTCATGTGGTCCTAGATATCTTTTCTTGGACAACAGGCTTTATTCTCAGGGCAGCTCTAAAAGGGGCTTCTCTGGTTACAATTCTAAAGGTTCCTAGATAACTCTCATTTTCCAGAGAATCTTTCAGAGAATTTCAGTTTATATATATTTGCTGTTTCTAGCCTTGCCTAATCCTGTACCTGATATAAGAATCCTTTAAAAATTTATGAGGGTTCAACTGTAAAATGAATTCTTCTGCCTTTTAAAATTATACGACAGATATTTTTTAAAAATTGGAAAATAATTTTACTTTCTTTACCATTATCATTACAATTTGTGTATAAACTCTAATTAATCCTCAATTAATAAAACCTTAATCTAATTTTGAGAACTTGTTACCAAAACATATTCAAAGCCCGATTTTCTGTGATAAATAAATTTGGAAGCCAATCATATACATTTGTATATAGTTCTTAGAGAAAACAGTCTACTCCTGTTGCTTTGGGGCTTCTGATGGCAAGTGTTTTCCTCACTCTGACATTAATTAAACTCCTCTTTAATCCCTGGCATGCGTGCCTCTGGCTTGCTCTGTTCAGCTCCCGCCATTCACAGGTCACAGGCAGTTCTGGTCCGGTTGACAAGTACAAATTGCCTGGGACATACTAGGCACTTAATGAATGCTTATTCCCTCCCACCCTCCCTCCCTAAATTGCTCTGTCCTCTCCAATCCACCCATACAACAGCCCAAGTGATGTTCCCAAAGTACAGGTCTGACTAGTCACTCCCCTGCTTCCAAACGTCCGTAACTCTTTATTGCATCCAGGCTCAAGTCCAAACTCCTCTGGCACATAAAGAACCTGGCTCGAACCTGGTTCCAACCTACCTACACTCTTTGGTCAGGCCAAAGGGACCCTTTTATTTTCTTTGTTCATGCATGCGATTCTAACTCCTCTCTGTGCCTTTTTACAGGCTATTGTCGGGGCAGCTAGGTGGCAAAGTAGACAGAGCACCAGCCCTGAAGTTAGGAGGACCTGAGTTCAAATTGGGCCTCACTTACTAGCTCTGTGACCCTGGACAAGTCACTTAACCTTGATTGCCTTCACACCAAAAAAAAAAAAATACAGGTTGTTGTTACCCATGCTTGTAATGGGCCACTCTTGCCTTCCAGAATCCTCAACTTCCTTCAAAGCTCAGGTCAAGCTACCTCTTATGGGAGACCTTTCCTGTTCCCCAGCTGTTAGTGCCTCCCTTCATTACTTTTCATTTACTTGGAATATATTTTGCATTTATACATACACACAGAAGGTTTTCCCCTATAGAATGCAAAATCCTTGAGGGCAGAGCCCATTTTGGGTTGTCCTCATATTCTGGTGTTTCAAGCAGATCCAGACTCTTAGTAAAGTGTTTAATAAATGCTTGTTGATTACTAGAATAATATGCAACAAACCTGGAAAGGTTGCCTAGAGCAGAGACTTCACCCCATATTCAATTCAGTTCAATTTGACAGCCTCTCAATAGTGCACTAGGCACTGTTTTAGACATAGAAGTTAAAAAGACAAGAAGGAAACCCTCCATCCCTCCAAAAGCCTGCATGCTCCTGAAAGAGATACAACATGAAAAAGGTGAGTATAATATATTCATAAGTTAGGGTGTGATGGGAGCCAAAGAGAGATATACACAAAGATGTCCAGAAAAAATAGAGAAGGAAGAAAAACGTTTTCAGCTAGTGAGATCAGGTTGTAGGCTATAAGGATGGGAACTCCAGAGTGGTCAGAGGTCAGGAATCGAGATTTGGGAAACGGGAGTATCAGAGAGGTGAACAGAGACAGAGCTTGAGGAAGTAGGAAGGGTGAGGAATAAGGGTGAGGAAACCAAAGTGACCGATAGGAGTGAGATTGTAGACTGAGGCTGGAGGTGTCAAAGGCTCATAGTCTGTGGGAGTCTTGGGTCTGACTTGTAGCAAAGGACAGATGTGGGAGGGTCAAGTTTCTCTCTTTGTTCTGTTTGTGGCCCTCAATAAGCATCTCTGAGCCACTCTTGCTCACAGTATCCTTAAATTTGGTGAAGGCCTATGTGAAAACACTCTGTTTGGGATCAGCCTTACTGCAGAGTTGCATATGGAAGGCACCCCATGCAGGAGAATTTTCCCCACAGCCAATATTCTCTGAATACAGCGTGCTGTCCCTCAAGAGGGAGAAAAGTCTCTGGAATAACATATCAGCCAATCTTGGGTGCCAAATGCATTCCCAACCCAGTGCCAGGTACTCTCAGGGAGACAGAAGGAGGGAAATAGAATTCTGCCCTCAGAGAACTCACAGTCTGGTTAGGGAGATCTCTGATCTAGTAATTCATGAAAGAATTAAGGGTCATACTTCCTGTGAGAGAAGTGATGAACGTGGAAGCATAATGTGTGGATTTATTTGCTTTACTATGCTTATCTGCCACAAGGGAAGCTTTTTTTTAAATGGGAAGGGATTTGGAGGGAAAAAAGAACAATGAATAAGGAAAGGAAGAGGAAGAGGAGGAGGAGGAGGAGAAGAAGAAGGAGGAGGAGAAGGAGAAGAAGAAGAAGGAGAAGAAGAAGAAAGAAGAAAGAAGGAGAAGAAGAAAGGAAGAAAGAAAGAAAGAAAGAAAGAAAGAAAGAAAGAAAGAAAGAAAGAAAGAAAGAAGAAGGAAAGAAAGAAAAAGGGAAGGAGGGAGGGAGGGAGGAAGAAAGGAAGGAAAGAAGGAAGGAAGGAAAGGAGATCCATAAAGTACTACAACAAAGAGGACAGGAGGAAGTTCAGAAGGAGACAAACTAAACAGCTTTGAAAGTAACAGTGAATGTATGATCTGGTTTTTGGTAACAGGCATTCAGTTTCAAATACAATCCATTGTTTCTGTTCTTTTCATACAGAAATGTTCATATTCATGGGGGAAGCTGTCAAGTTTAAAATAACAAAAAATGAGAGTTTTTGAAAAACAAAGATCTTAGACCATGGACTACACAATCAGGAAAGACTTCCTTGAAGAAGTGGGGCAAAAACCAATCTTGAAGTTCAGAATTGGTTGTTGGTGGTTGAAAGGAAAGATCTTTTAGGCAGGAGAAAAGCAGAGGCAAAAACTTGGGGGTGGTAACAGCCATGCACAGTCTTATAGTACCTATAGGCTTAACTGCTGTGTGCAGGAAGGCATGTGAAAAGGGAGCCACAAGACCACGCAACAGAAGCATGTAGCACTTGAAGATAAGGAGGGAAAGCGGCTGAGGTAGTAGTATGGATAAAGAAGCAAACAATAAGAAAAGAGCATTAATAAAACATTAAGAAATATAGTCAAGACAGGGTCAAGGGAGAAAATTCAATAAAGGGGGTAGGTTAGGAAGAAGCAAAATATAGTTAGTCTTTCACAACATGAGTATTGTGGAAAGGTTATACATAATGTTACGCATGTGGCCCATGTTGAATTGCTTGACTTCTTAGGGAGGGTGGAGGGGAAGGGAAGAGGAGAGAGAATCTGGAACTCAAGGTTTTAAAAAAATAGATGTTCAAAAGTAAAAAAGTTTTTTTTTCATGCAACTAGAAAATAAGATGCACAGGCAATGGGG
>CM053625.1:74978717-75059762 GCA_028646595.1 Phalanger gymnotis
TCGTGGGGATTGGGGGAGAGGTGCTCTGAGATCTAGAAAATCCGAATAGTATTTTTGGCCTTCCCTTTGTACCAGAGAAGAAGTCTGAATTATTATGATAGTAAAAGATTCAATGTATTGACATTATACAATACCATCCACATATTTTATGCATTTCTGAGCTTCTAAACTTTTTCTGGGTTATCTCTTGGCCTTTGGCATGTTGTCTGCAGTTTCCACAAAACTCCCCCAAAATTCCCATTTACCTTCTTGTGCCGACCAAACCTGTGATGTATCAATACTTTGGTGGGGAAAGTTGAGATGTGGAAGGGATAACCTATACATCTTTTTTCCCCTAAGAAGAAACTATATATAACACATAATCAGAGTGTCTTATATAGCTTTCTCTCTCATCCTTGTTTATGGAAACATTCATGTTTCTAGATTGTTAAATTTATCATATGTACTCATTTTTCCTTTAGAATATTAGGTACAGGGGCACCTGTGTAGCACGATAGAGAGAGCACCAGTCCTGGAGTCAGGAGGACCTGTGGTCAAATCCAGCCTCAGACATAAGATATGTGACCTTGGGCAAGTCACTTAACCCCAATTACCCCCCTCCAAAAAAATATTAGGTATACATTTTCAATGTATTGATTCGTTATTCTGTCTTTTTCCTCTTCTTTTTCTCCTTTATCTTTAAGAAATATTATTTGTTATATGGGGTGGTTCTCTGAGGGGAAGGAATTTTGGGGGAACTATAGTGATAAAAAAGTCAATACAAACTTAATTTTAAAAAAGAATGTAAATTAGAGATAGTTACATTCTTTTAGTTTGTACCCCCAGCACCTGGTACATCATAGTAGGACTTAACTGTTTGTTGACTGATTGATAACAAAAGAAAATGAATAAAGAAGGAAAGGGTAGATTGGGAGCAGACTGTGAATGGCCTCGAATTTGTCAAGGGAGGTCCACTTCCTTCACTTTATAGGTGAGGAAACTGAGGCCAGAGACAGGATGTCACTTGCCTAAAGTAATGGCAGAGCCAGGCTTTGAACCCAAGTCCCCTGACTCAGAATCCAAGACCCCTTCATTGCCCTGAGGGGAATGGCAGACACTCAAAAGGGCAGATCCTGTGACTTAGCAATACAAATCTGGTCATAAGTGCAGAATGGATTGGAAGAAGAGAGAAAGAGGGAAAACTAATGAAAAAAAGCTGCTGGAATACCTCTGGTGAGAGGAGATGAAGGCCTCCTGGGCTAGAGAAGGGGTTGGAGGTATGGAGAGGAAGGAAAAAATGGGAAGATGTTGAGGCTGGGGAAGAGAAAGAAGTTCTGGAGGGATTCCCCACCCCCACATTGCTATTCATGGCTGCACATGCCCCAGTACACCCACATGGTGTCTGTCTCCCAGGCAGCATTGCCTGAGCCCCAGTTCCTTCAGGACCAGTGATGTGTGTGTGTGTGTGTGTGTGTGTGTGTGTGTGTACATACTGCTACATGCTTCAACACGCCACAAGCTGCACCACCCCTGGGCATGGTCTGGGAATTGGAGGAACAAGATTGTTGGATATTAGGACCTGGAAGTAGAAGAGGCCTTAGAAATCCTCAAATCTGTATACCTCATTTTTACAGAATAGGAAACTGAGGCCCACAGAAGGTCTGTAACTTTCCAGCCCAACCCATACTGCTGACCTTAAGGTTCTTTCTCCAAGGACACCAATACTCTGATACCCTTGCTTGTCCCAGTGCTCAGGGCTACCCAACTCAGAAGCCAAATTTTGAAAAAGACGAAGTTTGTATTGAATTTCCTTCTATATCTCTGGCTGTCCCTCATGCATAGAATGTTCTCCCTTCTTTTCACTCCCTCCTGGCTTCCCTGGCTTCCTTCAAGTCCCAGCTAAAATCTCACCTTCTACAGGAAGCCTTTCCCAATCCCTCTTAATTCTAGTGCCTTCCTTTATCTTATATATAGCTTTTTTGGGGTACATAGCTGTCTGCATGTTGTCACATCTATCAAATGACTGAGCTCCTGGGAGGTAGGCACTGTCGTTTGCATTTTTTTGTTTCCCTGGAACTTAGCACCGTGCCTGAAACATTTGTTGCTATTCAATTGTTTTCCAGTCCTGTCTGACTCTTTGTGACTCTAGTTGGAATTTTCTTGGCAAAGATACTAGAGTGATTTGCCATTTCCTTCTCCAGCTCATTTTACAGATGAGGAAACTGAGGTAAACAGAGTTAAGCGACTTGCCCATGGTCACATAGCTGGTGTCTAAGACCAGATTTGAACTCAGCCTAGCACTATACCTACTGTGCCACCTAGCTGCCTGGAACATAGAAGTCATTTAATAAATGTTTATTGACTGATTAACCGTCAGTCAACTGACTGTCCTTCAGTTTTCACCATCCCAAGCGTACAATGACCTCATGTACCTTCTAGTTGATCAGAGCCCCTGTCCTAGACAGCACCCCATGCTCCAGAGTTCAGAGCCTACTTGTCCTTGCTGGTGTCCCAGAGAACATCCATATGTCGTCCAAAGGCCCTTCAGGAGTGACCTTTAGGGACCTTGGCAGGGAGGTATCTCACTGGGCAGCCCCCCTTGCCCCACCAACCTCTAGCCCCAGCCCTCTTTACCACAAACCATTGATGTGTCAACCTGCTTAGTCAGTCACACCTACTTAGCTCATCTTCTGGCTATTTCTAACACAATAAGAGTTACCACTTCTGTAGTGATTTTAGATTTCCAAACTACATTCCTCACAACAATCCTGTTAGGTAAGCAGTGTATTCCTGTTTTATAGGTGAGGAAAATGATTTAGAGAGAAACAAAGATATGCACAGAGAGAAAAGGGGTGTGTGTGTGTGTATGTGTGTGTGTGTGTGAGAGAGAGAGAGAGAGAGATAGTCAGAGAGATAGTCAGAGAGAGAAAAGAAGAAAGAAGAGGAGGAGGAAGAAGAGAGAAGAGAGAGGGGGGAGACAGAGAAGAGAAGAGAGAGAGAGAGGGAGAGAGAGAAAGAGAGAGAGGGAGAGAGAGAGAGAGAGAGAGAGAGAGAGAGAGAGAGAGAGAGAGGAGGGGGAAGATGAGGAGAGAGAAAGAAAAGAGAAAGAGACATAGAGGAAAGAGAGAGAGGGAGAGGTTCATCATTTACTATGTGATAGGCACTGTGCTAAGATACCAAAACAAGGAAGCAAGATATAGTCCCTGCCCTCAAGAAACTGACTTTCTAATGGGAAAGATAACATATAAAGGGGACCTGGAAAAGGTGGGGTTGAGAGGTGTGCGATAAGGAAAACCATCCAGAAAGTCAAGCTGTGAATGAAGTGGAGGACGACAGGGCTCCTCTTGCAATATTGGGCTACTTCCCAAATGGCCCCTTCTCCCATTGATGTGTGCCTTCCAGGGTTGGCCTTCACTTTGTAGACTGGGCGTAACCCTCCCAGCTGTGCTTCTAATTTTGGCCTTCATCAGCATTCTCATCTCTCACTCCACTCCACTCTTTCAGCTCCCTTTTTGGTGTCCTCCATTAGGATGTAAACTCCTTGAGGGAGGAGACTGTCTTACTTTTTGCTCATATGTTTATCCCCTGAACTGAACACAGTGCCTGGCACATAGTAGGTACTTGATAAAAGCTCAGCCTTTGTCCATCACCCTTATTGTCCTATCCTACCTCTCTAAACTTGGATGTTGCCCCTGGGCCAGCTTCTCATAGATGAATTTTTACCTTATCTCGCCAAGAGCCAGGCCTCTGCTTCAAGGCCATCTCCAAATGATGCCAACATTTACCTTTGCCCTTTTTGGCTACTCTTTATGTGCTTTCTTTCCCCATTAGACTGTAAGCTCTCTGAAAGTAGGCACTGCTTTGTTTGTATTTGTATCCCCATTATTTAGCACAATGCCTGACCTAGGTCTTATGGCTCCAAGATCAGAATTCCCCCACCCCAATATTTACTTAACTATAATATAAAATATTACATCACCTTCATTTCCATTTCCTTCCCCATTCCCATACCCCAAAAGCCATAACCAGAAATGAAAAAAAAAGAAAATTTAACAAAATTAACTGTGTAGGAGGAATATGTACCAAAGTAGGGGGTGCTGGTGAACGTTTAACAACTGACTCTCTGGGAAAAAAACAAAAAAACAAAAACAAGCCCTGATACGTTTTCAAGTTTCTGCATTATTAATATTTTCTCCATTACTTTCTATAATCAACAAAACAATAAACCAAAACCCTGATTTATAGCATTTGTTTATTTCTGACAGTAAAAGTTTAATAACTGGCTCACATACCTCATAGCAGAGTTTTTTGTCTTGTGTTCTGGGCTAGTTCTTTTCTTTAAGGGTGTTTGAAAGGCCATTGACATGATGCCTAGTTGCCTGAATACAAAAAGCCACGAGGAGATTCAGATCCATCCAGTGCTTGGCTGATGGACCACCATGGGCAACTCTGAGGTAGGGCTCACCTGAATCAATAGAAGGTATAGTCACTGTGTATCTTTATTGAATATCCTTCCTTTTCCATGGGTAAGTAAATCTCCTTTTGTTAACTATTGAATAACCTGCCAGTGTCTCATTTCATTATGATATCTGACCTAAGCTGCCAGGAGACTGGCCTGTTGGACCCAGCAAACTACATTAATCAGTGCACTGAGTCTGATGTTATATTTAATGTCCACACTCATAATCCCACTACTCCCATTGTAAAGAAGACAAACTTGCCCATCTAATAGTTCAAAAGTCGTTTCAACAGTTGATCCTAGCAACTTACCCAGATAAAATGAGGCAGAAGCCTCACAGCCTTAGACCGACCCTATGGCCCTCTGGTCAGAGCACATCATGGGATCATGGATCGGTGAGGTCTGTTAGTCTGATCCCCTCATTTTATAACCGCAGTATTACATCCAGTTGGGCACATCCAGAGGGGAGCGGTTGGGATGGTGAGAGGACCCTAGGTCATGCCACAGGAAGATCAACGGAAGGGGCTCAGGGTCTTTAGCCTAGAAAAGAGAACGCTTAGGGCCAACCTGTCTTCAAGCCTTTAAAAAGTTGTCATAGGATAAAGGAATTAGACTTGATCTGTTTAACCCCAGAAGGGCAGAACTAGGAGAAGAGATGGGGAGAAGTTGCCTGACATGGAGAGCCAGGCTTAGTTTTCTTGTAAGGAAAGACAAACTTCCTAGCAACAAAAGCTGCCCCAAAATGTAATGGACTGCTTGGGGAGAAAGCACCCAGGCTGGTCATATCTTCCTTTCCCACCAGGCTGCCGCTCTTCTAGGTTTCTCCATCATGTCACTCAAAGTACTTTATCCTGGAAGAACTCTTCAGCCCTGGAACTCACAAACTCAAATCTTGTGACTACTTTATCCCTCTGGAGCCACTCCCCTTGACTGATATCCTTCTTCCAGAACTTTCATTTAAGGAGGGCACCCAGACCAACCAACTCTTCACTTTCTACCTAGAGGCACTCCTTTGGATTTCTTTATCATGCACCTGGCTGAATATTATCTCTATTCCCCTTCTCCCACCCCATTCAGCTTTCTTTTATGTATAGTCCCCTCCCCCACCAGAATATAAGCTCCCTGTGGACCAGGACTATACTTCTTTTTGCTTCTATTGGTCATTTCTTGAACTAAACTGCCAGGCATTCAAACTCTACTGCACAGAGCCAACTCTGATGGGCTAGCCACATTGTCAGAATGCCAAACATACGCTTACCCAAAAGATTATTTTATGGAGAACTCACAGTTCTCCATAGTGCCCACCTAGTGGTCAGAAGGAACAATACAAGGACACTCTCAAGGTCTCTCTTAAGAACTTTGGAATTGATTCGTGACGTAAAAGACATGGCACAAGACTGCTTCGCATGGCGAGTCCACATCCAAGAAAGGGCCGTGCTTTATGAGCAAAGCAGAATTGAAGTAGCTCAAAAGAAACATGGGATGCACACATTTAGAAAATCCACCCCAAATGTTCACATGGACTATTTGTGCCTGACCTGGTCTGATCAGCCACAGTGGGACACATTGTAGCTTGACTCTTCTGATGTCATTTTGGTCCTCTTCAAGAATGAAGGACAACAACCATTTGTATTCGCAGCGCTTAGCACAGGGTCTGACACAGTAAGGGTTTGATAAATGTTGTTTGACTGACTGACTTACTGATTTCCTCATATTTGGAGATCTTCAAGCAGAGGCTGGGTAACCTCTAGTTAAGAATGTCATAGATAATTCTGCCAGGAAAAGTGTTGGACCACATGCTCTCTTGCAGCTGTTTGTCCCCTCTAGCCCCGAGATTCTGTGGTTCTGAGTTTGTGATGGTGCCAGGTCTCAGCTCCTCCGCTGAGCCCCTCCAGCCTTTCTCACCTGGCCCTTCCTACTTCTCCTAGACCTAGAGGATTTATCACAATGTTACAGTAGAAAGAGGAAGGATTACCGTGGAATGATTTGCCTTTGGAGAGTCTACCTTCCTTCTCCCCACTCTGACATTTGCTTTTGGTATGACCTTGGCAAATTCAGCCTTCCTCACTTAGCCTTTCCTACTTCTCCTAGACCTAGAGCATTTATCACAATGTTACAGTAGAAAGAGGAAGGATTACTGTGGAAGGATTTGCCTTTGGAGAGTCTACCTTCCTTCTCCCCACTCTGACATTTGCTCTTGGTATGACCTTGGCAAATTCAGCCTTCCTCACTTAGCCTTTCCTACTTCTCCTAGACCTAGAGCATTTATCACAATGTTACAGTAGAAAGGAAGGATTACCGTGGAAGGATTTGCCTTTGGAGAGTCTACATTCATTCTCCCCACTCTGACATTTGCTTTTGGTGTGACCTTGGCAAATTGCTTTACCTGAGCCTTAATTTCCTCAATGAGGTTTGTAATAAATGACCCCTAAGGTCCTTTCCAATTCTAAATCTATGACCCAACAGGGAACTCTTGGGCATTGTACCTTTCAGCTGTTTGTATCTATGCCTTTTGCGCTGGCCCTACTACATTCTGAGCTCCAGGAAAGTAGGGACTATATCATGTCCCTTTTGTCCCCCCAGGTGCTGAGCACAGGGCTTTGGGAACACAGTAAGTGCTCACTGGTTGACTTATTGACTGTGGATTAGCATCTGATAGTTCCTGGCTCAGGCAGCCAGCCAGAGTGCCAAGATCACTTTTCTGTCTATGAAGCCTTAAAGGATACAGACAGAAGACCCAGAGTCCACATTTCTTACAGTTTCCCTGCCCCCGACTGTTGCCCGTCTTTGGACAGTTTCAAGGCATAAAGCTTGTGACTAAGGGACTGAAAGCTGGAAACGATTAAACTTAGACAACATCTAGTATTATTTCTTTCCCTCCTCCTCCTACCTCCTATTTTACAGAGGAGGGATTGGAAGGAAGCCTGGGAAGGTGAAATGTTTTGTCTAAACTCACACAAGCAGGGATTAGCAAAGCATCAATTCAATTTAGCGTCCACACTCATAATGCTACGACTCCCATGGTAAAGAAGGTAGGGTATATTTTCTCTTCTCTTCTTTAAGGACAAACTTGGAAATCTCATATTTCAAAAGTCATTTCAACAGCTGATCCCAGTGACTTACCCAGGTAAAATTGAGGCAGAAGTAGGATTTGACCTCACAGCCTTAGACTGACCCTGTGGCCCTCTGGTCAGAGCGCATCATAGGATCCTCATAGCGTATCATAGGATAAGATGCTCTGACTCCAAATCCAGGACTCTTTCTACCACCCCAGGCAATGTGCCCTGGTAATAGAACAAGACAAAGGGGCTGCTTCAGAGTTGTGTATAGGGAGCTGTCCGTGGTGGTGTCAGGGTGACATACCAGCTGTGTGACTGGGAAAGTCATAACTTTTCAGGGTCCCAGATAACCTTCCAAACCAGGGGTGAGGAGCCTACGCCTTGAGGCCACATGTGGTCTTCTAGGTCCTCTGGTGAGGCTATTAACTGAGTCCAAGTTTTACAGAACGGATCCTTTTATGAAGGAGATTTGTTCTGTGAAGTTTGGATTCAATCAAAAGGGCTGCACTTGAGGACCTAGAGGGCTACATGTACCCTTGAGGCTGCAGGTTCCCCACCCCTATTCTACATTATCAGAGGCAGAGCAGGTATTTCCCACCATTGGTAGAAGGAGTTTCCTGGGTGGGAAGCTTCTTACACAAATGAAATCGTGGGTCTGAGTACAACAGAAAACAACAACTAAGATCATAACAATAAGACAAACTTTTATTAAGTGTCTGCTGCATGTGGTACCTAATGCTTGACATTGGAGGAAATACAGTGCTGAAATAAGATATCCATCGGGCTGTCACAGAGGATCATATTTTAGTCAAGGCTTAAGACCGGCATTGATAATTCTGATATCTAATAAGACCCAAGTCCACTATGCATATACTATACATAAGACAAAAGTCCACTACATATAAGACATAAACCTACCATATGTAACAACAGCACACACATATTATGCTTTAAAGTTTGAAAACAATGATTCTGTGAGGTGGGTGCTACTATTATCCCTCTTTTATAGATGAAGAAATTGAACTTGAGAGAACTTAAGTGACTTGGCCAGGGTCACACAGCTAGTGAGTACCAGAGGTAGGATTTGAACTCAGATCTATCCAGATGCCAGTTCCAGCACTCTACCCCCTTCTCCACCTAGCTGGATCCTATTGGATGTAAACTCCTTGAGGACAGGTAGTTTCATTTTTTCCCCCTTTGTATCCCTAGTGCCTAGCACAGTGCCTGGTATGTATAGTAGGTGTTTAATAAATTCTCATTAACAGATTGATTAATGTTGTTTTCAGTCATTTCAGCTGTGTCTGACTCTTCATGACCCTATTTGAGGTTTTCTTGGCAAAGGTACTGGAGTGGTTTGCCTTTTCCTTCTCCAACTCATTTTATAGATGAAGAAACTGAGACAAACAGGGTTAAATGACTTGCCCAGGGTCACCCAACTAGTAAGTGTTTAAAGACAGATTTGAACTAGGAAGATGAGTCTTCCTGACTCCAGGTTGGGTGCTCTCATACTGTGCCATTCAGCTGTCCTTGATTGATTAATAAAAGGACAAAAAAAAAAAAAAGAAAAGGGGGAAAAAGCGAGTTAGTAAAACTAGCCAACAAATCAATCACATCTGGCACTGTAGTCTATGTCCCACACACATAGTTTCCCCCTCTTGCAAATAAGGGAAAGCTGTATATTTTCCCATTTCTTCTCCAGGGCCAAGCATGGTCATAATGATATAGCTCTCGGTTTGGATTATTTTTGTCCTTTCCAATTACATCATTGAAGGCATCGTGCTTATTTTTTCCTAGTTCTGTTTGTTTCTCTTTGCCTCAGTTCACATATCTTCCCATTTATCTCTATATTTTCATGTTCACCATTTCTTAGAGTACAGCAATATTCTATTATGTTCATGCACCACAAAAATGCAGAACACTTTACAATTCATCTTTGCACAAGGGCCCCTTTCTCTGTGCCATTCCAATTTTAGTATTCTTGTTGACAAATCAAACAAAGATACAGACATTTTAATCACTATTTTTGTATGGTAGCCCAGGTACATTGTAGACTTCCTAGGAGGCTACCCAAGGGTTAAAAAAAAAAAAAAAGGATCATAGAGATGGGAAATGCATGTCCACATACATTCCCTGGAATTCTTGGGTTTCCATCTTGTTTGCCCTCTGAGAAAATTCTACCTGGGATTTTTCACACTTTATCCCTGTATTCTGCAATTGCAGAAAAACCAAGTGTGAAACGATCTTTTTGCCAAACTATTCATGGAGGTAGACACACAATAGGAAATGCATAGAATATATATATGTATATATACACATATATCTATACATATGCACACACACATATGTGGATGAGAATTATGTATATTATATATACACATATATAGGATGGGAGTATATAGTTTATATACATACATATATGTTTATATTTATGTTTGTGTGTGTCCATGAGTGTATATATATACATATATCTATATACATGCACATACATATATGTGAATGGGAATTACATATATTATATATACACATATATGGGTTGGGTGTATTATAGTATATATACACATACACATATCTGTTTATATTTATGTTTGTGTGTGTACATGTGTATAGATATGTATATATCTATACACATATATGTATATCTATACACATGCACACACATATATGGATGGGAATTCTATATATTATATATACACATATATAGGATGGGAATATATATATATACATACACATATATGTTTATATTTATGTTTGTGTATGTGTGCGTGTGTATAAGTAAGAACGTATGACAACCAATGGAGAGTAGCTGAGCCCAGAGATGAATCAGAATTCTATCTTATAGTTTCTTTCTTCCTCTGCTTCCTCAAAGCATTATGAGGAAGTTCCTGTTGTTTTTAAACCTGTTCACTTCCATTCCCCAGGCAAGGAAGGGGGTTAGGAGGAAAAGGAAGAAATCAGGCCAGGCTGCAATGTTATTGTGGCCTGCTATGTGGAACATGGTTTTATTGTCGATTTGAGTTTCTTATGCTACTTATGTTAATAAAATACATGGACAAAAATGGCAAATGGTTGAAACCTATGAGTTTGGAGTTTTATGATTAAGGGGAGTGTGAACCTAGTCCTTTGTGTGTGTGCGTCGGGGGTGGGGTGGAAATAGGAGCCGCAGTTAGTGGACGAGAGGTTTTGTATTTGGGGTAATTTTCGAGTATACTTTGGACCGGATCTGCTGTACTGCAGTTGAATCTGGAATGAGTGGGAGTGGGTGGTAGGTAGTGAAAAGGCTGCTCACAGGTAGCTAGAGTACCATCTGGTGGCCAAACAATGTACTTACCTCGGTTGGCTAAGTAATTTACAGATCACACGACATACCCTTTCCCTTCCTTGGCTAGCCCCCTTCTCCCCCAGCCCCACCTCTCTTTCCGTAGAGAGCAGAGAAACCAGCCAGAAGTGATTGATTGCATTTGTCACTAAGTGCACCTTTTTAGCAATGCATCTAGCACTTCCCAAACACCATTACAGCATCATTACAAATTGGCTTCCAGAATGACTGGACCAATTTGCTTCTCCACCAACAGGGTTACTGGCCGCATGCCTGTCTTCCCACAGCTCCTCCAGTATTGAGACGGAAAACTTCTTCAAGAAGTTTAGGAGTAAAGGGGAGGAAAGAGATGGGATGGTACTTGAGAGAAATGGGAGGGTCGAAGGAATGACTTTTTTAGGATTAGGGTCAGCTGAGTGTGTTTTGGGGCAGATGGGAAGGAACCACTGATGAGGGAGAGAATGCAGATGTTACGGCCACTGCTGGAGCACATAGCATCTGAGAGCCTATTGAGTAACTAACTAACTAACTAAGTAACTATTGAGTAACTCCTAACTTTAGTTAGGGACTACTTCTTTGGACTATCAAATGCACAGTTTTGTTACAAAGTTTAGACTTCCTGAATTATTAGACTGACTTATTCTGTCCAGACCAGGTAGCCCTTTCTTACAAAACCAGGCACAACTTCCAGCCTCAGAGTGAAATTGCTTCCCCTGTTTCCTAGCAGACAGGGTGGCTGCTCCCTACTTCTTTGGTACTTGTGCCCAGAATCCCAGGTGCAGCTGTCCCCTCAAGAAATGGTTCAGCCTTTACCTGATCCTGCTTGGATTCTGGTTTGCTTTTTTCCTCTCCCTCCACACTGCCTTTAACTCTGTCCTTTTCACATCTCCCACTTTATCTGCACAGGAATGGGATGGAATAGGGGCAGATGTACTCAGACATTTGAAAGGACCTCTCCCAAATGCCATACCTGTCTCATAGAATTACGAAATTAGGAGAGACTTTAGAGGTCATCTTGTTCAACTCCTACAGCCAAAAACAGCGTAAGCCCAAGAGTTTGTCAGGGTTATTTCTCAGACAGTCTTTCATCAGATGGGGCCTCAGAGTCAGGTTTGCCTAAAGATTAGGAAAATGTAGGTGGGAACTAGGTAAATGCTGAATGTCTGGACAGGACACATTAGGCAGGATCTCCAAGTTAGGGGGATTTACCCTACCCACTGTTTTGACCCTTTCCAAGCAGACCACTGACCCCAGGGCTTTGCTTTCTGAGGTATATGGATCTGTCTTATCCCAGAGTCACTGCCTGTGCCACTGGCCAAATTGATTTTAGGGAAATGAGGCCTCTTCAGTGTGGGAGGACAGAAGGGGAGGGGACACAATCAAAGTCAAGGAAGTTATATGATGGATGGGGAGGGGCTCATGGACCTGTTTGCCAACTGTAGGGATAGTAGGATGAAAGGGGCCCCTTGAAGTCTGGAAGAGTCTGTTTCCCTATAGATAAAACATCTACCTCACACAGAGGGAAGTGAATGAATGTACACAGCTGAACCCTCCTCCCCCTCTCCACTCCCAGGAACTGACTCAGGATGAAAATGGAGCAGGAGGATTTAGATGTATACATGGCTTGCACATTTAGGAAAGCCAAAGGGGTTTGCAATTGCCACTAAATTTTTTTTTTCAAATTTTTATTGATGCAATTTTTTAAACATCATAATCACATCTGGAAACAGTCGCCCTCCCCCACTTCCTGCCTCTTCCCTTAGACACGGAGCCCTCCCTAATAACAAAGAAAAAACGACCACAAAGACTGGTGTGATAATGTATACAATATCCTATTTCATTCTCTCTCCTCCAGGATAGAGTAACTCAGTAACTCAGTTTGGCTTTCTTCTAGTCATCTTTTCAATAATGCTGCTGTAGTCACGGTGTATATTGTTCTTTTGGTTCTCCTTATTTCACTTTGCATCAATTCATACAAATCTTCCCGTGTTTCTCAGAATCATCAATGAATTCATCCTAGTCATCATTAGATGTCCCCAGTCTCGAAGGAATTTTGCTTACAACTCTCTAAGACGCTTCTTATATAAAAGTCTACATCATGGCTGCCTGTCCCAACTAAAATCCCATCTTCTACGGGAAGCCTTCCCCGATCCATCTTAATTCCAGTGTCTTCCGTTTGTTAATTATTTCCCATTTATCCCCTATGTAGCTTACTTTGTGTATGTATTTGTTTGCCTGTTGTCTCTTCCATTGGATTGTAAATTCCTTGAGTACAGGGAAAGTCTTTTTCCTCTTTTTGTATCCCTAGCCCTTAGCTTAGCACTTGGCACATAGTAGGTGTTTAATAAATGTTTAGTGATCGATTGATTATCTCTCTGTAAAATCTCTGAGGGCAAGGAAGGTGTCTTAAGTCAACTTCACATTTCTCTCAGTGCCTAGCATAGTGTTCTGTATTGGGTGGGGGGAGGAGAGGACAGACATAATAAACGTTGAAGGAAGGAAAGACAGGTTGACTTCAGAGAGAACAATCCTGACCTCTGTGCCATCCTTCAGGATCTCTATTAGAGCAGGAGGTGAGATGGGGTGAGAGTATTACCAACTACCAAGCAGCCATTCATTAATCGACCATTTCATAACCACTCCCTATTTCTGGAATCCCGGACTTCAGAGGCCATCTAATCATCCAGCTTTTTCATTTTATGGATGATGACTGGGGAGGTGAAGTAACTTGTCGCACAGGACATAAATAAGCATCAGAGAACTTGAAACCAGGTCCTCAGACTCCAGAGCCCAGGCGGGATGCTGTCCTGGGCACTAGGAGAGGTGCTGAGGGGAATAAAAAAAAGAACTCCCAGGCCATTGGAAGAAAAATGATGGACACAGACAACGGTAACATAAATTAAAATGTGTTAAGTGGTTAAAAGGCCTGCAAAGTGCCCTGAGATCGCTTGAAGGAGAGATTATTTTCAGTTGTAGGGAAGCCAACTAAATGCTAGCAAAGTAGATGGCAAAGTGGATAGAGCACCAACCTAGGAGTCAGGAGGACCTGAGTTCAAATCCAGCCTCACATACTTATTAATTGTGTGACCTTGGGCAAGTCGCTTAACCCCAATTGCCTCAAAATAAACAAATACATATTAGCAAAGGAGGGTCTGGATTCTTGAGAGAGGTGAGGAGACCCAGTTGGAATCTGGTTTCCTAGCCTGAGCATGAAAGTGCTATAACCTGTCAATTAAGCTCATTCAATTCATTTCTGTTCAGTTTAGTTCAGTTCAGGAGTTTTTACAGTACTAACCATGTGGAAGACGCAGTACTAAGATGTTGCGGTTAAAATACACAATCCCCTGCCCTCAAGTAGCTTACAGCAGGGCTTTGCTGCTTCTCCCAGTGGTTGGCACCCACTTTCATTGGTTTATATCTAGCCTGTATTTACTGTTGTATCCCAGTCAGAGACAGTAAGTCCTTTGAGGAAATGGATTTTCTCACTTTTTATGTCCATCACCGGTATCCAGTGTAGTGCCTGACAACAGTTGGTGCTTAATAAATGTTTGTTGATTGATTGGCTGAATGGTTGATCCAGACTCCGGTTCTCCTTTCAGAAAAGGCAAATAAGAAATCAGAACTGGGGGGGAAGGTTCCCTTGGGTCATGGCCAAGCTGTATCTGTGCTTTTTTCAAAGGGAAACTGTCAAAACCATTCCCTGGGTGCCCCTTAAGCGAAACCCCTCTTTCCCAGGAAAGAGCTGGAGCTTATCTGGGACTTTAGCTAAACAGGATAAAATAGAGCCATAGAATTTCAAAATCCCAGCATCTTAAGAATGACCAAATGAATGACAAATTACTAAGCCTTGCTATTGTGCTATGCCCAGTGAGTACAAATACAAAAAGAAAAACAGTCTCAGGAAGCTTCCATTCCGATAGGGAAAGAGTAGCAGTCAGGGAGGGGCAATTAGAGTAGACTGCCATACCATCCCTCTTCAGAATGTGGCAGAGTAGATTGGATTGTGGCTCCAGGACTAGAGAAAGGGGGAGGGGAGGAGAGACAGTTGTCTAGGCTGTGATGTGGAGGCGAAGGCTAGGAAGTCAACAAAGAAACATTTATTAAGCTCCTACTATGGGACAAGGCACTGTGCTAAGGGCTGGGAAGGGAGGGAAGTGAAGCTTGGTTTTAGGAGAAGCGTGGCCCTCAGTAGAGGCAGTCACTAACGAAGGTGGGAGGAGTTAAGGAGGAGGAAAGCAGCGAGGCACAGGTATACAGGAGACTGGATGGGAAAGTATTTACACCTGGATCCTTTGATGACACTGTCAGGTTTGAGGATGAAGGGATTCTATCTTCTCTGTAGTCTCTCCAAAGGATTTGCTCTTACTTTCCATCATTTTACTATAATTTACAAATGGGCCCTGAACTGCTTTCTTCCACTAAGCCTCCTCTACCTGCCCTGTTTACACTTTGTCCTTGGGATCCTTGTCATTTTATTCTCTCATGTTCAATATCTCATCTCTGATTCCCTGGTTTTTTTTTTTTTACAACATTCTCCTTCCCACTGACACCCCCTTCCATTGCACAGCAACAACAAAAGAAAAAGAAACCTTCAAAACAAATATACATAGTCCGGCAAAATGAATTCCCAGATTCGCCAAATGCATGTTTCACTCTGCATTTTAAGTTCTTCTGGCCTCAGGTGGGTGGTGAGTTTCATCTCCAGTCCTCTGGACTTGACATTCATCATTGCATAGATCAGGGTTCTAAAGTCTTTCAAAGTTATTTTGCTCTAAAAAGTTGTTACTTTGTAAATTGTTCTCCTTCTGGTCACTTCACTTTGAATCAATTCATAGAGATCTTCCTGGTTTCCTCTGAAACTGTCAATTTTGACAATTCTTATAGTATTCCATTAATTCCTATATCGTAATTTGTTTAGCCATTTCCCAATAGATGGGCACCTCCTTACTTTCTAGTTTTGGGGTACCACAACATGCTATCATATATACACATCTTTTTCCTCTTTTCTGGATGTCTTTGAGGATACAGGCCAAGTACTATAGTTGGGTCAAGGGTATGCATACTTTAGTGACTTTGAGGAGGAGGCATAATTCCAAATTGCTTTTCAGAATGGCTGTGCCAATTTGCAGCTCTACCAACAGTGTAATAGAAGGCATGTTTTCCAGCAGTCTTTTTAATGTCATTTTCTCCTTTTGTCATATTTGCCAATCTGATGGATAAAAGGTAAAACTATAGAATTACTTTAATATACATTTCTCTAATTATTTCTCTTAATTTTTCATATGGTTATTGGTAGCTTGGAATTCTTCCTATGAAAACTGTTCTTTCATCATTTATCTATTAGGGAATGGCTTTTAGTCTTATACATTTGAATTAGTTCCTTATATATCTTGTACACAAGACCTTTATCTGAGAAACTTGCTTCAGAGTTTCCCCCCCGCCCCAGTTACCTGTTTCTATTCTAACTGCATTAGGTTTGTGCAAAAACTCTTAAAATTTTATATAACCAAAAATTGTATATTTTATCGTCTGTGATCCTCTGATACTTGTTTGGCCATGAACTCTTTTCTTAGTCAGAGATCCTTACTTTTTGAATTTACTTGTAATGTTACCCTTTATATCTGGGTCATGTACCCATTTAGAGTTTATCTTGGTAGACAGCGTGAGATGTTGATCTATATTCCTTCTAAACTTCTTCCTGGTTTTCCCAGAAGTTTTTGTCAAATAAACACCCCAGTGTTCGAGGTCTTTGGGTTTATTGAACACCACGTTACTATGTTTGCTTCTGTATGCTGTGTATCTACTCTGTTCCACTGATCAACCTCTTTTGAAAAATAATGATAATAGCCCTTTACAAAACATCTCATTTTATCCTCAGAACGAAGCTGGGAGGCAGGTGCTGTTATCATCCCCATTACAGATGCTAAAACAGGGACACATAGGTTAGGTGACTTTCCCAAGGTCACACAGCAAGTGTCTGAGGCTGGATTTGAATCCAGGTCTTCTGATTCTAGGTCCACTGAAACTCCTAACTGCCTTTTAACCAGTGCCAATTTGTTTTGATGATTACTGCTTTGTAGAATAGTTTGAGGTCTGGTACTGCCAGCTCTTCTGCCTACTTCCACCTCTGATTCCTAACATAGCCTCCACATGAGCCTCAATCCCAACCTTCCTCCATTTGATCAGGTGATAAATTCTGTGTGTTCTACCTCAAAAATACCTTGCTTTCATCTCCCTCCTTTATATTCACATGGTGATTAAGGCTTTCATCACTTCTGGACTGAACTATTTGAACTCCCTACCTTTTCACTATCCCTTCCCCAGTCTAACCTACAGTTGCTATCAAGTTAATCTTTGATCACGTGATGTGCAGGCTTAAAAACCTTCTCTTACTTTCCAGTGCCCATTAAAACTGCCCCCTTCAAAGTGACCAGTGACCTCTTAATTGACAAGTCTCATGGCTTTTTTCTGTGTCTTCATCCCTCTTGGCTTCTTTGCAGCCTTTGACATTGCACCTAGTCTCTCCTCCGGCCCATTCTCTCTTCTCTTGGTTTTTGTGATACCACTCTCCCTTGCTTCTTCTTCCTAGCTGGCTGCTCTTTCCTTTGCTGAATTATCTTCCAAGCTCTGCCCCCACCGTGGGTGTTATTCAGCATTCTGTCCCTAGACTCTCTGCTTTTCTCTGTCAAATCTTGATGATCTCATACGTTCCCTTGGGTTCAAATACTATTTCTATGCAGATGATTCCCAGATATACATATATATATATATGCATATATATGTATAGGTATGTACCCGAGCTCTAGTCTCACACCACTGCCTTGTGTAGGACATGGGACTCATCCCCTTTCCTTCCAAACCTACCTCTCTTTCTAACTTTGCAATTTCTATTCAAGGTACTACCATCCTCAAAAGTCATTTGGGTTGGCAAAATCAGTCATCTCTGACTCTTCACTCCCCCACCCCCATCCAATCAGTCATCAAGCCTTGCCGCTTTTAGCTCTGTATCTCTTGAACTCGTTTCCTATTCACATGCCCACCCCTTGTGTTTAGTGCCTCATCTTGCCCACGCTAGCCTCCTAACTGGTTATCGTGTATTGCTTCTCCCTTTCTATCTAGTACTGGTCTGAACATGCAACCCCCTCATCAAGAAACTCCAATGGCTTCCTATGGAATCTAGAATCAAATATAAAGTCCTCCATTTGGCATTTCGAGCCCTTCAGTCTGGCTTCAGCCGGCTTTTCCATTTAGTGGACAGTCTAGCCAAACTTTGACCTCTGCTATTCCTCACACATCACACTCCATCGCTCAAATCTTTGCTATCTGTAGGCTCTCCCTTATGCCTGGAATGCCCTTCTCTGTCCTCACTTCTGTGTCTCAGAATCTCTAGCATTATTTAAAACTCAAGTGCCACCTTCTACATGAAACCTTTCATGATTCTCTCCCTCAAACTGCCAGTGTCTCCTTCCACTCATCCCCAAATGACTTTGCACTTAGATTGTGTCTCTGGAGGCAATGTAGGACAGAAGAAAAGGCCCTGACTTGAGATTTAGAGGACCTGGGTTAAAATCCCACCTCTGATCATTACCACCTGTGTGACCTTGAGCCTGTTTTATTCTTTGTGATAGTAATAATGATTACAATATTTACAGAGCACTTTAAAATGTGAAAAACATAATACAAATATATCCAAATGTATTACAAATATATACATATATAAATTTATACCTAAAACATACATATATCACACATATACACACACCCTCCTCCCTACATGTGCATACACTCATATATATCCCTAGCACCTAGCACAGTACCTGGCACATAATAGGTGCTTAATATATGCTTATTCATTGAAAATGCGGCATTCAAGGCCTTCTGCAATCTGCTCTAAATTTACCTCTCCGACTTTCTCTCCCATACCTATCCTAAATATCTTTCTGTTCCTTTCTTATTTGTAACTTTGTACCCCCTGCTTCAAATCCCCCTCCTTTAATGGTCAAAACTGTGTTGATTTTCACAGCAGAATCCAAGCCCTGATTCTTCATTGTAAATAGTTGGCAAGATCAAGGCTCTTCATTTCTGACCTAAAGCTCTCTCTAACTTACTGAAGGGATACTGTCCTTACAGGGGAAAGGAAGGGAAGATCATGGAACATCTAATGTTAAGTGCTTTTAGCCCACGGTTCTGGGGACAAGCAGGGAGCTGCCAACAGAGCAAGAGGAGGGCAATTAGGGAAATCAGGGAGAAAAGAAACCTTGAGAGAGCAGGAAGGGGGAAAGGAATATTGACTCATACTTTTAAAAGGCTTTCCTCACAACCACCTTTCCAGACAGGTGGTGGTAGTGTTGGGATTCTCTCCATTTGACAGATAAGTGGTGACATGCCCACAGCTCTACAGCTGGGCCTGGAGGTGGGAGACTCGAAGCCAGGTCTCTTGAGTCCAGTCCTGGCACTTTTCCCCCCTCTACCATAAAAAAAAACCAAAAAAACACCCCAAAACCAAACTAATACAACTCCAATCCAATTTGATACTTAGGACCCCCCCCCATTCCTCCTGGTTGGCAAAACACCCACTACCAGAGATGGAAGCACATTTAAGATGCCTAAGAAGATGGAGCCCAGCCTCATTGATCACATCTGCAGGTGATGGTGGAGGCAGCAGTGGTCTGTGCATGTGTGTGTGTGTGTGTTTGTGTGTGTGTAACTGTTCAGGATGATCCTTAAAAGAGTGAGCAAGGTAACCTTCTGATCAAAGGAAGTCATACTTCACTCAGCAGGGAGAAAATGACTGAATGTTATTATCCAGCTAAGTAAGGTTGTACGGGTGGAAAGCATAGAGGGGGCTTCAACAACCCGGAAAACCACAGCCCTCAATTCCAGCAGAGGGGGTGAGAAGTCTGGGGACAGCTTGAGCTTTGGAGACTGTAAGAGTGATTCAGTGACAATGACTGTCTCTGAATGCTTTCAACATCACACATCTTGTGCGAATCTCAAATATCAAGGAGCATTTCCTGAGCATCAGGCACTGTGGGGGAGGCAGAGGGAGGAAATACTTGAGGCCTCTGCACTCTAGCCAGGGAGATCAGATGGATATCCAGAGGAGAAGCTAATTAAGAATATAAGGCAGGGCATGTATCCTAAATGCCAAGTGAATGGCACTAAGGTTAGAGCAGAGAAAGTGCTCCTTCCTGGAATGGTCAAGGAAGACTTCATGGAAGATGTGGCATTTGAGCTGAGCCTTGACAGATGGGAAAGAGGGAGAAGAGACATTCTAAGTGACAATGGCATCATAGGTAATGGCAGCAAAAACCAAAGTGGGTGTAGATGGCAAAGTCAAGTTTTAACTTTGGTTGGTTATAGGTCAGACATTAAATGAAGGTCATCGGTTACATCCCATCTTTAACTTTTTTGGCTTCAGTGTTGGCTTGACTCACACAAAAGGAGTCTTTTTAGGCCATACTGTGGGACAGGGACTCTCAGAGCCAGTCTGATCTTAAGAGCTCTGGGACACTGGCTCCATCTTTGGACCCTGAGTATCCTCCTCCAACAATGGTCACCAAAATGTTCCTTGCCCAGCCACAAGTCCCAGTGTGGGGGGTGTTCTGGATCTGCTTAGGGAATCTTCAATCTGGAGGGGACCCCCAGAGGTCTCTAAATCCAACTCCTAAACACTGCTAGCAAAGTTATCTAACCTTTGCTAATCTATTAATAGGGATCCCATTCTATTCCTAGAGAGCTGTTGGGAAGTTCTTCCTTGTACAGAGCTGAAATGCCTCCCTATAACTTTTCCCATTGGCCAGTACTTCCTCCCTAGTCTTTTATGAACTATAAGGTGCCGCTTGTAAAGGTTACCCATAACTACCACCAATAATGTTAGTTTTAATTTTGGGGAACCTTTGAGTAGGCAATACAAACACTATCTCAAGGGCTGCTCTGCCTCAGAGAAGCACAACATGTGACCTGTATGTCTAAAAGGAATGAAAACAAAAATGCAAGCTCTGTCCAGATCTTGAACAAAGCCAGTTTTGTCATGGGTCAATGATGAGGGCACAGACCTTAAAATGCCAAGGACAAATGTTTGTTCTCTGCATCGGTTTTCCCTGTTCTATAGCTGCAGATGAACCTCAACACCCCATAGGTATAGCCCCCACCTCAGCGAACAGCTCATACTCTGCTCTCTGTTGACATCCCTCATTGCTATCAGGCACTGTCTTCCTCATACTCCCAAGTGAAGACTGGTTCCCAAAGTACTGAGCTAAAAGCATGTACATGGACTGGTGTGGTGCAACTGCACACATGGGGAAAAAACAAAACTGGTGGTTTTGTGTACAAAGCCAGAATGATAATTTTATTGTGGAGAGAACAAATAAGCCAAGACATAGCACAGATTTCATTTTGTCCCTGATTCAGGGCAGTGGTGTGGCAAGGTCAGCTGCAGCTCGAGGTCCCCACACCTGGGCCCAGCCACACCATCCTGCTGACCAAGGAAGACACAGACACCAAGACTCCGTTAAGTTGTAGGAATTTATTTTAAATAACCTACAGTTGATTAAAAGGGAATTCATGATAAAAATAGAAGATACTTGAGGAAAGATGTGGGAAATGGTCTTTGCACACACTCTAAGCTAACAATGCCTCTAAAACTAATGATTATAGCAAAAAAAAAAATGTCTTCACATTAAAATTCTGCTTTTTGTTTTTTTTTAAATTTTTTACACAATTACAAAAGAAAAAATAAAAGCCCTAAAATCTTGATTATTTTCTGTTTGGGACCAAATACTCATTTTCCTCGAAATTTATTGACCTGTGGAACTTTTTACACAATAGACTCTTTCAAGTAAAAACATTGGGGTTTAAAAAGAAAAAAAAAAAAAGAGAGAGGTGGGTATTCTAGAAGTGTACAGAGCATGCTCAGAACAAAGAATGATGGGAAAATGGTTTCAGTCACTGATTATTTCATTATTCTCAAACTCACTCATCCCTCATCCCTCCCAACCCCCATCTACACGATCTTTAAGATCAAGAAAAAGGTTTAAATATTTTAAAATAATTAAAAGAAATAAAAATTCACATTTAAAAAGGAACACTCAAGTCAGGAAGCATCTTCCCATCATGCTTTGCTGTGAACAGACATCTGAACTGAAACACTGCCGATGTCACAACTGCTCCAAGCTAAATGAAAATTGATTCCCATGACGATGGTGACAGCTCTAACAGGTGCGCTGGGTTTCTGTTTTACTTAATTTTAAATTCCTGAAATGGGAGAGGAGGAGCAGGAAGGGGGGGAGGGTTAGGAGTTCATTTTCTATTAAAATATAGAAGTTATTGCAAAACCCTAACTGTAAAAACGCACCAATATAATCGGACTTCGTATACAGTAGCTAAAGAACCCAAACTCTTCAGTGAAATAGCGAATTTGTCTGGCGGAAGGTTGACAAATTCCCATCCACTCGCCCTCTTAAAAAAAACAAAACAAAACCAAAAAAATGAAAAAAAATCATACAGCTAGAATTTTGATATTTGAAATATTTTTAAATAAGTTGTCCATAGGACAACTGGCTCAGCTCTCTGTTAGAATATTTCCACGTTTTTCTCTTCTCCAAGATGTTGGCTTATTAACGCTTCCTTGCCCACTTGCTGTCCCTCTCCCCCCACCCCCTCAAGTACAAGGGCAAGTAAGGCTCACAGTTTCTTAATATTCCTCAAACCTGTTTCCTTCCCATAAAACCTCACCCTGTAAAAACAACTAAAATTCATAGTCTTTATCGGCCATGTCAATGGCCCAGGCAAACTTCTCTCGCTGGGTTTTGTTATAGATTTTCTCAATTGGGATCCCCCACTTCTTACACCTAGAAACAAAAAGGAGATGAACATTAGTTGTTTATTAGCAAGTAAAGCAATCCCCTGGAGGTAGAAGACACGAGGCCAGACCTGGTGCCAATTTCAAATTCAGGTTCCATTAGAATCCAAAGGTTCTTTAAGAGTTTATATTCCAAAGACTAAAATCTATTTTTTAAAATGGGTGCTGTTTTAGGGTGGGGAATATAATTTTACTCCATCAGGTCAAAGGTGCAAAAACACAACTTGCTACAAAGAAGAGTTTCAGGTTGTCTGTATCTTTGGGACGTCATTCATGGAAGCGTCTGGGTATGTTTCTGAATTTCTTCTTTTTATTCTCCCACTAACTTCCCTCAAATGGCCATAATGCTGAAACATGTATTTTTATATTTATCAGACAGCGTTATGATTTTTATTTTCAAAATAGATGAAGTGGAGAGGAAGCATGGTTTAGCAGGGGTGGGGAACCTGCTGCCTTGAGACCACATATGGCCCTCTAGGTCCTCAAGTGCAGCCCTTTGACTGAATCCAAATTCACAGAATAAATCCCCTTAATAAAAGGATTTGTTCTGTAAAACTTGGACTCAAAGGGCCACACTTGAGGACCTAGAGGGTCACATGTGGCCTTGACACCGCACGTTCCCCCACCTCTGGCCCAGAGGCTAGATTGGCAGTGTTGCAGTCAGTAAGATCTGGGCTCACAGCCTACTTGTAACACATACTGGAATTTTACATATTATTACTTATTACACATGCTGGGATTTTGGCCATGTTAATCAATCTCTCTTTGACCCCAGCAACTTTAGTTATAGAGCAGGTCTGCATGAGTTTTGTTACTAGCAGTTTCCTTTACCTATGAAATCCCAGGACTGGTCTAAAAAAGAAAGTAGACCAACTGAATGTTTTATGTTATGCTATTTTAAATTTTGTGGCTTTAAAAAAAAAGCCCAAACCCAAATTTATGTGACTTGTTGGAAAACAAGAGTTCCTATTAAAAGTTTTGCTCTCAGTCCTGTAAGCCTGAATGTCTTTCCAGGAAATTTTAAAATAATAATTAAAAACCATTTCAAAAGCAGTAACTCTAAAAAAAGGATTGGTTGTTGTTGACCATAAACTATTCCTTAGAGTTGAAGGGGAACTGAAGACTGCGAGCCTCCAGGAAAGGCCAGGCCTCCCTAAGTCTTTTCTTACAAAGCTGAGTTCCAGAGTTTCAGGAAAGCCATCGTGACCATCTCCTAGGAGGGGAGGGAACATGAAGGAAGCAAGGGGGAAGCCCTAGAAAGGGGCACAAAGAGCCCTACTTCCTCCACACAGAGGGCAGGAGCTTACCAAGCAACTGAGATCCTGGGATCTAAATAGTTGAGTTTGGAGGTTCCCAAGGCAATCTGTTTGTTCTCCTCTCTGTCTGTGGCCTGAACCTCTAGTTTCATCAACTGCTCCTCCAGCCTCTGCACAGCTTTCTTCTTAGTTTCTACCACCCTGTAAGAACAGAGCAGAAACATTACCCAGAAGTAGACCTCAGAGTCACCCAACTCTCATGATATCCCATAGAAACGCTTTGTTCACAGCTCAGCCACTGGACTTCAACAGCTTATTCTTAGATGCCAGAAGAATTCAATGACAGACTCTTAGAAAGAAGAACTTCCTGCTTTTCCCTATGCCTCTGGGCTCACTGCTATGCCCCTTACTCCTGGATTGGATCTCAACGTCAGGACGTACTTTTTAGACTTGACATCCTTTCGGACCTTGGCCTCGGCTTTGGCACTTTTCAGATCTCTTCGGGCATCAGCTAGCTGGTCCTTCTTGGCATCAATCTGGGTTAGAAAAAAACACAATAGCAGGGATCTGAGTTAGACAAAGATCCTGCAAGAGGAAGGGCCCCTGGTGACCCAGAAGAGAAGGAAAACAGCCTCACTGGGCTAAAGGAACCTCGGGAAACTCCAGGGCCTTTGCTTCTAGGCTCTTTTTTTTAAAAAAAATTATTTATTTAGCATTTTATTTTTCCCCAATTACAAGTAAAAACAATTTTTAGCGCTTTTTTTTAAATTTTAAATTTTGAATTCCAAATTCTCTCCCTTCCTTCTTCCTCACCCCATCGAGAAGGAAAGCAATTTGATATAGGCTATACATGTATACTCATGTAAAACATGTTTCCGTATTCGTCATGTTGTAAAAGAAAACACAGACAAAAAAAAAACCCCTCAAGAAAAATAAAGAAGATTTCAAGGATGGACGGCATTTTTCATCCTATGTCCTTCAGAGTTGTCTTGGATCGCTGTATTGCTGAGAATAGCTAAGTCATTCACAGCTGATCATCTTACAATATTGCTGTTACTGTGGACAATGTTCCCTTGGTTCTACTCATTTTCATTTCACTCTGTATCACTTCCTTTAAGTCTTTTCAGGTTTTTCTGAGAGCATTCTGCTCATAATTTCTTTTAGCACAATTATATACCACAACTTGTTCAGTCATTCCCAAATTGATGGGCATCTCCTCAATTTCCAATTCTGTGCCACCAGAAAAGAGCTGTCCTAAATATTTCTGTACATATAGGTCCTTTTCCTTTTCTTTTTTCTCTTTTAAATCTCTTTTGGGATACAGTTCTACTCGTAGTATTGCTAGGTCAAAGGGTACGTGTGGTTTTATAGTCTTTTGGGCTTAGTTCCAAATTGTTTTACAGAATAGTTGAATCAGTTCACAACTCCACCAACAATGCCTTTTGTATCTCAATTTTATGACATCCCCTCCAACATTTATCATTTCCCCTTTCTGTCCTATTAGCCAATCTAATAGGTATGAGGTAGTACTTCAGAATTGTTTTAATCTGCATTCCTCCAATCAATAGTGATTTAGAGCATTTTTCATACGGCTACAGATAGCTTTTATTATTTCATCTGAAAACTGACTGTTCATATCTTTTGATCATTTATCCATCGTGGAATGGCTCTTATTTTTATAATCTAAGCTCTAATTTTACAAGGCTGCCACGACCCTAGGCAGATTATTAATTCTCAGTACCTGTTTTCCAAAGGGCCACAGGAAAATGATGAAAAGGAGATTTTAAGGAAAAGAAAACCCCTGGCAAACAATAGGCTGGCAACAATGTATTACGTACCTCAGCAAAGTCTCAGAGCTCGCCAAAACCAAGCAACTGAGACACAAGTATATATTAAGGGCCTACTATGTGCAAGGCAGTGCTGAGTATACAAAGACAAAATTAAATAGTCCCCTTTCTCCTATTAGAAAACATACAGACACACAGACACACCAGATCTAGTGTTTCACTGACTTTAAAAGGATCCCTAGATGAGGAATTCCCATTGCCAACAGACCTGTTCTGCACCTTATGTCTCAGAGGGCTGCCCAGAATACCAATAGGTTCAATGACTTGCCCAGAGTCACAAAGCCTATTTATCAGAGGCTTCTGGGCTCTGGGGTCAGGAACAGCTGCTGTGACACGATGCCTCTTTATACAAGGACACACAAGATGTGTGTCCTGACCCACTGATACAACCACCAAGGCTACACCCCAATGAACAATGAATTAAAGAATGAGGAAAAGGATCTATACCCACTACTGCCCCAAACTGGAGACTATAAGATGTTCTCATATTGGGGAATGGATAAACAAATCATGGCATAGGAAGAAAGTGATGAAATCAACAGTTTCAGAGGAAAGGAGAAAGACCTCTATGAACTAATATATAGTGAAGTGAGTGGTACTGGGAGAGCAAATCACACAATGACAACATTATAGAGCAAAATAACTTTGAAAACTTCAGAACTCTGCTGAATGCAATGATACAGTACAAGGCCAGAGGACTGAAGATGAATGATGCCACCCACCTACTTCCAGAGGTGATGGACTTAAGATGCAGAATGGGGCAGCTAGGTGGCGCAGTGAGTAGGGTACCAGCCCTAGAGTCAGGAGGACCTGAGTTCAAATCTGACCTCGACCACTTGACACGCTTATTAGCTATGTGATCTCGGGCAAGTCACTTAACCCCAACTGCCCTGCCAACACCCCTCAAAAAAAAAAAAAAAAGATTTAAGACGCAGAATGAAACATACATTTTGGGGGCATGGTCAATGTGGGAATTTGTTATGCTGGACTATGCATATTTGTTACGACAGTTTGGGGTTTTTTTTGTGCAACTGAGGGAGGCAGTGGGAAAGATAAAAATGCTCATAAAATAAATTAATAAAAAATATGTAAATAAAGTCAATTTGTGGGGAGAAGACAAAAGGACCTATGGGGCTCAAGAAAGGCCTCATGAAGAAGGCAGCACTTGAGCTGAACCTTGAAGAATACCAGGAGTTTGAGTTTCCTTGCCATAAAAAGTTCTTGGAGTCAGAAGACCTGAGTTTAAATCTGAACTCAGAAACTCACTAGCTGTGTGACCGTGGATAAGTCTCTTAACCTCTATTTGCCTCAGTTTCCTCATCTGTACAATGAGGATAATAATAGCCCCTACCTCCTGGGGTTGTTGTGAGGATCGAATGAGGTAATACTTGTAAATTGCTTTGCACAACAACTGGCACATAGTAAGTGCGATATAAATGTTAGCTATTATTTTTCTTTATTATTAATCTTTATTATTTATATAAATATATTCACATATTTTATGTTTATTATATGCTTATAAAATATAAATACTTAATCATTAGTAATTCATAATTAACCATTATTAAAGATTTCTTCAACTTGAGAAGGGGAAACGCAAAGCCTCTCTGACAAAGAACAAGAGCCGCTCAGACAATGGATTCTCATTGGCCCGTAGCATGCCCAAGGACAAACCCTTAGAATGCCCCAGGGTCTGCAGAGACAGAGCCAAGACAAGCATATTCCTCTAAAATTTCCAGGGCTCCTAGGAAGATGACAGAGAGCTCCTCAGAAAGAGGAAGATCCAGCACAGAAACATGTCAGGCACCAAGACACAAGACCCAAGGATCCCAGCATGCAGGGATTCTTAAAACAGAACAGGAGAGCAACTATTAAGAACTAGAAAAATGGGAGCTTACTGTATACAACACCCAGCATTTTGTACGGCTGGTGACCCCCGGATAATCACATGGTGAAGGGAGTGGCACTAGTGTAGAGAGAGAGTGGGAAGGCAGAACCAGGTTTGCCCTGCCTTTCCCCAAACAATTCAGACAATTCCCAGCTCCTGCCGCTCCATCCCCACCTCTGGTCACTAGGCTGCTCCCCTTTCTCTCTCTTGGGCTGAGATGCTTTTCAAAGAGACCCAATGACTATGGCTGAAGTGTGATTACTACCTCATTCTTACCCCGGGACAGGGGAAAGAGAGGAGAAAGCACTGGACAGAAAGGGGACAGAGGCAGACAGACAGGGGTAGGGGTGGGGGGGAAGAGGGGGGTGGGGAGGGAAAGTAGAATAGTCAAGGACAAAATCTTGGCCTCAGCTTTTCTGGCTATAATTAACCCAGATCTCTACATCAGTGACATGCTGCCACTTCCAACTCACTCTTGGAACTCTTGGCCTGATGTTCTCAAAGGGCTTGTGTGCCCTTTTGCCGGGGCCAGGGCAAATGTAAAATGATCCCAGAATAATCTGATGGACATGCCAAGTTATTTAAGTGATTCAACGTTCAAAAGGGCTTGCGAAGGAAACTGACAGGCAAGGTTAAAGCCAAGCATTGGGCGAACAGCACAAAAATGGTATCAAACATAAATCCCCTTTGCCTTGGAATGGAAAATGCACATTCCCTTACATAGCCTGCTGATTTCTCCACCAGCTGGAACCTCCAGAGAACAGAGCAAGGCATCACTCAGGGGCCTGGGGAGGCAGCTTGCTGAAGCCTCTCATTGTCTCCCTCCAGACACATACACACACACAGAATACTCGAGGGCAAAAACAGAGCCCAGTATTGTGAAGGACATTTGAAATGGAGTCATCAAATACATTTTACTACCAATGGCTTTTGCCCTAACATATATGTTGGCTGAGGCCAAGCTACAATAACTGAAGGCAGTACACAAAAGAAACCCTCATACCACTGGCTGAGATCATCTTGGGGCTCTAAATGCAGCAAACCATGGGAGTCATCACCCACTTTAAGAGAAGGCAAAATGGGGGGAGGGAAAGAGCTGGAAGACGAGGGCTAAGGACAACTGCTCATTGAGCACTGCTGCAGGAAAAAAGCCACACCTGTAATGCAGCCTAGGGAACCAGAGGATTTAGAGCTGGGAGGGTCCTCAGAGCCACTGAGGTGTGTGAAGGCACCACCATCCTTCCCAGCTTCACAAAGGCAGTCATTTGTAACTCTTGTCCAGGTCTGACCAGGTCACTCTCTAGCTCAAGAATCTTCATTGGTTTCCAGCTGCCTTTATAACAAAGTACAGTCTCTCTAGGCTGCATTTAAAAACATCGGCACTCTAGCTCCAACTTATTTTTCCAGGCTTTTTTGTTTTCTATCCCATCCCTCTATACATGGGGCATTCCAGTCATACTGGCCCACTTTCTAGTCCCTGAATTTGCCATTCCAGCTTTCACCAGCACCACTTTTTCACAGTCTGGCCCTGACGTGTGCAGCGCATCTATTTTTGCTGTCTTTGTTCAAGGCCTGGTTCAGGCCTCGCCTCCTCTGTGAAGCCTACCCTAATATGCTTCACTGTTATTTTCCCACTGTCCTCAGATGATGATTTTCAGTAACTTCCTGGCATTTTAAGCTGTCCGAAAGTGAAAAGGACCATCTGCAAGTCTGCAAGCAGAGGCGGGACAGCCACTGATGGTCCAGGAGTCAGGTATCTCATAGTGAGGATTCTTTTGGGGAAAGGTTGCACTAGGTGGCCTAGGTAGACTAGGTCTCTTCCAACTCTCATATTCTGGGACAGTAAGTAACTCAAGCAGGAGTGTGTAACATGGTTGGGTATTCAAAGTGGGCTTTACAAAGCCGGTGTCCCAGATTAATATTAATTTTGTTAGTAATGATAATCTTACCTTGTTGCTGGTGTGGACAAAGAATTGATTGTGGATATCAAACCAAAGAACCTTATCCCTCTGAGATCTTTTCCAAAGAAAGGCCAACCTGCCCAGAGAGTCCAAGAAAGGCTAGCCCCATGCAGAGGATGGAGAGCTACTTCCTCCAACCATGTGGTCCCAGAAGCCACCAGTTTGAGGGCTACTGCCCAGGAGTACAGGAGGCAGCAGTGAGGAAGCCATTCCTTCCTTCTCTATTCCATTCATCTCCAAAAGTTATAAGGAATACAACACACCACTTCCCCAACAGACTACTGACGCTATCTTCTCACAACAGCTACATACAGAAGCGGAAATCCGTAGTGCCTAACAGAGAATCGTTGTCCAACATGTAATTTCCTTTCAAACTATGGCAGAAATCCTGTCCTCTCCTTGTTGTGCATTTTGATTATTTTCTGATAATAGCATTTGCCCTTTTCTTCTCGGACAGTTTTCATTTTAGCAAAACTTTCTGATCCTGTATTGCAAATGTACTAAGTTGGACTGTAAGCATCGTCCACCTGCTCCCAGGGCGTATTGCCACCTATGACAAGATGTTTGAAGCCATTTACCTTAGTCTGCAGGTTCATCATGGACTTCTCAAAAGTCTTTGGTGGTGCCCTCTGATGGTTACACAGAATTGCAACAGCTCTATTGGCACGGTTATAAGAAAGGATCTTTGCTGGGATATTTTCATCCGCTATAAAAGAACAAACACTGTGATAAGTTGGAGAACTTAATTTTGAGATCCCAGCCTGTCTCTACCCCACTCATTTTACTGACTTTCATTTCATTCCAAAGATTAAGAGACAACCCTCCTCAGAGCCAAGGTCACAAAGCCCGATAATGCGAAATCAAAATACTACCTGGAACATCACATGCCAGCTCATTCTGGATTGGCCTTTAATGGAAGTGAGGGAGGGGTGGTGGTGGTGAGGTGGAAGGGCTCAAGAGGGTGGACTCTATCTAGATGGTGGATAACTCACTATCTATACCTTTACCTTCATGATAGTCAAATAAAAACCCATCAATCCCACACTGACATTACTCTACCCATTCCTTAAAAGATCTGTGGAAAACCTGCTGTTGAGCTAGAAAAAGGCCAGGAAAAACAAGAGAAGAATCTCAGTTACAATGGGGAACTACAGATTTTTTATTCAAGCCTACGACTCTGTCTTACTTTGAAAAGAAAAAGTCATGTGGAATGAAAAGCAGGCTGCGTCCAGTGAACCTTTTTTGAAGGCAATAACATCATGTCACTCTATAAGCCTCCTCAACACTTGAAAAGCTGTTGAAACTCTGGTCCTGAAACCATGCTATTATCCTCTGTTCGCTATACAACTTCCCAACAGCACACACTTCTTGAACTCTCTTATATATACTGCAAGGAATTAAAGCCACTCTACATATTATGGAAAGTAATGAAAACTTGGCAGTAATTCGGCTCTGCCAAATTGCTTTGGGATATTGGCAAATACCCTCTTGAGCTAGTTTTTGGAAAATACAACCAACTATGAGGGGAAAATAGCATACACCTCAGGGAAAAGGTTCACTGCCACCTTCTTCATCTAGTAACCATGACAACCCTATTTGCTCTCCAATTTCAAAAGGACATCATAACCCAATGTCTTCACCAGAGTGGGCTTTGTAATAACATACATAAAAAATAAAAGCCTTTTCAGAGCTGGGCTTGAACACACTTGTTAGCATTTTAGGGAATGATGCTGGAAGCCAGTGTAGGGGACATTGGTCTGTGAGCTTCTCCCAGCATGGGGAGCTGGAGACACAGACACAGACATACACCACCCCCTGTACATATGTATGCACGCATGCCTAGGAATCGAAGAGCTGAGCATACTCCATACCCCACACTGTGCTCATTCTACTCAGAAAGGGCACACTTACGGGCAGTGAGCTCCTTTAGCTGCTGCTGTAGCGTGATGGAGGCGTTGTACGTACGGAAGACCTTGGCTGTCAAGCCCTCCATGAGATCTTGAAGGTGTTTGTTGAGGATACTGGTCTAGGAGAGGATTGAGAATTTCAGTTGAAACCTTGGCCCTGAAATACCACTTGCTTACTTCCAAGTCACTAGATCTCATCATACATCAATACAACTTCACTCTCACTTGGGGACCGATGAGACCAAATGCTGGCAGAAGAGGGCATGTTAGTGCTCCCTGCTAGATGGAAAGTTAGAGGCTAGCAGTGGTTATCAGAAAGCCAGGCTAAAAGCTGAAAAAGGAGTGGCTTCTTTTTTCCACAAAACCCTAGAAACTCGAGCATCTCACGTTTAGACAAACTAAAGGCAGGTCTAGAATTTCAAGCTCAGGTCCGCAAAAGGATTAAGACTGTGAAAGACTGCACTGACAAAGAGAGTTAGGGATACTCTGAAGAAAGAGGGCAGAACCACACTGATGCTGCTCACTTAGGCAGTTTCTGAGCCCTCCTAGCTGGCTCACACAAGGAAAGGGTCCTCCAGCTGGGGTGAGAGTTAAGTAGGCTGACCTGAGTCACCCACAGGTGCTGCTCCCTAGCGCTGGCCTCACAATACGGCTTAACTCTTGAGCATACTTACATTTAGCCTGTCAAAAAGATCATCCTCAGGCTGCTTGTTCTCCATAAATAGTTGAAGGTTCTTAAAAACCTAAATGAAAACAAGATTATAAAAATATACTGAAAAGCTCTAACATATATATTCGTTACGTCCTGACCTGGAAGAATTCAAGGCCAAGCTCACTCCCCTTCTTCGAGGTGCACAATCAGATAACGGGGGCCCTAAAACAGCTTTTTCTCATGACCATAGGTCAGGCTCTGAGAGGGAAATCAGGAAAAGCTCCTTGAAGGGCAGATATAAGGACGGCTGGGGTCTATAAGGGTCTGAGATTCATGTTTGAAGGCTCTACACCGAACTACAGTTACTGCAATACCAGAGCCTCCAAAGCACGTTCTGCTGCACGTTAATGATGCTAAGGGTTTGTTGCCTCATCCTCGGGGACACAAATGAGGAAACAGGGACAAAAAGACATTTAAAAGACACAAAATAATGGATTCTCTATGCCTTTCGGGCCACCCCCTTCTGAAGCCATGACCACCAACCACAGCCGCTTACCCTCTTCTCAACAGGAACCTTGTTGTAGTATCGGATGGAATCCTTCCCTAGGAAATCAAACTCAACCACGTATTCTTGGCCATCCATCTCTGGATGTAAGTTAATGTGCTCTACTCGAAGGGAACAGCAGCCCACGGTATCAGCTGTCTCCCCTTCTTCCTTCTCATTACCAGCTCTCAGAGCAAGCTGTAGATTTGGCAGTGGTAGTTGGGGGTGGGGGGCAGGAAACGGAGAAGAAGAGATGGCAGAACGAGAAAAAGAAAATAGGTGAAAAAATATGAGTTAAAATGGAAGTTAGACTAAAATTTCATGAAATTAAAAAAGGAAGGCTTTTACTCTTCTTTGGGTAGTATTAGGAATTCCCATGTGCCACCACTGAGTCCAGGGACAGGGAACATGCCGTTCTCGAGGCCACATGTGGCCTTCTAGGTCCTTGGGTGCACCCTTTTGACTGAGTCCAAGTTTTACAGAACAAATCCTTTTATGAAGGGGATTTGTTCTGCAAAGTTTGGATTCAGTCAAAGTGCCACACTTGAGGACCTAGAGTGCCACATGTGGTCTTGAGGCTGCAGGTTCCCCACTCCACTGTACACCCATCCCTCAGCTGAGAATTCTCTAATACTTCCAGCAGGGTATTACTACTGCCTCAGGGGGTCTTAACCTTTTTTGTGTCATGGACACCCCTCACAACCCTCAGCAGTGTGTTGAGGTCTACAGACCTCTTTTCAGAACTGTGTTTTTAAAGGCACAAAACACAGGATTACAAAGCAAAACAATTATACTGGGAGTCAGTTATCAATGAAAACAAAACAAATTCATGAATCCCTGAAATGTAACTTGCTATACTTTGAGGTAGAAAAATGGAGAAGGAGTGATTCATAACTTCTCCTAGTTCAGACACCTTGGCTTATTGCTTTTTGTCACTAAAGCAAGTTATTTCAAAAAAAAGGGGACACAATGAATCTGGCTTTTTAAAATGGAGCTGCAAATAAGGCTTTGCCCCATGCTGGATTTTAAGACTTGACAAGACTTGGGCTCGGAGTAAACAACCATGCTCAGTCTTGAAATGATCTGTTGTAGGCGAACCCTATCTAAACGTGATATTAAACAAAATGGTTTATTGGGGCAATTAGTTCCATAGGAAAAATGCTATAAATGGACAGTATTAAGCAGAGTTTCCCAACTTTATCATGAGGCTTGATTACTGTGACACTATTACAAAACAATTTTGATTGAGGTTATCTGATGCAGGGTATGCCTATACCCAGTATGGGACTACAAAACAGCAGAATAATTAGGTAACTACAAAAATAATTTTGCACCTTTCACCCCAAGATGCTGCAGTAAGAACTGGCTTCTTTGAGATAGTAACTACCTAATTCTCTACTCATCCTCGTTATTTTATATGGGCTATATTTTCTAATCTTGGATGGAACGACTTGGGCATGGGGCTGATAGCTGCCCTTTACCTAGAACAGCTTTAAAAAAAAACAAAACATAAGGAAAAGAGGAAAATTCATTCACTAGTCTTCACATCAGTATGCCCCTTACCTTGTCAATGAAGTATAATGCTACAGCCCTCTGTCGGACTTTCATTTCCTTAGACTTCCAGTCTTCTCGGTATTGGTTCCGGATCTTGTCTACACATTTCTTCAATCTGCGGGCTGTCTCATACTTCTGCCAATCCTTCTCCCCCTGCAAAGACCCAATCCCAGGAGTTTACTGCCAAGAGCCAGAGGAGTAAAAAATGATTCTGAATAAAGTTCAGGCCAAGTTCTGAGAAGTTAACAGCCAAGTAAAGGCCTCAGGCTACACTATACTTGGGCGCCAATCAAAAAGATTCTTTGAGTCAGTAAGTGGATAGAACTGAACTAAAAAGGCAACTGGCATATTCAGACTGAGGAGAGCTCAGACTATCATAGAGGGATTGTCAAACCAAGCCCTCCTTCTTCCGTCAACCAAGTCTCTGGAGTCTCTGTAAACTGCCTCATATTTTGGAAAAAGTGCCCATCTGCACTAAGTGGAATACTGCCATTATCACAAAAGGCACCAAGTACCTCAGCATTCCCATTTCACCAGTTCCACAGTCGACAGCATTATATAAATGTGCCATAGGGCCAGAGTCCCTACAGTAGCTCCATGCCAGGAATCAGATTCCATGAAAGTCAGATTCGGTATAATCAGGAAGGCAAAGAAGCTGAAGCAAAGATGACAGCATGAGGTGGTTAAGGAGCACACACAACTCCCACAAACACTCGCTAGAGACCATCATTTTAGGACCTCCTTATTTGCAGGCATTCTGTACTACAATCTTGAGGTTATTAAGCTCATGCCTTCATTTATTTTTTATTTTAAACCCTTGATCTTTCGTTTTCAGGTCACCTTCATTTCTGAATCCATTGCCCACTGTTTCCTTCCCTAGAAAACTCTCCCTTGTAACAAATATTATTTGAAAAGAGAAGAAAAGCAGTTCAGCAAAACTAAACAAGCCACCAACTGTGTCTGACAATATGGGCAATATTCCACACTCACAATCTCATGCCTCTGCAAAAAAAAAAAAAAAAAAAAGAGCGGGGTGCACTGTCTTCTCTTGTATCCTAGGCCATGCTTATTATAATTATCCAATGCTTAGTTTCACTTTTTTGCTCTTTCTGTTCATGCTGCTGTAGTCATTGTGTATACTGCCTTCCTGGTTTAGCTTACCTCACTTTGCATCAGTTCATGTAAGTCTGTCTACCCCATGCTTCTCTGAACTCTTCCTATTTATTATTTTTTATGGTGCAGTAATATTCCATTACACATATCTGCCTTCCTTTACACCTTCCCAGAGAGTCATCCTTTGTAACAAAGGATAAAAAGAGAGTTTTAAAAAAAGGAGTCTGGAAAAATTAGCCAACACATTTGCCAAAGCTGACAGTATGTTCAATGCTCTACATCCAGTGGTCCCCCACCTCTATGAAGAAGGGAGAAGGGAACATTTTCTCCTCTCTTCTTTGGGACCAATCTTGATTATTCTAAAGCGTTCAATTCATATAGGGAATATTGTTTTCCTTCTCATTTTCTAATTCTCTAATCATCTTCCTGACTCTTCTCTGGAACTCATCCCAGCTTTCCAAGTCTTAAGTCAGGCAGTCGGCCTTAAACAAGAAGTCTAATCTGTACAAATGCTGATGGAAAGGTGACTTCTCAGTTCTTCCTCCTGACACATGGCTGAGTGCTTACTATGTGGAAGGCCTGGGGTGAGGGCTTGGAGACAAAGGAAACAAATACATTCTTCCTGCTCTCAAGGAACTCAGTCTAGTCAGAGAGATAGGGCACTTTAATAAAACAGCTATACCAGCTAAGTGCCAAATGAACGATAAAAGTGTAGGAAGGAGGGCTTTAGTTTAGAGCAGGGATTTTCTGACTCCTCTGGTAGTCTAGTGAAGCCTAGTATTTTGGAATATGATGGAAAACCAACTGTCTTGAAATACAGTAAAAAAAATGTTATTTAAAAAGCTGATGAGCAATGATAAACACGATAATACAGAGGACAGAAAGACTTGCATGAACTGATGCAAAGTAAAGTGAACAGAACCAAAAAAATATACACAAAGACTACAACAATGTAAATAGACACAACAACCACAAAACAATGGAAAGTGAACATAGCAAAACTACAAAGAACAAGCATGGCTCCAAAGAAGATATGGAAAGACACCCCACACCCAATTCCTCTGCAGAGGTAGGCAGTCCATGGATATGGAACATTGAAAAAATGCAGTGTATCGATTGATTTTACTGTTTTCCCTTTTCTTTAAAAAATTCTTTTATTTGGCACGGCCCTTCCGAAATAAATGCTTTTTTATTTATTAAAAAATGAAGAATCTGATTATATATTTTAAATGAAATTTTATCTATGTCTTTCCGTAAAACAGTAAATAAAAATTAAAATGTTCTTTGTTAAATGGGATGGGTATCTGGGAACAGTTGGGGAAGGAATAAAGTGGAAATTTAGACGATGTAAAATCAATCAAAAAAAAATTAAACAACAACAACAAAGTTCAAGAATTCTAAATTAGAACTCCTGGTTTAGAGGGAATTTAATTCAGTGGGCTCCTCAACAATAGGTCTCCAAAGACTCAAATCCTAATTTTGAAATCACTATTTAGTTTACCTGATTCAGTCTCCTCAGCATAGGAATCCACCAGAAGCACTTGGAGGGGTTGTCATTTATTGTTTGTCTTGTATCCAAGTTGGGGATATTCTTTCTTTGTTTTGTTATATTACATTATAGTCACTGCGTATATTGTTTTTTAGTTCTGCTTACTTCTTTCTATATTGGTTCATAAAAGCGTTCCCTCAATCCTTCTCTGAATCATTCAGATTTATCATTCTTTATGATGAAGGGAACTTGTTTAGCCAATTCTTAATTGATGGATATCTACTTTGTTTCTAATACATTATTACCACAAAAAGTGCCACTATGGATGTATTGGCTCATGAGGGACTTCTCTTGTTGGGTTAATATGACTAGCAAGTGGGATATTTGGGTCAAAAAAGTATGACATATTTTAAATGTTTTTGAAGTATTAATTTTTAATTAATTTAATTTTAATTAAAAGCACTTAAGAGCATTAATTCTCAATTGCTTTCCATAAGGGCTGGGCCAATCTACAGTTCTACTAAAAGTATATTCATGTCCCCTTCTTCTTCCAGCCTCCCCCCAACATTGACTATTTCCATCTTTTGTCATTTTGCCAAATTTCTAGCTGTGAGATGAAACTTCAAAGTTGTTTTGGTTTCATTTCTCTTATTATTGCTAGTAATCTGGTGCAACCTTTCATATGGTTATTAATTATTGTGGTGCAGTAGATAGAATGTGAGGTCTGGTTAGGAAGACCTGAGTTCAAATCCAGCCTCAGACAATTACTAAGCTGTGGGACCCCGGGCAAGTCACTTAGTCCTGTTTGCCTTAGTTTTCTCATTTGTAAAAGGAGCTGGAGAAGGAAATGTTAAACCACTCCAATATCTCCGCCAAGAAAATCCCAAAGGGGTTCGTGAAGAGTTGGACATGACTGAAAAATGACTAACAACAACAAATTCTTCTTATCTTTGTTTATACACTCTGACCATTTATCCACTGGGGAATAGCTTGATTTTATGTATTTGTGTTAATTCTCTGCATATCTTAGATTTCAGATCCTTACTAAACAGGTGATACTTGAAGAGTTCCCTTCTTCCCCTCGCTGGATAGATTCTGTTCACACAGAAGCTTTTCAGTTCCATGTAATCAAATTATCTATTTTATCTTTTGTGATCATCTCTATTCTTTGTTTGGCTAAGAAGTCTCCCTCAACCATTTGCAATTCCTGTTTAAAATACCAATGGGCTAACTCAACAGACTGCCTATCTAACTGCAGACTATAAGGAGGTTAATGTATTTTTCATCCAGTTTGCTTTTCTCTTATGGATGCTTAAACTTCTCTTTTCCAATGTCTACTCTAACAAAAATATTTCCAAATTCTTCTGGTAATGCCTAATGGATCAGGTTATAATGAAAAGATTCTTTTTCTCTAGCACTATTTATGCAACTATCTCATTCTATAATGAAGACATCTGCCCATGTTTTTTAACAGGATATTTCGCATGTTTATACTTGGAGTTTATACTTGGAGCTTAAATAGAAGGTCTGAGAAGTAAAGGAGAACCGTGCTCTTCAAAAGTCCTTCGGCTTGTTTGGGTGACAAACATCAGTTATTCTTCTACGACACCCTTTTTGCTTTCAGTTCAACCCATTCAAACTCTCAGAGACCATGGGAGAAAGTATGTGCGCAACAGCTTCATGAATGTGAGCTACAATTTCTACTCTTTTTTCTTTGAGTACAATTGGATTGGAAATCAAAATACTGGCTTCTAGTCTTGGCTTAGCAACTTACGTCCTAAATGAAAGTGAACAAATTGCCTCATTTGTTCTGTCTTGGGCCCTATTTTCTTTTCCCTCTCTACTTTCTCTTGGGGATCTCGTTAGCTTTCATGTGTTTAATTATTTTCTCTATGCAGTTATCTCACAGATCTATCTATCTATCTATCTATCTATCTATCTATCTATCTATCTATCTATCTATCTATTTATCTATCGATCTATCATAGGCCCAGTCTCTCTCCTGAGCTTCAATCCTGTACTGCCAAATGCCTATTGAACAAAAACCGGATGTTCTACAGGTAGCTCAAACTCAACATTTTAAAAATGAATCTAATTAACATTTCCTCTAAAACCCGCCCTCTTCTAAACTTCCTTATTTCTGGTAATGGTACCACCATTCCTCCAGTCTCTCAGGTTTGTAACTTTCACATCATCCTCAGCTCCTAACTCTTTCTTCTTGCTCCATTTATCCAATTCGTTGCCAAATCCTGCCATTTCTACATCCGTCATACAGGCTACAGCCAACTCCTTTCCTGTATTTATAAAGCCACCATAATCTCCTTGCTAGATAACTCCATTCTCCGCACAGCTGAACTGCTAAAATTAATTTCCTTAGGTGCAGATCTGACTGAGTTCCCCCTGACTCAGTCAACTCCAGTGGTTCCCTATTGCCTCTAGAATAAAACATGAACTACTCTATTAAGAGTGCAAAACTCTTCATAACTCTAAGCCAATCTAGCTTTTCAGCCTCACTGGACATTACTGTACTTCCGTGATCAGCCAAAGTGAACTTCTATGTATTCCTCACACACGACACCCCATCTGGAGTCTCCGTGCTCATCCTTCTCCCGTCTGGAATGTAGTCCCTCTTTATAGATGTATAAGTATACACATACACATATGCTATATACATATATATATATATGCTCTATCTGTATACCCCAGAGAAGCCCTCTCTTCCTCCAAATGTAGATAAAGCTGTCTTCTCCATGAAGACTTTCCTGACCTCCTTCAAATAAGAACCCCTTCCATTTCTAACTATCTGGTATTTAACTGCTCCTTTAACATTCAGGTGTAAGCTCTTTGAGAACAGGGACTACTTTATTCTTTGTATTTGCACCCCCAGTGTCCAGCATGGTGCATGGCACATAGTAGGTGCTTAATAAATACTAACTTTTGTGGGCCTTAGTTTCCTCATTTATTTGAACTAGATGATCGAATTCTGAAACTCTCTAAATACCTTCTTTTCATTTGCTAATTCCCGTCCTCAAAGTCAGATAAATGGAGTATCTGATTGCTACCTATGGGTTTCTTAAAAGATTGTACTACAATCAAACACCTACGTGCCCTGGGGTGTTCGCTGCAATGGGGTCCATCCTTTAGATGGTGCTAAAGTACACCCATGAGATTTTTTTTTTGGCTGTTAAAAGTTTTTTTGTGTGTGAGATTCTTTTTTCGAAAATGAAGGGAAGATTCCCACGTACTTGGGCCTCCCTCCCAACACACAAACACACACGTAGGCTGGGGTGATTACTATTTTCAAGTGCTCTGTTACCTTGATTCGTGAACTAGGATTCAGCATAATGTACTTGATGGATCCTTGAATATTCTCAGTCCAGGACACCAGCCAGGTAACCTTGTTATCATGTCGAACTTCTTTCCATTTATGCCCAGGGGGAGGAGGAGGAACCTTGGCATCTCTACAGAGGGCAATAAGACAAGAAAGCATTTAAGTGAAGAGAAGTAATCAATAGTAATTTCCTTTCCAAATCTATGAAGTTGGCTACTGGGTCCTAAAAAGTGAAGGGGGAGATACATCCCCCCGCAATGTATATATACATGTATGTGCACATGTATATGCACATACATATACACACACCTATATGTATATGCGTATGTATGTGAGCTTGTCTTATTTGCACAAATGACCATGTTTACCCATTCTCTACTCTTAGTAAAAAATCTCTCAAATAGCTGAAATATTTAGCTATATGTAATTTACACATTTTCAATTAGACTCTTGTTATGTTGGCCAATTTCAAATAAAGTAAGCCTTCCATTTTATCCTCCTGCCCAGTCCCCTTTACTATTTTAGGCACTTAAGAAGAAAGCCAAAGACAACTGTGCTCACTTGCTACAGTTGATAATTATATCTTCAGGCATAATCCGCCTTTTCAACATTCCCATCTTGGGATGGTTGCCACGGCCCCGGAAAAGACCTGGAGGCTCAATCTTGAAGTTGGCAATTCTCTCTCTGTGATTGTCCATCACACAGAAACCATACTCTTTCAATAGCCTTTCATTTTCCTCTTTGACTTTCTAGGAAAAGAGAGAAACAAAATATTAAAAACAAATTCAGACTTCAGTCATGTGTTAGGATATTTTATCTATTGGCCTATAAGCCAAAAGCACATGTAGATTTTGAAAGCAATTAAAAAATTAATTCAGCTAAACCATTAATATGAACCCCAATCATTCTGAATTCAGAATTATCACATAACACAAGTGATCTTTTATAACTAAAGTTTGAAATGATTCATTCCTCTGAGTATCCAGAGTCTTAACCAAAAGGCAAAAAGGAATCTGGAATAAAGATGACATCCTGACCCCATCTCCACCCTAAAACCAGGATTAAAGAAAACTGATTCTTCTAATAGGATTGCTTTGGTCTAAGCACAAGAATTATTTTATTTTAAACAATAATTTAATAATAATTTAAAATTAACATTGATATTATTTTAATAATTTGAGTATTAGAATTTTTATAATACTTTAAGGTTTACAAAGTGCAACCTGTGAAAGGAGATATCCAAATATTATTAATCTCATTTTTCACGTGAGAAAACCTTGCCCCAGTTACACAGCTAAATACTGTCTGAGACTTCCTGGCTCTAAATCTAGCATTTTACCATACCACAGCTGTCTCCCTTTCCATTGATAAAACTTTTTTTTTTTTTCAGTGATACACATTTACATTTTAGTCAGTGATACATGCTGATGCTCATGAGTCACTGGAGGTAGAGCCATTATTAAGGAATTTTTACACTGAGACAAGCACCACAAAGCATTCTTAGAGCAAGCTGTACAAAAGGGCATCTGAGCTGGGGGATGGAATGGACCCTACTCCAAGGCAGCGGGCAGAAATCCTGGGATACCATAAGCTTACTGATGGGAAGGTTAACCTGTCCCCTCAGAGGAAGAGGGTTCCTGGGGAGCTTCCTGTTTTAATTAATCATGCTAACATCTGGACGCTAAAACCAATGGTTTCTTTATACTTGGCATTCTAGATGCCTGATTATTGGGAGAAAGGGATGGGGATGGAATAGAAGCACATCCTTTCGGTAAGGGGGCTGAGACCACTGAAATCCTATACGTGCCTAACATGTCAGAAGGACCACTGAATGTAATTTCTGCATTTTACAGAGAAGAAAATGATGTCCCCAGTCAGGGAAGTGACTTTTTCAAGCTCAAGGAGGTTGAGAGTGGGGTCAAATAGAATTTCAATTTCATAGACTCATGGACTATCCAGTACTTCCATTTTGCAGAGAAGATAAGAGGGACCTAGAATTAGTGATATTAGAGGCTAAAACAGAGGTTTCCCCTACTTCAGTGCTCTCTCAGCAATATTGCTCAAATGTGTCCTCCCTCAGACGAACAGACACATTGCCTTTCAAAAGCAGCGGGGCTAGATATCATGATTCAGGTCAGGCGGCCATGGGTAGAGACAAGAGCATTAGTCTTTTAGGCCAGAAGTTCTTAACGTGTTTTGTGACCTGGACTTCTTTGACAGTCCAGTAAAGCCTATGGATCCCTTCTCAGAACAAAATTTTTAAATGCATAAAATGAAAAGTATGGGACTACAAAAGAAATCAATCATCTAGGAAAAAAGTTGTCAAAATATAAAAATAAAAGTTCATGGACTCAGGAAAAACATGAGCCACTTGAGACGGCAAATCTCTGAGGGAAAGAAAAAAATCTCCAAAATGGGAGGCAAAGGTGTTCCCAGGAAAGCGCAGGCCTCTATGAGGAACAGTTTTCCTTTCCCTACTTTAAACCCCATCTCTCTTTGGTCCAATTATGGTCCACTGCTGTTCTCTGGACTGCTCCTGCTCCCCCGGGAAGTGAGATGTGTTGTATGGTACCCCCAATGTACTACTGCTTTTAGACCAGGACCTGACCTCCCTTTCCACCCCTCAGGCAGGGCCAGAGCCTCTCACTCATGTCCTCCCTCCCCTTTTTACATAGTCTTGGTGTTCTGTTCCAGTAGAGTCCCTTCTCTCACCAAATGGCAATCAACTCTTCCTTCGTATATTCCTGCCCCTGCCCCACTATCAGGCTTGATTTCCCACACCTCTCTTTCCACAGAAAGGAAGTACAAATGTGATTAGCAGCCTCCTATATTCTCCACCCTCAGACAAATCTTGGGTTGCTGTGCCCTATGGCCCTACTTAAGGGCCTGACTATAGGAAGGAAGCCAAATGTACTTCCAGCTTTCCACTGTCATAATGGTTTTGGCTCACCAAATTAGAAGAGTCTTACTATATACTGTCAGATTCAGGAATGATCAAGGACCTCATGTCTCATATTGAATTGCCCAGCCTGTATGCTTGCATTGCCAAAAGTCCTTTCCCTTTCTAAGTATAGATTAATATATCTATATTGTGTGGTATCTGGGATTCTGTGAGAGAAGTTATGGGCTGTTCTATAGCCCACTGATATTCCTCTGCAAGGGCCTATGGAGTTGTCAGAAAAGGTTATGGGATGAGCAACAAATGAAGGGAAAGAGTAAGAAGACTCAATGTCACTTTGAATAATTCTAAAACCTAGGTTGGCAATGGGTTAATCCATTTTGTTTAACTGTACTTCTTCGTTACAAGGGAAAGTTCTATTGGCCAATTAGGGTTGGGAGGAAGGAGTTATTAGGAAGTCAGGTTAAAAAAAAAACCAAGCCAAAAAGACCAATAAAACATTTCTATTTTTAAAACAATAAAAAAGTAGAGAAATTTTTACTAAGCTACCCACAGGGACTATATGAATTGTTTCAATGAATGAACATTCATACAGAGAAATATGAGAAGACATCTACGAACTGATACAGTGAAGTAAGCAGAATCAGGAGAACAAATTATATAATTAGTACTGCGTGATAAAGGAAAATAACTCTGAAAGAACTCTGAATAAATGTAATGATCAATCGATCCCAACTCCAGAAGACTAATGATGAATCATGTGTCTCATCTCTTTCCCAGAGATATTGGTCTAGAAGCAGAGAATGAGTCACATTTTCAGATACCACCAAGATATGGATTGGCTTTGTTTGTTTATACTTACTTGTTGTTACAAAGGAGGTGTTTTTTTAGGGGGAGATGGGAGAGGGTCTTAATGAAAGGGAAGTAGGAAGTGTGGTGAAAATGATGGCAGAAAGAAAAGAACATCAATGAAACATTTCGAAAATATACAGATTAAAAAAAAAAGTTCAGTAGGAGACAGACAGGGCAGTATTAGTAATAATACGTCATTAGTTAGATTTAATATATACTTTAAGAAACCAAATTGTAGAATGTAATAAAGATTCAAAATTTCACACATAAACTTTTTCTGTTTTTTGTTTATGGGAATGTTAACATTTATTTATATTTGTCAACTTCACAATAAAAAAGAAAATTTAATTTTAAAAAAGACTACACCTCCCTCATTTCCTTGCAGTAGTAGAGGATACAAAATGCTGCATATAACATCAGACTCGGCTGAGGTGGCTGTAAGTTTTGCTAGACTGTTTCTCCCCCTTTTAAAATTCCTTGTGTTTTTTTTTCAGGTAATTTATTTATTTTTAGTTTTCAACATTCACTTCCATAAGCTTTATATTTTCTCTCCCTCTCTCCCTAAGATGGCATGCAATCTGATACAGGCTCTATACATACACATTCCTATTAAACATATTTTCACATTAGTCATGTTGTATAGAAGAATTAGAATAAATGGGAGGAACCACGAGAAAGAAAAAATAAAACAAAACAAAAAAGAAAACAGTCTACTTTGATCTGCATTTAGACTCCATAGTTCTTTTTCTGGATGTGGATGGCATTTTCCATCACGAGTCTTTTGGAATTGTTTTAGGTCCTTGCATTGCTGAGAAGGGCTAAGTCTATCAAAGTCAGTCATCACATACTGGTTGTTACTATGTGCAATGTTCTCCTGGTTCTGCTCACTTCATGCAGCATCAGTTCATATACGTCTTTCTAGGTTTTCCTGAAGTCCACCTGCTCATCATTTCTTATAGCACAATAGTATTCCATTACATTCATATACCATAACTTGTTCAGCCTTTCCTCAATTGATGGGCATCCCCTCAGTTTCCAGTTCTTTGCCACCACAAAAAGAGCAGCTATAAATATTTTTGTACATGTGGGTCCTTTTCCCATTTTTATGATCTCTTTGGGATACAGCCCTAGAAGTGGTATTGCTGGGTCAAACAGCATGCACATGAAATTCTTTGTTTTAAGGGACAGCTCTTTGAGAGAGAGAGAGAGAGACAGAGAGAGAGAGAGAGAGAGAGAGAGAGAGAGAGATACTGGGCAATGGAGATGATGTAAAAACAAAAGACGAGAATAAAAAAAGTGACATCTTTTCCAAAGGAAAGGAAGATTAGGATAATTTCCTTGTCAAAAATAATTCTCCAAGAATATGATATTCGGGGTTTATTTATACCTATGATATAGAAAGATTTGGTCAAAATGGAGTCCCAAAAGCTTTAATTTAATAGCTTACAACTGCACTGAGCCTTTTGGAAAACCCTATACAACTGTCCTAATCTGCAGACTCCAGGAAGATCTGTGAAAAAGGTGTATCAGATGAAAATAAAAGTCGGATTAGATGCTCGTAGCTTCAGATGCTTACCCCAAGCTAAACAGCATTGTAAGTCAATTATAGAGCACTGGCCCTGGAGTCAGGAGGACCCAAGTTCAAATCAGGCCTCAGACACTTACTAGCTGTGTCACCCTGGATAAGTCACTTTCTCTCTGCCCCGCCCCCCAAGTCAATTATATAAAAGGTAGTTTCACCTTTATCAGTACCAGCAAGAAAATCCTGTCATCCTCCGCCCGTAACTCCCCCTCAATTTCTCACCTTTACCCTAAATGAAGAAGACAGTACCAAGTGGAAGGATGTCAAAAGAAACTTTTGGGAGCAAGGCTACTTTGTTAGCTAAAATAGGGAGGCGTACTGAGAACAGGTGTCACTGGGCTCAAGGAAAGAGCCAGAGGGCATAGAGCCAACATCAGGTATGACTTAATTACCTAGCTGTGAGTTAGGGTAGCTCTATCACCCACCAAATGTCCGGATACAAAATCTCCCGGGCTACAGTTAGGTCAACGGAACTCTTAGGTTTTTATTTGATTATTCAAAGTACTTGTTCATGAACTCTTGTTCAAAGGTAGCAAACCTCACACTAGATTTCTGTGGGGCAAGAATACTGGCCTACTGATAAACAAGTCCAGCCTACTGACTGGTGGTAAAGAATGAGAAGGTGGATGGACCAAATGATGGACCAAAATGATAATTAAGTACAGCCTGAAACTACATAAAGAAAACTAATATAAAGTTAGAAGATTTGAGTGTGAAACCCAGCCTTCTCATTTCCTTAGCACGTGGCCTTTGATAGATAACCCAACTTTGCAGTTTCCTCATCTGTGGTGGGGACAAGCACCACTATTTGTAGAGGACTGTGATAAAGATCAAATAGAAATGTAAGTAAAGCACTTTTTAGAATCATAAAGCGCTACGTAGATGAGGACTGTGATTATTAGTGTTGTTGTGAAAAGGTTTGAAAAATATAGACGTGATACCAGTTTCTCTTCCTTGCTCATTTGCTTCCTTGCTTCTGACTGGGCTTTGAAATACTGGCTCATCTGGTTGAAGTCACACTTGCTAAGACTGGTGATATTATTTTTCTCTTCGTTAGTCATTTCCTGGTGGGCAAAAATACGGGGTAAGTTAAAAAGGAACAAAGTAAGAGAGAAAGAAAAATGTTATATTTTCATTTTCTTCCATTTTACTTAGAAAAATTTCACTAATTCAGACTGAAGTGCTGTGGGAGGTAGCCAGTCTGAATGAATGAAAAGTTAATCTGGCCTCAGATGCTTGATACATTTACTAGCTGTGTGACCTTGGGCAAGTCACCTAACCCCAAATGCCTTGCCTTCCCCCCTCCAAAACAAAACAACAACAAAAAAGCAGTTGAATAACCTTCACGCAATAATTAAGAGTTTTCTGGCATAGGTCTGGTTTCTGAGAAGAAGAATGATATGAGATTATTAACCCGGGCAGAGCTTTCTCTACTCACATGCCAGTTAAACAAGGCTGCTTCTCAGGGATTTCAGAAATTAGTGAAGCTTAATTGTTATTATCTAACCACCTGGTCACCATCATCTGAGAGCCCCAGTCAAATCTGAACGAAGGTTGAGCTGCAGGAGTAGCAAAACCAAATAAGGGAGAATAAAGACGAAACACAGAGATATCCTTCCCTCCTCTACAGCCAAACAAGAGGAATTGAGGTTTTCTCCCTATACTACCTGCCAGCAACTCTCAAAACTTTACATTTAGTTGTTGTTGGAAAGCCTTCCTTAGATCAGATGATACACAAACCTGTATGTACTCTTCTGGCTACACCGTTTTAGTTCTCCTATAAACTCCTGGGATCTCTTTTTCCTACTACCCACCTTTAAACACAGCTATTAACCAAAGATCAGTCCTTCACTCTTCCTCTGCAATGTCATCTAGTCTCAGAGCTTCAATTGTCAACCTCTAAAACACTCCCAAATCTTTATCTCAACTTCATGCCACGCCTCCCTGTGGATGTCCTGTCAGAAGCACTTCAAACTGAATATGCCCCCAAATGAACTCATCCTTCTTCTTCCTTCAAATCTCACTCCCTCTTCTGACTTGCCTATTTTTGTCAATGTCACCATTATCTACCCACGGCTTTCATATAATCCTTTTAAGATGAGACATTCTATCTTACATTAGAATTACTTCTGTACACATGTAATTATTCTCGTTAGATTATAAACTCTAGAAGGATAAGGCAAAGCCCAGGATCTCACCCTGAGTATTAGAAGCTCATTCAATAGTTATTAAATTCAATCAAACGATTACATGACCTAGAGCTGGAAGAAACCTCAAGCCATCTAATCCAACCTTCCCGTTTTACAGATGAGTAAACTGAGGCTCAGTGAGGTGAAATTACCTGTCTCAAGGTCACACAGGTAGTATAAGAGGTAAGATTTGAACCCAGATCCTCTCACTCCAGAAGCAGGGCTCTTTCCACTGTAACTTGCTGCCTGTCCAATCAAATATCATTCTAATATCAGTTATCAGTACACTTCAAGAGACCTGTGATTTTACTGCACGGGCATGTTCTCCCTCTGACAGAAAAATCCATTCTTCCAAACCTTAAGTTTTCATGACTTGTTGTGACCACATGGCACAGCTTATAAAGATTTTCAGTAGTTCTAACTTGAAAGGAGAATCATTTTTTTCCTGCTCCTTCTCACCTTTCTAGTGCCCTTCTATATTCAAGATTTTGAAAGTTTCATTTTACTAAAATCTGTGGGAGACATACCTTTCTCCAGTCCTTGAAGAAATTTTTCCTAAAGATATCCTTAGTAGTGTACTCATGGTCAAGCATTTTTGCAAAGAATGTAGCCACTTCTTCTGCTTTGGGACTCAGCTTCATGACTTTACCTAGAGAAAAGGTGTTCCCAATAAGAGTTAGCCAAAAATTAAAGCCACAGTTTGTATAAGCCCGTCCCTTTTCCCAAGTCCTATGGGACTCAGATGGCTTTTCTAGAGATCAAGTCACTACAGTCAAACACATTTCCTCAGTGGTTCTTCTTAAAAAAAAAAAAACAAAAAAAAACCCCTGAAACAGGCTTCTGATGCTGCTGATTCAGGCAATGTAGCCCCTAGGGAGAGAAAACTCCGCAGATTCACATGAAGAAAGTTCAGCTCTTTCTGTGAAATGACAGAAGTGTCTTTTCCAATATGAGTACTATGAAGTCAGATCCTCTTCCCATTTACGTAGAGTTCCCTCATTATGCAAGTGAATATTCAGACTGAGCTTCCTGAGGCCAGGAACTGTCTTCCCCAGGGCTCCGTACAACAGAGATGCTTCATAAACTGAGGAACTATCGTGGGGCTTTCAGCAGTGAATAAGCAGTATTACAGAAGGTTTGGGCTGAAATGGACCTTGGGTCATCTAGTCCAGTCCTTTCACTTTCTACACAAGGCCAGGAAGGCCCACAACATTTGCCAGAAGCCAAGCAATTGATTACAGAGCCAGGTCTAGTTTCTCAGGTTTCCTGCCTCATTCCATTTGTGTTTTAAAGCAACGCCAATTTTATTAAATGACAGGCAAAGTCTGATAACGGAGTTTTGTACACACCAAGCCTTTTATTTATAATTATTCATTAGTAGAAAGATGTTTTATTTTATTTATTATTTTATTTACTGTCAATCTTTGAAACAATATTTTTCTCTGGAAAATTTTTAAGGTAAATTGCAATTTTCCTGGAAAATGTGTCTTTATAGAACTACCTTATATTCATGGATGATCTGCTTCAATCCCCTTATTTTGGTCCAGACCCTTGCTGTGAAAATAGGATTTATCTATAACTGAGTCAAAGTTCAGGCAAGGAGAAAGCCCAAGTTTTGTCAGAAAACAAGGACGTCATTTCAGGAGACAGCTGTAGCCTCAGTGGACTGTGGTTTTATCCTCTTTGTCTGAAATAACAGACTGTCAGACCTAGAAAGAACCTTCGAGATCACCTAGCTCATCAATTTACAGAGAACAAAACAAACCCAGAGAGGGGAAGTAACTTGCCAAGGTCATAGTGAAGAAACATGAGCCTATTTAAGTCATTATTAGTCACCCTTCCAGAAGCAGCCAAAAGATGGCGCTCTTTTCCACACAAAGAGAAGATCCACTTTTAGACCATCTAAACCAAAGGCCTAGAACCCCACAGAACCTTTGACACAGCTGTGGGGGACAAATTACCAGACATAAGAAGGGACTTCAATAAAGCAACAATTCCCAAGCAAAGTAATAATGCAACAATCAGATTGCACATACAAATGAATACGTGTTTAGTAATGTAAACATATGCCAGGCCACTGACATTCTGGTTGGAAAAAAAAAAAAGCTTGTAGCCCTTTGTCTCTGACGCTGGTGAATGGAGCAAAGCTTGTTCTCTCAGTCATGGCCAGCCCTGACCTGCAAGCTTCACTGCAAGAGGGAGCCAAAGGGCCAAGTGGCCACAGGAGTACATTCTGACTCCTCCAGCCTCTGGAATGTTAGTGAGTTTTAAATGAGCTTCCCAGAGCTGATGACAGTTCCTTGTAGCATGGTGGTGAGAATGTGATATGGCTGTTCCTGGCAATGATATCACTTTATGGAACAGGATAAGCACCGAGATCCAGGAAGAAAAAACTGCTGAGTCAGAGCTGAAAATCTGATGTTGCTTCAGGAAGAGGAGTTCATGATCTTAGTCATGGCGGGGGCCCTACCTCCCCAGCAGGTTTCTATGGGAATGAGAATCTGACAGGTGACTCAGAATTCTCTTCCCAAGAATACTTGTAGGACCAGTTTTGGCTTATTCCCTAGGTGGAGCTTGCACAAACGTGTAAACTCAAACCAGAGGGGGCAGAACAAGGCACTAGTTAGTCAAAAGGGCTGAGAATATTCCCGAGACGTCTACATAGCACATGGAGCCAAGGAAGGGGGAGCGTGTGGAAAAAAGGTATCACTGATGATTACAAATCAGAAAGACCAAGCCTAATGATCAAATGGCAAAAGAAAATGACTCCAAACTGACAGAATCAACATAGACGAAGTCCGAGCCTGCAATTTCAGTCTAGGGCAGGGGAAAAAAAAAAGAAGCCCTGAGCTGGGAACTTTACTTTCTCTCTTTCTAAAAAGGAGAACATTCAGAGGCAATCCCCAGCCTACAGCCACAGTCCGGCCCAACTAGGCTTCTCTATCTTTTCAAAGTCACATTTCTGGCCATTATGCTTACCCAAACGATGGGAGGTTGTGCTTTGAATGGCCACCTCTTCCCCAAGGGTTTCTAGGGAATGATATATCGTGGGGGTTAACCCCTAAAGCATTACCTTGCTTCCTAAGGAACACAGATGAAAAAATTATATGCCAAATGTTTACATTTATACACTGACACCCTTCGCACAATGCCAATTCATTACATTTGGTACTACTCCCACTTACCAAATGTGATTAGACCTAACCCTTGTGTCCAAACTATTACTTCATCGCCTGAAAACACAGAAGGGTGCTTCCTAGGATGCTGCTTATGAGCAACGAGACACTTCATTGCTGAGGCAACGCTGGGGATCTAATTGGAGCACCCCATCACTGCTTCTTCCTCTAGCTCCTGCCTGTGGGAAACTCTTTATCACTTTATGGTAAAAATGATAAAAACACAAGTATATGTGGCATGTGAACACGTCTGCCAAGTCCTTGACTGATAACACCCCTGTGAGGTAGGTATTATGATTCCAACTATACATGCTACCTTATCACAGACCTAAGAACTGAGATCCATCTCAGTTCTCCAGTCATTAATCACTGGTTTACTTTGAGAGCTGAACAATACGGATCTAGCTCATGGAAAAAGGGAAAACTTGAGATGGTCATCCTGCATACCAGATGCCAGTAGTGCCTTTGAGCACCCAGCTCCATGGGTTTGCATCCACTGCTGCAGCCGATGGACCAAATGGCCATCCAGTGAACAGAGAGTAGTACCCTTGCAGCTGCAATGCCCCAGAGGTGGAGCTGCCAGCTGCCACAAACATTTATTAAGTACCCACTCAGTACAGAGCACTATGCTCCCCTAGAAGAGTCAGAGTTTAGATAAGATATAGCAACTGCCCTCACGGAGCTCACAGGCTAATTAATGGGAGATAAGACACAAACACCAAGTAATATAATACACACTATTACATGGTGCTGTGTTAGATGCAAAACTAGAAGAGCTATTACAGGCGTGAGGAAAAGGGTGGGCAAAAGCCGAGGTACAAAAATGCAGGGTGTGGCTAAGGAAAGTAGTAGAGTTTGGCTGGCAGTTAGAAAGAGCGGAGGGGAGGAACATGAGATAAGGCTGAAAAGGCAGATTATCAAGGTTTTCAATATCAGGCAGAACTTTCTTCCATAGACAAAAGAGAGACGCTGAAGATTTGTGGTCATCCATCGTGACTGGGTCTATGCCTAAGAAGTCTCGCAGTGGTATGGATGGGCTGGACCAAAAAGAGAGGGGAGGCGGAATGTGTAAGGAAGCTATTACTATAGTTCAGGTGGGTGGTGGTAGTGTTAGGGAGAAAGAGGAAGAGACTGATTCGAGATATGCTACAGAGGTGAAATGGTCAGTACTTGGTAACTGAATGGATAGGAGAGAGAAGTGTAAAGATAACATCAGTGTTACAAACATGGCAGATTGGGGGGATGACTATTCAGTCAAAAGGAGGAGCGAGTTTAGGAGTAAAGATGATGAGGTCAAAGCACAGGACCTGCCGACTCCAGCCAAAGCACAGACTAGAAGAACCAGAAGATGGATCTCACCCGTTACTAATTATTGTCTCAGATTGTACGGTCACCTCTATTTGCTGAAGTTATGAAGTTACCAGTATGCTGGCACTGAACCTTGAAAATGACCATAATGTGGTTCTGACAGGACCATAGATCCCAAGGGACATTGCTAAGCCACAGGTGCCATAAGTATACCTGTAGCACCTACCTCCCAGGATGGGTGAAAGGATCAAATGAGGTCATGAATATAAGCTATTTTATAAACTTGAGAGCACAATATAAATGTCAACATATCTTGCTTCTTCCCTTCATGTAAAAACTTCATGTGTCTGAGGCGGGGAGTCCAAGGCCTTTAGGACTAGGGTATCTTCTCATCTGTATTCTCCCAAGTGGCTGGGAGGAGGGTAATGTTGGGGGACTCTGCTGATCTAGGTGTCTTGTTGGGGGTGGGGGCTATCTTGTGTTACTGGAGTCAGTGTCCTGGGATGCAGCAATTATCTGAGATCCTCTCTTCCCTTAAAAAGTGATGAGAGGAGAACAGGGGAACCAGATGACTAGGACCAACCTTCATGGGATCATAGATTGAAGCTAGAAAGGTCTTCAATGGCTATTTAATCCAACTCCTTCATTTCACAGATAAGCTCACTGAAGCCCACAGAATTTAAAGACTTGCCCAAGGTCAAAGAGGCAACAGAGTCAAAATATGAACCCAAGCTAAGTAACCCAAGCTTTTTCCACTGCAATAAAGAGAGTCCACCTTTGCAAATGAGAACATGTTAATGGCCTCCCTTCCCTTTGGGACCTCAAATACTGTGACCTGAGAGCAAACGGAGTTACTGTAACTATCACTAACAGGCAATTCAGACTGTTTCCAGGGCACATTTAGGGTTATGAAGGTCTATGACAAAGACAGTCAAATTCTCTGTTTTAGACCTTAAAAGCTACTTCAGAGAAGTATGAACTCAGAAACAGATGCATATGTGTGCTTGGCTCAATCTGGTATTCCCTTATGGACCCCATGAACAGCACAATTCCAAGTTCATTTCTTGTGACATGTATCATGTCAATTTTCTTTTACATTTTCTAAACATATGTTTGCATTTGCATTTACTAAAAATATGTTGCCATGAGTTTGGCTATTCCAACTAATTCATTCACAGAGAGAATCACAATCAAACTGAACATTTCCTAGAAATACTATTCATATTAAAATCATCTTTAGATCAACTGAGTTTGAAAATGAAAACAAACTAAACTAGATCTTTCTTCACAGCACTGTTTTAATACTAGAGGTATTTTATTAGATCCTACCTCCAACTCTGCCCCACCGTGGAGGGGTGGTCACCACACCATCCTTCTTCAAGACCACAACCCAGACAAATCCTGAACAACTCACCATCATAGTAGAACTTGACATTTTCTGGCAGAGGCTCGTAAGGTGGAGCAAACACAGGGCCTTTATGTTCCAGGAATTTCCACTTGATGCCTTCAGGATAGCGCTCTTCTTCCCACCTTTATAAGAGAGGGGGGCAACCTATATTAGCAATCACCTTGCGTAACATCACCCATCAAATGTCAAGGAACCTATTGTCTACTTGGTTGACTAGGATAGCTCTGAAATTCCAATTGTGTATCCAAAGTTTGTCCCTCCACCTGAAAAACCAGGCATTCACAACAGTAAATATAAGGAGCCTCAGTACAAAAGCACGATTTGTTTGGCAAATGAAAATATCTCAATCTGTAACTTAAAATTCCAAAATGTAGGTTGCATCTAGCAAAGTCAGCAAATTAAATGCCCTTGTCATCATCAACTCACTTGGTCTTTAAAGCACTATTAAAATAGGCAAAGTTTTGTCTCTCCAATAAACAACCATTAAGATTTGGCAACTTCTCTCCCCACTTAAAACCGTAAAACCTCATAATAAATATTCAGGCTTCTCCAATACTATTTTCACTTTTCCCCCTTTCAAAGGAAAAAAGTTAATTATAAAGGCCCCTCAAAAGGCTGTGTCAGCATATACATGGATACCATTTTCATCTTACTACTCTGAAATTCTAACCAATTTGGACACAGAAAACAATGCGTATTACACAATAACAGCAACATTAATATCAAGCCAAAGAAATACAATTAATGTTCGAATCATACAATCATAGTGCTATTAGGGTCATAGCACTGCAGGACTTAAGAGTTAAAAGGAACCTTACAGATCATCTTACTCCAAGCCCCAGCATTGTTTTTTAATATATAGGAAAACTACAGCCTGGGATTGTGGGAGGATAAGAACAAATTAATGGAAGGGCTGGGACCAGAAGCCAGGTTTCTTGACTCCCAAGTTCAGTGTTCTTTCTACTAAAAAACATTAGAAAGCCAAAACAATGTTTTCTACCCATAAGTAAATATATCCTGCCTGACCTATTCACAACCATCAGAACAGAGAAATAGCTATATGCTGGTGGTGGACAGACATAGCAGGAGAAAAAGTATGCTTCCCTCCCCCTACCTTCCCCAAAACACAAAATTTTCCCAGTCTCCAAAAATCTAGTTTTCCATTTCACATCAGCTTCTACATGGCCCAGTTGTCTCTAGTCCTGTTTTATTCAAATACAATTTTCCCTATTTCGTCCTATCTAGCTGAGGCTCTCCGTATCCTCTAATTGTAATGGAGTCACTGTGGGCCATCAAACACTCGCTACCAGTTTTGTCTTAGGAGGAGGATTTGAGAACAGAATTTAGCCCCATAATAGGTTATTATCATAGGATCAATGTCTCCTGCTGTGAAAATAAAATCATTATTCAGGGATGGTATCCTAGGCCTCTGTCTGCTTTTAAATTTCCTGACAAAACAGTTCCAAGTTTTATAGTGAGGATCACCAGAAAGGGTAAGAGATGAGAATGGGGCGGGCGGGGGCGGGGGTAGAAGAATTCTTGGTTAAAGAAAGAAAGCACACAATAGGAAAGGGGTTGATCAGCCATAGGTAAGTCAGTTCTTACAATTTTATGTGAATATCAAAGCTAAATGGATCTTTCAGTGAATCATTTCTACAGCACCCACGGAATCCTAGCCATTTCAATAATCAGGACTCTTCGCTCCCTGTTATGATGGTCATCTTTTACTAAGAGAAGCTCAAAACTCTCAACAGGCCTCTGAACTGGTCACGTATATTGGGTAGGAATAGCCGGGAATAATTCCAAACATTACCAAGTCTTTCTCTGGCTTAAAAAAATTTTCGTCTGCTCCTCTCTCTAGAAGGCTATCAGTAGTAAAATATAGGAAGGTCCCAAATTATAGGAGTTCATTTTAGGAGTTTAGGTTGTTTATATAACACATTCTCTTTTGGTGGTTATGTTTACAGGTTAACTCACAAAGGCCTATTTTTGTTAACGTATAATATATTTGGAAATACCAGTTTACAATGTAAAATAGTTAAACAAGCCTGCTACAGATGTCCATGTTTCCAGTATACTACAAATAAAGCTCTACTGTGAGGCTTTCTCATGGCGTGGAGGTGACCTAGGGTTCTGAAAGGCTTTTGTGAGCACAGTTCAAGGCCTAGCAGGTCCTGCCAAGCTGGAAAACGCAGCTGCGGAGTTAAGAGCGGGAGTCTGCTGTCTAAGGACCAGCACAGCTAAATTCAAAGAGGCTATCACCAGGCTGCCTACATGGCGATGAAGCTTTTGGCCACAGTGATTCTTAGAGGCCAGCTACTAAGTTTTGGGGGGTGGGAGGGTTGTGATGTGTTAGTACAGGTGGTACCCATACCAACTAAACTACAAATCCTCGGAGTACTGAAGAACAGGTTAAATAGGTTTTTGCATACTGGCTTGGGAGCCTAGCCTACATTGCAACATTTCTTTTTTAAAAAATTAAATAAATATTTTCAATTAAGAAAAATCTATTTTCTCTCCTTTCTACCTCCTCCCCCACTTCCTCACTGTAAAAAAAAAATAAGAAGAAAAAAAAAACACACGTGCAACATTTCTTTAGGAAAACATGTTCTTTAGGAATATGGCAGCCCTGCTACTTCTTCAAGTCCTGGAAGAGTCAGCAAAGGGGCAGAGGTCAGAAGAAAGTATGAGAAATAGGTACACATGTGGAGACTGGCGAAACCACAGAGGGGCTCAAGACCTGCAATAAGCTCTTTTCCCCACTTGTACACAACATTCTCCCTGGATCTTAGGATTGTTCCCAAAGGTTAAGTGCAGGAGCAGGACATCTCACTTGTTCTTCCTTCTCTACGACCTAACCATCAGCTAGAGAATACTCTTACCTCCTGCCTCTCACCTTTGACAACAATAAAGAAATACAAAATGGTGTTCTACTCTCTGCAGTTCCAGTGACAGTCTGTGCCATCTATGGTATAAACCAGGGGTGGGGGATCTACGGCCTTGAAGCCACACATGGCCCTCTAGGTCCTCAAGCACAGCCCTTTGCCTGAATTCAAACTTCACAGAACAAATCCCCTTCATAAAAAGGTTTGTTCTGTAAAACTTGAACTCAGTCAAAAGGCTGCACCCAAGGACCTAGAAGTTACACGTGGCCTCAAGGCTGCAGGTTCCCCACCCCTGGTATAAACCAACCATTCCTACTAGATAGGAGCAGTTAAGATAGGGTTTGTACAGGCAAACCAGGTTTCTTTACCTGGGCTGAATAAGGGAGGAGAAAATCAAAACACTGCAGTAGGCACTTTGACCTTTACCTTATGCTAAAAAGCCTCATCTATGCTGAAAGAATTCAAAGTAAAACTGACAAAGTGCAAACTTGCTTGAGTAATACTAAATTATGAATTGTTTTATATGGTCTTGACCACCAGCAATAGTGAGCTAGTTTTTTCAACCTCCCTCTCCCCCAATGCTATCAGTTATAAAGCCCTTGGTTTTAAATAAAGATATGAGAAATCACATGGGAGTAGAAACTGCAGAGACCCACTTGTGGCACCTCATTTTAGAAGCAACCCTAACTCAAGGAAGGTGAGTTACAGCACCGACTTTGCCAGTGGCTGCCCACTGCTGTTAGTTTGTGTCTGGCCAGGAAAGAGCAAAATGCAGAGTCTTCCCTTTCATGCAGAATTTCAGTTAGGGAGAGGTGAAGGCTAACTGAAAAATCTTTTAAAAGTCCTCCTCAATGCCCACCTCCCACCCAGAATCTAACTTTACCCCCAAACCAAACTACCTGCCCCAAGACAACACTATTCTTTACAATCCTGACCAAGCCCCATCTCCCACCCCAAACCAGCAATGCAAAGGTGAGTTCTGCCAAATCTGCCATAGATTTCTGCCATCCTTAGATTTTCTTACTTTCTAACAAAAGGTCCTGCACACTCACTCCATCAGAGTATTTCTCGGTGGCTGTGGCTTTAACGTCTACCCTCTTTCACATCATCCACAGCAATAGCTCATACAAGAACACAGCAGCACACACTTCCTGCACTGTTTCAGCCCACCAGTCCAGTGTTCCAGCTGAGCTGAGAAATAGTTGGAATGCCAAGCTCACCAAGGTCCAACAGATTGGGACAAATACCTCACAAGGGGATAGTCAGCATATGGAGGGAACATAAGAAGTTTATCTGGATGCCCCACATAGTTCAAAGTAGGTGGGCAGCTTGGTCTTGGAAGTCACGGCCTGCCAATTGAGCTCAAGGATAAAGTCAGAAAGCAGCTGGAGTGTTTTCAAGGATGTGAGTTTAACAAAGAAGCACAGAAACCAGGTTAGAAAATCAATCTCTGAACATTTTAATTATTCAGAAGAGAATAACAATATTCCTCTACTGTCACCTTATGCAGTTTGAACAATTAGAGGTGCTTCTGGACAGAACTGTGGGAAATCAGCCAGTACAACAAATACGCTGGAATGGGACGACCAACATTCATGCACCACAAACAAAGCCTCTCAGAGACAAGCATTTGAAGAAGCAACAAGAACTGACTGGGACATTCTAAGAGCTGACTTGAAAGCAATACAAAATGACCTGAGAACCCTTAAGCTCTGCCCTGTGAAGAAATTATGAGATGTAAGTCAACACAGAAGAGGAACCAGACCCAAATTGGAACACAGCAAGCACCTTCAGACTGGGAGGTCCCCATTGCCTGGAAGGAAAGTATAAAGATTAAAGGAGGAAAAAAGATCACCTGAAAAGTCAGACTTTCAGAATACAGCAAATCTCCTTCATGTCTGGGACAGCCAACTTTAAGAGGCTTTGAAAGCCACAATGGCCCATAGCGAAGAGAAAGGAAGACGAAAGACAGTCTGGCTCATCTAGATTAGATAAAGCCTCTTCAAAGACACAAGTTAGAAAGGGGCTTGAGATCAACTCACCAAGCCACTAGGTTCTGCTTTTTTGTTAAGACTATTGTAAGAGCTGAGTTTTTTGAAGCTGATGAGGAGAGATGATTTTAGGTGGAGAGTAAGGGGAAGCAGTAGAAAAAAAAATGGAGGACTTGGCCATCTAAATAACTTCATGATTAGAAGTTACCAATAAGTGACACCATGGCCAAGGGAAATGAAAACAAGGCGATATCAAAATAAAATATATTAATAACTATTTTTCAAAAAGCTGAACTGAATTCTTGAATATAGAGTAAAGTAGTTCTACAGTGACAGAAGGAAATGGGTAGGTGTATATTCCTTATCTCTGAGTGAATCTGTCACATACTCCAACAAACTGCATGATATGGAAGCAGTAAGTTTGACATTCAGGTTTCAATCCATTTCAGGGAAGTTAAGAAGTTGGGGTTCAGAGGAAAACATGCATTAACAACCTGGTAAAAGGTATTCATCTCTCGATCCATGATCATTTACATACAAATCAATCAATTTTTGGTTAAGGTGGGATTCTAGAACTAATTTCTTTAAAAAAAAAAGAGAGGGAGAAATCTTCAAAGACTATGGCTTATTATTTGTCATGTGAATCCAAAGTACAAGTGATTAATTAAAAGTAACACTATATTATCCAAAAAAGGCAACAGATATCTTTTAATAAAGATTTAAGCATTTAATTGTTAGGTAGCTTCACAGTATAAAGAAATGTTACCGTACTTATGAAATGTCCCCCATATCTCTGGGAACTAATATGCACAGATATCAATGGGAAGAGAAGAAAAGAATCATAAACCTGAATCATAATAACAAAGTCAATTTCCAGAAACTGGCAATATGCTCAAGTTAGAATATACCCTGAATTCAATCAAATGGAGTAGGTGGCCATCTCCACTGGTAAGATACCAGACCAAAAACTTTACTAACTCACAGCACAATTCATTATTTTTCAATGATATTTTGAAGGAAAAAGACCATAAAAATATCCCTATTCTCAACCTATCTATTTCTGAGAAATAATAAAACTGACAACTTGCAAGAAACAAAATAAAAAAGAAAATCAAAACCACAGGGAAATAATCAGAAGAGCTTTCTAATGGGTTTAGTGCTTCCTGATTTGAGATAGGAGAGGCCCAAAAATCTCTTTTTGCTTTCTGAGTTCATTTGAGAAACTCCTTTCCCTGTGACTGCATAGCTTTTACTCTTCGCTATGCCAGATGAGTACTAGTGCTTACTAACCTGACTAGAGCCACACTCTAGCCACTGTTGCTGCCACTTACACCCTCCTACCAATGATTCCCTCCTCATTGTCACCTAGGCTCTACCACTGTCCAGTTATTCCTTTCTGTCTGGGCAATGATATCACTAAGTATTATATGCTCCAACCTGGAGCCTCTTCCCTCCCTACCCACATCTAATCTAACGCTGCTAAAAGGCAATCTAAGAGATCTGTTTAGAAAAAGAAAAAAAAAAGAAAAAACACAGAAGAGAACCTGGAACCTTATTTCAGAAGATATTGTCTTAGAGGAGAATATACCTTCTACATTATTACCACCAAGGTGAACTCTCAAACTTGTAGACTAAGTTAGAAAATAGAGAAAACAGCTAAAATTTTAACCTAGTGATGACATGTTACCATTTCCATTTTTGCTCCTCCTCTTTCTTCGGCTTCTTGCGCTTGTTATCTGGTTCAGGAAGTTTCTTATCTTTGTTCTTGATTTTTTTTGCTTTGTTGTCCTAAGAGAACAGCAAGACAAAAATGCTAAGTCATGGAAGGAAACCACTTATACTTAGCATAAAGCAGAACCACACTCAGACACAATTTCAACTGCCTCCACAGCATGTTTTAGCTAAAAGGAATTTCAGAGATCACCTAGCCTCCCCATGGTACAAGGGAGAAACTGAGGTGAAGAATGAAGATACTAGTTTCTTTCGTGAGGAAGATAGCTCAAGGGAGTGTCTACTTTTTTCCTTGACTACATCTGGTTCTCAAGCACTTCTACAACTAGCAACAGCTAGTCTAGATACCCATGTGGTCCAATGTTCTCACAACTGAGCTGGTGGGAAGTGATATATTACCACTATCAAAAGGTAATTACTTGAAATCATATTCAAAATTATATAGCAAAATCAACATAATGTAGTCAGAGAGCCCTAAAAAGCTTATTCATTTCAACGCTGGCTTTTCCCCAAGCCCTGGCTTTCATGAATCCACCAACCTTAGGAAATAGGATTAGAATGGCAGTGATCTAGCAGCAAACGTAAACAACGGAAGCTCACTGAAACTTTTGGTGAATAATGTCATAACCAAACAGAGTATGGATGCTCAACGAAAAAACATAATTTTCTTTAAAGAAGAGCTCTTAAATATATAGAAACATAAAATACTTTATATAGCATATTACATTATATGCCATGTATATTTTATGTATTAATATATTTAAGACCTTTCCTTACCCTCAGGAAAATCAAGTTTTTGCATATATTTTATTATATACCCCAGAGATAGCAATATTTCAGCATTTATTCATGTCCATAATGTACATTTGAACCCTACTTAGATGAGTTGTATGAAGTTTTTGAAAAAAGAAAATGTGGTTCCTGGGAACGGATGAGAATCCTGAGTTTATTTAGATGACAAGTATTATTACCATTTAAACAAAAACAAGATGAAAGAAAAGGAAATACGGTTCAGTTAAGCCATTCTCTTAATAGCTTCTGAAAACCCATGCAGATGTTCACATCAGTAAACTACTGGCTACAGTATAACTTTCAGATCTCAAAATGAAAAAAACAGCACTAAGGGACTTCCGGGTAATTTTCAGACTAGAAAAAATATATACTTAAGTTTGTACAACAACTGAGTTCCCTGCCCTAATAGGCCCATCTTGGTCTGATGCAGGGCCTCTGTCTTAATATCTTATGCATTTATTTGTTTGGGGAAAGGGAGGGCAGCAGGAAAGGGTAAATAAAGGCTGAAAAGAGATAGGGTGGGACAATAAAAAAGGCAACTGAATATCTTTTCCAAAGTGTTTAACTAAGGTATCCATTATCTACAACCTTACCTTCAATCTCCAAGATGTCTTATCTTGCTTTAAAGGGCTCAGATATACAATCCTCTTGGTAGAAGGGTTAGTAATATAAAGCTAGAGTGCAGAACTCTGAAGCAAGAGCAAAGTCTTGGGCTTAAGCTGCACATTCCCTTCTAGATTGGTTTATGCCAATTACCTACATAGAAAAGCACAGTGATTGGCTACCATGAATCACCACTCAACACTATTCTGAATTCCTTAGACTTGGCTGCCATAACTTGTACTGCTGCCAGGAACAGGAAAGTGGTCAGCAAAAAGGAGGCTTGTGAGAACCAGGGAACTGAGAAATGTATTCTCATAGCCCTTCTGTGCCTATCTACTCACCACTGTTCCTAGAATGGTTTATTAAAAATTCCATTTCTTGATACTATAAGCAATTTGGGAGAGCATGCAATAGTTTGCCTATCAGATCTATGGGAAAGGGGAAGAATTCATGACTCAAAAAGAGATAGCATTACAAAATGCAAAATGGATGATTTTGATTATGTTAAACTGAAAAGTTTTTGTATAAACCAAGCCAATGCAACAAAGATTAGGAGGGAAGCAGAAAATTGGGAGAAAATCTTTACAACCAATGTCTCTGATAAAAGCCTCATATCTAAAATACACAGGGAACTGAGCCAAACTTATAGGAATAAAAGACATTCCCCAATTGAGAAATGGTCAAAGGATACAAACAGGCAGTTTTCAGACGAAGAAATTAGATATCTGTAGTCATATGAAAAAATGCTCTAAATCACTATTGATTAGAGAAGGTACCACATTTTCAGATTGGCTAACATGACAAAACAGGAAAATGATAAATCCTGGAGAGGATGTGGGAAAATTGGAACATCAATGCATTGTTGGTAGAGTTGTGAACAGATCCCAGCCATTCTGGAGAGCAATTTGGAACTATGCCCAAAAGGCTGTAGAAATGTGCATACCCTTTGACCCAGCGATACCACTCTCAGGGATGTATCCCAAAGAGATCACACAAGTGGGAGGGGGACCCATATATACAAGGGTATTTGTAGCAGCTATTTTTGTGATAGTGGGGAGCTGGAGATCAAGGGGATGCCCATCAACTGGAGAATGGTTGAACAAGTCGTGGTATATGAATGCAATGGAATACTGCTGTGCTATAGGAAATGGGGAGGATACGGACTTCATGGTAGCCTGGAAAAGACCTATATGATATGATGCTGAGTGAGAGGAGCAGAACCAGGAGAACATTGTGCACAACCACAAACATATTGATTCTGTGATGACTAACTGATAGACTTGGCTCTCCTCAGCAATGTAGGGCTCAAAGATGGCTCCAAGGGACTCATGATAGAGAGAGCTGGCTACATCCAGAGAGAACTGTGGAGTCTGAATGCAGACTGAGGCCAACTACTTGCTCTTTTTTTCTCTTCCTTTTTGGTTCTGTTTCTTCTCTCTCATGACTCATTCCATTGGTCATAATTCTTCTTTGCAACTTGACTACTGTGTAAATAAGTTTAATGCGAAGGTCTATGTAGAATCTATATTGAACTGCATGCCGTTTTGGGGTGGGAGGGGGAAGGGAAGAAAATTTTAAACTCAAGAACATGTAGAGCTGAGTGTTATAAACTAAAAATAAAGAATCTAATTTAAAAGAAAGGGGTTGGACTAGACGGCCCCTAAGATTCCTTCTAACTTTTAATCTATAGTCTCATTCTTTCTTCTAGAGTCAAATAGTCTTTTGGACTATTCTAAATGTTATCTAATGTCTTTACCTCTACAATTTCTAGTCACTGATTGACCCTCAGGCCATCTCAAAGTCCAAGGCTAACCTCACTGTTGTTTTGAACTCTTACATCTCCTTCCATAAAGAAAAGTCTAACACATTCACAGCTAATGCTTTCCTTTCCTCTATGTACGAAGAGAATGTAAAGTACAAAAAAGTCTATCGGCTATTTCCTAGAAAAATGATTTTATACCTTTTCTTTCCTTTCTATTACCTGCTACTTCCATAGATCTGAATAAAGATCAAGAAAACATCTTGCCTGACAAAAAATGATTAGCAGGACTGGGATGGAATAAGAAAGTGAAGGCACCCTCTTTAATACTCTAGAAACTGACTATTCACCTTATAGAAGGGGTGGGGAACCTGTGGCCTCTAGTTCCTCAAGTGTGGCCCTTTCACTGAATCCAACCAAATGTTCTGTGAAGTTTAGATTCAGTCAAAGGGCTGCATTTGAGGACCTAGAGGGCCACATGTGTCCTCGAGGTGGCAGGTTCCCCACCCCTGCCTTACAGGAACAGAGGTTGAGCTAGAAGGTATCAGCTAGCAAAGCTGGTCCTTAGACACCTAAAACAGTGAGTTCTGGGAGAACAATTTAATCTAGTTGGTTTGCTCTAAAAGGTCCCTAACTTTTTGGAGTAAGAATTACACCTTAATTTTCTTGAATTGTCTGGGTGGGGCTTTGGGGGAAAACCAGTAGCCTGAAGAGGGAAGGTCAAGCACAGCGACAGTTTTTAGTCACCTTTTTATCCTCCATAGAACTATATGCAAACCTCATTATGCCTGAGTAAATCAACATATCTAAAAATGCCACCAAATAGGGGAACGTGGCAAGACCACTCCAACAATATCCTAGAGAGGCAGTGATTTCAAATGGTGGGAATGCCATTTTTCCCAGAAAAATAAACCAGGAATCATTTAGACAGCAGACGAACAGGGTTTGATTGAATACATCTGGGCTAAGTTGTATTCTTTGAATTAGGGGAGGAGGTCAATTTAATATTTTCACTCAGTGACAGGGAATGTTTTAGATTGAGTAATTCCACTGTCATCACTTAGGTCCATAAAATAATTTTTTCCAAGGTTGCTTCTACATCATAGGATGATATAGTTAAGAGCTGGGAGGAATCTTTAAAGGGCAATTTACAAATGAGGTAACTGAGGACCACAGAGATAAAGCAATTTGCCAAAGAGAAAGAAGGCAGCAAATGGCAGAGTCAGAACTCAAAGCTAGGGCCTCTCATACCAGACCCACTTGCTGTCTTGAAGCTTTCTGAAAATCGTATGAGCCACAGAAGTCAATCCCAAACCGGAAGTCCCATTCCATTTTCTTACTAACCTCTTCTTCCTCTGGTTTCCGCTTCTTCACCTTCTTGATATCTTCTGTTTTTATTTTCTTGGGTTTATAATCAGCCCTAGAGAATGAGAGGGGGAACTATAATACAAGAGTACCTAGGTATAAATCAATTGTTTTGTCTTTTTTTTCTCACCAAAAGGCCACCCAGATGGGAAGGTGATGAAGATGTAAGACTAAATAGATAGCAAGAAAGAGGGCTTGGAGGCATGGTTTAAAATCAACTCCCTTAGAATGAGAGAAAGGAAATAAGCATTTATATAGAGCCTCTTATGTGCCAGGCACTGTGCCAAATGCTTTTGCAAATATGATCTCATTTGAGCCTCACAACAGCCCTGTGAAGCAGATACTATAATCATGCTCATTTTACAGTTGAGGAAACTGAGGCAAATAGAGGTTAAGTAACTTGCTCAGAGGCACAGAGCTAGTAAAGTGTTTGAAGCTGGATTTGAAATCAGATCTTCCTGACTCCAGGCCCAGTGCTCTCTATCCACTTTGGGTCACCTAGCTACCACTAGTCCAAGAAGAATGAGAAGTTATAAAACAAGAGTTTAGAAACTAAAATTATAACTCAACACATTATGAAAACCTATTGTGAAAAGGAAAGTAACCTGTTTCCTTGTTGAATAAACATTAGATCTCGATCAATCTACTACTTCTCTCATTAAATCATTCCACCAGCCGTTCAAGATAACAGTGACAAAAAGGTACAAAAGTTAAAGCTTCAATCTGGTGAATTTTCTTTAACGGATATTCAGGGGTCTAAATGCCAATGCTGTAAAGCTGATTTTGATACTCTCCACTCCCCTCTCCTTTCCAGTTGCTAGCTTCCTTCAAATCCCAACTAAAATCCCACCTTCTACAAGAAGCTTTTCTTGATCTCCCTTACTGCTAAGTGCCTTTCCTCTGTTGCTTATCTTCCAGCTATTCTGTCTGTATTTTGTTTGTACACAGTTGTTGGCATGTTGTTTTCTTTACCACACCATAGGCTCCTTGAGAAAAGAGATTTGTGTGTGTGGTGGGGGCGGGGGAGGGGGAAGGAGCAGGGAAGGAGTGCTCTCCATATCCCCAGTGCTTGACAGAGTGTCTGGCACAGTAGGCATTTAATAAATGCTTGTTGATAGAACTGGATGACTGCCTTTGGCCCCAGATCTTCTTCAGCACTACAGCTAGCTCCTGTTTCCTCCTGCCTGTATCCTGTGAATCCATGTTCAATTTGTGGAAGCACAGTAAGAGATACATAAATGAAAAGAAGGAGCAATTAAAGGTCATAATTTAGGGGAAAGAACGAGCTAGTCTGAAGTACAGAATGTTTGAATAAGCGTAATTCAGATCACTTCGGTATGCATCAAGTATCTGTGCTAACTGAAACCTGACTTACAAGGTGTGGCCTCAGAGTAGTTGTTTCTTGGGGAACTGCTTTAACGTACAGTTTGGAATGACACATGTAATTAGCGTATCAACTGGTTTTAAGTAATACAAAGTTACTCAAAGAAAGTTTCTTCTGATCAGCAGTCTTAAATATCCTCTAGGTTATTCCTCTTTTGTACTGTTCATTTATGCTCAATAAACTTTTACTCCAAAGAAGGAAAACCACCTAATTTTATCCACTAAATCCAAATTCTGGATTAGTCAAATTAATGAAGTTTCAAACTGTATACTACATCAGCATTGTACTGACTCTTCTGGACAAACACAGGAAGCAAGTGCCTTCTCTGCCCAATGAATCAAGATGAGCATTACTCACTCATCATCCTCTCGAGGTCTCTTTAAAGGCTTGATATCTTCTTTAGGTGAAGCAAAATAACCATCATCATCTGGTTCATCTTTAATACGAGGTGGACTAAGGAAAGAAAGTTGATAGTCTTGTTAGGAATACTGACAATCTCTGAACTAAAGGGAGACATCACCTTACTAAGAGAAAACTGTTCGACCAAGACTGGATCTTCATGTTCCCTGGTTCTACAAACAGAAAGAGATTAAACTCTCCCTTGTTTTATATGTCCCATTAGTAATCTGACTTTATCTACACTTCTTAGAATGAAAGGCTGAGTCATCTCACTTGAGATCTGGACCTGTTATTCCCTTCCCTTCTGCACTAGAGGTGAGACAAGCTAAAAACAACTGGAGCCCCTGCCCAATGCATTGGGCTGCCTGCTCTATCCAGACCAGGGTGGATGGATTCAGTGACTTCCTTCTGTCACAAGGTTTGAGTGATCAGCCAGGTCACTGCCAGAGACACACTCCAAAGGGTCTTTGCATCTCTGAAGTAACTTTTCCCAAGGTTGCACACATATGTGATAAGCAGCGGAACTAGCATTTGAACTTAGGTCTTCTGAGTTCAAAGCCAGTATTCTTTCTACTATACTATAATATATAATACACAAGTCCAAAGTTGATAAAAATTTCCGAAACTATTGCTTCTCCTTGTAAACAACTATAATTCTAAGTTTTAATAGTATCAGTTTTCAAAAACAAAATCGCCACTCACACAAAGGAAAGTGGCATAGTATTCATAGTATTCTTCCTTTCTTATCAAAATTCTCCTTGTCAACTTTTAGAGTTGTGGAAGGTGAAATCACTACCCACAATCCTGAATGATGAAAAGCTGAAATGTTGAAAAAACACCTCAATGTTCAGAAACCAGTCAAATGCATGTTGGGCTCCAGGATAGTCACAGGTAATCAAAACATGTAGCACATACAAAACTACCTTAAGAAAGATACTCCACCAGAAGGAGACTGGGTTATTCTTTTCAGAGAGAAGTACAGAAGGCTACAGTTTTTTAAAATGAACTCTGAGTGTACTAATTTGTCAGTGACAAAAAAACGACAATGTTTTAGAACCGAGTAATCTTGTTATTACTAATTAGAAAAGGTTAAAATCTGCAGCAAGACACTGGACCCAAAGAAAGCCAGTTATATTTCTAAGATAAAAATGTGCTAGTGCCAATTAGCTCAAAGAGCTTTTGACTTAGGCTATTACTCTACATTTCTCACAAAACAGTTCCAAATTGTGCCTGAAGGGGACACCTGTTATTCCTACTTAGAAGGGCTCAGGGCTGACCATAAATTGTCCTAAACTAGATACACATTCAGAAACGTGAAACTAAAAACTACTCAGGAAGCAAACTCAAGCAGCAAAGGAATATCTATAGCTCTTTCCAACAAAATGAAGCAACAATATAGGATTATTTTAGGGAATTAATGCCTTTGAGATAAAATTGGAGTCCTGGGAGAGAAGAGTTTGAGTACTTATCCATAAAACCACAAAATTCCTGTACCCCATAGATTTTCTCTATGTACCATATTGCCTCTAAATATGCAGTAAAATAGAGGTAACAGATTAAGTCTATCTCTAGACAGTGTTTGAAAGTGACAAAGACTTGAGAGCATGAAATCCGTCAACGAGATTCTTTGAAAGAAAGTGGGACACCTTAGTGGTGTTTCCTGAATGTTGAGGGAGAAATGAACCCCAAGGATGTAGGAATCCCAAACCAAAGTTCCCAGGTCACCTGGAATGAATTCTCAGACCCAAGCATTCTTTAAGTCAAGGAGGCAGAGATTTATTACGCTTTACATAAATAAAGCGGGCAAGAATTCTTACGCAACCTGCAACCGTACAGAGCTACAGGGAAATTTTAAGTACAAGATTTAGGGATGAAACCTGTCAATTAGGTGTTTTAGGGTGGGATTAGGGAGTAGGTAAGGCAGATTAAGGGGTGGTCAGTTCTCAAAGGAACATGCACTTTTTGTATCTGCTGCGCAGGCATCTTACCCAGGGTTCACTGGGAAACAGCCCGGGGAGGGGCCGGGGGGGGGGGGGGGGGGGGGGGGGGGGGGGGGGGGGGGGGGGGGGGGGGGGGGGGTGCGGTGCGCCGCTAGGTGGAGGTGTGGTTTTTGCTGTGAAACATCACCAAGTCACCAAAAGCTCACGGCTGACTGGAGATACTGGCTAGGTTCCATCAAGTGTCTTGTTAGTCAAGATTAATGTAAGAAAGTATATATAACATTTGACTATGTCTAGGAGGTGTGTTAGACTCAGCGTATAGTCAGTTATCAGCATCCTGAATCAATCTATAATTGGGCATAGCTGCTTACTGAGTAAGAAGCAGTGATAAGTTAGTTGGGCCACGCTGCCCTTTAGCTAGATACAGAGACAGCTAGGGCCAATGCTTTGAAGCTAGGGAGAGATATGACTTTAGAATTGCAGTTCAGGAATAGGCACCCAAGCAAAGGCTAAGGGGAAATGTGATGTTAGAATTGGGGTCCAAGCACAAGCACCCCATCATTGTCACCGCTGGCAAAGAGGACAGAAGAAATCTTAGCTATGTAGGAATAATGAATGGCTAGCATTAGTAAGTAAAACAAAAAGGAAGCTGATAATTGTCTTTAGTTCAATATATCCTTGCTGTGCTATTCCAGTTTGTGAACATCCAAATTATACCACATTACCCCCTATTCACTTCTGAAAAAAGCCAGGCTTCAATCATTTCTTACCAATCTTTTCCCCTCAAAATAAATTATTGGTATACTCATACTGCTATGCTCTTTCCAGGGTCTGATAGGATAAGAGTCTATTGGCTCAGTTTAAATTCTTCATCCTTTGCACCTGTTAAGAGACCAAGTATATACTGGCCTGTCTGTCCCTAGGCCCAATGCTGCTAACATGGCAGTTAGACTAGTGGATGCCAATATTGAAAGATAAGTCAATGAAGCAGATCCTTACCTAGAGAAACCATTTTCTTTCTCCTTCTTTATTTTTGCATCTCCAGAGGGTCTTCCCTATAAGGAAAACAATATAAATTGATCAGCAGTTCAAATGATTTGAGTTTAGGTGAATCACACAATCACAAATACTAACTTTGAGTCTTACACATCCTTTTGAGCACAGAGTAGGCTTCGGCTTTTCTTTTCATAAAGGAACTCGCGAGGTTACTTTAAACTGACAGAATTTTAGAGTTAGAAGGAACCTATAGGATCAGGTAATCCAATCCCCTCATTTTACAGATGAGTAAACTAAGGCTCACTGAGTTGGACTCAGAAAGTGGCAGAACCAAGACTAGAATACAATGTCCAATGGTCTTTCCACTATATCCTTGTTTTCTGACCCTCAATTATTCAGAACTGGAAAAACAATTCTCTACCAAGGACTATGGCTTCATTAAGGTTTCAGAGGTTCAGAGTAGGTATGGTAGCTGTGGATAAAGTGGAAACAAGGATCAGAGGGATCCTTCAAAGAATAAAATGCACTTTTAAAAAAAGCTTATAGATTTTAAGACATAAGAACCTTTGGTGGCCAAGTACTGTATATTGATAAAAATTTCCCATGAACCAGTATAGGTAGTTGGGAAACACAAAGCTGTATCATACTAACTCCCTTTGGAAGGGAGTTTTATTTCAGGATAAACTGAAGTCCAAATTACTGTGGGGGAGGCTTTCTTCTCTTTTAAATGGAGATTTTTAACGTTTGAGTACAGATAGGCTACTTCCCCTACCTCACAGACACCACTGTGTCTCTCAATGATCTGCTATGCAGAGCAGGAAAAAATGGGGAGTGAGCCACTATTTCCTATATTTTTAAAGTTAGCCAAACCAACAGCCACACACCTCCTCTCTCTCAATCTTCTAAGACTTGTCAGACACATTGAGTCTTTCAAAAAGTCTGCATAGGGTGTTCTATCCCCAGCCAGATGGGCAGCACCTCACTGAAAAAGTTGTAATTGGCTAGCCTGGGTCTGTGAGCATCTGATTGATCATAATGAAAAAAAAACAAAACAAAACAAAACCAAAAAAGCAAAAAACCAGCAAGAACTTTCAAGCTACAAGTAACAGCACAGCTGAAAACCATGACTAATATTTGTACATTGCTTTAAAGTGTGCAAAGCGTTTTATAAATATTATCTCATTTGATCCTTTCGATAACTGCTATTAGCATCTTCAACTGAGGCAGAGAGACTTGCCCGGGACCACATGGCTAGTAAGTGTCTGATGAGGGATATGTTTCTTGGCTCCGAACCCAGCATGCTACCCACTCCGCCACCTAGGCCATAACTTTGATCATATTCGTCTCATATGAGTGGGCTACCATCTCCTCTGCCCAAAAATTATACTTCACCTGACAAAGAGTTTTAAATCATTTAAGTATAACTTATTTCAGGGGATCCCTATAGTCTTAGTTTATCCTCTGATTAGTTGAAGACTTTCCAGGTAAGAAGCAAAACAAAACAATAAGACACGGACCTGCCTGGAGTAACGTGAAAGGAATTTGCTTTGTGGGGCTTAAGACGATGATTTGCTTCTAAGTCTCAGGCAAAACTGCCTAACTCAAGGATCAACACATTCTCTATTAACACAGAAAATTTCTGTGTAGTCTGGCAAAGGTGCCACCTCCATTTCTTTTCCCACTGAAAAATAAGGTACCTTTTCTTCCTTTCGTTTCTCCTTGTCTCTATCTTTGTGTTTGTCTTTGTGTTTCTCTGAGCTGCCATCTTTGTGTTTGGTTTTCTCCTTTTCTCTGTGTTTCTTCTCTGAGGAATCTTTGTGCTCACTGAAAAAGACACACCGAGTTAGCCTAAAGCAGGGACCACAGGGGTTCATTTCACAGGATCATCTCACAAGATACACTGAGATAACATGAACCATGGAAACTCACAATTGCTTTATACAGTCTTAGCACAAAGATCAAGTGGAGGCTTTTAGTCTTGTCTGAATTGATTATCTTTTCATTTTATTCCTGAACAAAGCAACAAGACGGAGAAAGAGAGCCACTAATGATGGCAGGCTTAAAAACTTAGAGTGATCTGGAATTTACAGACATTCTGCCACCAGAGCATTTCAATTACCCCACACACGATAAAACAATGTGAACCTGAAATTGTCCATTAAAAAAAATTACATGGGAAGTACGTTTGGGGATTTCATCCCAGGCTTAGACTGCCATGTAGCATGTATAAAAAGCTGTGAGTTCTTTGAGTGACCATCAAGCAACAGAGCCTCTTCCCAGTCGGCTCCAAAGGAAAAGAGGCAGGAAAAGATTTGGAGGGATCTCAGAAATCTTGTTCATTCTTCTCTTTTAAAAGGTCACTAATGCTCACTACAAAACAGACTTCCTTACCCCTGCCCCAGCAATGGGTCTTCCTCCAGGCTGCCATGTGAGGAGGGTGGAAAAGTACTAAATTATGTAGTCCAAGAATGCAAAACCCATTTTGGATCAGCCTGCCAAGCTGTTCCACAAGCTAATAACTTCGGTGCAAATTCAAGTGCCATAGATTAGAAGCACTGATCCAGATGTCAAGTCTGCTGGTGGCCAGGCCAGGCTGTTCTAGCCCCCCAGGTCTGGAAGCTGTACCATCTCCTGCAGATAAAAAGAGTTGGTTTCTCACAGTATTTAAGAGCCCCCAGCTTTAATCCATGGAAAGATGGATGGGGTTTATTTTTGTCCTTTCAAACTGTCAACTTATTAACTATTTTTTAACTGAACTGAACATTTACTAAGGACCTCATCCATCTATAGCATTAGATTATCATAATACAGTAAAGACAACATTTGGGGCCCAAAGAAGATTATAACCTAAGCCGAAAGACAAGCTCAATCACGGATCTTCCAGTAACTTAGCTATATGACTTTGTACAAGTCACTCCTCCTGTTCTGGCCTGCTTATAAAATGCAGGGGCTGAACTATAAACAATTTCTAAGGTTCCCTTTGGTTTTGAAATTCCATTATTTTAAGTACTAAAAACGGAGAAAAAAACATCACTCTTCCTATTATGTGGTTGTTGATCCCCACCTGACCCCTCCAGTCCAAAGCTGTGAATAGCAGTAACTGAAGAGCTGATCTGAATTTCACAGCCAAGGAAACAGAAACTGCAGTAAGATGAATAACTCACATTGATATAAAATGCTTTACAATTTACAAGTGTTTTCCTCGCAACTCTGGGAGGGGCGTAGTAGAAGGAGAGCTGTATTACAATGTCTAAGTACAACTGCCTCCCTTTCAGAGCAGTGCAGAAGGATTAAGTGCCTTGCCTAGACGACACCATTAGTATGCAGAAAAGCTGAGATTCAAGCCATAGTCCCCTGAACCCACTGGGAGTACTCTTTCTGCTATGCCACACTGCCACCAAAACCTTCAGCAAACTAAGTCCCAAGAAAAAAGTCAAGCCAATGGTAGAAGATCCAAGAGATGGAACACAGACAGGAAAATGTCTAGTCATGTTTATTGACACTTTATGATTTTCAAATACTTTCATTTATCTTCAGGGTCTTCCCAAGGGTGTACCGGAGCCAGCTTGAAGCATCTCCAAGAACCATTTGTTAAATTTTCAGTATGAACACTCACACCTCAGAAACAGCAAATGCTACAACTCAGGGCTCGCTTTTATTATTTTGTTGATTGTCTAGATATAAAAGCGATGGAGAAAATGGGAATAACGTACATTAGGCTTAAAAGAGTGTCTTGCACACATTACTTCTAAGAGCATTCTCAGAGTCAAGAATATTTCCCGTGGCGGGAGGAAACTAGGAGATACAATAACAAAGAGACCAAGATTTGCTCACTTAAAAACTGTATTTTACTACTGAAAATAAAATTTCAGGATCTCTGAGACAGTTTTCATCCTGCTCCTTCCACAAGAACTGCAAATGGGCGCTAGATCCCATAAGGCTCCCTCTTTCTTAAGTTCCACTCCACTTACTCTCTCTGACTTAATGAAGCTAATTCTCCCAATGCTTGCCTGCTTTATTAGAACACAGTGAACAGCCATTTAACATTCAATTGCAATCAAAGTGTGCATAAGCACATGAGCGCAAACAGGCTACTGAAAAAAGATATAAAGCTTTTTTTTCAGTTTCCATTTGTTCACCAGTTACACCAGACAGCGGTCAAGTAAGAGAAATAAAGAGATCACGGAGAGCCCAATCTAGGCTAATTTGTAATCAGGGCGGGAGGTGTCCTGTGGCCTCCCTTTCCCACACTCCCCGCCACTGGCAGTGACTGGCTAGGGGGAGACTTGGCCTCCGAGGCTGGAGCTAGGAACAATGAGTAGAAGCTGTAGAGAAGACAGAATTTGTTGTAATATAAAAGAAAAACTTCCTAACAAGCATAGCAGCCACAAAATACATACATACCTAAGGGAGTAGTAAATTCCAGACTTCAAGCCTTTTCTCTGCCTGTTCCCCATCCCTGCAATGCTCTGCTTCCTCACCTCTATCCCCTAGCTTCCTTGGACTCCTTCAAGACTTAACTCAAATCCCACCTCCTCTAAAAGGCCTTTCTCAGGCTTGCCCTCCCACTGCCTTCCCTTTAAAGTTCTCTCCCATTCATACTGTATATATCTTGTACATGTACATTTGTTTGTATGTAATCTCTCCGTTACGATGTGAGCTTGAGGGGCAGGCACCATGTTTTTGCCTTTCTTTGTATCCCCATAGCTTACCAGTTATCTGGCACCCGGCAGGTATATAGTTAATACTTGCTTCATTGATTTATTAGGCCGGGGTACAGGGGTAGTCTTGAATGACCACTGGTCAAGCATATTGTGTAGAGATTCCACTTGAAGTATGGATTAGATTCAAAGACTTCTACAGTTCTGTGATAAAGGTGCTGGTGGTAACAGTGAATCACAATGCTTCTTCCTTTCCCAACTACATTTGAGACAGAAAACTGCACCCCAATCAGAAGCATGCTTATGTAGTTTAGGTAACTTGTCTCCTTTTGTCCAGGCTTTGCCCACAAGAGATGAAGCCAGGAGTTCGCCCTTAGCGGGAACTGTAAGGTCAAAGCTGATGCCAGCAGACAGGGAATTAACTCTAAGTCAGGTAAAAGCTTTAAAACAAATCTAATTTTCATGAAGGTTGAACAAGCCACCCCCTTCTTAACTTCCAATGTATCAAAGGATTTATAATCAGTACAGAGCAGAATCAGAATACAAATTTATGACTTCTGGGGAGTCATGAATATTTGGGGAGATGTCACCCTTTTCTTTATGCTAATTCTACCACACACTTGAAATCGATTCAAATGGAAATTAAAGTCATTTACAGCCATTCTAAAACACAGGCTCACTATGGGTATCAGAGGACAAATATCTGAAGCTCTGTAGTAGGAAACATCAGAAAATCTAGAACCTTGCTTCCTTCCCTCAAAAAAAAAACCTCCCACTCTAGTTGGAAATGCTTAAAAATATAAAGTGCTGATTTGGAAGGCAAGCACATTTTCAGAATGCCAATCAGGTCCTGCTACAGTTGAAAAAGGTTTAAATGCAGATAATGGTATTCCCCAAACTTTCCTATTAGTTTCACTTTTTGATAGGACCTGAAATTACCCCCACCTACTCAGTATTATAAACCCAGAGGGAAACGAACCCCAAAAAACATTGGACTACCAGCTGTGCACAGATGCTGGATGCTTGGCTCAGATTTCATTTCTGCCTGGAGGGCAAGATATACTGCACTAGCAGAGAATGAGAAATGAACATTCTAACTGAAATAGAGGAAGAGAAAGAAAGCAACTTAAAGACACTTTCCTACAACATTCATGTTTACATATTGCTACAAGATCTAAGCACCAGGAAATAAATAAACCCCAAACCCATTCTACAAAGCGTAATATAGCTTCATAATTATGAGGGCCAAATTCTTAGGTAGTGGAGAAAAATGACCATGACTTCTTCCCTAGTCAGTTGGGGGTGGGTGAAAAGGTAGAGAAACAGTGATAAGGAAAGAGGAAGAAGAAGAGAAATGTGTTCCCTCGCATCTACAGGAAGGAACAGGAATCTATGGGTTCATTTCAATACATTTATTAAGCACCTACTGTGTACAAGGTACTGAGGATATTATAAAAACAAAAAGAAGACTTTTTACTTCCTACATTTCCCTACTTTTCTAGTTTTCTTACTTGCTTTCTCAGTCTTCTGACACTGTATACTCTTCCACATACTCTGTGATGCAGCGATCCGGTGAACCAGGCCTCCTTGCTGTTCCTAGCCCAAGACACTCCATATCTCCTGACTCTAGGCATGTTCACTGGCTCTCCTCTAAGCCTGGAATTTTCCACCTTCTGGCTACCCTGGTTCCCTTGACTTTCTTCAAGCCCCAGCTAAAACCCCACTTTCCACAGGAAGCCTTTTCCAATTCCCCTTAATTTTAATGCTTTCCCTTTGTTAATTATCTCCATATATCCCAAATGTAGCCCGTTGGTACGTAGTGGTTTGCAAGTTGTCTCCATTAGACTGTACTCCTTGAGAGCAGGGACTATCATTTGCCTTCCTTTGTGTCCGGAGATCAGCATGGTGCCTGGTGGACAGTAAGAGCTTGATAGGTATTTATGTAAGTGGACTGATAACTCCTACAGACCCTGATTTCAATGACCAGACACAATCGAGGTGTTCTAGTACACAGAAAGACACAAGTAATTCTTGTTGTCCTGCCCAACTTGTGTTACCTGTAGAGTTTTTGTGAGGAGTATTTTTGTAAGCTAAACTTTTATGTAAATGTGAGACATTATAATCCTTCATCTTAACAACAGTATGAAGTTGTCTTTGGTCTATTTCTAAGTTGGTATGGGGATATCACAGCACTCTTTGAGAAGGTCAGTACCAAACCCCAGGTATCGTTTCCTACCAATCCTATTTGAGAGAAAGCATTCAATCATCCAGTAAATTAACTGAGCACCTATTATGTAAATGTCATGGGGTTCAGGGTGGGGTGTGTGTGTGCGCTAGAGATGAATTAGAATAGAAATGCTAAGAACATAAGACTGGAAATAGGTAAGATAATTTTTAAGCAAACACATCTGCTTGAAAAGGAAAGACGTAGATTCCTCTGGCTCACTAGCAAAAGGATACACCATATTACTAAAAGGTTGTTTCTGTGCACTTTAGAAAGGAAAACGGTAAAGATCATCAATTTAGAGCTGGAAAGGATCTTAGGGGTCACCAGTGGAACCCCTTTGGACAGAGCTTTTACAGATGAGGAAACTGAGGCCAGAGAGGTTAAGTGATTTGCCCAGGGTCACAATGTTAGTGTGCTTTTCTACTCAGGCTAAAACAACCTAGTAGCTGGGCCAAAATGAGAAAGAAGGTCCTGTTATCCACAATTACTCAGGGATCACCAAATCCTGGCAGCATGCATGGTGTAGTGGCTAGTATACTGAACTTGAAGTCACTAAGAGGTCTGTTTTCAAATCTTGCCTCAGACATTATGGGACCTTGGGCAAGTCCTTAAACATATCACAGCCCCAGTTTCCTCATCTGAAAAATGGGGATAAACTCTAAGGGATATATGCATGGATCTTATACATATAAGCAACGGATAAATTTTTAAATAACATGGGCTATTGTTATTATAGTTACAACTGTAAGTTCTTTCAAGACGCTGGATCAGGAGAATGGAGCTCATTTAGAACTAATATTTATTCTGTTTCTTTACCTATCTTGAGCTCCAATTTACTTCAATTATCTTTGCCTTGCTGCTTCCAGTCTACAGTTTCTACTTTTTTTTTTCTTTTTGGCAGGGCAATTGGGGTTAAGCGACTTGCCCAAGGTCACAGAGCTAGTACATGTGTCAAGTGTCTGAGGTCGGATTTGAACTTAGGTCCCCCCGACTCCAGGGCTGGTGCTCGACTCCCTGTGCCACCTAGCTGCCCCACAGTTTATTCTTCTTAAGAGAAATGAATGTAAAACTGAAGTTAAATAGTTCTACTTATAGAATCTCTGAGTTGGAAGGGAGCTCAGAATCCAATCCATGTTTGAAGAGAAATATCCTTTACTGATTTTTTATTGTCAAGTGGTTATCCAGCTGCCACTTGCAGACCTCCAGGGATGGAGAATTACCCCGAGGGGGGTCATTTCAGTTTTTCCTTATATCAAGCCACAATCAGCCTTCAAAAGCAAGTAAGACAAATTTAATCCCTCTTCCCTGTGACAGCCTTTCGAATATTTTTTGAAAAAGGTTTCAAAACTATCATAACCAGCAACAAATTAAAAATAGTGAAATCGTACATAAACCATAAAATCTAATCTATTTATAGTTAAAAGGAAGCTATATAAATATAAATTTAAGAAAATAACATCTTTTTTGTTTTCATTCCTTTCCCAATATCTTTGCCATCTGTGTACTCATTAATTCAATTACAGTCAGTGTATATGTTTTCATTCCTTCTTCACTCATCATTTAGCACGAATCTTTCCACATTTCTTTGTATTCTTCACACCTGTCTTTTTATGGAACAGTATTCACTAACATGCTATAGGTTCAGGGCTGTCCAAAATGTGGCCCACCTACAAGCATAGAAATTTACATAAATGTTTTGGTAAATGAAACCGACCAAATCAAAATATATTGTCTATTGTTTCAATAAAAACCTACGGTTGGGCAGCCCTGATCTATAGTTCATTTGGTTGTTCCCCAATCATTAAGTGTACAAGTTTCTATTGGACATAATCTGCAGTTTCTCAATATCATGAATAAAATTTCTAAGAACATTTTTGCAAAACTTGCAAAACTCTAAGTATATAAAGATAGCTCTCTCCTTCTCTTTCTGCCAAGTCTTCTCTTATCCAAGGATAAATGTCTCTTCCTCTTCAACAAATTCTCATATGACATGGTTTCAAGGGCTTTTCTCTGGACCTGGTCTAGCTTGTCAATGTCCTTCCTAAATGCCACCCTCAGAACTGAAAACACTGCACAATCAATAAATCAACAAGTATGTATTAAGTACCCACTATGTGCCAGGCACTGCACTGAAGTGTTGGGGGTATAAGTATAAGGAATGAGACAATTCATACTCACAAGGAGTTTACAGTCTAATGAGGGAGACAAGTGAGTATATAAATCTATGCAGAATAAACACAAAATAGTTTAATAGAAAGAAGTTCTTTTACATGGAATCTGTCCAGGACCAGTACTTCTGACCTAATTCTTCTGGAACCATGACCCTCTTTTGTATTCATCTAAAGGAGCTGCCCTCGTAGCTACCTTCTACGTCTTTAAAATTGGACCAAATTGATGAGTTCCCAACACATTCCACATTGGTTTCTTTAGATGGCATCCCATTTCATCCTGATCAGGAAAATTTGTGTCCGTGTCATCAGAAATGTGTGGTTGAGAATATGACGTTCCTTTTGAGTCGACTTCCTCTAGGGACTCAAGTCATGTAATCCTACCTATTCTTTCTCTGAAATCTTTAAAATCCATTCTCTCAAACAGAATGTACATAACAGAAGCGGTCCAACTTGCCCATCCTTACTTAAAATAAGGTAGTTACTTCTCAGGATTCCTATCATTTCTATTCCAGCAATTATTTTCTTCTTCTTCATCAGAATCAAATCCCTTCATAGTTTCCTTCATATTTTGAGGGAAAAAATTATTTCTAAGAATATATAATCAGTTGCTCTTTCTCTGATTTTTAGCAGAGCATTCCAACAGATGTTCCAATAATTGAAGTGCCCCAATGCTACTAACCCTCTGTATCAGCTTTGTGATTTGCTTTTCATCTCAATATCTATTTCTCCCTTCTACCCAAGCATGCTGCACTATACTGCCCTTGTAATATCCCTTCTGTTTCTCTCTCCACTGATTCCCACATAAATGTTTTTCACTATGCTCCCCTCTCCAGTTTATTAATTTCCTCACAGGGATAAACAATCTTGATGCATAAACACTACCCCAGAGCCTCATTTAGCAAATTTGTTCCTTTTCTACCTATCTGATACTGCCATATTCACATTCCAGCAAGTCTCAGTTATATCTCGAAGGCTGAATCTGCTTGTTGTCAATTAACATTGCTTCTCCATCCTAAGTTGTGGGCCTCTCTTCCTTGTTCTTCTTCATGCCTCAAATATTCTCTCCCAAAGGCTTTCTTGCTGTCGGTAGCATTTTTCACAAGCCTCAGATCATTCTATGCTTGAGCCTTGTACATACTATCTTATGTGTTTGTCAGACTTGTTTGTATTCCTCTTTTCTTACTTCTACTTTCATCTTTCATCAAATTCCTTTTTGAATTTGAGCAAAAAAGAGAACTCCCTGTAGAGACACACCAGTTTAAACCCCTTTCTGCCCTCACTGGACTTGTTTGCTATGTGTCCTCGGAACTTAATCTGAGAGGCTCTAATCCCTCTTGATTTGCAGCTGATCATGTACTCATTTTAGAAATCAACTCTCCAATTAAATGTACACGTTTGATCATGCCTAGTGCCTCCCTTCTTAGCCGTTCACACTTGGCTAACAAGGTTGCTTTAAAAAAAATTCTTTATAGATTTTGCAACAACAAAACACAAACCCTATTACAAAAGTACATTCCCCAAGAAAGGCTGAACAAATTGTGGAATATTAAGGTAATAAATACTACATTGTTAAAGAAATGACAAACGTGAAGAACTGAAAAAACCTGGGAAGGATTCTAGGAATTGTCACTGAGCAAAATAAGCAAGATCAGGAGAACTTTGCATTATGACCACAGTGATGTAAAGAAACACAACTTGGGGGTGGAGCCAAGATGGCGGCTGGAAAACGGACTAGCGTGAGCTCCCCACCAAGTCCCTCCAAAAACCTATAAAAAATGGCTCTGAACCAATTCTAGAACTGCAGAACCCACAAAATAGCATAGGGAAGCAGGGCTCTAGCCCAGGACAGCCTGGATGGTCTCTGGGTAAGGTCTATCCCGCACGGAGCAGGGAGCAGAGGGGAGCGGAGCTCATCAGAGTGGAGCGGAGCCCAGCGTGGGCGGCATGGACCAACCAGACCAGGAGCTGGGTGGAACAAGCCCTAGCGCCCTGAATCAGTGAGCTGCAGCAGTTACTAGACTTCCCAACCCACAAACACCAAGGACAACAGAGTAGGTTTGTGGGAAAAGCTTCTGGGGACTGGGATAGAGTTTGGGGTTCGGCCACTGCCCTGGGGGCAGCGGAGGTGGGGCAGCTACAAAACTACAGCTGCAGTTGCTTCTGGCCCCAGGCTCACCTGGTGGAAGGAATTAAGTGGCAGATCAGAGCAGGAAGATCTAGGTCCAGTCCTGGTTGGGGGTTCTTGGGGAAGGAGGAGTGCTGGTGTGGCAGAGCTGGCGCAACCTCCCAGTCTTGGAACATAGAACTCTTTAGTCTACAAGCAGTCATACCCCACTGAAAAACTCAAGGGTCAAGTGAGTTGGCTGGGAACATGGCCAGGCAGTGAAAACGCACCCAGATTCAGTCTCAGACTCTGGAATCCTTCTTTGGTGACAAAGAAGACCAAAACATACAGCCAGAAGAAGTCAACAAAGTCAAAGAGCCTACATCAAAAGCCTCCAAGAAAAAC
>CM053625.1:75060262-75082485 GCA_028646595.1 Phalanger gymnotis
AAATCAACGCTGAAACCTGAATATATTAAATAAAAAAAATTAAAAAATAAAATAAAAAAAAAAGGAAACACAACTTGGAAAGACTTCAGAATGACTGACACAGTGAGCAATAATGACTTCAGAAGACTCATGATGAAACATACTTCTCGTCTCTTGGTAGAAGGGGAAATAAAATAGAGATATGGAATGAGACACATTTCTGGACACGGTCAATGTACTGATTTGTGTTGCTTGACTACTTTATTTATTACAAGGGAAGGAATAGTTAGTGGGAAGTGATGGATGTAAAAAAAGGGTAGAGCAATAAAACATAAAATAAACATAAGAAAGTTCAGACAGGGTCACAGAAACAGTACAATTACCTTTTACAGTTGAAAATGCACTTTTAAAACAAACTATATATAACAGAAGTTTACATTTTCATACACGACATTTTTTGATTTTGTTTTGAATCTAAATGTTTGTTGCTGATTGAGTTCATAATAAAAAGAAAATGTAATTAAATCAAGGTAGTTTGTTGGTCACCAACAGAGAGGCTACGACATATCCTTTAATCTGCACAGTGTGCTATTGACACTGGGACATTGTCCTTCTTCCTCCACCTCCTGCTCCCCCCAGTTTCCTAACAGTTCTACAATACAGCAGGTGAGTTCCATCTTCTAGGTGAGGATCAGGGCCAGGGCAGGGCAGCAGCAGTGCCTCCTGTTGCTTGTTCTGCAATTTCAAACTTTTACCAAATCAATGCACATTTTTATCAGCTCATAGTCATAGGAAGTCACAGATCTAGAGCTGGAAGGGATGCTCAAAGTCCAAGCTCATTTTACAGATGAACAGACTGAGGCTCAGAGAGATGAAATGACCGGTCCTATGTCATACGAGAGGCGGGGAGCTGAGCCAGCATGTGAGCTCGGCTTCTGTGACTCAGTTTAGCGCTCTTTCCCTAGCACTGTGCAATGTTCTTCCACAATCCGCTTTTAGTGTACAAAAGTCCTTCCCAACAATATTTTATCTTGTTCTTGTGACTTTTTTGGTAATCAGAAATAATGCATTTCTTCTCCATAGCCAGGCACTCTGTAGTACATTCACAAAATACTTCTGATACAGGTCACTGACTTTTCACAGAGACTGTCTTTGAGAGTTGCTGTGGATGAAAAATGTATCACCTTGTGGCCAAATGGTTGTTGGTTCAGTCATTTTTCAGCCCTGTCTGACTCTTCACACTTTTCTCAGCAAAGATACTGGAGAAGTTTGCCATTTCCTTCTCCGATTCATTTTTCAGATTGAGGAACTGAAGCAGACAGGGTTAAGTGACTTGCCCAGGGTCACGCAGGTGGTAAGTATCTGAGGCCAAATTTGAACTCATGAAGAGGAGTCTTCTTGCCTCCAGGCCCAGTATTCTATTCACTATGCCACCTAGCCCTCTCCAACTCAGCTAGAGTGATCTTCAGACAACAGACAATCTGTCTTTAGTTTACAGTCAAAGACTTTACAGCCTGTTAGAACCTTCTAGAATAGCCTTCAGGAGCCCAGATTTGCCAGTGAGTTACAAGGTACCAGTGTAAGATAATACAACTTCCCCCTCTCTCTCTTTTTATGGTGACCAAAATACTCTCTATCAGTCTTTCTTGCTTAGCAGAGTTATGGATTTTCATACAAATGGAAATATTTTCTTGGCAAATAAGTGAATTTATCGCTGTGTTAATAGGAGGTTTCTTCTGAATAAGGCAATTGTATCTACTATAGTAAGATATATTATGGTCATTAAGCCTATCTCACCAAATCTTAGTAACTCCTATCTGTATTTACCTTATGTTAAAACTCCACACTCACATATTTATTACCTGTATTCTATATATTGGTATATAAATATCTGAAGTATTATTCCTACTCATCTCATCATAGCTTCCTTTTTCACCCAAGATATTAAACTTCAATTGCAAAAAGTGAGGAAAACACCAGCAGTATCCCCCAATCCTTCTGTTCCCTGTTTAGGACTTCACAGTCCCTTGAGACCTTTTCTAGGGCCCCACATATGTCATTAGAAACGGGAAATGACTGATGAGTTTAATGAGTCTCAGTAATTTTCCATATCCACAATACACCTCCCACTCCCACTGGTTATGCCAAATACTTAAAGGAATATGACAGAAGAACAGGTGGAATTATGGATTTCCTTCAAAAGGTACTGGTTGGTATAGTGGGAAGTGCTGGATTTAAAGGCAGAGCATCTAAGTTCAAACTCCAGCTTTGCTCCTTACTACCTGCATTGACTTTGTACTAATTACATCTCTGAGTCTCAGTTTTGCTCATCTATAAAATGCGGGAATAGGATTAGATGACCCCTAAGGTCTTTTACTAGTGTTAAATCTATTCTCTTATGGTCTTAAACATAGGGATCAGAATAGGAAATCACATTTACATCCTCTTGTGTGCTATTACTTTTAGAAAAGTTTCCCAAATCCAAGGAACAAATATTTAATCTCAGCTCATAAAATATTCCTCCCCTCATCCTTACTAAAGCAGACTTCAAAAGGGGATCTTGTCTCCTAACATGCCCACATTTCTCACTCTTAAAGTACAGCTATGTACTGCCAAAGTAACCAAAAAGCTCAGCCCTCACTACCTCAAAGGACCAGCTTTCTTCTTTTTTTAGCTTCCCACAGACTTGTCATCTGTGACAAGTTCAAGACTTGGTACTTGGAGTTGGTGCACAAGCAGCATAAGCAATATGAACCAAAGCCAGGCAAAAACAAAATCTCTCTCACGTAGTAGCCTTTTGCACCACTGTACCTCTTCCCTTTCAAAAAATGGAGGGGGAAAGGATGGAGAACAAAACATTTCTCTTATATTTAGCAATGTTTTTTCCCTGAATAAAAAATTTATGTTTTAGCATGTGAAAAATGCAGCTCTTTGAGGTAGTCATTCTATCAAAAGCCATTTTCCTCACTCAGTTTTGGTCTAGTAACCAGCTTATTTCTTATATTTCTTATCAAAAGATATACATAAAATGGCCCTCCTCAGAGGGAGGGAGAACAGAATAGTGAAGCTATTCTGAAAACTCAATGCAAATAACTTGAGGGTCATTTGTCACAAACCACTGCCGACTCCTCCAAACGACTTTGGCTTGTAATGACCATAATCTGGGACAGAGTCTCTATATTTTGTTTCTTACAGTTTTATTGGGTCAAATAACAATGGAAATGAATGTTTCTGAATTGTTCAAATAAATAAATAAATAGATATGCAGTGGCAATTAGGAGACAATAGTGCCAAGAATAATGATAATTTCAGGGTTTTTTTTTCTTGCTCATTGTCCTTGGGGTTCATTATTTGCCTGTAATACTGGTCTTTCTTGCTTAGCAGTTACGGATTTTCATAATTTTCAATAAGAGCTGTAACTCTGCCTTCCTAACTCTTTTATTTAGGCTGTGAAAATGAGTCGTACCTTTGGGGACCATCTTGACGGTGTGCAGAATGACCACAGGCAGGCAGTTTGGGGTTGCTGAACTGCTGCTGTTCAACTGTTGTTCAGCTGTTGCAGGGCCCCCTCATGAACAAGTGAGGTGCTAGCACACATTACGGTGTACAGCCAGGAGAGGGAACACAGAGCTTTCACGTATTTGATGTCTTGAGGCATCGCTGATGTAGCAGGAAGAACACTAGTTCTGGCATAAGAACGTGCAGGTCCAAATCCTTTATCTGCTGCTTATTACCTATACAACTTTGGGAAATGTTTGAACCTTTCTGGGCTCCTCTGTAAATGAAGAAGTGGGACCAGATGATCTCAGAGTCTCTTCTGGACATGTTCAACTCAAAAAGACGGGAAGCACATGTTGAAAAATAATACGTCATCCTCTCAGTAGGTGAACTTTGGGGGAAACACCTCAGACAGAGCATTTAAAGACTGTCCACATCCCAATATTCCTAAAAATGTGAAGTCTTAAGCATTTAAAATATAATGGGAGCCCAATGGATTTGTTCTGAAAAAGTGCAGGTATGTGCTATTCAACTGTGAAGGAGATATTTTAAGTAAATTTTAGATCTCTAAGATGTGGGATCTGGGGAAGTGTCAACAGTGCAGGTGTGATGTCTAGGCAACAGAATAGCATAAGAATCTCAAGGAAAAAGTCTGGAGAAACAGATGGAGGGAGACAAGACAATAAGAGGCCACAAAAGGTGGGTTGGAATAGAAAAACAAGTGGCAGTGGCAGAGTGAATGGGATATGCAGAGGTCAAGCAGGGCCTGGGAGCAGGGCCTCTAACATACACTAGACAGGGGTGAGAGCAGGAGGTCAAGATTTCTTAGGGATACCACTGGGGATGGTAATCAGGATGTCAAAGGGACCTGAGCAAGAAGCCAGGAGCAGATTTGGAGCCCAAAGAATCAAGAAGTTCAAATACAGAGGAGTGATGGAAGGTGGTGGCTACAGAACTGCTTGGTACTTCTAGCCCTGTATCGGCAGTGGAGTTAGAAAGGGCGATAAGAGACTTCTGAATTGGAGTACTCTAAGCCCATTCTGTCACAGAGTGGTCATGCCAAATAGCCTTTTTTTTTTTTGTTCTGGGGATTAACTATAACATGTTGCTGCTCCCTAGTGGAAAGAAAGGTGTCTCTTTGTGTGCAGCTTCTAAGTGAAAGCCAACAGAGACAGAAAGCCGAGGGCTGCAAAAGGTGTTGAGCTATGGAAACACGCACTGAGATGGCCAACGTTCCTGTGGAAGACTCTTCCTCCTGTAAGTCACCTAACTGCACACCAGCCAAAGCAGTCAAATAAAGAGATGGACAAGATTGGATTCTGCAAGTGGACATGCCAAATCTTAGAAGGAAACTAAGTGGTGATGGAAGTTGTCAGGGTGACTAAAAATCTTCTATAGTTTACCTTAAACAAAAGTGAACCTCGGGAAACCCAAAATCTTATAAGGATCAAACTAGCCAATCACTTTGCTAGGAGAAATAAAATTAAGTTCACAGGTGCATGAAAAAGTATATTTGTTGCTTTTGTGGCAAAAAGGTGCTTTGTCAGAGGAGGTCAAAGTATGAGGAATTTTGAGAAAAAAAAATTTTTTTCCCCTTCAACCCACATCATCTGTTTAGTAAGTTCAAGCTTTCTCATGTGGGGGGTGAGGGAGGGAAGGAGGCAGAGAGGGACGGAAGGGAGAAAAAGAGGGAGGGGGACAGGGGAGGAGAGAGAGAGAGAGACAGAGAGAGAGAAAATTATTCACAAGTGAAAAGACATGTGGGGCTAAATTTTTCCAGTGCTTCCAGGTAAACAAGCTAAATGCTCTAATTCCAGCAACCTTTTACCTTTTACTTGATTGCACCCTCTGGTTATAACTCCAGCAATTTAAAGGCACTTAAACTTTGAGTAGGTCATAGCCCTAAATCTCTCTGAAAAGGAAAGTGGATCCAAACTAACTCTCGCTATTTGAAAGGAGAGGGGCAGAGGGAAGGCACTTGGATTATGCTAACAAGGCAGGTACAATCAGAGTGCAATGAAACTTGTAACTCAGAAGTCACTCCTACCCTGCCCCTCATTCCAATATAACTTGGCATAGGTTCTAAGAGGATGGCACACTGCAGTTCGGTATTTAACAATAGTACACTTCACATGTTTCATGTTCCCTTCTCGTTTTATATTTGCTGTAGGAGCCAGAAAAATTAGCAGTTTATCCTACATGATCTTGCTTCTTCCACTCGTTGTTTCACGTGCATATTGTTCCATTCCCCATGTGACAGCGCCTTGCTGACAGACTGTATCTTAAACTTTCATATGCAATAAGGTGTGGACATCAAATGTGCCTCAATACAAACTCTGCTGAGGACACAAGGCAACACCACTGTAGCAGACAGCGTACTGGATTAGGTCCTAAGCAACCTGGGTTCTAGTTTTAGCGCCCCCAGCAAATAACTAACAAGATGTAGAACAATGGGCAAGTCACACCACTCTGTGATTCAGTCTCCTCATCTACTAAATGATGGCACTGAATTCTATTTCTTTTCAGCTCTGAAATCCTATGATCCAAGCGAAGATGCATGGGCAGTGAGGAACATGAGACTGAAGAGGCAATGATGTCAGGGTGGGACATACAGATTTGCAAGTCAATCACATAGATATAGTATTATAGATTTAATTCTGAGGGAACAAAGAATAAGACAAGAATAAGGGATCAGTGGCTGAGCCTTACTGGATGCCCAGGTAAGAGGAAGAAGACAGTCACAGAATCCAAAGGAAGGCAGAGTTAAGGAGAGGGTGGCCAAAGACATCAGATGCAAAAGTCACATAGGATGAGAGAGAAAAGATGACAAATTTTGCCTAGAGGGCAATGACTGGTGACCTTAATGAGAGCAGTTTTAGTAGAACAGTAAGGATGAAAGTCAGATTGTGCCAGATAAGGAGGGAGTGGCCGATAAGGAAAGTGAGTAACCACTTATTGGAGAAATTTATTACAAAATGTAGCAGACAGAGAAGTCCAAGATGGCTTTAGTTTGAAGCTGGAGGCACTTTGGGAATACGGTGTTTCTGACAAGAGTGGGAGTTGTTTTTGAGGGTAGCCTGCCAACTGTGATGTAACTATGACATACTGATATGGTACATGCATAGACTATAGTCTTCTTCGTAGAATGAAACTTAAGGCACTCAATCCCAAAGCACACCACACACTGTAAGGTGAAAAAATTTCTTGGTATGGACTACAGAGACAGCGTGAAGTAGTGGAAACAGCTTAGGACAAGGACTAAGAAAAAGACTCGGGTTCAAATCCTAATTCTGCCACTAACTAGGTCATTATGTGATCCTGGGCAAGTCATTTAACCTTGCTTGGGCCTAAGCTTGAGAAGATGCAGGTATGTCCTGTTGAACTGTGAAGGAGATATTTAAATACATTTAAGAATCTCTAGGACATGCTATCTGGGACTTGTCAATGCAGGTACAAACCAAGGATGTCTAGGCATCAGAATAACATAAGAATCCCAAGGGGAGAGGGTCTGGAGAAATAGACGGAGGGAGACAAGACAAGTGAAGGTCATAAAATGTGAGGTGGGATAGAAAGAACAAATGGCAGTGGCAGAATGGAGTATGCAGAGGTCAAACACGGCCAGGAAGCAGGGCCTCTAAGGCCATTAGACAGAGGTGAGAGTAGGAGACCAAGATTTCTTAGGGATATAGACCACTGAGGACAGTGTCAAAATGTTAAAGGGATCTGAACAAGAAATCAAGAGTGGACCTGGAGCCCAGATAATCAAGAATTTCAACTGATGAGGAGTGGTGGTAGGTGGTGGCTAAAAAGTAAAACAAGGGTTACCATGACTTTCAAGGTCTAGAACCATCCATGAAGTGAGGACGATTTCCTGGGTGTGATATGAGCACAGTGGTCACTCAACAGTACATGGTTTCACAGACACCCATAAGAAGAAAAAAGAACAAATACTAATCAATGGTACAAAAAAGATACTACTTCTCAGTAAAAGATGTCCCTATAGATCAGTTATAGAGCCAAGAATGAATTGAGAAATTAAATTCTCATTTGAAATTACCTATGACAAACAAGCTGGGTCCACAGTGTTTCTAAGGCAAGATCTCAGCACCTTGCTAGGAAGCCCAGAGTGGGAGGTGGGAACAGGGTAGCTGCTGCTATTGGGCACCCCCTGCTTCAGGTTTCCATATATATATGTTCTAAACACACCCCTGCCAATAGGCCTCTTCACTATGAACTACCAGCCACCAAGTATTTACTCAGTGGTTACCGTGTGCTAAGCACTAGGGATTCAAAGAAGGACAAAATTACAATCCCAGCCCTCAAGGGGTGGACAGTCTAATGAGGAAGACAACATGCAAACAACCATGTATATAACTAGATATATCCGTATAGATACAGATACAGATATATGTAAATGGAAGGTGTAACCTCAGTGGGAAGGCACTAGCAGGAGTGACTGGGAAAGGCCTTTTGCTGAAGGATTTGAGCTAAGTATGAAGGAGGCCAGGGAAGAAGGCAGGCAGAGCATTCCAGGCATGGAGGATAGTCACTGAAGAGGCAGAGAGTTGCAAGATGGAGTGCTGTGTATGAGGAACAGCAAGAAGACCAAGGTTTCTGGATCTTTACAGTGCATGGAGAGGAGGATGATCCTGGAAAGGCTGAAAAAGGCCAGACAGCCAAGTGCTTCAACCTCAGACAGAGGACTTTACATTCGATCCCAGAAGTACTAGGGAGTGACTAGAGTTTAATGATTATGGGGAGTGACTTGATCAGACCTGTGCTTTAAAAATGACTTTGAACAATCATTCTGGAAAGTGATTTAGAACTATGCCCCAAAAGCTATTAAATCGTGCTTACTCTTTGACCCAGCAATATCCCTACTAGGTCTATGCCTCAAAGAGACTAAATAAAGAGCGAAAAGGACCCATTCAAAAAAAAAAAACTATAGCAACTCTTTTTGTGACAGCAAAGAATTAGAAAAAGAGGAGGTATCTATCAAATGGTGAATGGCTGAACAAATTATGATGTGTGAATGTAAAGGAATACTATTGCGCTGGGAGAAATGAAGATGATTATTTCAGAGAAACTGGGGAAGACTGGGATGAACTTGTGCAAAGTAGAATGAGCAGAACTAGAACAATTTACACAATAACAACACAATTGTAAACACCAATAACTCTGAAGTACTGAGGAACTCTGGTCAATATAACTAACGACAATTCCTGAAGACCCATGATGAAACAAGCCACCACCTTTTAAACAGAGAGATGATGGACTCAGAATATACAGGAGACCTATATGGGGGGAGATTTATTTTACTTGAATATATATGTTGGGAATGGGCTTTGTTTTTCTTGTTTTCTCATTGGGGGAGCTGAGAGGACAATAATGTGGACCTGAAAATAAAATAAAAACAAATTTAAAAAAGAACCCTGCTATCTGACACTTTTCCATATATTGTGCTGTTAACTTCCAAAAGTTCCCGGAAGTGAATCTGTCCAGCAGAAGAGTATATGTGGTAATCCTATTACTACAGATACACCCTAAAGATATCAAAGACTGAGGGAAAGGGATTAGACATGGAGAAATATTTAGAGCAGCACTTCTTGTTATAGTAAAGAACTGAAAACAAAAATCAACTTGAGGGAACAGATAAACAACAGAGTAGAAAACTACTACTAATACATCCTAAAAAAGACCAAAATGACAGATTAGGAAGACTTAAATAAACTAATGCAATGAAATGAGTAGAACTAGGAAAACAATTTACATGCTGACCACAGTAATAGAAAAGAAAACAAGCCTGAAAGATGTCAGAACTTGGATCAAACCAGAGACTAATCATGACTTCAGAAGACAATGACAAAGCATGCTTCCCATTTCTAGACACGACCAGGTTGTTAATTTACTTTGTACTTATTTGTTTCAAAGGAGGGCTTCCACGGAGAGCAGGAGGTGAGTTTAGTGGATAGTGACGGAGATGCACAAAAATGAAAAATAAAATAAAGGCGTATCAATGAAACATTAAAATTATAGAGGAAAAAAATAAAACCATTAAAGAGACAAATAGGACAAGTTTGTTACCACCAAGCTTGTAAAGAACAAGCAATTTCCTCATATTAAATATATACTTTGAAAACTGCATGTAATCAAAGTTTACTCTATGATCCTCTTCTTTGTATTCTGAAATGTTTCTGTTGATTATCGTTAAATTTGTCACACACCCCCCACCAAAAAAAAAAAAAAAAAGAAAGAAAGAAAATCACTTTGGCAGTCAGAGAATGAATTGGTGTACACAGAGACTTGAGGCAGAGAGATCAAGTAGAAAGCTATTACAATAATCCTGGTGTGAAATGATAAAGGCCTACACCAAGGTGGCTTCTGTGCGAGTGGAGAGAAGGGAGGGAGATGCTGTAAAGGTCGAAATGACAAGAAGTGGTAAGGCTGAGGAAGATACTGAAGTGGTGAGCTTTGGTAACTGGGAGGAGGGTGGTACCCTTGAGAGTAATAATGAATTTCAGAAGAGAAGAATTTTGGGGAAGAGATAATGAGCTCTGTTTTAGATATGTTGAGACTGACATACCCAAGAGATGTACAGTTTGAGACATACAAAAGGCAATTTGGTGAGTCAAGACTGGAGTTTAGGAGAGAGGTTAGGGCTGGATAATCTGGGAAATACCCACACAGGGATGATAAGTGAATTTATAAGAGCTGATGTGGTTGTCAAGTAAAATAATATAATAAAGGGGAAAAAAGAAGGTCCAGGACAGTGTTGGACAGTCATGGTTAGTGGGTGTGGCCTGGATAAAAATCCAGTAAAGGAGACTGAGGATATAAAGAGACAGGAAGCAACAATGTTATTAAAACCTAGAGAGAAGAGAGTACCAAGGAGAGGAGTGTGATCAATAGAGCTAAAGCCTTTAGAGAGGTCAAGAAGGATGAAGACAGAGAAAAGACCACTGGGCTTTCTTTTCATTAGCCTTTAAATCCAATTTTAAAAACATCAGTCCCTCTTTCTAACAACTAAACCTTTACCCTGAAGCAGTTCTAATTCAGGTCTTATGTCACATAACAAATGGATTCAGCAATCACTTGAGAACACAGAGAAGTCACCAGAAAAATAAAACTGTTCCTGCCCTCAAGACATCTCCATCACATTTAGGTAAATCCAGGGAATTTTAAGAGAGAGAAAGCAATCTCTCATGGCTCAAGGAATTTACTATGAGTCTACTATGTTAAAAAAAAAAATACAACAAAAAACAGTGCCAAAGCAGGGACCAGAACCCAAGTCTCTTAACTGCTGTTCTAATGTCCTCCTATTACTGGGGTGAACTTTGATTCCAAAGCTCTAGCTGAGCTTTGGAATCTTACTGAGCTTCAATTTCCCTACCGCTATGTCAAGTGGTAGTCAGATGAAGCAATATCCTTTTTGGTGTTTAATACCCTCTGTTCTAGAATGTGCAGGGCCAGGAAAGATCCAATCCTTCTATGACCCCAAATCAAATGACATTGCAAGGGCAAAATATTCTGGGTTCCTGGAAGACCTGTTAGATCTGTTGTTTTCAGAGAACTGGTCATCTTGAACGTTACAATAAACGTATGTCCTTTCTTTGAGAAAGGTAAAGACTTCATAGCATATATGTCCACAGTTCAAGGAAAACCAAGCAATAGCTTGGTACAATTAGATTAGAACACTGCTATTCCGAGGAGTCAGTCAAAAGCATTTATTCAGGGCTTACTATGTGCCAACAAAGAACAACTCTTACTGTGGTCATCTTAACAGGCCACTCCAAAGTAAAGGGATGGCTGAGAATAAAAGAGAACTCTGTTTATTTTTACAAGAGCACTACCTAAAATCCTCATGAAATTAGCACTCGTGTAAGCTAAGACCTTGTCGAGCAATCGTCTAAACAGTGTTGCACTTACTGACAAAGATACTCTTACCTATTACTGTGCTTGGACTTTTCCCGGTCTTTTTCCTTGTCCTTCTTGTGCTCTTTGTGTCGGTGTTCTCGATCTTTGTGTTTATCTTTGTGTTTGTGGGAATCTGCAAGCAGAGGAGGAGATGAGTCAGTCAAGGGAAGTCATTAGCTCTGGCCTGCTTGCCTGCCTGCCTTAGAACTGGCTGGATTGTTACCCAGTACAGCTTAGGAATCACAAAGACGGCATTAAGTTTGCCTGACTGTTTATGCATCATTTCCCAAGAAGCTCAACAAGACACGGGTTTGCTCTATCTGTAGCATGCAACCTACACATCAGGCAAGAAGCCTCTAGGGAATGTGCACTGGTCCTCCACTCTGCTTTTATACCTAGCTTACTCTGTTATCGCTTATCCCGGCCATTAAAATTCCAAAGGAGAACCATTTAAGGACAGATGGCTCAGCTATCTGTGTCTCTAGAGAAATCCAAACTTCTGGGACTACCTATTTTCCTCAAGATCAGGTAAGTAAGCTTTGCTCAAAAATAGCCTTAGTGTTTCCTTTTGTTACAAAGAGGGTTGAATTTGGTGTCGACGGCATATATAACCAGAAATGACTGGGATATCTAAGAAACAAAAACAGTAACAGCAACAAGACCCAAAAGGCATCACTAAAAACTTAATTTAAACATGAAAATAAAAACCAACAAAATAAATGAAAATGAAAGCCAAAAAGTAACCAAACATTGGAAATGGAAAGAAATACATCTGCAACAGAAGCGACAACATACTACTTCTTAATGTGGGGAGGTGAAGCAATGCTTGCTATAGCATTTACTGAGCAGCTTTTAAGTCCTGTGCTGACTTGCCATGGGAATGGATGGCACCAGACAGTTTGCAATCCAAGATTTAAAGATGCAGATGGCTACATTTAACTCACACTACTGCAGATCAACAATTCGATAAACATTTATTAAGCACTTTCAATGAACAATAAGGCACAGTGGTGGAGAAGAAGGAAAACACATAGAAGGTGAAACAGTTCCATATCCTCAAGGGTGCAGTTTGCAGCCAATTGAGGTGAAGACAAAAGTAAATACCAAGCTCTTTTTGTTTGTTTGGGGTTTTTTTTTTCCCCCTCAAGAAAGGGAAAGTGCTAACTGGAAGGATTAATCCTAAGCAACAAAGCATTTACCAAACTCCTGGCTGTAAGGAAGGAGCAAAGCTGGGCTCCAGAGCCATAAACTAAAATGAAAAATTGTTAGAGCTCTCAAGGAACTTAGATCCTTTACAAAGGGAAAACAAAGTTTAAACAGATAAATATGTATGTGATTATCTAAGGAGGGGTCTCAGGTAAGGCTCTGTGGTGCTTGGGTCAAGAACGTCTTAAGGCAGGGGGTGGAACATACCATTTGGGGAATAGCAAATACCCAAATTTGGCTAGAACATAGTGTGTGTTGGAATAAGAGTGAAATAACCCTGGAAAAGTAAATTGTCAGAATTAGAGAAAACCTGGAAAGACATCATGAACTGATGCGGAGTGAAGAGAGCAGAAGCAGGAGAATAACTTATACAATGCCTACAACAATGTAAAGAGAAGCAAGTTTGAAAGACTTCAATATGATCCATGCAATGACTAATCAGGACTTCAAGACTGTTGATGAAGTGTGCTTCCCGCCTCTTGGCAAGGAGGTGAGAGCAGAAGTGCAAAGTGAGGTGTGTACTTTCAGGCATGGCCAAAGTGTAAATTAGTTTTGCTTGCCTATACTTATTTGTTACAAGTGGAAATTTCGAGGTGGGGGTGGGGATTGAGTGTTAGAGTTAGTGATACAAAAAAAGACAAAAGAGCATCAATAAAACATTTTAAAATACTTGGAAAATAAAATACCAATAAGAGGACACAAAAGGTAACTGTTATTTCTTTGTAAAATTTAATTTTTGGCAGCAGCAAGGTGCTTGCTGATGGACAGGAGAGAGAAGTTGGGAATCCAGTTGGGACACTGCAAGAGTCCTAGTCAAAGGGGGTGAAGGCTTGAAATAGAAGGTGGCTGTGTGAGCAGAGAGGAAATAAATTTGAGCTACGTTGTAGGGACAGATTGGGTATATGGAGTTAAGGAGAAAATTAAGGATGATTCCAAGGCTGTGGATCTGTGTTTACTGGAAAGACTGTGATGCCTTGGGGGGAGAGGGTGAGACATCTGAAAGAGAAATAGACTTAAGAGGGAAAATAGTGAGTTCTAATTTGAATATACTGAGTTTGAGGTGTCCAAGGGACAATCCATAACTTTTTGGATCTAGGCCATCTAAATAGATAGTCCAACCCCCTCATTTTACAGAGACCCAGAAAGATGAAGTGATTGTCCAAAGTCACACAGGTAAGTACAATTAGATGTAGGATTTGAACTCAGGTCCAAAAGGCAGTTGGCTAATGTGGGACTGGAGCCTCTGAGATCTGGGAGTCATTTGCATAATTCATGGGAGCTGATGAGATCACCAAGAAAGCAGGTATAAAGAGATTAGGTATAATGAAAGTTGAGAGATAGGAAGAGGAACACGGGCAATGATCAGCAAAAAAGCCTGGAAAGGAGAAATCAGGCAGGAAGAGAATCACAACAGCAATGTCAAGGAAAGAGATCCAGGAAGGGAGGATGGTCAAGAGAGTCACATGCGGCCAGGCATGGGAAGTAGGATAAGCATTGAGAAAAGGCCAACAGTTTTACTATGAAATATTTGGTAGTCTTGGGGACAGCAGTTTCATTTGAATGAATGGAAAGACAGACTGGAAAGGACTGAGAAACAAGTGAGAGGAGAGGAGGTGAAGGCAACAGGTACAAATGGTTTCTGCTAGGAGTTTCACTGTAAAGGGTGAAGAAAAGATTAAGAGCTGAAAGCACAAGGACAGTAGGGTCAAGTGAAGGTTTTTTAAGGATGGGAGAGACTTGGGCAGGTTTGTAGGCAACAGTAAAAGGACCATTAGACAAAAGGAGATGAAAGATTTAGGGTGGATGGAAGAGACAGAAGAGGCAAACTTCTATGTCGAGAGAAGTGGGGAGATCAAAGGTACAGGCGGAAGGACCATTTCTTTAGAAACTAGAGGAAAGGAGGAGAGAATGAGGATTGCATTTTAAGGTGTGGGATACTGGAGAAGATGGAGCTCCTGGGAATAGCCTCTATTTTCTCTTTAAAGCCAGAGGCAAGGTCCTCCAATTGGTCTTCTGGTGGTGGTGGTAGTGTAGGAGCTAAGAGAAGGTTTAGATCAAACACAGAGAGTAGGTAGGGTGACAGTTAATTGGTGAAGAATAAAAAGATCCGCTGTGGAGCTGTGAGTTGAGTGAGGTTGGATATCACATCTTTAGTGGCCTCCGTCAGCATGGCTGTGTGAGTCTATCAGAGTTTAGCAGCTCAACTATAGGAGTGAAGGTGGACAGGCAAGAGAAGTGACAGAGTAGGGAGTTTATCAAAACACAGGCAGCAACAGACCAAGAGCAAGGGATGTGAAAGCAGAAGTCAGTGTATGGTTAACAAGAGGATGAAGACGGAGAAAGGAGGAAATGATGGCCTGGGAACAAAAGGGAGAGACAGTGTGAAACAGTTGACACTGTAAGCACCTTGGAGGCACGACCATCCTTCATGTCTTTTTGTATCTCTAGTGCTTGGCACAGTGCTTGACATGCAGTAGGTACTTAATAAACATTGACTGTCTGACTAATGGGCACAGAGACAGAGGGACCTGAGTCCAAATCCTACCTCAGACATTTACTAGTTATGCCTCTATCAAATCTGTTTCCTAAATTGCAAAATGGGGATAATAATAGCACCTGCCTCCCAGGGTTACCAAAAATAAGCATATGTAAAGTGCTACATAAATGCCTGCTATTATAAGATGCTTAAAAATAATAATAGCTAGCATCTGTATAGTGCTTTAAAGGCATCGGAAAGAGTTTTACAAATAATATTTCATTTGATTCTCCTGGCAAACCTGAAGTAGCCTCTATTAGTATCACCCCCACTTTATGGAAGAGTAAACTGAGGCAGAAAGAGGTTAAATAACTTGTCTATGGTCAGATGGCCAAAATGTGTCTGCCAAAGGACAGCTTTAAAAAAGACCAGAAACCTGGTGAGAAATGGAAAGAGGTGAGTAGGTTGTGATCAGAGAGAATAAATTTCAGAGTTCTATACAGATAAACATTTTATGGAGCAAAACTGAAGGTGAAGGTCATGGACCCTGAAGAAGTCAATGGGAGTCCAGGATGCTTGAGGAGACATCAACAGGTCTATCTGAAGTTGCCAAGTATAAGGGTGCTGCTGCATGTCTTTTGTTCCCAAAGAAGACCAAGACATCAGGGAGGTGATGCCTCAGGGTGATGCCTTGATATGCAAGTGAATTGGATTTAAGTGAGGGAGGGCTGTGCAAAATCACCAGCCTCACTTTATCCTCTGCAGCCATCTAGATCTAGTGGCCAGATATAGATCAGGACCCCTGGAGATGGCCCAGAATGGATATGGGTAAATACTGGGGTAAAGAAGACTGCTGAACTCCTTGAAAAAGAGGGAAAATCCTCTTGTGGCTAGCAGATAACAGCAACACGGATCTAACTAGGGGGAGAGAGATGGATGGAGGGAACCTCAAAGGATGAGAATGAGAACAGAGTGAGAAGCTGCAAGTGGCAAAGAAAAGCAAGGAGTAGGCCTACTCTTCCTCTTAGCGCAGTGCAGCAGGGGTAAATGAGATGAGAGAGCCAAGGATACAGTATTTTTTGAGGGAGCCAGGTTTCTGTGCAGTTAGACAGAAAGAGTGAGAAAAAGAGGCCTAAAATGAAGAGGAATCTGTTAAAAATGGCACAAGGAGGGCACAATGGAAATCAAGGGCAAAACAGACCAAGGATAAGGAAGGATAACACTTAGGTTGATGGGTATGAACAAGGAGGGAGAGGTAATGGACAGGACAAAGCAGTTTTTGCCTAGGCGAGTGGCAACTCTGTGTCACAGGGATTAGCAAAGAAAAAGTAGAAACTTGCTAGCCACTGGATGTGGCTGTAGAACCATTTGACTGGGCCTACAAGTTCCTGTGATGGCAGAAGGTAGGCTATATTTGTTTTCACTCAAACACCAGGGAAGATGGGAGATTCGGTCAGATAACTAGCTAAGTCCCTGATAATGAGGTTCCCAGAGATCCGACTGAAGCTCCCATTTGCGTCATTCCAAAATGTCTGTAACACTTACCTATGTGACCTTGGGCAAGTCAGGGATTGGGCTAGAAGATCTCAGAGGCTCCTTTCAGCTTTAGATCTATAACACTCTAAGATGGTAAGGAATTGATTTACCATCAGAATACTCCCTGTACATGAAGCCACAGTACTGGAACTGAACTTTGAAGGAAACAAGGGATTCTCAGAGACAGAAGTGAATGAGTACATTCCAGGCATGGAAGGGGGGTGGGGGCGGCCTGGACAAATGCACGGAGAGTAGGCATATAGAATGCAGGCAACTTCCGGCCAGAGCATGTAAGAGGGAGTAATCTGAATAAAATCTGGGAAAAACCAGATCATGGGGAAGACTTTAAATGCCCAGAAGGAAAGAAACTAGCATTTAAGTGCCTACTATGTGCCAAGTACTGTTCTAAGTATTCGATCCTCACAACAATCCTGGGAGCTAAGTACTAGTATTATCCCTATTTTACATTTGAGAAACCAAAGCCGACACAAGTTAAGTGACTTGCCCAAGGTAATACAGGTAGTGTCTGCAGCTGAATTTGAACTCAGGTCTTTCTGACTCCAGTCCCAGCACTCTATCCACTCAGCCAAACAGAGAAGTTTGTGCTCTATCCAAGAAGCAATAGGAGATCACTGAAAATGTGTGAGTAGGGAAAGGGCAAGGTCAGAACTGTGGCAGCTATGTGGAAGATGCATTAGAGGTGTCATTCCCCCTTACTAATAACTCACATTGTGTTTCAGCTTTTAAAGTCTTTTTAGTCAAAACTTTTCTTAGCAACTATGGGTTTTTTCATATATTCTTGGTAATTAATAAAAATGCCATACTACCCAGCGCAGGAATGAGCAATGCTTGGGGTGCAGAGTTCTTTGATCTAGGCCATCCCAAATCCGAAGACTAGGTGGGTAACAAGCCAGAAGATCCTAGAGCAGCGTGGCCCACCAAACCAATATATGGACAAGGAGATTTGGGAGAGCAAGTCTAGCCATCTATACCTTCTAGCCATCATAACATCAGCTAGCAATCAGAGGATGGTCCATGTTTCTAGGGAGGCCTATCCCTCTGATGCTCCCAAAATAAAGCTTGGCAGCAGAGCCAGAGCAAATCAAGCACCATAGCTTAAATCTGACAAGCAATGTTTGGCCTTGACTGTGGTTTGGATCCAGAATACAGATCACATCACTCGGCCATGCTATGATAACATAGGGATTACAGTAAAGCACGGACACACCGTTAAGAAGATATTGCCAAGCTTTTAAGAAGATTAATCTGACAAATGATAGCTTAATTATAGGGGAAAAGTGTTCTAAGTAACTAAAAAGCATTAGCCTCAAAATGAAAAGGAAGCTAAAGGTATGACAATAGACCAACTCCAAGTATGTTTGAAGTGACCAGCTTCCCAATGAGAAATTATCCCAAAATTTTTCATAATGCCAAGCGCTTCAGGGGCACAGTCTTATTTCTCCTTCCTCTCCCCATGGAGTTACTATTCTAAACATGAAGCCACTTTCTACAACATTTCTCTTACTAAAAACGCATTTACGTAGAAATATTTATGGCTGCATCTGGTTAGCTCTGTTGGTATTAATCCTTCCAGGTACTGGGTATAAACCTCAAATTCATTTACTCAAAAAACCACTTTTAAGTCCCACTATCAGCAGAACCAGTGTTCTATGCTCAGAGAGATAAAAAGATGAGTGTGATGGATTTCCTGCTATCATGGAGTTTATCATTTAGTATGAGAGATCAGACCTAGTTACAAATGAGTGAAATACAAATAGAATGTGATTCCTCAGAGCCCTCAGAGAAGCAGTCTACTTCATCTTGTTTCTTAATAGTTCAAATGAAGATGTAGACAATACCACTTCTGTAATCTTGAATTTCACCTAACTCCTATGGACTTCAGTCTATAAGGCAAAGGTGTTGGACTAAGCCATCTAAAGATCCTTTAGTCCCATGAACTACCTATGGATTGACAGATTTATCAAAAAGATGTCACAGTTAGTAAGAATAACTGAGTGGTGGACAACTGGATAGAGAAATTAACAAGATCAAATTTAAGAGGCATATACGTAAAACACACATTTAAAAAACATTCCTTGTAGAGTACATATTTATCTCTTATAGTAAAATTCATTTAGTAAATTACTAAATGCATCGGAAGCAACTGCGATCTTTAAAAATTTGTCATTTACCTCCAGGTATTTTTAATATACATCATTATATTCAATTTCATTGGTTAAGAGAAATGATTAGAAATAAAAAGCTCTAATCCACTGCACTTTAGATTAACAAGAAACCCAGCTGACAAATAGGTCATGGTAATAAACTTCTCATTTTTTAAGCATTCAGAAATTCTGGATGAAGTCAATGTAGCCTCTGATGAAGCAGCAGGGTCAGAAACGTAATCTTGAAAATTGCTATTTGCCTATGTACCTAAGGTGAATGATATTTTATGTTAAAGAGCAGAAAAACTTCCTGACTTCTATTCTCTGCCATACTATGACAATTCCAAAAAGATGAAGGGGAAGAGTAGAAAGTGCATTTTGGTGGGGGGGTATAGATCGGCAGTGCTAACAAGGCACTCAAGGGAAACAGACTTAGGTCCAACGAGTACTTAACTAAACCGACACAACTAAGACAGACTCAGAGAATTAGTCATTGATTACTAACTGAACAAAACTAAAGAGGAAGGGGAGTAGAGACCACTTTTCATTTTAGGGAGGAGCACTTGTGATTTCATATTACAAAGATGTAATGAGTCAATGTCAAAGGTAAAGAGAAATCAGTCCTGAAGAGTTTGTCTTTAAAGCCCATGGAACTGTGGAAAATGGAGAGATGGGGGGCGGGAATAGAAAGATATGAGCTGGACAATAATCCAATTAATCAGATTTAGAACTGGTTGAATGGTTGGACTCAAAGAATAGGCAAAAACGGTCTGATGCCAATTTGGAAGGTGCTATTTTGTGGAGTGCCCTAGAGACATCTGACTGTGTAGTATTTTTCTCAGGGTTGGCTAAAGGCATGGTTGGCATAGTTTACCAGATTTTCAGATGACATGAAAGCTAGGAGAGATAACTAACAAAGTGAAGGACAATCCAGATCCGAAAAGATCTTCACAACCTAGAATGTGGGCTAAGTCTAATAAGCATGGTGTTTAATGGAGACATATGTCAAGGTTTATACCAGAGCACAAAAAAATCAGTTGCAAAGGACGAGACAGGAGAGGAGAGGTTAGGAAGCAGCTTATCAAAAAAAGATCTGGGGATGGGAAGTGCGTGGACTATAACCTCAGTGAATCAATATCCCCCAAAAGCTAACGCAATTAGGCTACATTAAGAGAGGGATAATGTACAGAACAGAGGGAGGCCAGAGTCCCACTCTACTGTGTGCTGGTCAGGTCACATCATGAGTGTTGGGTTCAGCTGTGGACACTACATTTTAGGGAGAACACTGAGAAGCTGGAGAATGTCCATGCACAAAGGCAACCAGGGCAGTGAAGAGCCCTGGAAATCACAAGACTCAGAGGGAACATGATAACTGTTAGCAAGGGCTGTATTGGAAGGGCTGCTATGTGAAAGCGGGCTTAGATTAGTTCTGCTTGGCCCCAGGGGACAGAACCAGGAACAAGTAGAAGCCCCAATGAGATTCAGATTTGAAAAACTGTCTAACACATAGTTCCCCCAAAGTAGAACAGGCTGTCTTGGAAGGCAGTAGGTTCCTCCTCATTGCAAGTCTTCAAGCACAGTATAAAAAACTTGTTAAGGAAGTTACAGAGGGGATTCTTCAAGAAGCAGCTGGACTAAGTGGTCTCAGAGATCTCTTCTAACTCAGATTATGTGATTCCGAAATTGTCTTTTGAAGATGTCTGTATATATACACACATGGAGATAGAAATATATATATATATATATACATACACACGCATACATATATACACACACATATAGGCAGCTAGGCACATGCACATACAGAAATACTGTATTTTGATATCGCTCTGATGGGTGATTGTAAAAAGGAGAAGTGAATCCTGTAGTCTGTATCTGTTTGAATCTCAAGCTAAATATGAAATGAATGACTACTCAACTACAATCAATGAATGGGATTTTTAAAAAATGTATCACAATGCTGTTATATTTAGAACTGTGTGACCTTTTTTTAAAAATGCGGCACGGATTTTTCCAAAGATGAATGTGTCTATATTAAACTAACAGACTGGTGCCAGCACCTTGGCCTCTTCCCCTGGAAAATATTTCTGCCTCCTTGCCCAATTGCTACAATTCAGTGGACATTTTTTATAAAAATTTTGGAAAGGGAGTCTTAAAGGCTCTACAGCACGGTTCTTTTGGTCTCCAAGTGAAAGGTGGCACATGTTAAAATGAAAGGACACACTGGCTTTATCTGATGGTGGATCAGGGAGCTGGTATAAGATCCCTTGACACTTCGGGCTTGCTGGCTGCCTTGCCAAGTCCCTGTGTTGTGACCTACAGGACACCAGGCAAAACTGTCAGGAGTTGATAGGGGCAGAAATAAATGCTGGCACTATCCTTCAACCTGAGGAAATTGGAGGCAAATAACAAAGTGCTCCATTCCAGATTCACCACCAACTCCTTCAAAATGCACAACTTCCACCTCTGTGCATTATAGCAAAATGGAGATGAGCACAATAAAACTGAACAGAGGAGGCAAACCTTATCTCTCTTCCAATTCAACAAAACTTGACTTACTTCGAATTTGTTGAACTCTTGCCTGGGGAGGTGGGGAGAGGAATGTTCGGAAGGGTTCTGTGAGAGCACCTGCCTGGTGAAGACAGCCAGAACAATACTTTTGCACACCCTAAACAAAAGTTCTGAATGTTGAACTTCCACCCCTCTCCCTGATAATGATGATAACAGAGAAAACCTACAGAGCTATTCATGATTTGCGAAGCATTTCACATATAATCATCTCCTTTCGTCTTCACCGCAAACTTGTGACTAGAAGACTTATTTATCCCCATTTTACAGATGAGGAACTGAGGTTTGGGGTGGTTAAGAGACCTGCCCATGGTCTCACAGTAAAGCTGTCAGAGGCAGGGTCTGAGGCCAGGTCTCTCCTGACCTCAGGTGGAGCACACAGCTTCTTAACAGAGTCTATTTCAATCTTCATTTGTATAGACTGGCACTAGATAGACAAAAAGAATTCTTGATAAATTCCACTTTTCTACATCCCCCACCTCACTCCTACCCTTGCCGCAGTTGGCCCAAGGTTTTGAACCTGCATTGGGCCTTAGCACAAAATAAATTCCAGCCTCTCAAAGAGAACCAAATTTTCAGCCATTAAAAATGTGCCTTTAAAATAAAGATGTGTTCAAAGATGTCACACACCACACCTCCCCCTACCACTGTATTTTGCCTCACAGCCTGTCTACTTTTAGTGCTAGCTCTGCTAGTAGTTAAAAGGCAGCTAAGCTAAGCACAAAGTCCCACCATTTCTGCCTATCTGCATGGCTTAAATAAGGCACGCACCTAGCCAATCATCCAAGTCAACAGAGTCAAAGCTCATCCTCTCCTTACTGGGCAGCATTAAATGACCTTCCTGGTAAGTGGCAAAAATGGCAGATTGGGGGGGGGGGGGG
>CM053625.1:75082985-75106124 GCA_028646595.1 Phalanger gymnotis
GGGAGGGCAGATGGGGGTGGAGGTAATCAAAAACAAACACTTTCGAATAGGGACAGGGTCAAAGGAGAAAATTCAATAAAGGGGGATAGGATAGGAAGAAGCAAAATATAGTTAGTGTTTCACAACATGAGTATTGTGGAAGGGTTATACATAATGATACGCATGTGGCCCATGTTGAATTGCTTGACTTCTTAGGGAGGGTGGGTGGGAAGGGAAGAGGGGAGAGAATTTGGAACTCAAAGTCTTAAAAACAGATGTTCAAAAAAAAAAAAGTTTTTGCATGCAACTAAAAGATACACAGGCAATGGGGCGTAAAAATTTATCTTGCCCTACAAGAAAGGAAGGAAAAAGGGGATAGGAGGGAAGTGGGGTGACAGAAGAGAGGCTGACTAGGGAACAGGGCAACCAGAATATACGCCATCTTGGAGTGGGGTGGGGGGTAGAAATGGGGAGAAAATTTGTAATTCAAACTCTTGTGAAAATCAATGCTGAAAACTAAATATATTAAATAAAAAAAATTTTTTTAAAAATGGCAGATTTGGTTCTTGTCTAGATGGTCATGCTGGCACCTGTCTAAGACATGAACAAACACTCAAATACATGACAACATTTCCACTAGATTGGATCTGCTTTTGAAGTCAATTGGCCATGGCTTCCAAAATAAATTTCAGAGATAACTGGATAGATATGTTTACCTTAAGGCCTATATAAATATCAGCTATTATGAAGAGAAGCAGAGTGGAGTATGGTAGATAGAATAACAGAAGGCGAGGGTTCATATTCCACTTATGACAATACTTATGTGACTCTGAAAAGTCATATCACCTGCAAGCTTCAATGTCCTCATCAGCAAAATGAATTCTGCAATTCCTATTTCACAATGTTGTTGGCTCAAATGAGATCCTATGTATAAAGTGCTATGCAAACTTTATAGCATTATGTAAAGTCAGTTATTTATAATTCTGTCAAGGTAAAAAGGGAAACACACAAAACATTTGAAGTAAGAGTCATTCCAGTTTTAGTAAAATTTGGTTCACTTGCTAGAAAGGCTGTGAACACCTACCCAATCCAGAGACGTTAATTCAGCTGCCGCAAGTTTAGGAGCCAAATACAATGTCAATCTTAAATGGACTAAGATTGGGGGTGGACAGCCTGTGGCCTCAATGCTACGTGTGGCCCTCTAGGCCCTCAAGTGTGGCCCTTTGACTGAACCCAAATTTCACAGAACAAATCCCCTTAATAAAAGGATTTGTTCTATGAAACTTGGACTCAGCCAAAAGGCCACACTCAAGGATGTAGAAGGCCACATGTGGCCCCAGGTTCCCCCACCCCTAAGACCATTTTCACTTAAAGCACAAGGTAAAAAGGGCTCTATAACCAAGCAGAGACCTGAGGAAATAGCAATTCTATCAGTGGGAACGTCAAGATGATAACATTCACTGGCTATTCAAGAGGGTGTGTGTGGGTGTGTGTGTGTATGAGAGATTACCAATTTTTGCTGCTTACTGCTAATAATATGTAAAAGATAAAAAACAAATTCAGTACAGAAGAAATTGCATCAATTTATCAAATCAATCAAATAATGACTGAGATCCTACTAGATTCAAGATCTTGTGTATCCTAAAACAAAGGAAACAGAGCAATGGAGCCACATGATGGCAAATGAACAAAGGTCAGCAAGTACTTACAAAGGGCCTACTATGTGCCAGGCACTGTGCTAAGCCAGGGTATGGATACAAAGAAAGGAAAAAATAACATCTGCTCTCACAGAGCTTACAATCTAATGGGGGAAGATAACATATAACTATAAATATGTGCAATGTCAATTGAAAATAATCTCAGAGGAAAGCACTAAGCATTCAGTGGGAAAGGCTTCTTGCCTTCTAGCTGAAACTTGAAGAAAGCCAGTCCTTGGAGCATTTTACTCTCATGACACTCAGAGGGGAGAGAAAGAGAACAAGAGAAAATTGCAGAAGTCATAGAGATGACAAGAAAGTCAAAGATTGAAGCCGTTGTGCAGCATCAGAAATTGAAATCTGCGTGTCCCTGGAACTAAAAGAGTGCTGGGATGTGGCATGTGGATCGAGTAGCCACTCAATGGCCTTCCTTCTGTATTATAAAGTGCTAGGAGTCACTCTAATGATAACCACACTAATGACGGACAACTCAATCATCATCCACAGTGTTTTAAGCTTCACAGGGCACTTTCCTCACAACAATTCTTTGAGATGGACTCCAAGTTATCATAAGTCCATTTTGCAGATGGGGAAACATGATCGGGGGGCTAGATGATTTGCCCAGGGGCATATATCTAGCATCAGGGCTGGATGTCAAGGCAAAGAAACACAGAATTTTAGAATTGGAAGAGAAATCGCAGATTGTCTAGTCCAGATCCATCATTTCACAGATGAAAGAAACTAAAGCCAAAGGTAAAGCAATATGCCAAAGGTCAAAAGGAAGTGGAAGATTTAGGATTCAAACTGAGGTCTTCTGATTCCAGTTTTGGTACTTTTTGTCTACTATTCCCACATAGAGCACTCAGATGGGGACAAACACTATTTACTGGGCAAGAAGGGAAAAAAGGCCTTTGGGCGTCTCACTCAAGTTCAAATGAAACGTTTCTGCATGTAACTTAATATGGGGCTCAGAGACCTGCCTGATCTACACACAGAATTATCACCCATTTTCACTCAGTGAAACATACCTATTCCTCTGACCTACTACCTCCCCTTGCTTGTTGTATGCCAAAGTGTGGTACTGTTATAGCAGCTGAGCCTAGAGAAAGGCTGATGGGAGGTGCTTGGGGCAAGTTCAGAGCCAGGCCGTCACCATGGAGATTCATTCATGGGGAGCCAAAGGCAAGACTGCCAAAAGGGGAACTCCAGGAAACTAGGGAAACTCAAGGCAGGATACTAGCCATGGAGGAATCAGAAATAGGCAGTAACAGAATGTGACGAATCTTGCAATGGTCAATATGTGGTCATTGTTTTACTCCCTGGGCTACTCCACACACACAAAAATTTTATTCATGTTTTTTTGTTAAAGAGGTCTCTCGTAACAAAGTAATACAACTAGGCAAAACAGTTTAGTGACCTCATCTGAAAGTACATGCAACATTTCACATCTGTAGTGCCCTCCATCTCTATTTTTTAAAATAAATCTTCAGGAACAAATATATTTTATTTCCCTCCTACCCCATTAAAGAGAGAAAAGAAAAACATTCCTTATAACAAATATGCATAGTCAAACAAAATAAATTCCCTCATTGGCTGTCTACTAAAATATGTGCTTCATTCTGCACCCTAAATCTGTCACCTCTGTCAGGAGATGGATAGCATGCTTCCTCACTGGTCCCTTGGGGTCAAGGCTTATGCATATAACATGGGTTGAAAGGACATAGTCAAGCCCGTGAGGCAAGAGATTCTTGGAAAGTTCCCACATGTACTTCTCTGGCCCATAGCTTTCCCCACTCCTGACCCAGGTACTATAATTGCCACAATTGTAGCTGGTCATAATCTCTGTAGCTGTGGTAAATGGGGGCTGCAAAAGTCTCAGGCCTTTAGGAATATCTTGAGAGGGTTCAAGAAAAGGGGAGAAAAGAAACAAATACGGTTCTGTGAGCTAGGCAGGGTAAAGTAGTAGCATGACTACAGCCAGGAACTTATGGAAGGGGAACTAGATGTGCCAGGGCCAGAGCATAGGACCTGGGTTCAAATCCTGTCTCTCTGATGCTTACTACTAGTGTGAACTTGGACAAGTCACTTCACTTCCTGGGCCCGTTTCCTATATTTCCATCGCTGTGGACAGATATAGACAGCCGTATCTATAATTGATACCTAGCTATATCTATATATACAAATAGCTATAAAACATGAGGGTTAGTCAGGATGGCCTCTGGTGTCCCTTCTGCCTCCAGACCCATGAGCCTGTGTTCTTAAGTTTAAAGCTGGGTCATCACCATGGTGATCTCTCAAGAGTGACAAAGGAGTAACTAAGGAGAGGCTGCCAGTAAGGGAAATCCAGGAATCATCACCAGGGAAACTCAAGCCAGGGTGCAAGGCACACAAGAATCAGTAACAAGGAGGAAGAGAATGAAGGCAGAGGGGGGAGTGGGGAGAGCAGGAGGAACTAGTAACTCACGGAGCTACTATGGGGTGCTCTTTTGCACGTATACTATCCATCCATACTTCTGAAAATGCCCTGCAGCCTGGCTGGTACCTGACCCACACAACCCAGGCATAAAATGACAGCCTATAAGCAGGTACATAAAAACTAAAATGAGCTTCAGAACCACAATTGTTCAGACCAAGGTTCATCTAGGTCTTAAGCAATCGTTTACTAGTTCTTACGTTGGCTGAAAAGAAAAGAGTTAAAAAATTTTAGAGCTGAAAGATCACCCCATTGTTTCACAGAAGAAACTGAGGTCAAGATACTGTGACTCACTCAAAGCCACCTACTGAATGGAAGAGTGAAGTCTAGAACAATCCAGGCCTCCCAACTTCCAGTACAAGGCTGTGCCCATTATACAACACTATACTTAGGACATAATTCAAGGTCATCTCCCCTGATCCCACCTCACTGGTAACGACCTTTCCCCTCAGATTTCACAGAGCACTTTGATTTCTAACTAGCAAGTGCTGCATTTGTCATGTAATATATACCACTGTATGTTATAACTAGCAGTGTTAGTATCTCATCCCCCTACTAAACAGCAATATCCTTTAAGGCAGGGATTATGTTTTATGCAAAGTATGTATCTCTATCAGGGCCTACCACAGAGCAGATGTTCAATAAATGCTGTTTTGTTGCTGTGTAGTGAATACGTATGACAGCCAAATTAGGATTCAAAATTATCTTCAAAAGGCTAAGAACCTTGGGTCCAAACTAACAAGATGAATTTTAATAGGGATAAATGTTAAGGTTCTACATTTAGATTCTTAAAACAATCTACCATATACAAGGGAAGGGGGCCATGACAGCAGGATAATAACAGCAGTTCACATGAAAAAGACTAGGGATTATTTGTTGACCACAAGCTCTGTAAGTACCAACAGTGGAATGTATTATTGGGTTGGCATATGGGCCATTATGCAACAGCCACGTCCTGCCAGCTCACCTGACTCATAAGGTTCTCTTCTCCTGTATCCACATCCAGGGTTAGTATGAAAGAGAAGAGTATCCATTTTTGAAAAAGCACATAAAAACTCTGGCCTACATTAAACTTAGCAGCTCTATTCAGCTTGAGAGCCAAAAGAACCTACAAGTCTTTTTCAGTATATAAACAGCACCAGCCAATATCCTGGTGAGCAGTTTGATTTCAGCTAGGAGCTGGCTAATGCTGTTGCCAAATTTGTTCCATCTTGGATTGGGATTAAGGTCAAGTCAGCCCCAAGCAGGAATCTGTAACATGCTATTAAGGAGGATAACTATAAGGAACTGAGTCACGCCCGTGGCACAGAAATCAAATCACTTCCTCATCTGCCAAAGTTCACTCTGTGATGCAAAAGTTGTTGCAACTTAAGAGTGATTACAGCCTTGCACAGGATGGTGCCCTTTGCTTCCTTGTAAACAAATACACACTATTCTCTGGCCAAAAACAAATTGTAAGAGCATTCACAGGATTAAGTTCTTCAAGGGACGTTAAGAGATCATTTTAGTCTACTCCTACCAGGAAGAACTGAGAAGCCTAGACAAGGTAAGGGATTTCTTCAAGGTCATATAGGTAGTAAGTGGCAGAGGTGGCATTTGGACGTGACTCTAGATCAATTAAACCATGCTGGTTCTGTCTAGCCTTTCCTCAATCTTCCAAATCAGCCCCTTTCAAGCCTCAATTTTTTTTCTTTGTTTGTTTTCTGAGACAATCGGGTTAAGTGACTTGCCCAGGGTCACATAGCTAGTAAGTATCAGGTGTCTGAGGACGAATTTGAACTCAAGTCCTCCTGACTCCAGGGCCGATGCTCTATCCACTGTGTCACCTAGCTGCCCCTCCCCAATGTTTCAACACTAGGTGCATCTACGTAACAGGATGAGTTTTCTCAAACCTAACCATTAGGTCTATTGTCTATAGTTCAAGTAAAACAACTAGGTTGGATATAGAAAGAGTTACTAAAGCACAAGCTGATGTTCCTGAAGAGGTAGTATTAATAATAATTAGTCATAGTAATTATTAGTAATAATGAACAGAAGAATAGTGTAGCAGAAAGAGAGCTGGGTTTGGACCTCAAAAGACTTCAGTTCCAATTTTTGCCACCTGCAGTAGTGTGACCTTGGGCAAGTCTAAACCTCAGCTTTCCTTATATGTAAAATTAGGATGATAATCTCGACGTACTTCACTAGACACTTTGTGTACTCTAGAAATTCAAGCTATGACTATTACAACTAATAGAACCAGAGATCTAGAACCAGAAGGCACCTCAGGTCACTGAGTTTAAACCCCTCATTTTACAGAAGAAACTGAGGCCAGCCCAGAATGTATAAGTGATATCCTCAACTAACCTCCTCCTGATTTTTTAAAGGCTACATCAGTGGAGTCAAAAAGCTCTGGCAGGTCCTGCCAAGCTAGACAGGTTTTGAACCAGTGTGGGGAACCCCTGGTTTTGAATGTGGCTTCAGTGCCACCTGGGGGCTGGCCTAACTAAATGTGGAGAGCCATCAGCAGAAGTAATGCGTGAATACTTTCTAAGGCATAGAAGGGTTACAGTTTGTGCTCAAACAGAGGAAGCCTTGGATGTCTCTCCAAGTTTCAATCTCTCCTTGTCTGAGGATTCCTTCCCTGATGCCTAAGAACACACTCACATCTCCCTCACCTTTAAAAAACCCTCACTACATCCTTCCATCCCTGCTTGCTAGCCTATTTTTCTCCTCCCCTTTCTGGCTGAACTTGAAAAAGCCATCTACACTAGGTGCCTCCAGTTCTCCTCTCACTCTTTTCTAAAACCTTTGCAATCTAGCTTGTGACCTTTGAACTGACCCTGTTCTCTCTAAAGTCACCAATGATTTCTTAGATGCCAAATTTAATAACCTTTTAAAAAAAAAATCCTCCATTCTTCCTGACCCCTTTGCAGCTTCTGACGTTGATAGCCTCTTCCTGGGTACTCTCAATTCTTCTATCAAGTTGACTTTGACAGATCTCAGCCACATTATGCCCACTACCTGTGAGGTGTTCCTCAAATCTGTCCTGGGCCTTCTCCCTTCTCTTTCTATTCTCACATTTGGTGATCTCATCACCTCCCATGAGGTCTATTATTATTCTAATACTGATGATTCTCAGATCCCTATATCCAGTCTTAGTCCCTCTCTTGGGCGCCGGTTCTGCATCATCGGTGGCCTACTGATCTTTTGCACTGGATGTTCTGGAGGCATCTCGACAATACCTCCAAATCTGAACTCACTCTCGTTCCCCTCAAATCTGACCCGCCTTCCAAATACCCCTATTGCTGTCAGAGGGCACCGTCACCCTCCCAGTCACTCAGCGTTATCCTTGACATCTTACTTCCTAACTCCACATCTAATCATTTCCACATTTTCTGCCTCCACAACAATGCCTGCGCGCTCTGCTCGCTTCTCGTCACTTCCATGCGCCAGGCCCCCACCCTGGTTCAGGCCCTCACTGCTTCTTGCCAACATGCTTACGGCAGTCTTCTAATTGGTATCCCTGCTTCAAGTCTTCCCAGATTCTTCATATTCACTGTTCTCACGGTGCAATAATACTGCATTACATTCATGTGCCACAATTTGGTTAGTCATTGCCCAATTGCTGAACTCCCACTTTGCTTCCAGTTCTTTGCTATCAAATAAGGTCAGCATCGGTTTAATGAAGGCCACATCGCTACCGAAGTAGACTATGCCTGGTATGTTTTAAAACTAAGGAAGCTCATTCCAATGCTGATAAAGCGCCGGCCTTATTTGATAAAGGTTAGCAGCAGTTGTGGTCAGCAAAATAAGAGCATTTATTTTGTCCTCAAAAAAAGACAACTGGAAGGGCAAAGCACGCCTTGCCTCTGGCTGGGTGTTCTACCTTGACCCATTGGAATCTGAGCTTCAGGAGAACCCATTTTTAAGGGAAAAAGAGTTTTCCCCCAGTTCTTTTCCATACTTGCTACAGCCAAGGCAGAATATCAGGACCGAACTGACATCCTCCTTGGCTGCAAACTTAAATCTGTTTCCCATTGCCTATAAGATTCCCCAACAGTATTTTATAATGTTTCCAAGGGAAAAAAACTGATAGAATTTCTCTTGAGACATGGCCCATGGCTCCTAGAGTGTACTAGAGACATGAACACTGTTTTCTAGTGAAAATGACCTTTTGTTTACCTGGGATATATTTTTTTTTTAAATAATAGGGAGAAATTTGCTTCTGGCTTAGAAACTCCAATCTAGAAAACACCTTTGAGAAGATGATAGCATTTTGGAGTTTTAACTAATCAACTAAATATCCATTCAATTAATCCAACAAATATTTCTTGTGTACTGTGCTCTACACATGACAAGCTATACCACTAAAATCAAGGTGGGAGTGGGGGGTGGGTGGGGGGGGTGGTCTATAACCAGTATAATCTGAATGAGGAAGATGCCACCAACATACAATCTCATGCAATATTTTCATAAGAAGGGAAACCTCTTTGAAGAAACTTGGATTCTCAAGATTCAGCCTATAACTACAGTTCTCTCTTAACTACTTTGAGAATCTCCCACAATGCTCTCTGCCTCAACTACACACGCACATAGAAATGCACCAAGGAGTATGCAGTTTCTAAGAATGTTTGCTTTCAAGAAGTCAAAACGGCAGCTTCTATTCACATCAGGCCCATGTGTAGCTCAGTGAACCAGACAGGAATGCTAGTGAAATTGAGAGCCCCAGACTCTCCCCACTGGATTAAGAGTCATAACTAATTAAAAATCACACATAGATTAATTGGTACACTATCTATACATAAAATCCAGCCTTTGGTAATGCCACAATCACCATTTATAAGTTCTTTGTAAAATCCTTAGAAGATGAAAACCCAGAACTCTTAAATGCAACAGATTTGCATTAGAGATAGCAGAGGCAATCTTTTAAAATCTTAGAAACAGCCTGCATTTTACCTCATTGAGCTTCACTGATCATAACAGACAATAGTTTTCTTCAACAACATTTTTCAAATCTATTCATCCTAAACCAGGATCTAATATCATGTCACAGTTCTAAATGAATTATGCAACCTAAATATAAAAAGTTGTAGCAAAAAACTAGAAGTCCACCAACTCGGAATGGATGAACAAACTGTGCCGTATGGATATTATGGAACAGTTTTACATTCTAAGAAATTCCTAATACAAAGAATTCAGAGAAATTTGGAAAGACTTGTATGAATATATTCAGAGGAAAGTGAGCACAGTCAGGAGGCTGACTACAATACTGTAAACAAAAAGAAAACAAATAGCAAGCTGAACTCTGAGGAACTGTAACAATCTTGATCTGGAAGAACAGCTTGCTGGTATGTACCTCCCTTCTTCCATTAGGCAGCTGAGAGATGATGAGTATGGAACACATAAAATGTCAGACATGGTAAATGGGTCAATAGGTTTTATTTACATTTTTTGTCTTTGTTACAAAAGAATTCTCAATGAGAAGTAAATCATGAAATGGCTAATAGGAAAACAACATGCATCAATAAAATTTTTAAAGTCATTAAGAAATACCCATTAACACAGTCTGAAAGGCTGTAGAAATGTGACAAGATGGTACAGTGGAAGGAACACTGGACTTGGAATCTTGGAAATGGACTGGAATGTCTATTTCTTGGAGCCAGTTTCCTTATCTAGAAAATGAGGACAAAAATGTATCTACTACTTGGTTCACAGGGTTTACTGAAAGGGTCAAATAAGCTATAAAGCATTTTATAACGAAAACTCTATTGTTAAGAGTTATTATTCGAAGTGTCTGAAGGCTTATAGAAAACATAACACTTTGAGATCATAACTTAGTTCTGAAATAGCAGTCACTAAGGAGCTCAATGCCAAATGCTCTCCACAAGGGGATTATCATACACTATGACAGCTAATCCACCAGTGCTTTGTACAGGCTTAACCAAATGGATGTTTACATCTATTACTCTATCCTGGTTAGGGGCAAGGCCTGCCAAAATAACCAGTGTGCCACACTGATAATGGACTGATCTAGACTTCAGTTTCAGAGATCAGAGGGTTAACTCGAGACTGCTTTCTCTTTATGCCTTTACAACCACAACCCTGGGATTGCCTTAATCCATCTTTTCAGTTCCTTCCTGTCCATGGTCTATTTTCTACCCTTCACTTCACTGCCTTTACTGACGCCCTAGCCAACAGTCCATTCTTTTAAATACTGACCCTAACAGCTTCTCTTTCCACCTCAAATGATTCCTTTTTTTTTTAAAGGATAACATAATAAAGCAAAAAGAGCTGATGTGGTCACTGAGTCATAATCAACAAAGTTTCAATGTTACATAGAGGATAGATACTACGTTCTAAAGACTGCAGACACATTTAAAGCTGGATGACAGCTGCTCAGTTATGTGCCAAGAGCTAAATGCTTCCCCCCCCAAAATCAGTTGTATTCAGTAACTACAATGAGACATAGTGGGACAATAAATTCTGTAGGAATTATGATCTGTCAGGGGCTTAAGACACTGTTTTCAGATTCCTCTACTGACCAACCACTGCACTGATGACAATTCACCTAGAGTTTGTGTTAATAAAATAGAACATTTCAATAGTTTGTAGTTGGGCAACATGATTCAAATATCAATCGCCTGTAAAAAGAAAGCCTATCCAACTGTTGGGAGGATGGCTTTTTTTTTAACACTGAGGAAAGAGGAATTCTGAATATAACACCTTTCGTCCTCACTGCTACTGTGCCTGGGGAAAATTCTGTTATCATATTAGTAAGCTTTATTAATCAATTCTAAAATTGTTAGAAATGAGGGTTGTGATTTACCAAATCTAGACAGAACAGTTCTTTTCCACATCCAAGGTCAGTTACATTGGTTTTCCTGAAGATGTATATAAATAAATTCACCAAGTTTGACTCAGTGATGGCACTATCAGGCATATACCCTAAGGAAATTTTATTTATTTTTCTCATATAAGCCTGCTTATTGAAAGCATTTTATTTTATATTACCTAAAAAGATTCAGAAAGAGAAAAAGGCAATATACAAAATCTACAAAAATTTGTACAACAGCTTTTTTTTTTTCTGGCAAAGAACTGAAAGCTACAGAGGCACCCATTAACTGGGAGTAAGGCTGAACAAATTATGGTATATAAATAATTACGCCCTAAGAAATTACAAAACGGAAGGTTTCAGGGGCAGCTTGGTGGCACAGCGGATAGAGCGCTGGCCCTGGAGTCAGGAGGACCTGAGTTCAAAGCCGTACCCAGGCACTTGACACTCACTAGCTGTGTAAGCAAGTCACTTAAGCCTGATTGCCTCAGAAACAAGAAAAGGGGGGGGTGGTGGTTCAGAGACACTTTGTTAGACATGTTAAGTAATGCAGGGTGAAGTCGGTAGAACCAAAAGACCAATTTATTAAAAAACAACTCTGATCGATGTAATAAACATCCATAATTCCTAAATACCAATGAGGACGCATGTTTCCCACCCTTGCTCCCACCCTCCCCCCAAGACAGAGAGGTGACAGACTCAACGCATAACAAAATATACATTTTTTGGACTTGAACAAAACGGGAATGCATTTTGTTTGACTATACATATTTGTTAAAAGGATTTTGCTTTTCTTTTTTTCCGAGGGGGAGTAATAGTAGAAAGGGGGGGGGGGGTTAAGTTAGGGATAGTGTTCCTCCTTCATCCAAATGAGAACAGAAGGCCAGGAGGAAACAGACAAGCAGGGCAGTTTAAAAGTTAAACGTTGAAAAACAGCTTTGAGTACAAGTACAAAGCCCTTTTTGTTTTATAACATACACAGAAATGCTCATTTTATTTAGTCTTTAAGTTCCAGGTAAATTGTTTCTTTTTAATGTGCACAAATTCTTTAGCAAAACAGAAACTGGGGAAGCTGGGGGATCTAGCAAAATAATGCATATTTTTTCATATCCACTTAGCTTTTAACATGATTTCCCAAGGAACATGTACATTTACCACACGTAAATAAATGTGCCAACACTGTGTAATAGAATGACTGCTTTAGTGGAAGTGTGAAGCCCTGCCTGAGTCACAGGCTTGCCCCTTTGCTATTACAAGGCATGGATTTGAGAATGTCACTTAACCTTTCTAGGTCAAGGTTCCTTATCTGTGAAACAGAACGGGAGCTGAGACAGAGAGAGAGTCAGGCCACGGTGAGCCTTTCCAGATCTAACAGCTGGTTTGGCCTGTGATTAGAAGAAAGTTGAGCTATATCATAATACACTGATAAAAGTCGTATGGGAAGAAACAATGCACCAACTGTGATTGTGCTGGAAATCTTAGGGTAATACCAAACAGAGCCCCAGGGAAATGGGCCTCAGACCCAACTTCTCTCAGCAACAGCTCAGCAGGTGATAGTAAATCAGTAAGCCAAATCACTACAGGTGCTGCAGATTGCATTTTCAATTCCTCGTACAATAAAGCAGAGTCTACCTTTCTAAAAGGGAAGGTTGAGACTACTAAATCAGGCCCAGGTGAAGATGTTAAAGTCCTCGGCTAAGGAAAGGCAGGCGTTTCCCACTGTAGACTAAGTGGGAGCACTATTAAAAAAAATCAGCTTGTGGGGAGGGAGCCGTGTTGGGGAGAGGAGCTGTGGACAAAGTCACACCACCATTCAGAAATGGGTGTAAGGGTGTAAAGCTGAATGGGAGAGAGCAATTCCAGCTGCCAGGCAATGGAAAAGAGCCAGAAGAACTTTTGTTCAGATGAGTGTTTGGGTAAGTAAAGCTCTATGTCGAGAAAAGCAGGTTAGCAGTGGACCCAGAGAGGAAAGAGTAAGAACCTAGAACAAAGGCAGTCCCAGTCTGAATAAGGCAAAAAGCTTAGCGCAGTCTTTCTCTTCATAAAGATACATACATCCACAGCCTAACGATTTTCTTTTTGTCTTGGATGTGGGGCCTAGGCAAGCTACTAAAACTACTTTAAAGCTTCCTCAAATGAATCCAACAGTCCCTTATCAGTCAAGCAAATTAGCACTAGTTAGTTCAACCGTGAATCGATCTGTAAGTGGCTATTGTAGTGATAGGTCTTTCTCAGTTCCGGTCTGTTTCTCAGACACAGGTACTACTATGCTCTCAAATCCCCAACCATTTCCTTCCCCTGCTTTATAGTGTATAGCTTGTAGACCAGGGAGTTAGCAAACTCCAGCTGAGGGCCAAATCTGACCTGCTGCCAGTTTTTATGTAAAAACAGAGCAGGCTAGATATGGCCCTGGGTGTAGATTGCCCACCCCTGCTCTGGATGACTGCTCCACCTTCTTCTGCTTCTCTAGAGATTCCCTGAGACTAAGCACCTCAAGGGCAAGTCATAATGTCTTTTTCCTCCTTTGAGCCCTCTTAGACAACACTCTAACCCTGTCTCCTATAACCTCTGTCATTGAATCAGCCCCTTAGATTCCGATTAATCCAACATTATTTGGGAAATGCAGCCAATTCCCCCTGGCTTCTTCCTAAATAGAAAATGCCAGATTTCCCCCAAAGTGATTGGGCTGGTAGATTCTGAAGAGGTGCCATCCACTACAGTAAGGTGAGACTATACAGTAATACACTGTGAGCCTGAAATGGTAACCTCATCGCTGCAGCTGCTTTACTGAGTCATCCAGTTAGTTCAGCACTTTCTTTTCCCTAGTTAAGTGGGGCCAATAAGCACACTGGCTCACCACCGCTGAGAACATGGATGAGAGGTACCAAGTGCAATAAAACCCAAATACCCAGGCTTGACTAACCTTCTCTAAGATAGGCAAATGACCAAAATCTACTGTCAAAAGAAGGCTTCCCAATTATACAGGCTTCTGTACATATTCAGCCCAGCCTCCTTTATTTACTACAGCACTCTCAACATGGAAAAACGACGCCTAGTATGTAGCACTTCGGGTCACTTATGAAATGCCTTCACAATAAAAAGACTAGAATGTTCAAAGTGATGCACCAAGAAGAAAAGGGAACATTTTAGAGACTTAATCAGCAAGGACCTTTTAGTTAATCTTCAGTTTAACACAGAACATTCCAATGGGGTAGCCCGAGGCTTTATTATTCCTGGACTTTCTTAGCTCTTTGAAGACACCGGCTCCCAGCACAGATCAGGAAGGGCTTTTTGAGAACACAAACAGGAAAATACTCAATGGTCGATGACATATCTGAATGCAAAAACACCCTTAATAAGAAAGTTTGCATACCTAAGTTTAGTCAAAATGCATCAAAGATTATACTTCAGTGGAAAAGTTAATGCATTGTTTGACCTTCTCAATAGTTAAGAAGTGTAGAATTGTAAATCCATCCCCTTCTACAACAGAGACACAGGCCCATAGCTCATCATCCTGGCCTGGTGTTCTATTGCTTTGGGCAGCTCTACAGTTAATCAGGGGGGCCTAACATCCCCCCTGCTGGGTGGCTGAATTAGACTATCCCATTCAGACTGGAGCCTTCAAGAAAAAGAGACTGGAGAGCTTTGGATGAGTAGAATTTCAAAGGGCAGAGAAAGAGATGAAAATGTGTGCTAAAGCCTGTAAACAGCAAGGTAGATCAAGGTAAACGGTTTTTACTTTCATGCTTATCGAGAATCTATGACTTTTCCCCCCTCTATACTTTTCCCTTTAAGGAAGAATGTAGAATGAACTGCATTTAAAAAATTGAGTGCTTTTAATGAGCCTGCTAAGAGATAGAATGGTGGAGTGAATAGAACTGAGCTCAAAACCAACCAGGAAGACTTGAGGTCAAGTCCTGGTCTGACACACTGGCTGTGTAACAAGTCACTTAACCTCTCAAGTGCTCTGGGTCAGTGGTGTCAAGAAAGGAAGAGAATCGGGGGAGGGTAGTGTCTTGAAAACCTAGAGAGAGGAGAGAATCAAGGAGGGAAAGGGGTGATCAACAGCACCCAAGGTTGCACAGAAGTCAAGGAGACTAGAATTAAGAAAAGGTCACTAGACTTGGCAATTAAGAGAATTTGGGTGGAATGGTGAGATTAGAAGTTGAAGAGCAAGGAGCTGTTGAAAGGAGAAAATGGAGGCACCTACTGTAGACGATCTTTTCAAGGAGTTTGGTCACAAAGAGCGAAAGAGATAAGGATGACAGCAAAGACTGAGGACTCTGTGGATGGAGCAGACGGGCGTGTTTGTAAGCAGTAGAGAAGGAGCCAGTAGGTGGGGAGAGGCTGAAAGTCAGTGATAGCAGTGATGACGATGGGGCGATCTGTTTGGAGGATAGGCTGGAAAGGGAGGACTTGAACAAGGAGAGGGGTTAGCCTGGGGAAGAAGTAAGGCCACTTTATCATCTGAAACATAGTTGAAGGAGGAGAAAGTAGCAGAAGGCACCTGAGTGACAGGAGATAAGGAAGAGGGAGTTCACAGTGAATGGTTCCGATTTTCTCTGTAAAATATGAGTCAAGGTTCTTAGCTGACAGTGTGTGGGGAGACAAAGTCATAGGAGGCTTGAGGAGGGATGAAGAGGTTTGGAAGAGCCACTGTGGAGAATGGGATGGTGAGGTGATGAGAGAGGTACAGTAGTATTACCCAGCAACAGTGAAGACCCTGTGGAGGCTGTACTACATGAATGTGTAGGGGACTGAGTCACAACGATTGAGTGCTGCTTTTTTCATTTAGCAGCATGTGTATGGGAGCAAAGACAGGGGATGGCAGGAACAATCCAAGGCTGAGACTTGACAGTATATAATCAGTGAAAAAAGGGGGCAGAGAATCAAGAAGAGGAACATATAGTGTAGAGCTGAACTGGTTCACCAAGGGATCCAAATGCAGAAAAGAGGAGAGAGAGTGGCTAAGGAAGGGGAAATGGTCTGGGAGAGAATCGAGGAGTCAAGGGATTGGAGGTCAGAGTATAGATGAAGAGTAGGGTTTGGGAAGAGAAAGCAAAAGGAAAGGTGGAAAGCCAATTGATTATGGTCAGATAATAAAGCGACTTCAGAATTCTTGAGCATGGAGGTAATGTATTTGTGGGCAATGGCAAGTCAGAGGTATGACTATCTGTGTGGCTGAAATAGGACTGAGGAACAGGTCAGGGGAAGTGAGTTGAGGATCTGAGTTATGAGAGTGTTTGAGGGAGAATTAATATGTATTTGGAAGTCTCCTAGTATTAAGAGCAGGAGTTGGGACGGAGAGAAAAATTGTAGTTACTGAACTCTGAGGAAGGGAATGACCTGGACATATGTAGGCAACAGTTACCGAGATTTTGATTGGGTGGTAGTGATGAATAGCATGAACCTGGAAGGAGAAGTTACTGCATAATGCAGGTAGGGAGAAAACTTGGAAGTGGCAACTGAGAATAAAGACTATTCCAATTCCCCCACCTCAACCAGCAAACTGAGGGAAATGAATAAAGGGGCAACCAGGACAAAGGGTGGTGGGGGAGGCTGTGTTATCAATGGGGAGCCAGGTTTCACTAATAGCTAGAAGATGGAAGGAGAAGGAAAGGAAAAGATTTAGGGTGGAGTGAAATTTGTTACCTATGGAACAGGCATTCCAGGGGGCACAGTGGAAGGGTTGGGGGTAGAAGGACTGAGAGGGGGATGAGAATAAAGAATCGGGCAGCAAGATGAAGAATGGAGTTTAGATTAAGACTGAGAGGGGTTCAGAATCCTTGTGTGTAGAGATGTATAGAGTATGATCAGGTGTGAAAATGTCCTTTTCCCAAGGGAAGCTGGAGACAAGTACAGTACAAGGCAGAAAGCACAGAGTCAGATGGTTGGCCCTGTCTCACTACTCCTCTCCAAAGGCTGAAGATTGTGCAAGAAATGGCACTGCAGCAGACAGAGGTTCCACTTTCTACATACTTTACTCTTCCCTCTAGGGTCAGTCAGAGCACGAGAAAGAAAGCCTCAGATCAAAGGGAAGGTTTCTCCTCTTTGTACCAGAGATTCTCCACATCGTGTCTGGGAGATAAGAAGGAAGTTCCCTTCTGCTGGCACAGATCCAAGTTGGCTCAGCTGGGTCCCTTGCTGCCTTAAGGGGACACACAAAGGCTGAAGGTTTGGCTCCTCCTCTCACCTGAGGCTGGGGATCAGGCAGCATGCAGAAGAATCATAGACTACCTGGGCTGTCATATGTTACAATAAAAATTGCATACAAGAAGCAGAATAAAGCATAAAACAAGATATGGGTTGGTTATGTGGTGTAGCTGAGGGACAAGAGACTCCACTGGTAATCATCTAAATGTTAAAACCTATAGGAAGGTCTGCAGTTTGGTAGATGGACCCCTTACTAAAGATCCATGGGAGAGTATTGCCAAAGATCTTGATGACAAGGTATGAATGGGTTGTGATCCCCTCTTTCTGAGAGAGAACCCACATCCATGAGAACAAATCTAAAGAATGTTCCACGTCTAAGCAGAAGAACTAAATTGTCAGAGCTAAAGCTTGTCTACATGCTATGGCCCTTCACCTGTAGTTGAGAATCCTCAATGGAACGGTTACAAAGCCTTGAGTTTCAATAAAATACCCAATCACGTGGAACAAATTAGAATCTTAAGCACTGGAAGGTTCTTTAAAGGTGATTTAGTCTAATTCCCTATCTAGTGGAGGAATCTCCTAACATATTTGACAATGCTTGAATGTAAAGTAGAATGTAAGTTCCTTAAAGGCATGGACTGATTAATTTTCATCATTATTGCTATCCCCCAGCATCTGGTAGGTGCCTAGCACAGAGTAGGTACTTAAATGCTTACTGAAGTGGAGCAGTCTTTTCCATTAGACAGCTCTGCTTTCTGAAGGCACACTTTGAAGTCCTTCATGTACACCCAACCACGGTATGGAAGGAAACCTCGGGCTATATAGTCCGACCCATGCCTGCAGCACGAGTCCCCTCTTACAACAATGACTTAAACTCATAGGTCAAACTGCAGGCTTTACAAAAGTTACTGGTTTTGACTTCATGTACCATTCATAACTCTTTTCCTGGAGCTTTTAGTGCAGCAGACCAGAGAATGAACAAAATTTGGTTATACTTTAGAAGAAAACTTTCCCAATACAAGGTCTGGGTTTAAGCCCTGCCGAAGACACTTGCAAAATAGTAAAGGGAGAAAAAGTGGGAATTTGTTCTTATACTGAGCTGGAAAGGTCTTTAGAAGTCCCCTATGTTTTAACCCCTTTGTTTGACAGAGATGGCTTCTGCAAAACAAGATCTGGAGGGGAATAGGAAGGGAGTAATTTACCCAAACAAATTCCAATTTAGTAGCAAAGCAGGACTAAAACCTAGTTCTCCTGAATTCTACTCTATTGTATTTCATGAACAGATCCAAGAGTTCAATTCCCCAACCATTTATTAATGGCCAAGTAGATAAAGGCAAATCTGAAGTGTTTTGTTTTGGGTTTTTATTTGTTTTGGGAGACTAGGTCTTCCTAACTTACTCAGGTAGTGTGGTGGCTCCCAGATCCAAGGAGTCTACCACTGGTGCCAGACATAGTGCAAATATCCTTTCAACTTAGCCCTACTAGAGCTCAGAACTCCTGAGCTCAACTGATTCACCAGCCTCAGCTTCCCTAGTAGCAGGGATTACTGGTATGTACCACCAGGCCAAGCAAAACGGCCAGTAAATCTGAAATTTAAAAGGTAATTACTTATATAGCAAGTTATCTTAAGAATAACAATAGACCTCAACTTTGGGAATAGCTCATGTTTATATGGCCCTCTGTAGATTACAAAAGTGCTTTCCTCCCAAACCTGAGAGACAGTGATAATACTGGTACTATCCATTTTACAGATGAAGAAATTTGAGGCTCAGAGAAGTCACTGCTTGCCCAAGGTCACATGAGCTAGGTCTTAGAGCCAGGTCTTCTGACTCAAAGTGTAGTTTCTCCCATACCACATGAGACTGACCTATTTTGCAGAGGCCATAAAGAAGCCAGGCTTCAATACCTTTCTATCTCTTCATTCAGAGTAAATCAGTACAGATTCAGTGCAGATATACCACTCTACATAACTTATAGAATAATCACTTGGAGTTCACAGCAAGCCAAGAAAGAGAAAGTTTAAAATATGAATTCAATGTTTAAAATCCTCAACCAAATCTGAGGATTTTCTTTTTTAGTCTATCATCTGGTAGTAGTTAAGCAGGACAAAGCTCTAGAAGGTGGGCACTTCTATTTCATGTATTTCCTTTTGGCAACGAATCATGCTTTCACAAGGACCTCTCCATCGTGCAAAACCTCCTTTCCCAGGAGGTCAAACTTAAAAAGAAAAGAGGACTTGTCTAACCTGAAAATGAGCCTTCTTAGGCAAGCTCAATTAGAGCAGGCCCATTCCTGCAGCTGTGAAGGTGAGCCCATTCACATATTTTCATAGACTTGTGCTACTAATATAGAGCTGGAAACTTCCTGTTTTGACTTAATAGGAACTTACAATTCATTATCATCTACACTTATTTCCCTAACTCTGCACAGTCTCTAAGCTTTAGGTTAGCATCTTTATGTGGCCAACATGACAAAATATTACAACAGGCCCCTGCCACTAACCCTTGGTTCCACCTCAATAAGTTGCATATTAAAGCATTTTTTCCCCCATAACTTCATTATCAATCAGAAGTTATTTGAAAGCCTATCATAACGGGAAATTAATACTTCAGACATATAGGGGCGTGTATGTGTGTTATGGGGCTGGGATGGGGGGGCTGCAGCATATTCTCTGATTTTTCCCTAGAAATGTCACTATTTGACTTGTATGGGATTGGACGTGTAACAGAGCTGGAGAGCCACTAACTCAATCTGTCTATAGGAACACAACACAAAAGCCCTTTTAACGATTAAAATAGATTCTGTCTCCTGGAATTCTTTACCATCCCTGAGACAGAACAATGAGTAATTCAAACACTGTATATTTGGAAACAGTACAATAAAAAACTGAGTAGAAGTCCAGTGTTATAGAAATGTGTCCCCGCCACAACTTTCCTACTGGAAGAAGCAATTCAAATCATTAGGCCGAACAGCTGCTGTTATCTCATGCAAATACATGACTTGTCCAGAAATGTCTAAATGAAAATGATCTCAATTAAGCCAGCCAACCCTTGGTGTGAAAGTGGGGGGGGAGGGGGAGGGGTGAGAGGAGGGCAAAATATTCCATTATGTTGTAAGGCCCTTTAAAAGGTAAGGACTAAATGGAGGCAGAATGGTCAAGTGCAAACTCTTGGTTCGGTTTAGAGTTAGAGGCCCTGGGTTCAAATCCCAGCTCTATAATCAACAGCTGACATTTATATAGCACTTTTAAGTTGTGACTCTCAGTAAGTCACTTCCTTTATTTTGGTTTCAGTTTCTTCACCTGTACAGTGAGGACTGAGTTTTAGGTTAGAACAAAGAACCGTTTCTGGCTGATGAAACGAGGGGAAAGAGAGCTGAATCTGAACACATGCCTTTATCCAAATGTACCCACTTTAGACTGTAATAATGGTTCAAGGAGAGCCTTAGCTAACTATAAAAAGCCTCTCCTTTTTTGTTTTTTTTTTTAACAGACAGCTTCGTAGGCTATTCAGTCTACTAAAAAATTACACATGGATATTTCATTCAGTCTTTCCTTGGCTCTATTATTAGGCTTTTGTGGTGGTTATTTTTATTTATTTTTTGGTCTGGGCCTGTGATTAAGGAAGTCCTGGTGAGAAAACTCCCTCCACCTAAACAGATCTGAAACTTGCAATATTAGAGTTGCCTGGGTCTTTGAGAGCATTAGTGACTTGTGCAGAGTCACACAGCCACAAGGTGTCAGAAGAAAAACCTCTATCTGCTACTCTAAGGCAAACAGCCTCGGATTAGGGATATCTGCAGGAAAACACTTGTTCAGGCCCTACCCCAAATCACTTAATCCTCAAGTGACATCAGAATTAATTGGCCAGTTAAATATGATCATTACAAAGCTTACAGTTCTAAGGAGGCAGAGGGTCAAACAGCAACACAGGCAGATAAACAGCTTGTGTGTTATTTAGGTAAATGTGCCTCAGAAGGCGAGAACTGGAAAACACTTCCGCTTAAGTGCCAGGAGAAAAAAACAAACCCAGGTAAAAGGCTCCTCTGAGTATCCCAAATATGATGTAGTTGTTGGCCTATTTCCTAAACCCTGTAAGAGTTTAGTAACCTGGATTTAAGAAACAAACAAACAAACAAACATACAAAGACCCTCAGTGTGATACCTCAACCAAAAGAAGCAGCATAGCAAAATGTTCACTACAGGACTTTTTTGTGAGTATCCACCACAAGCCTAATGGAACAGAGAGGAAAAAACAAAAACGTACAAGATGCCCTAGAAATACTACATCTACATTAATGACTACAAGACAAATACTGCACCAGGTTCTAATGGTAAGAGCCTGGCCCTACCCAAAAGAAGCTTCTTTCCTGGAGGAAAAAATGGCCCAAGAAGAGTATGGCTGAGTGTCTTGTAAATAGGAGAAAGTGCTTAATAAATGCTCATTGAAGTAAAAGATTAGTTTTGGAGGACAGCCCAACTAAGGGATGGAGTAGATGAGAGCAATCTTAATGATGAGTAAGACTGTGATTGGCACAAATAAAGGGACATTTCAGGTAAGAACAGCAAGAGAAGCAAATACGCAGGCAGACTACACCAACACAGCTGGAACCAGAGGAGATAAGGTGGAAAGGAGAATCACAAAGTGTCCGCGTGCCAAGGTCAGTAATGATTTCTTAGACTGGTAAATCTAGTGGACTCTTCCCTTTCTATCCTTAGCTTCCTCTCTGACTCCTTTCTTTCCAGCATTCTAACATGGATCGCCCTCTTCTTTGGCTAAGGTAATCTTATGGGTCTCCTCCTCTTTGACCACTATTCCAATAGTTTTGCTAGCTTTTCATTTTGTTCCTGTACCTGAAATTCAAGTATTCTCTCAGGGTTATCTCACTGGCTAGCCTTCTTTTCACTTTCTTCTTTGATGATCGTGGCTTTAATTATCACCCATTATGCAGATGGCTTCCAAATCTCTATCTCCACACTCTCTTTCTGCATGGAGTCCTAGTCTCAGATTCCCAACTACCTGCAGACTACCAATGAAATGTCCAGCTGGTACCTTGAATTAAATATATTCAAAACTGAATTCATCCTGCTCTCCCCCAAAACATGTCCTCCTGTGTAATTGTAAATTGATGACATTACCATCCTTCCAGTCACGAAGATGAACAACTTCACAATCTCTGACTCATAACATGTCAAGTCCTGTCGATTCTCCCTCCACCATTTCTCCAATCTATCCCTTCTCTTCCACACACACTGCAACCATCCTAGTTCAAGCTCTTGTCACTTAAAATACATGTGTTTTTTAACTAACCAGTCTGTTTCCCTCCGGTCTATCTCCAATCCATCCTTCACACTGATGTTCCATATCAATCCCTGGGTCTGGCTCTCCACTGCCTCTCAAATCAAATATAAATTTGACCCTGGCATTCAAGGCCCTTCAATCCGATTCCAACCCACCTTTATTTTTCAGCCAAACCACCCTGTTCCTTGTCCTTTTCTCACCCTCTCTAGCAGTCCATGCTTTTGTTCATTTCTCAAACTATAATTATTAGCTCCCACCGCACCCCCAATGCCTTACTCCTAGGCTTAAAACTCTGGGAGAAAATAGTATCTCTACTACAGTTCCTTCCCTGACCCTTTCAGTTGAAAGTCTCTCCCTCAACAAATTTCTCACAACACACTGCCTATAATCCTCATATGCACTTAGCATTGTCTCTCATATGTTATTTTCCCATGTATCTCCTTCCTTCCCTCCCATAAAATCTAAGCAACGGGGAAATTCCAGGGGCAGAGCCAAGATGGCGGCTGGGAAGCAGTGACTGACGTGAGCTCCCCACCAAGTTCCTCCAAAAACCTATAAAACAATGGCTCTGAACCAATTCTAGAGCTGCAGAACCCACAAAGTGGCAGAGGGAAGCAGGGCCCCACCCCAGGACAGCCTGGATGGTCTCTGGGTAAGGTCGGTCCCACACGGACCTCCCAGCCCCCAGCCGAGGGGAGCGGAGCTGAGCCCAGCGCCCACGGC
>CM053625.1:75106624-75153628 GCA_028646595.1 Phalanger gymnotis
GGGGGGGAGGAAATGGGGAGAAAATTTGTAATTCAAACGCCTGTGAAAATCAATGCTGAAAACCAAACATGTCAAAAATAAATTAAAAAAATAAATAAATCTAAGCAACCAGGGATCAGGGTCTGCCAGGTCATATGTATATGCAGCACCTTGCACGTGGGAGGCATCTTGAATGAACACTGGAAAGGATCTTAGATCCATCTATCCCTCTCATTTTACATATTATTGCAGTCAGAAACTTGTTTTAGTTCAGGTTTTTTTTTAAAGAAGTAATAAAAAAGATACAAATTAAAAGACAAAATTAGAAAGTGAACCTGAAATGTCTGTCTAGAATATCCTTTAATTCAAGTCAAACGTTTTATTAAGCATTCACCAGAGGTCAAGGTATTATGGGATGCAGCAGGGATACCATAATGAAAATAATGTTCCCTGCCTTCTAGAGGGATATGATAGTATATAATCTTCTATAGCACTTTAAGGTTTACTTTTTAAGTTTTTCCTCAACCCTGTAGAGCTGAAAAAGAGAACATAATGTTCCCATCTTGTAGATAAGGAACCTAAGGGTCTGTGAGATTAAACGGCTGGCCCACAGCCACATCTTTTCAGATCTAGAATTCAAACATAGGCCTCCCAAGTCCATTAGAGTAGTCTTTCCACAACGCTATACTGAGTAAAATGTGAAAACAGCAAAGGAGATATCCAGAGAAGGTCTGAGAAAGTCCAAGGAAGGACAATCTAATTTGCAACAGAAGGAATTTTGGGAAGGCTTCATAGTAGCAGCAGCAAGCTGGGTCTTGAAAAGAATTTCAGCAAAGATAAGGAAGCGAAAGTGTTGCAGTTCTATATGACTAAGAAAAAGCAAAAGGTAGGATTTGATCATGGAACAATATTATAGTTTGGCCAGAATAAAGAATGCACAAAGGAAAATGATGTGAAATAATGCTTGAAAGGTCATTCAGATGCAATCTAGCCTCAGACTGCAAACAGTGTTTAAGGATTTGCAATTTATTCTATATGAAACAAGACACTAGTGAAGGCTTTTTTAGCAAAGAAGTGACAATCAAGCCTGTGCATTACCAAGATCAATTTGACAGCTGTGGGAAGGATGGACTGGTGGAGATGGGGAATACTAGAAGTAGGGTGACCAATTAGTTAATTACAATACTACAGGTAAGTGGTGATAAGAGTCTAATATAGAGTACAGCAGGTCAGAAGCAAGATGACAGAAACAGAACTGGATATGAGGGGAGAAGGCAGATAGCTTTTCAACCTGGATTAGTTGAAGGATGCTAGATTACAAACCTAAACACCATTAAACTAGATCTTCAGCTTTACCAAGAGAAAACTTAAAGCATTTAAGAGAACCTCTTGGAACAAGAATGATGTCTCTAATATCCAGCCCCCTCTATCCCCCAGTATCCCAGATTAAGAGATCTCTGTTAGGAGCAATTCTAATGTAAGAGCCCTAATATTTTTCCCTTTAACATTATATACTGGGAAGGACTGCTAGACTCGAGTCTGACATGGGTTTGAATCCTGGTTCTGACACAAAATTAGCTATGTGACCGTGGGCAAGTCTCTTCATTTCTCAGCATGTTTGTTTCTGTAAAATGGTGATAACACTTTTACTACTACCTCATAGGTCTGTTATGAAGAAAGTATTATGGAAATGGAAGAAGTGTTTCACTCCAAAGGGATTAGGGTAAGTACACACACACAAAATTAAAAACAAATATGAGACACACAAGCTAGCCTGCCCAATTCCTGTTTGTACCTGGCCTGTACTCATTCAACAAGGAGATCTGTACTTTTGGACAGGCCTGAAGAAATCAAACTTTTTTTTTTAACTGAGTTTTTCCAAACTTGGTAAATAGCTGGCTGCCCCAAGGTAAGTCTTGGTGACTGCAAAGGTAAGCCAATTTTCTTCTTCCGGCTAGTTCCATTGAAAGCGGCAGCAGTTCCGGAGTTTGACCAGAACAAGTTTTCAAACCGGGCTTCTGAAAAAGTCCTGCCAAAGTTTCTCAGTTGAACTTAGCAAAAGTCACAGGTACTTTGTGGCTATTCCTATAATAAAGCTTGTCTAAAAAGAAATAGCAAATGACTAGCTCAATCCTTGAAGCACCAAGAAAATCAAATCAACAAAATCCCAATCCTTATACCACATAGCACTTTGATCCATATAGGTTCATCTAACTAATCCTTTCAATCCCTGTGGGCCAGGAAGGGTTAACCTTTAAGTATTAAAAATTTTAATTTATGATTCTACACTGCTGTTTTCCCAGCACTTTGAAGTGGTGATTCTAATCTTAATTTTTATAGCCTCTGAGGTCCAACCTGTCAACACAGTAGAATGCTATTTTTACTGTAACCTATTCTTGATTTCAGACACTTCAGTTTGGGAATTTGGCCCATTCTTCCTAATAAAGGGATATCTGGTTCTGAAGCTCTCTGTTAACAGTAGGTACTTTTCTAGTCAGCCTGCTAAAATTCAAGGGGGAGCTGCCTAAAGCGCCACTAAGTCCCAGGATGCCCGACCTTTATGTAGAAAAGATGATAGAAAATCTAGTACTTGCAACTTGGAAAAGTTTAGCTGATGCTAGGCAGTGGAACATTTCCCCCTCACTCTCTTTTAGTCTTCCCACTCTTTGAATATACCAATTTGCATGAAGTAAGGATGGGTGATTCACAAGAAAACACTGTATGAGAAGGCACAGTGGCATCCTAGCAAAGAATTAATTGCTTCCAAATCTAATAGATCACACAGAATACAGTTCAGACTGTTCTTCAGAAGAAACTTTTGTAGTAATAAGAACAAGAGGCTTAAAAATCCAACAGAGGCCTTTCTCTTAAAAAAAAACTGTTCTCTTCAATACTGTTAGCCCTAAACTGAAACCTCCCACCAAAAGAACCCACTCACTATTAGCACAGCAGCTAGGGCAACCAGAATGAGAGGCCAATTTAAACACACACAGTACCCTAAAATAAATGACGACTCCCAGCTTATTACTGGTATATTACAGTTGACAAAATGCAAAAACACTGTAGCCTCTGTTAATCCTAAAACCATGAAAACCTACTAATGGAGAAAGTTACTCGAAAAAGGCAACTTGTTTTTTTCTACTTAAACAGAAATATCGATTTAAGCTTTCCAAATAGATTTCTACATCTCCTATACTAATCCGTAACACTCCAAAATGAAAAGAAGCAAGTATTTACCAAAAAGATGACAAAAACAAAGAAATTACATTTGGCTTATGGAAGTCAGTTATACAAATTCTAACACTGTAAAAGACTTGATTGCTGTAGCAGGCCCAGACATCATCTTTTCTCAGTGGTCGCCTCAAATATGTAAGCAAGTATCATATTTAACGTGTCAAACAGTTTAAAATTAAGAGGGCTTAGACAATTCTTTTACAACTCCAGCTTAATTCTATTTGAAAAGGATTTTTGAGGAAGAGTCACAAAGGACAAGGTCTTAGTATCTTGAGCAATTGAAAACTGGCGTGAGACAAGACAAAACTGAGGTGTCCAATCTAATAGCAGTCTTGCCTCAGTGTTTACAGCAGTAGTACCAAACTCGAATATAAAGCAAGGGCACTCTACAATATATAAGGATCCCTGAAGGTGCACATTGATTCGGAAAACCACATAGTGACGTTATCTGTTTTCTTCTATGTTTAAACTTTTATTTTGTTAAATATTTCCCAATTACATTTTAATCTAGTTCATTAGGTAATACTCGAGAGTTGTGGGCCGCTGCTGTTTGACACCTCTGGTTTACACAGTTGGGACATTATATTAGAAAAAGTTTCTTACAAATGTCAGATTAGTCTACAAACCCTAATTTCGCCACAAATTTTCCCTTCAGAGTGTATCTCTTATGCTGTTTCTTGTCCTCAGGATTCTACATTTTAAATGCTGCTTTGTAAGCTTTACTTCCACAGTAAGAGTTATCTCCAATTCTGCGCCAATTTTTAAATTTGCTAGCCATATTTCAAAATGATAACCTTTTTCAATTACTTTGTAAGAGAACATTGGCTCAGTCCAATCTTGCTCAAATTAGGGAATAAGGCTTTTGCAGATACAAAGCCCAGGTTATTCTGGGCTCTCTTTAAGCAGATCTTCCCGAAAAACTTAAATTCAAGTCAATTAGCTATTAAGGGGCAGCTAGAATTTTGAACCATTAGTGAAACTGCGGCTGAACATAAAGATAATTAAGACGATGATTTTCTTCAATGGTGAAAATCATATGGAACTATTCTTCTACGTCGATCTAAGCTCTCACTTCAAATCTGTTTTAAGGGTCTGACATTTGGATGTTAAAAATAAACTGGCAAGAAGTTATTAGTTGGGCCATCAAAAAACTATTTGCATTAAGATTTGAACATATCAATAAAAGTTATTTTTTGATGTGCTGAGCACAGGCTCTTAGCCTGCTAGTTAAGAAATTTTATAAGGTCTTTCCATATATAGCCTCTGCTGTCAAAAGGAAACCTTTAGAGAGTTTCATGGTAAAAACAAGTCTCTTTCACAACACGAATAATGGGAACTTGGCATTTTGTTTATAAAATATCCGAAACTCAAAGCTCTAGACGGCTTAGCAGAAAATCCATAGAGTTCTATTAAAAATCTGTAAATTAGCTGTAAAACAGACTTCCCTAACTCTGCTCCAAGTGGACAGCTTTGCTTCAAGGGAGGGTAATTTGACACCACCTTTACCAAAAGCACCCAGCTTCATAACCTTTAGGACTCCCACAGCAGTTATGCTCTCTTTCCAAGCTGTGCGCAGTTGTGGTTTTTGTTGTTCTGGAGTCAGGCAAGTTTCTGGGGTTTTCTGGCCACCTGTAATGGTCTACTCCGACAAAATGATCTTTAAAGCAGCAACTAACGATTGTCAATAGCAAGAAAAAAAAAAACACAACAAAAAAACCAATAACCTTTGACTGAAAATTAACCACACAGATGGAAAATGAGAATACAGCAAAATAACAATATTAAATCTGAAATCAAAAGGCAAATCCAGCTTCAAGTTTTTGCATGGGATTTTACTTATCTCTTGGGTAAGATTATGGAAAGAGCCTGTAATTGATCTAGCCAGGGAATTCCCTGCTCCAGGATTGTTATCCTTGGATAAAATCTAAATTCCAAATTGCTTGGTGCCAAAGGCTGATCTAAACTCAGTCTTTCTTATTCCAAGTCCAGCACTCTAACCCCATGGCACAATTCCTCCAGTATGGAATTAAGTTAACAATTTTATAAACGGACTCTACCCAACAGCACCTGTAATATTATTTTAAGTAACTCCCTTTTTTGCCAAAGAGTCCCATCATCAGATGAGTTCCCTCATCTTCCTCATTTTTTTTACCTGTCTCCTGAGCAATAGGTTAGGGCAACTTATCTACCATTGGGTATTCTCATGAAATACCTCTTCGGCAGCCCTCAAAAGCTGCCTCTATGAGAGGGCACCTTAGGGATTTCCCTTATGCAATTCTTCCTTCTTTTGTAAAAAAGAAAACTGAAGCCCAGAGGAGAAAAAGTGACCCAAGCCATGCAGTTGGCTGTGCTGTGCGGTGAGCAGTGCTGGGATTCCTGGCTTTCTAACTCCAAATCCAGGACATCTAACTACACCATGAGTTGGTTTTCTATGCACTAAAGACACAATCCTACTCGGACTGAACAAGAGTAGCTCACCTTTGGGTATGGTGCTTTGGTATTCGCAAAGTGTTTACTCCTAACCAAGCTTAGAAGTATTATTTTCATTTTATGAAGGAGAAAATGGTCTCCCAAGGTCACAAGGCCAATAAAGCAGCAGAGCCAGGATTTTGATGGAGCTTTCTGAAGGCATGTTCTGTGCTCCTGTCACACCATAGGGCATCTTTTATTGTAACAAAAATTCACATTCATGTAGAAAGATAGGGAAATGAGGTTCACATTCTAGCCCTGTGTAGAAACAGGACAAGTTAAAACATTTCACCCAATTTGTTTCTCAACAGTACAAAGATCTGAAAAGGAATCCTGCAAATAGGTCAAAATGACATTTTAAGATTCATTTAACTGTTTGACTTTTCTGCCTAAATACTTTACAAGAGTGTCATCCTGGGAAGGAAGTATGGGAAAAGTACTGGTTCCACAGTCAAAGAGCATGGCTTCAAATTCTACCTCTGACACTACCTGGATGATCATGGGAAAGTCACTCAGCTGGCCTGGGCTCTGGTTCCTTCACTTGTAAAACGAGGGCTTGGACCAGAAGGCCTCTTCCAACTTAAGAGCTAAGATCCTAGAACCTTTAGATGTTAACAAGTAAAGAATAGTATTACCGTCAGTCACTAATTTAAGTGACAGAGCTAGAATAACTTCTATTAAAATCTGAGGCATGAGGAAGCAGGCACACGGGAGATCAATGAAAGGATGAGGGTCACTCAAGCTTTAGCTTCACAACAGGCATAATGATGATAATCACACAGCTCCTGAGGCAGACAGCTGAGAAAGGCCATTCCCTCCAGATGAGAAACTGGCTCCTGTAACGCGAGTTTTTGTTATTTTAAACTCTTTCGCTACTATCTTGAAACACTTCATTTTTGCCCTGTCATTCTCCAAAGGTCAAGCAAGGTTGGGAGAGGGCTTAAGTCGCTTGGGGTATTCAGGAGCTTACTCCAAGAAACTGTTCTCAAAAATGTGATCTATGTACCCCAAATACTGGAGATGCATCAACAGATGAGCCAAGAATGGCATGGTATGCCTAGATGAGGTAATTATTAGTCAACACAGGGGCTGAGAGAGTAAGGACACTATTTCTTCTGGCATATTACTGCTGAAAACACTAATCCCAATGAACTGAAGGTTGGCTAAGAAGTCTCTGGCCTAAGGTGAGCCTGAAGGAAGAAGTAACAGGAAGTTTTGCTGAAGGAAATATCACAGACCATGGAAAATTAAGGGCTATAATGGACCACAGATCATTTAATACAGTCCATTCTACAGAAGAAACGGAAGCCCTAGGAATTAACTCAAGGACATATAGCTGGTTAGTAGCTGAGAGAGAACCAAAATCTAGTGTTCTTTCTCCTGCCCAACTGCCTGTGACACACAAATCTTTCTCTCCAACACATGCCCGTGTGCAATGCCTCTTAATCCACCTCCACCCCACAAACTCCTCCTAATTCTCCTTCCACTGTGAAGTGACACAGCTCAAGAAGCAGAAAGTAGAACAAGGTGGAGGTTTTTGTTTGCCTATGAAACTTAGGAGACATAATTGGTCTGAAGCAAAGCAGCATTCCAACCAAAAAAACCATTACTCTGGAGTGAACTGGGGTTTTGATTTGGTCTAAGACCTAATCTTAATAGCAGTGTCTTGTCATATGGGTACATAATGCCCAAATGACATCTGTAGCCAAGATGTCTATGATGAATAGCAGCACCAAGATTTCACCTATCCCGTTAGTGGCAAAGTATAATTTGGTCTATGTTTGGACTCCAATACAGTAAAATTGAAAAAGCATTTAAAAATTCGAGTTCTGTACTCAATAGCTTCCCTAGTTCACAGGGAGCTGGCCCACAGTTACTGGGTCATCCATTATCTGGGTAACTTGGGGGTTAAGACATAAATAAGAATGTCTATGTTATGGAAAAGCACATATTTGGGACCTTGGTCTACACAGCCACAAAGATTTCATCACCAAGTGTGGAAAGTATCATACCACAATTTTGTTAGACTAGTTCTATGTCAGAGAACCAAAAAGGAGAATTCCAATCTCCAATAACCCTGATCAATCAGACACCCTTTAGTGGTAGTATTCCTCCAGAATGTTTATGACCATAAATAACTTTAGGAGCTCAGAAAGAAATTACTAACCTAGTAGAATCACCTTCCCACCAATTTGGGTTTGGTACAGAAGAATGAAACTTCTTTTCAACAAAAGGAAATTTTCAAAGCTGCCAACTATTTTGAATACATAAGGACCAAATGACAAAACTATTAATACATACATAAAAAGGTGTTGGACAGATCAGTGATGAGCTCTTTATGGCAACAACATGAAAATAGGAATATATTAAAAAAAAATTAGGAACAAAAGATGGAAACCCAGGCCAGAAACACACTTTTATCTTTAAATAAAGAAATTGGAGGGAGAAACTTAACCTCTTCACTTAAAAACTATAAGCATATAGAACATTAATGACATTCCTGAATGTCACAGTTGTTTGGATGACATCTCTGTCACCCGTTGATAGGGCAATTCAGCTTGACAACTTTCATCTGATCTATTTACTCAATAAACCTCAGCTATACTATGACTTTTTTCTCCTTTAGCTTTATTCCTGAGTGTTTGAAAATTAATAAAGTAGATCTTTATTAAAGTTTTCTTTTCAATCTTTCAAAATCAGACATACTTGCAAAGATGAGCAATCTCTACCCAGAAAAGTCACAGCTACAGTAACATAGCAGCTAAATGGTAAGATAGCCAAAAGCTTTTCCCCCCTTAATTAAATTCCCCCTGTCCCATTTAATTACATTTTTCACTTGCTAGTCTATCACCATAGAACATATTTCTCTTTCCTCCCTCCTCCCTTCAAATACCAAAAGGGGACGGATACAAGGCTGTCACCTGTACAATTTATTTAGGATCAATGAAATTTAAATTTTATTCTACTACTACTTGTCTCCTCCCCCACATCTGAGACCCAGGTTGGAAAATGTGTTAAAGAAAGCCTATTAAAGGTGCCTGGTTTTGCAAAGAACCAAAATGTGGAGAAGTATTTGTTCACAAGTTACCAATGACACCTTATACAAACTGGGAATATAGTAGGAAAATATGCAAGACTTGGAGGTAGGAGACTAATCTGTGCTTTAAAGGTTTCTCTGCCACTTCTCCTAACTGTGTGACTACTTTAGGTAAGTTATTTAACCTCTAACCTCTTTAGAACTCAGTTTCCATGTTGGTCTTCACCACCCCTTAGGTCCCTCCACAGATCTAAATCTAGGATGCTTAAGATCTCAAACAGATTCCTATACATTTACTTGATTCAGGCTTCTTCCCTCTCAATTTTTTCAAATTCTAAGTAAAAAATCCCAGAAATGTGTACTGTGAAATCTACTAGAAAAAAACCATTATCCTTTGCCCTTTCCTAGATATAAAACTAAGACACTACTAGAAATACACAGAATTTGAACCAAAGGCTAAACACAACTGACTATTTGGAGCCTAAATACAGAGTTTACTGGGATGTCATTGGTTTTTTGAATGGCTCATCACCAAGCCGCTTGGATATCCATATCTCCTCTCCTAAATCTAACATTTCCATTGGCTTATCCAAATTGGAAATAAAATCAATAGTGAGTTAAGAGAAGGCTCTTGGGAAGGTGGAGATATACAGGGAGAAACCTAAGTGATGTAAAACAAAAAGTATCACTAAAAACTTATTTTCAAAAAGAAGCTCAAGTTCTCCACATAAACTTAGAACTTTATTGTTGTCATTGTCAACATGTGAAAAATGCAGTCCTTCATAAAAATCAAAAAAGTCTGGGGACAAAAACATTCATTTTCCCTCTTGCATTTAGAATAATAAATCCCTTTATATCTATATAGCACCCTTCAAAGCACTGCATAACTATTATCTCAATCAACAACAACCCTATAAGGAAGGTGAGTAGGCCAGAGAAGGTAAAGATTCAAAGATTATTTTCTGAGGTCACATATATATAAAGTGGTTAAGACAAGCACTAGAACCCAAGCCTCCTGACTTAGGCTCCTTCCACTAAAAGAAACTATTAACCAGAGCTTGCATATGTATACACACACACATAATATCAAGCCTCTTACAAGTTCAGTTAATCTCCTTGAGTTTAACATGTACAACCACATTATAATCTGAACAAGCCAAAAAGCAAACACAAAAGCTAAAATCACTCCCCCAAATTTTAAAACAGAACACACACCTGTTAATAAATCATATATGTTACCCTAAAGATCATCTAACATAAGCCATACGACCATAATTACACAGATGATAAGGTGGTCAGGGAATCCAACTAACGCCGGGTTTTTCAAAACAAAATTCTATTAAGAATAATATCACAAGAGTGGGGAGGACCTGAGTTTTAGATGACCAGCTTTTGGATGGGCAGGTCAAGAATCCTTGGCCCTTCTCTAGAATAGCACTAAATCAATATGACCTGGCAAAATAAATGAATCTTCTGACTCAAGTCTTCACAATTCTACTTCAACAGTGGAAATTACCCTTATTAAGGCAGCTATATAAATAGCTACTTGCCCAGTTTAATCACGATTATTCCAGGAAAATACAATGTCCTGTCTCACTTATTTTACTCCCTATATACTATGTCAGGGAATAGAATATGAGTAAAATTCAAGTAGATTTAAATAGAATATGAGTAAAATGAGTAAAAATAAGTTGAACTGGCTAAAAACAAATCTAAAAAGCCATCTGATTTTAGATACAGCCAAATCCCAATTATTCAAAAGACTAAGTGAACAGGCCCCTAAATGCCGCCTTCATATTGGCTTGCTAGCCTGTCTGCTGTAGGGAAAAGTCAAACCCAAGTGTAGCCTGGGTCTGTGGGCTAGAATGAAATTTCCTATTATTTATGCGTCTCTCTTTACCCCAGAAACTCAAAAGTTGGCTAAACTCAAAAAGGCATCTGCATTACACCAACAGAACCTATACTAGTTTCCTCCTTTTAAGAAAACCCAGTTTTTTAAATCTTGATTTTCTTGAGACAGTATGACATAGTAGATAAAGCCTAGCCCAGAGTTTGAATTAGACTGACACCTACCCAGCCATATGTCCATGTGCAAGGCACTAAACCTCTCTGATTTTGAGTTTCCTCATATGGAAAAAGATGCTAATAATAACACCTACCTCAAAGGGGCTATTATATGAGTCAAATAAGACAACCTACATAAAGTACTTTACAGGCACACCTTACGATGATATCTAAACACCAGCAGTTATTATTTATATTATTATCATTGAACCAAGTTAGGTCTAAATTTGGGAGAACTAACAAGACCAGAGATTCAGAAAAGTACCTTTAAAGTAGAGCGTGCAGACTCCCAACAACTTCCCCAATACCCAAAGGACCAGCAGAATTCTTGTGGCAGTAGAAATGGAAATGACACTGTTACTTGATACCTAACAGCAGTTCTCAAACTTTTACTCTCAGGACCTTTTTTACATTCTTAAAAACTGAGGACCTTTCTGCAAAGAGCTTTTGTTTACGTGAGCTATACCTATCAATATTGACCATATTTAAAATGAAAACATCTTCGTGTTGCTATGAAAATAGTTTTAACCTTGTGGACCCCTAGAAAAGATCTCAGGGATCACTAGGGGTGCCCAGAACACACTAAGAACTACTGCCTAAGAAGCTGCAAAACTAGGTCCCACCATTCCTTATCTTAAAAACATGGTCAGGGAATTTAAAAACAAGGGAGAAAATGGATTCACAAGGCAGAAGGTTGGGGCCGGCAGCCTAGTCTCGACCATTAGCACAGAAAAGTAACTATTAGCTCAAGTACAATTTGTACTTAATTCCTTCCATCCAAATCTAATCCATTAAGTTACCTGGGATCAACATCACAGGATGTCAAATCACAAATAGCATTACCTACAATAAATATGGTGTCAAAATATTTTACTTTGCTATATGACAGAGAATCTAAATGTCAGTGATCCTATCAGTGGAGGGTGGGGTAGTGTGACACTTCTAGGTCCCCTGAAGCAATATAAAAATCACTAGTGGCCAGGAACTATTCAGCTCAACATGACCTTCACGCCATTTTGACAAAATACAATGGCCAATGTGGATACTTTCCTAGTACTTAGGAAGTCTTTGCAGGTAGGATAGAGTGAGAGAAAGATGTTCTAATACCTTAAGCACCTGAAGTCTTATTTCACAGTAAACTTCTTAAAAGAACAATAATGCTTTTCATATTAACAGATTCTTTTCAACAGCCAAAAATAGGCCAGAGAATAAAATATAGGCATTCCAACCTCAACATGAACCACAACAATAAATCTAAACTACAAGCAGTTTAGGGTGGGACAGAATTCATTTTTATACCTGATAGGGGTGAGGGTGAAAGGGGGTGATCCAAGTCCTAAGTATAAACTTGCGCTGTCTAATTTGTAAATAGGGCTAAGTCTACTCCTAATAAAGATCAAATTAAACAAACTTTTCTAATTCAAAGACCAAGACTAAGACAATTATCTTTGTAACTGGACTTTGATGTTTCCCTTAGAAAAAAACAAAACTGTGTAGAACTCTCTCAGGTGGTCGGGTAATTCCTAGCTATCTAGGTAGCACTTAATAATACCAGAAGTAGGTTGCTAACACTACCATCCTTCCTTTGCACTATGTGGCAAAAAGAACATATCCTGAGTGGAAAGCCTGGAATTTGAGGTAAGTTTGGGATTTAAAAGAATGCTCGAGAAGCAGCAGACACCATAAAACACATATAAATGTGATGTCACCAAGTCTTCCTCTGTGACCCTTTCTAAACCTCCTCAAGTACTCACATCACTCTTGACACAGCAACTAAATGTACATGTCCTCTTTGTTAACAAAATCTGTTTGCACTGAGATAGAGCTTGGCCTTTGCAATCATGGTAGCAAAGACTGTATGCAGACTTGAATTAGAAATTGCTAGGACTACAATCAGCATACTCAGCCCACAATTTACCTTGGAAAACCAGGCTATTTCCCATGTGCAGTGTAGGTATAACCTTTGAAGCTACTTAAACATCAGTGGGAGAAGGAGACTTAAACCATTTTGAAAACCTTGTTCTAAATACTAGATACATGCCTACTCACCCCGAGCTTCTCAGCCCAAGGACTTTTCTCCACACTAGAAGAATGTCAAGGATTCCAAAAGAGAATGATTAGAATTTCCCAAGTCCTGTTCCCATCCAGATTTCTCTATTATCACACCCCAATTAAAAAAAATAAAAAAGAGACAACTTAAAATTTTGGTTTGGGGTTATTGTTTTCTGGGAAGCCAGTCTCCCTTTTCAGACTGCTTTTCTCTCTAGCCCTTAAAGGTCTGGCTTAAATGGACAGTAAAGAAATTCTTAGTTCTCTTCTAATTCTCTCCCAGTAGGGAACAGTCTTCTACTCAATGCTCCATTTCACTGCTGCACAAGATTGTTTCAAACTAAGCAGGCCAACATGATGGACTGCTTATTACAAGATCCAAAAACTCAGCAGAAGCCTCTTACCACTGAAGTGGCTAAACCCAGGCTAAATTGAACAGGATTTTGTACTTACTGAAGATACATATAGGGCCAAGGCTAGTCAGTGGAAACTGAGAAGATGCTGTACAGCGTACATCTTTCTCCATTCGACTTTCCTCTTTACAAAAGTATGCAAGAATGAACCATTCTTTTATTAGGAAGGAAAAATTCCCTCTTAACATGGAATTGGTGGAAGGAATAAACTAACACATTAACTTTTCAGAAAAGGGTTAGAAAGCAAGTAACATAAAGAGAAAGCAAGAGAGCCCTCAGATCCTCAAGGTATGTGGGTACTATGTAGTCCCAAAGAAATGGATAAACAGGCTTACAGAGGCTCAGGGTAAAGTATCTGCCACATCTGACTATAAAGAAACAAAATCCTCTTTCTCTCTCTCACAATTCCAAAGCCAGGTCCTGGAGAACCTCTCATCATTTTGAGGCTGGACTTTAAAATACTTTTCAAAGCATCTCTCTCTAGGTGCCCTAATCCACAAAGACAAGCTTTACCCACACGTGCTAATTGTCCCGTAAGTAGTTACTAGAATAAAACAATTTCTAAGCTCGCTTTTCCCAATTCCCAGAGCAAGCGACTTAGAAACTTTTTGGAAGGGGGTTATGTTATTAGAACACGTTTTCTTCCCCCTCTTTGTTCAGAGCTCTCAAAAAATGATGCTCCACAGAGGATGGATTTAGTTTTAGATTTATTATCACCATCTCTATGACAGATAAAAGGGTAATGCAGATCTCATATAGAAAAGACAAAGCAACAGTTGCAAAACTGACCTTTCATTTTAGAGGGAGGAATGGAAACAGACCAGATGCAGAAGGAGGGTGAAAAAAAATAAGCTTCTTAAAAAAAGAAAAAAAGGAAGAAAAAAATCAAAGTCTCCCCCCTGCTCTCTAGTAAGGACGGTGATTTATAGGGCTTTTCTCTGCAGAAAGCTCCTCTTGGGCAGCTCTAGGAAGGAGCCGAGGGAGGGAGAGAAAGAGACACACACACAGAAAGAAGAGGAGAGAGAAAAAGAAAATGGCGCAGAGACTAAGTCCTGACTGTCGACAAGGCGACTTTCCAGGGGGGAATCCGGGCCCGGAAAGGCTCCCAGGCGCCGGCTCAGCGGGGATCGGGGGCCTCCGCGGCCCCCTCTAGGGCGGGCCGGGGTCCCCGGGGGGCTGGGAGCCCCGCAAAGGGGCGGTCGGGGCGGCTCGATGGGAACAATGGGGCCGGTGAGCGAGGAGCTGGGACTTAGTCTCTGGGACGCCATGTCTGTCCTTTCCCATCCGCAGCCGGGGAGAGCCGGGCGGCGCGGGCGGGCCTCTCCCCACCCCCCGGGGCTGGGGGCCCGGCTCGGGCCCGGGGCGCACACTCACCATTCACTCGGAAATCCGCATCGATCTGTGGGGAGGGAAAGGAGAGGAAATGAAGCCACCAATAAATAAGACACACGGGGTCGGGGTGGGGGGGGGTAGAGAGAGGAGACTCTGACTGGGGGAGCACGAGGGGCTATGACCCCCCCCCCCAAGCCGGGCAGGGTGGGGAGGGGGCTCGCCCTTTCAAACTTTAACTTCCCGGCATTTCCAGCCCGCCGCCTCCAGGGCGCCCCCCCTCCTGCTCCTGCCAGCGCGGATCCCCCAAAGCAAGAACCCCCTCCCCCCCAACACACACTCCCCAGACCCTCCACGTCCCAGGGTGGAGGGGGGGGGGGAACCTGTCATCTCCCCCGGCTGCCAAACGTCAAAGATGGAAGGGGAGGACAAGCGGAGGGAGCGTCCGGGGGAGGCAGGCCCGGCTCTGGGGGGAAGGGGGAAGTGAGAAGCCGGCTCTAAGAGGAGCCGGGCCCGGGGGCTCCAGGAAGCCGGGCCCCGGGGCGGAGGAGCCCGAGGCAGCGGGGCCTAGGGACTGGGCGTCGGGAGCAGCCCGGCCCGGGGATCGGGGAGATCCGAAGGCCGGCTTACCTGGGAGTCGTTGTGCAGTTGATCCCCGCTCATGTCGGACTTAGCCGCGGCACCGGCGGGACTGGGAAGGGGGCGGGGGAGAGGAGGCGCAGACCGCTCGGACCCCGGCCTTAGATAAAGAGATCAGGTCCCGGAGCAAAGGCGGCGGCGGCTGGCGAGTGAGGCCGAGGAATCAGCGACAGCAGCGGGAATGGCGGCGTCGGCGGCAGCGGCAGCGGGGGCAGCAGCAGCGGCAGACACTGGGGAGGGAATGAAGCTCGGAGGAGTTGTGTAACAGACTAAGTTCGCATTTCTTCCCACTGCGCCTGCGCGGCCGCTTTTAAACAGGACCCGGCGAGAGGGCGGGGGGCAGCGCTGGCGAAGCAGGAAGGGAGGGGGGAGCACGGTAGGAAGGAAAAAGAAGAAAACCAGCAGCCTTTAGGGAAACTGGCTTGGCTCTGAGAGAACCCGCCTCTCGCTACTCAAATGGCTGGCTCTGATTTGCATCTTAAGCCACGCCCCACACCGAGACAACCCCCAACCACCCCACCCAGCGCGGAGCTTCATTTGCATAGGGAACTCCTTCCCCGGCTCAACCAGTCCTCTGGCTCTTCTCCTCCTCTTGCTCTCCTCCCCCCACCTCCCCAACCCTGTTCTCGGAACCCAACTCCGCCGGCAGCACAGGGCAAGGAATTGAAGGGGCTCCTTACGGCGTCCGCAACCCCTAGTTCCGCGCAGTGCGCAGGCGCTTCGGGCCACTCTGGGGCCTCCGGAGTTGCTGGACGCCGGCAACGTGGTTGGGTTTTAAAGACGGAGATCCTTAAGCAACAGTAGGCACCAGTTGGGAAGCTTTTGAAGCTGCCCGAATTTTAAGTGTTAAATTTGCAGTTCACTCTTAACACGCACTCAATACCGGAGTCCAAACAATATCAGCCTGGGGAGTGACACCCTCGCTAGTTAAGTATCCTCTGCTATAAAATGAGAGGTTTAGACTAAGGATCTCTAAGGACCCCTCGCAGGGTCTAAATCCCATAATCCAATCATCTCCCTTACTCACTGCCTGGGCATCCCCATAGAACTGGAAAGAAACACAGCCCAAACCTCTTATTTTACAGATCAGAAAATCGAGGCTTCACGGACTGACCTGTCCAAGGTCACATAGCCAGCCACTGGCCAAAGCTTAAACTCAAAATGCAGATTTCTTGACTCCTCTTTGTACTGCCTAGTAAGCAAAGTGTTAGGACGATATCTTCGCGGCATTCGTTTAGGCAGGATCTCTCCAGCTTTCAAATCCTACGGTCCTAGGTACTCAATCAATTCCTTGCTAATTGATTTAAGTTTCTCCTCCGACTAGAAGAGTGGCGGGGAAATGGAGACGCCCACAGGTGGTATCCCTGAGGCCTGGTGACCTTGGCTAATCTATGTAGCAGTTATGGGATGCCCAACCTTTGTAAGGACTTAACTGTTTAAACACACACATACACACACACACACACCCTCATTTCAGAGGAAAAGTAATGGGCTGTAGGTTCAGAGCAAGGAATGAATGAATGAATGTGTGTAGTCAGATGGCTTATGTATTTTAACTGTGCTTTCTTACAAGGAAGGATTATATTCGAAGTGTGGGGGGAGAGAAAAATGGAGTAATTGGGAAGTTATAGCAATGTAAAAAAAATCAATAAAATTGCCCTCTGATACACTCTCTAGTGGAAATATCCTCAGGAAAGCAGAAGCCCTCTGTTGTTGCTGAGTCGAAGCCAACGCTTCATGACCCCATTTGGGCGTCTTTTTGGCAAAGATTTATACATGAGGAACTGAGGCAAACAGGGTTAAGTGACTTGCCCAGGGTCACACAGCTAGTAAGTGTCTGAGGCCAGATTTGAACTCGCAAAGATGAGACTTCCTGACTTCAGGCCTGGTATTCTAGCCACTATGCCATCTAGCTGCTTTTCTGTCTTTAAGTAGTATTAAAATTTAAATAGTTTTTAAGAATATTGTTTGTTATATGGGATGGCTCTCTGGAAAGGGGGAGAGATACTGGAGGAAACTATGATAATGTAAAAAAAAATTAACATTTTTTAAAAAGGTATGATGTAAAGTAGGACCACAAATGTTCAAACTCACCAGATTCATTATTTTTTTATTGATTATTGTCAAAATAAATGCTTTTGTTGTTCGTTTTTTTTTGTTTTTTTTTTTACAAATGGCAGGAGCCTATTTTAATTGGATTTCTTTCTACATAAGTATTTTCCTATTTCAGTGAATGTTCCACAGACCTAGAAGAAAGGGCAAAATGAAAATATTTGAACAAGAATTGGCAAATATCCAACCCTAACATGGAAAAGCCACATCTGAAAGCAGGCTGAGACCTACCATAGTAGTTCTTGACCATGGCAATATTGAGCCCAGGGGGCCCCTGAAGAGTAGAAGGAAGGAATGAATGAACTAAGGAATGAAAAAGAATTTGTTGAGTTTACGGTGTGCTAATCTCTGAGGATACAAACCCAGAAGCAAAGACAGCCCCTAACCTCATGGAGCTCACATTCTAATAAGAGGAGGCAACACACATAGGGAGAAGTGGCCAGGGAGGAGAACTTGGGCCCAGAAAGTTACAGGGATAGTGAGCAGGTCCGTAGAGAAATAGACTGACATACCCCTTCCAGGAACAGTGGCAGAGTTGACTTGATCATGACTCCAGAGCTGGAGAAGAAAGAGAGGGGGAGATCATACTTACCAGGCATGACGTAGTAGCCAATTACAGTGGGCCTGTTAAGGCAGTTGCCAATAGGACAAGAGTGCCCCAAGGCAGAAGTTCTGTAATTGAAACTACATAGGCTATGGTCTCAGGAGGCAAGTCTGGTGAAGCTAGTGAGCTGACCCAGGAACAGGGAAACGCTCAGTAGAGAGGGTACCTTCCTGGGCCTACGTGCCTTTCCTCAAATTATCTGATATCCCTGGACTGTCCTCTCCCACTGTTGAATTTCTGTCCATCCTTTAAATACCAACTCAAATTCAACCTTCTCCAGGAAGTTTTCCCTGGGTCCCTGGTCAATAAATTACTATCTTTCTCAAACATCATAATAATACTTTGTTTTTCCCTCTCTAATATTCTCATTATGGATCATAGTTTATTACGGTATGAACTTGTATCTTAACCTCTTAACTAGAACTCTAAACTACATGAAGGCAAGGACCCTGTCTTCTCTAGATTTTGTCTCTCCTCTCCTTCCCCCACCCTAGCACCTAACCAGGTGTTCTACATGTAAGCGCTTAATAAACGTTTGCTGAAATGAATGAATGAATATGGATAGGTCTCTTTTGCTAAATCTCTTCATGTATTACTATATCCACAGGGCAGAAAACTAATATTTTTTTACTTACTTGGTAGATTAAGGAAGAATTGTAAATATGTATTTACAATTAAAATATTTCCACATTCAATCACATCTCATTTGCCCTCAGGGATAGCAATGATGCTGGCTGACAGCCTGGTAGATTAGACAGTATATTGGAATAGGAGCCAGAAGAAAAGGGTTCTAGTATCAACCTAGCTAATTAGCTGTGTGCCCTAGGGCAAATCAGCGTACCTCTCTGAGACTTGGTTTCCTCATCTGTAAAATGGAGTTAATCATCATAGGCCCACGGAAGCCAGATTTGTTGTAGCAACATTGTGCTTGCTTATTGTGACACTCCAACAAGAGCACGGTGGGAAATGGATTCTGTAATTGGAAAAGGCTGATATTAGATCTTTTGTGAACTACAAACTGAAATTCTCCTTCCCTTCTTCTGTTTCTTAGATCTTTTCTCAAAGCCCTACGTGAGGATTTTTTTTTTGTAATTTTTTTTTTGCCTCTTTCCACTAGTAATATTGTAAGTTTCTACTTGTTACATTTTATATCATATTTGAGAGATTGTAGTGACTATTTTTTCTGGCTTCAAACTCCCTGTTTTCCTCCATTCTTTGATTCACAAAATATTAGACCTGGAAGGTTTCTTATATATCAGCTAGTCCACATCCCTCTCATTTTACAGATGAGAAAACTGAGGCTTAGAATGGGGAAGCAGTTCACAGCTATAGAGAGCCAGAGCCCAGGTCTTTTGACTTCCAATTCAGTGCACTTTCCACTATACCGTCTTTTCTTTTCTTTTTCTCAATAATTAATTAATTTATTTTTAGTTTTCAACATTCACTTCCGTAAGATTTTGAGTTTTAAATAATTTTCTCCCCTCCTTTCTTCCCTCCCCAAGAAAAGTCCCCTCTCTCCACCCCTGCAATCTGATATAGGCTCTACTTATACATACAAACATATAGGCTTATACACATACATTAGTCATGCTGTAAAGAAGAATTAGAAGTAATGGAAGGAAGCGGGAGAAAGAAGAAACAGCCAAAGAAAACAACCAAAGAAAAGGAGAGCAAATAGTATGCTTCCCTCTGTATTCAGACTCCAAAGTTCTTTCTCCGGATATGGATAGCATTTTCCATTGTGAGTCTTTTGGAGTTGTCTTAGATTCTTGCAATGCTGAGAAGAGCTAATATACTGTCTTTTCTGCCTTATTCTTATCTCAGGTTCTGTGCTATGCACCTTCCTCTGGTATCTCCCTTCCCCCCCCCCCACAATGCTATTAATACCAAATCACATTTCTCTATCAATTCAAGGTTCTCCCTCTGACATACACTGGATAACCCTGGACTAGTCTATAGGTGGCAGATAAGGAACCTGCATTTCCAATCCAGAAACTATCTATTCCATTGAAACCTTAGGTCCAATCAGTAGGCCTGGCCCTTCAAGGTTTGCAAAGTGCTGTCCTCACACCCATTTTTTGTTGTTAGGGAGTGCTTCAATGCATCTGTAAATCACACAGCATGATCATCATTCCCTTACTCAAAAATCTCGAATGGCTCTCTGGTGTTTCTAGGATAGAATACAAGAATACGAATTTCTCTGTTGTTAGGCATTTAAAGCCTCTTACAATGTGACTCCTGCCTGCCTTTCCAGGCTTATTGTACACTATCCCCTTTCATACAATTAATGGTTCAGCCAAGCTGCTTTCCATGTAGTTCCTCATTTATGACATTATGCCTCCCCTTTTCCATCTTGCATTGGCTGATCCCATGTCTGGAATGTATTCCTTCCTCACTGATGCCTCTTAGAATCCCTAGCTTCCTTCAAAGCTCAGCTGAGCACCAACTCTATAGAGGAGGCCTTCCCTGACCCCTTCAGCAGTTAGTGAACTTCCAGCCAGCTCCATCTCCAAATCCCTCTCCTCAAATTACCTTGGATTGACTCTGAGCTTTGGATTTCCTTATATGGCTGTATATTATTTCTCCTGATGAAATGTAAACTTCTCGAGAGCGGAGACTGTCTTATTTTTTGCCTTTGTGCACTAGCACCTAGCACAGTACCTGGTACATAGTAGGTGCTTAATAAATACTTGTGGAAATGAACTCCCTCCAAAATGATATGGCTCGCTATACATTCTCACCTTGTGTGACTCTTGTCCAAATCCTACCTTAAATCTTCTAATAGGGGATCTACCCAACCTGAGAGAGGTCTTCTTCTATCTAGGTCTTTTATTTTTAATTTTTTAAAATTCTGAAAAATTTAAGCGGCCTCCAAAATGGATCATTTCCACGTACCCAGCAGAACACTGACAAGGGCAGAATTTGAGCTGTCGCTCTGTCATCTTTCATTATATGATCTGTCATGATCCACTGACTTTTCCAGTCATCCAAGCAGCATAAGTTTAATGTCTCTGTTATGATAATTAACTCGTTTGGAGGTGAGGGGGCTATGTAATTGCCCCGAAGGTCCATTCATTTCTCCTTTTTGACTTCAGGGAGGTTTTTTTAGATGAAAAGTTCTGAGCTCAGTCATAATACCTTAGTGCTCCCCCATTAGGAAAGATTCCCAAAACTTAGGCAGAAGTTGAGTTCTCTGCTAAACCTTATGCTTATAAATATCTCTAGGTAACAGATGGCTTCTTTGTAGTTGAGGCAAAAATTCAGATTACTGGAAGCATTTGGGTAAAGAGACAGTGGACTGAATTATGGGGTGAGGAGATAGACCAGTACAGGAAAGGAAAGGTGGAGAAAGAATAAAACTTTTCTTGGAACTTCCATCAGTTTGGCCCTCTTTTCTACCTCTCCATGATGACTGTAGATCTAAGACCTCTCCTTAATATCTCTCTTCTCTGCCAGAAGACGGAACTCCCTTTGCTCGATGCGTGCTCCAACCTTTTAAATCCTAACCCTCAGAAAATCCTCTTTCCTAATTCCGAGATAGCTTAAGGCAGTCTCTCACATAATGGCTTCCATTCAAGGAGAACAGGCCTTCTTTGCACTCAATTCTGATTGTTGGGTTCAATTAAAAAAATTGTTTGCTCCTAGTTAAGGCATCTGAGTCATATGGGACGATTTCTACTCCATCTTTACATACATGTCATTATTACTAGTTTAAAAATGAGGGAACTGAATCTCAGAGAAGTGAACTGACTTAACCAATGTCACACAGCTAGAAAATGACAAGACCAGAAGTAAAATACAGTTGTCCTATCCATTTTATTACTCACTTCGGCAACCATTTATTATCTCTCCATTTACATACCAATCGCTCTGGTTGATGGTGACCATCATCTTCCTACTCAAAAATCTTCAATGTTTCTCTTTTTCCACTAGGATAAAATTCACCCTCCTCAGTCTGTCATTTAATGCCCTCTACAATTTGACTTCAGGTTACTTTTCCAGGTTTATTTCACACTACTCCCCTTCACTCATTCTTATGCTCCAGCAAAATTGGCCAGCTTGTTATTCCCGATGTTTTGACACAGATTGTCCACCATGCCCATAGTACACTTCGTGCTCATATTGGCAAACTTCCCTGAAGTCAGAGGAGTGAGTGCCACACCTGGACTCAGGAAAACCCAAGTTCAAATCCAGCCTCAGATACTACCCAGCTTCATGACCCTGGACAAACCACTTAACCTCACTTTGCCTCAGTTTCCTCATCTGTAAAATGGTAATGATGACGGCACTTACCTCCCAGGGTTGTTGTGAGTATCAAACGAGATGATAACTGTAAAGTGCTTCGCACAGTGCCTGGCACATGGTAAGTAAACGTTAGCTGTTATTATGGATTATCTCTGCCCTCTTAGAACATTGCCCTTCTTTCCAGGCTCGATCCATGTGCCACATCCTGTTTGAAACCTTTCCTGATGCCTCCTAGTTTGTTCTCTCTATCCTAAACTTACTTCTTAATGTTCTTCTCTGCATATGGGGTTTTTTTTTTGGAGGGGGGCAAGTGACTTGCCCAAGGTCAACACACTACATGTGGCAAGTGTCTGAGGTTGGATTTGAACTCAGTCCTCCTGACTCCAGGGCTGTTGCTCTACTCACTGCGCCACCTAGTTGCCCCTCTGCATACAGGTTTTATCGCCTCAGATCATAAGGAAGCCTTTTGAATGCAGGGATTGTGTATGTGTGCGTGTGTTTATGTGTGTGTTTGGTTTGTCTTGTTTAACCCACACCTACTACAAAGCCTTGCACTTAGCACACACGCAATAAATGACCGTCGAATAGAATCTAGGTACCTGATACCCGGCAGGTCCCTGAGCTCAGCACAGGGAGACACACGAAGACATCAGGCAGGGCCCTTGCCCTCATGCAGCTCCTCGTCTCCCTCCCAGAAATGTTAACTGTAAGACAGGCAGGATATGAGAAGTGCTGTATGGCAATGAACAAATGAAGGCCCTCTGCCCCTCTCTGCTTCGTGCAGATCTCTTGAGGAGTCTAGCACACGGGATTTGTCTTTATGCCATGGCCCCTTCCCTGGTACTTATTTTTCCCAGATATTCTCCCTCTCTTCATCCTTCCCTCCCTCCCCTGACCTCGGAGCAGGGCAATTCCGAGGCTGGCCAGCCTCTCTCAGCAGGAGTCCTTTCCTCACAGCCCTTTGCTTGCTAGCTTGCTTCTCCAGCCGATCTTATGGTCTATTTTCTTATTTCCTTTGGTGGGGGTTGGGGCTGATTAGCACCATCTGAAATCCATCATCTCTATTTCCACCAGTCCCTCCTCCCCCTTCTCAAGCAGCCCAGTTGGCTTCCCTGCATTCTTTCGGGGGGCAGTTGTTAACAGTTCAGCAGTTTCATTTCCCCTTTTGCTTGGGTGGGGGTGGGGAGAGGGCAAGGCTGGAGACGGTCCAGCTATACCTGCCTCTTTCTTAGTATGGCCCAATCTTGGGCCATTGGCATAGACAGGTCTCTCTTCATCAGAGACAAACTTACAACCCCTCTTTGAGGGGGGCAAGAACAGCTCTTATCTCTGTAATATTTTCCAATTTACATAAGACTTTCTTCCTGCAAGAGATAGCTGGGGGAAGTAATATCTCCATTTTACAGAGGAGCTAACTGAGTTTTACCAAAGGTGACTTAGCTAATATGTGGCAGAGCCAAGATTCAAATAAACTCTTTGTTTTTGAGTTCAATGCTTCTGTCGATTATTATTTTAATAAAAAAAAAACCTTTTTAATAAAAGACTGTTTGTTATGGGTGTTGGAAACAGGATTCCTATTCAGATCGGTGTTGGAGTAAAAGACCCCTGATGCCTCTTCCAACTTGGAGACTAGGTGATCAGCAAAGGTAAAGCAACTTGCCTGAAGTCACAAAACTGGGAAGTGCTGAACCAGAACTCACTACTATTTGTACCTCCTCCTTTCCAGGTTAGATAATCCCAGTTCCTTCAACTAATTCTTCCCTGGCATGGTCATTCTCCTCGAGTCTCCTCCCTAAAATATGGCACCCAAGGCTGGACATAGAGGTAGTTTAACTAGGGCAGACTACAGTACAGAGTACAGTAGGGCCTACTGCCTCCCTTGCCCTCCCATGCACTATTTTGGTTGCAACTTCATACTGTTGACTGGACAGCTGGGTGGTACAGTGGATAGAGCACCAGGCCTGGAGTCAGAAAGACCTGAGTTCAAACATGGCCTTAGAACTGGCTATAAGACACTGGGCAAGTCATTTAACCCTGTTTAACTCAGTTTCCTCATCTGTAAAATGAGCTGGAGAAGGAAATGCAAACCATTCCAGTATCTTTGCCAAGAAAACCCCAAATGGGGTCATGAAGAGTCAGACATGACTGAAAAGATGGTACAACAGTAAAGCTATTGACTGGTATTGCACTCATAATATTCTAAAAGCCCCTGGAGTCTAGGGGTGGGGAACCTGCTGCCTCAAGGCCACATGTGGCCCTCTAGGTCCTCAAGTGAAGCCCTTTGACTGAATTTAAACTTCACAGAACAAATCCCTTAAGGCCTTCACTCAAAGAGCTGTACTTAGAGGGCCACATGTGGCTTTGAGGGCCAAAATTTCCCCATCCCTGACTATGACAATTCCAAAAGATTCATGATGGAAAATGCTATCCACATCCAGAGAAAGAACTATGGAGTCTGGATGCAGATTGAAGCAGACTATTTTCACCTTTTTTTTTTTTTGTCTTTTCTTTCTCATAGTTTTTTCCTTTTGTTCTGATTCTTCTTACACAACATGACTAATGTGGAAATGTGTTTAATATGATTGTACATGTATAGCCTCTATCAGGTTGCTTGCCATCTTGGGGAAGGGGGAGGGAGATAAAAATTTGGAACTCAAAATCTTATAAAAGTGAATGTGGAAAACTATCTTTACATGTAATTGGAAAAAATAAAATACTATTAACTGGAGAAAAAAGACTTAGTTGAAATCCCACCTTCTTTAGGAGACCACTGCTAGCCCCTTCCCTCTGAGACTACCTTCCATGTACACTGCATGTATTTTGTATGCTATTTTCATGTTGCCTCCCATTAGAATGTGAACTCCTTGAGAGCAGGGAACATTTTTTTTTTTGCATTTCTTTATATCTACTGCTTAACCTAGTGCCTGGCACATAGAAAATGTTTAATAAATGCTTGTTGACTGCCTGATTTACTAAATTGCATCTTTTTAACTCTTAGCTTCCACATCTTTAAATGGGAAATAAGCCTTGTAATAACATCTAACAGCATTATTTAGAGAAGGAGGAAACACTCTGTAAATCATAAAATGTTTTAGAAGTGGGAACTCTTATTACCCATAATAACTTGCTCTTTCCATAAACTAAAATACCTGGCAGTTGGTTCATTTTTTCTTCCCTTTGCCATTGTCCTGTTCCCCATGTATTCAATAGCCCAAAGCCCAAACAGCTCTATCACTTTAACTAGGGCTGTTAATACCTTATAATGTTTTCTTTATTCACTACTTCATTCCTAGAGAGAAAGAACAGTCTTTTGTCTGGATCCGCTCCCTGGAATCACCATGAGGTCTGCCAGCCACGTTGGCCTATTTTCTCCTGACGCATTCTCTAAAAATCTTATTTCTCAGCTGTCCTAAAGTGCACATCAATTTCTCGTCTTCCAGGAATCTTATTTTTGGCAAACCTACTGGTTCTGTTGGGACATCCCTGATGAATTGGTAACTTGGGTCCCCATGTGGTAAACTGAAGGAGTCTTCTTGCTGTCTTCTTCCTAATCCGGAAACTGCAGAATTTGCTTCTTTCTTCCTTCTCACCTCTTTTGGTAACCCTTGAGGAAGAAAAAAAAAATGTACAAGCCAGTAGTACTTGCTTCCATTCTCTTCCTCCCTTTCCTTTCTTTCCTGCCTTGATTCTACCATTGAATTCTGTTGTTCTTCTCTTTAAGAGTCCCCATTCACAAAATCCTTCACCTTGGCCTGGACTTGGGCAGTTACACTAGTCAGTTTTCTCTTTTCTCATTTTTTCTTTAGGTTCTTCAAGGCCTGTGCCCACTAACAACTATCCTAATGTTCCTTTCTCATCACATTGCTCCTCTACTCAAAAACCTTCATTCTGTTGCAAGTTGAATAAAGTATAAACTTGACGTTGAAGGCCCTTCACAATCTTACTCCAACCTACCTCTCCAGCCTTATCTCATACAACTCCCTTTCAATGCATTCTTTGTTCAAATTTTGGTCAAACTGGATTCATCTCTATCTCCACTTCTTAGCTTGCTCTCTCCTGTCTCTGGACTTTTACTCCTGCAGTCACTCCTGAAATGATGACCTCCCTTTTCTCTATTGAGATGATTTCCTTCTTTCTAAGCCTAACTTAAGAGTTACAATCTCCAGGAAATCTTCTCTGACCCCTCCCCAAGTAAAAGGGATTTCTTTTTCCCCAAACATCTTCAAGTACTTTTCCTAGAGTCCTTTGTACTTACCACAGTCTCCCTTGTATCAGAGTTATTTGTGTACATTTTTAAGGACCATAGATTTGGAATCAGAAGAGACTGTACGGGTGTATAGGTCGCCTAGTCAAACTTCCTGATTTTACAAATGAGGAAAATGAAGCTTATTGAGACTAAGTGACCAGGATTCAAATCCAGATCTCTTTCCACTGTCCCCCACTGTCTCCTCTTGACTGTATAAAAGCAGTGTATATGTGCTGTTCACCTTTGAATCCCTAGGACCTAGCAGTGAGTTATGCACAGATGGGTATTTGCACTTGAGAAGTATTTCTGGAAGTGAATCTACTACTTTTCCCCTACTTTCTCAGCTACTTTCAGGAATTGCTTCAATGTTCCTTGGAACAATTCTCTTTTTGCCACCTACTTGGTGGCCATGCCACCCCCCCCCCACCTCGGATTCTCGATCATAGATTAATCATAGTCCCTAAGTGCAGTGTAAGGGACCCCAGCAATCACTTTCTCATTTTGCTGTAGAAATACTGAGGCCCCAAGGGAGGAAGGTCAAGGTCACACTGCAGATGAGTGGCAGAGCCAGGACTATGACCCAGATCCCTGAGCTAGGGATTTTTCTTCCACAGCATGTTGACGTCTTTCTTTCCACACCACGATTACTGGTCCAGTTCTTTAGGCAAGAAGCCCAGGAGTTATCAATCAGTCTTCTTCCACTCATTAATCTATGCCCTATTCCCTACTCTCTGTTCCCAATCCTTAATTTCTTATATTAGTGGATAAGTCCTGCCTGTTTATCACCTGCAACCTCTCACTGATCTGATCCTCTATGCTAGTCCAAGCCCTAAATGTTTAGGTAAACATGATGGCCTCCTAACTCTTTTTTTAACAGCCGATCAATAAACTTTTATTAAGTGATTACTATATTCAGTTGGTAAACATTTAATAAGCACCTGCTATGTGCTGGGCACTGTGCTAAGAATTAGGGATAGGAATATAATAAAAAGGAAGGCCATTCCCTTCTAACTGATCTTTTTGCCTACATCCTCTCCATAACAGACTTAACTGCCAGTGTTTTCACATCATTCACTCCCTTGCTTAAAAAGTGTCCAGTGACTTTCCATAGAGCAAATTTCCAGAGATGAAATCCTGCCTCTTCAGCCTGCTATTCTTTATTGGCTCGTAGATGCATAGTATGCTATAGCCATAGCTTATACAGGGATTTCAGTGATGCATCACTCCCTTGATATCCTTATGGATGTGGCAAAGAAAAGTGAGTTAGATGACAGTGTACTTAGGTGCATTCTTTATTAGTTAAATCATCATCGCTGAAGGGTGCTGGGTAACAGATCGGTCTCAAACTTGAGAGGTCTCTGCTGATAGGCCTCAAAGGTTCTGACCTCAACCCTGTTCTGTTCACCATTTTTCATCCATGTTAGATTTAGCAATAGATGGCTGCCTAATCAAATTTGTGGGTGGCACAAAGCTGAGAGGCATAGCTAATATATTGGATGATGGAATCAGACTCTAGAAAGAACTAATAGTGGCTGGTTTAAGCACAAGGAAAGTATAAAGGGTTAAGTGCAAAGTTTCACACTCAGGTTCGGGGAAGGGGTGGGGCGGGGGTGGGGCAGGGAGGGAGGCCTAACTTTCCAGCAAGTAGTTGAAAAAGACTTGACAGTTTTTGTGGACTGCAAGATCAGTATGAGTCAGTGATGTGAAAGGGCAACCAGAAAGTTAATGCAATCTAAGATTAAGAAATTTAAGAACCAGAATAAAGATGGAGATAGTCCCATTGTACTCTGTCCCTGTCAGGGCAAACTGGAGTATGGTGTTCTGTTCTGGGTGACATGTGCTAGGAATAATGTAATCATCTGGAACAGGTCCAGAGAAAGACAAGTACAAGGTGAGGGGGCTCAAAACCATGCCCCATGCTGGCTGAAAAACAACCCAAAGAATTAGGAATTTTTAATTTGGAATAAATTAAGAGGGGTTGGGGTGCCTATACGATCACCACCTTTTGGTTGTGATATGGGAGAAGGGTGAGATGTATTTTGTATGACTCCAGGGTCAGGCAGTCAATCAATCAACATGCCTTTATTGAGCATTTACCATGTGCCAGGTAGGCATAGGCACTGTGCTGCAGGGAAACAGGATCGATGGGTGAAAGTTATAGCTAGAAAGATTTCAGATAAGAACGACTTTCCCAATGAATAGAATTGGCTGCTTCAGGAAGTATTGAGCACCTGACAATGAAGGTATTTAAACAGAGATTGGACTGGATGAGGACCTGTCAAAGATGCTATAAAAGGGATTGGATGAGATGACTTCTAAGGCCCTGGAGCCTTTGAGAGCCTGTTCAAAGCCTTTCAGCCTCTGGTCTCACTTCATCTTCCCAACCCCCAATTCTCTGACCTCAGACACTTCCAGGCTTACCTTGAGGTTCCTGAACACGCCCTCATTCCTTCAGTCTCAGAGCCCCTCTGGCCACATGGCTCTTCCCAGGATGTCTTTGTCCTTTCCTTTGCCAGAGCTCTATCATGACTTCAGGACCAAGATCAAGGGATCTCGTCCCTCATGTCCCTCAAGTTGTTCCAGTCAGAACCCACCCCACTCTGACCACTTCTTTCCACCAGTTCCCTTAGCCCTAGGTGTGACACAGAACATCCAAGTTCAGACCTGCCTCTAGATGAACTAAGCAGCTCAGCTCACACCTGGAGGCCCAGGAAGAGTCATTCAAAGTCAATTGAAGTGAAAACAGCTGTTTGGATGCAAATAAAAGCCACCTTCACTGAGGCAGAAGACACCTGGAAGGAAGCAAACAATGAAGTGCATTAAAAATACCTATGGGACCACCGGTATCTGGGTTCTTTGAGGAGTTAAGGAGGCAGAAAAAGACCTCAGGACTAATTCTCCCTTGGGATGGGGATTTGTTTATTTTATTTTCCATTGTCTTGAATGAGACAGAGTCCTAAACTCTGGAACTGTCCTAAGTATATCTGCAAAGGGCAGTTTTCCCCAAGGGTTTTAGTGTCGTAAGAAAGGTGAGTTTTGCCACAGCTTCCAAAGAATTCATCAAGGATTAATCATTCTTGTGCCTGTGTCAAGTGCCTGAGAGGCATTTATGGTTAGACGACTGGTATAGTAGCTTAGAAGACCAGTTTCTTTGTCAGGAGGATGTGGGATCAAGTCCTTCCAGTCACGCATGCTGAGTCTGAGATCGCAGGCAAATTAACCTCTTCATGCTTCAGGCAACTTTCTGAGACCAAGTTACTTCAGACTGGTTGATTTCCATTGGTGGATAAAGTTTCCACAATGGGGGTTTTCCACACCAGTAAAATCACCTGTTTCTCTCTCTTCCTCCCTCCTCCCCGCAAAATAATTATAGATAGCTATTTCATTCGATCCTCAAAGCAACGTTAGGAGGTATGTTCGATTATGTTCATTCTATAGATGAAAAAACTGAAAAGAAAGGTTAAGGGTTAAGTTAAATTAAAGCTAAGACTTGCCCAGGGTCATACAACTGATAGGTGTCGGAGGCAGAATTTGATCTCAGGCGTCCTTGACTCTATCAATCTATTCTAAGCAGGTCTCCCTCTTCAGTAATGTGCCTTGTTCTATGGCAGAGCTGAGAACCATCAAGGTGTGGTGGAAAGAATGCTAGCTTTGGAGGCAGAAGATTTTGGTTTAAATACTGGGTTTGCCACTTTTATTGAGCCTCAGTTTACTCGTTTGTAAAATGAGAGTGTTGGACCTGATGGCCTCTAATATCTCTTTCGACTATGATCGACCTATGATCCTATGACAGAGATAGGAAGATTCCATCAATGGGTGCATATTTCAAGAATGTTTGCCTTCCCTGGTTCCTGGAGGCACCAAGTGGTGCTGAGCGAGTCCAGAACGCAGGGACAAGGCTGAGATGAATCTTCTTGAGGGTGAAGGGGCCACTGTGGTTAGCTCTCTGCCCGTTGTCAGCTTGTGTTTTAGCTGGGAAAAATAAAAACAAACACAAGGAAACTACTAAAGAACAATTAAATGCTAAACTATGTCATATTAGCCGGAAGTAAGAAGGCTGGACATCACTGAGGGATGACTGAGTGGTTAGTGAAGGCAGTGGAACTTGAAAGACCAGATTATAAATACCATGAGGCAGTGTGGTGTAGCAGAAAGGACAATGATTCTGGAGCCAGAAGGTTTGGGTTCAAGTTTTATCTGTCACTATATGACCTTGCTGGTACCCTTTAACCTCTCTGGGGGTGAGGGGGGAGTGTCTCAGTTTCCTTATCTGTAAAAAGGAGATAATTTAGGGTCAGCTAGGTGGTGCGGTGAATGGAGCACTGGCCCTGGGGTCAGGAAGACTTGAGTTCAAATCCAGCTGAGTGGCCTTGGGGAAGTCACTTAACCTTGATTGCCTCATCTCTGCCCCCGACAAAAGGAGATAATTTAGATGCATCATAGCATAGTAGATGGTGCATTGAACTTGGAGTCAGAAAGAACTGAGTTCAAATTCTGCCACACGCGTTTACCAGCTGTGTGGTCCTGGGCAAATTACTTAATAGCCCTCTGCCTCAGTTTCCTCATATGTAAGAGGATTGGGGTTAGACTTGATAGCCTCTAAAGTCCCTTCCAGCTTTAAATCTATGATTGATTCTACCTTATAGGTGGGGTGGTTGTGAAGAATGTGCTTTGTATACCTTGTCATGAAGACTGGGACTGCTTTTGATCTAAGCTGTGTACCTTTCCCAACCAACACTGTAAACAGTGCTCTGAACAGAGTAGGTGCACAACAGAGCCATAACTAGGGATTTTTGTGCCTGGGGCAAATACTACAAACTGGGTGGTAGTAAGAAAACTAAAGGAATGCTGGAGAAGAGAAGAATCGACAAGGATACAATCTATCTTTAATTGTTTGACTGTCAAACGGAAGAAGGATTCTACTGGTTCTGCCTGGTATGAAGGGAGAGCTAGGAACACCGGGTGGAATTGTAAAGGAATTGTAGGGGGAGGTGAGGAGAGACAGAGACCCCAGATAAGTAGGAGGTAACTCCTGGTGAGCTGTCCACTTCTTAGGAAAGGGGCCACTTAGGGGCTTTTCTGAAGCCAGGAGGTTCAGCGGATTAATTACACTTATTAGATGCTGAAATAACTGTATGACCTTGGACAAATCACTTAACCTCTGCTTGCCTCAGTTTCCTCAACTACAAATGGAAATAATAATAGTAGCTACCTTGCAGGATTGTTGTGAGAATCAAATAAGAGAATATTTGTAAAAAGGGTTTTGCACTGTGCCTGGCACATAGTAAGTGCTTTAGAAATGCTTATTTCCTTCTTTCCTAGTTAAGTTAAATGTTCTTTATGACAGAATCACAGAATTTAAGCTGGAAGGGACTTTGGCATCCATCTAGTTCAGGGGTTCTTACGATTTTTGTGTCTTATAGACCTCTTTGGCAATATGGTGAAGCCTGTGGACCCCTTCCCATAACAGTAGTAGCAGTAGTAGTAATTGTAATAGCAGCAGCAGCAGTAGTAATAATAATAACTAACTTTATATAGAGCTTTAATCAAGAATGATTTATTAATATGATGTGATTTGATGTTTCCAAATAATTGAAAAAATGCTACATTTCAGTTAGTGGTTAGTGAAAATAAAGAGGTAATTTGTTTTCCCATCTACATTTGCCTACTCACTGAAATCTGTCCACAGAACCCCACTTAACCCCCAATCTAGTCCAACCTATATTTAAAAGGCATGTCTACCACCCAATGAGTAGTCACCCACCCTTTCTGAGGGGAACCGTTATCTGGGAGACTATTCCCCGAGGCAGCCCATTCAACTTTTAGACAGCTCTACTTGATAGAAAGATTTTTCCTGATATCAAGCCTAAATTTTCCTCCATGTACCTTCTACCCAGTGTTCCTAGCTCTTCTTTCATACCAGGCAGAACCAGTAGAATCTTTCTTCTGTCTGACAATCAAACAATTCAAAGATAGATTGTATCCTCCTGGATTCTTCTCTTCTCCAGGCTGAAGAGAGGCATCTAGTAGTATAGTGGGTTGAGGACTGGACCACACGGAGCCAGGAAGGTCAAATTTGACCTCTGGCACTTACTTTCAGTGTGACCTGGGGAAGTCACTTAACCACTTAACCGCTCTCTGCCTCAGTTTATTCAAATGTAAAATGGGGGTAATGATAGCATCTCCCTTGCAAGGCTGTTGTGAGGATCAAATGAGATTAATATTTATAAAAAGTGCTTAACACAGTGTTTGGCACACAGTACATATTATATAAATGCTTATTCCTTTTCCTAAATGTTTCTAGTTCCTTCAAGCAATACTTTCAAATAGAACGGGCTCAAGACCTTTTAACATCCCAGTTGCCTTCCTTTAGACATGCTCCAGCTCTTCAATGTCATCGTCTCCAATTGTGTTGCCCAGGACTGACCAGGACGGAGTCCAGAGGGATTATTGTCTCCCAGTCCTCAGAAGCTCTGTCTCTCTTAACATCCCAAGATCTCCTTGTGAGTCAGGAAACTTTTCCTGATCCTTCTTAAGGCTAGTGCCTTTCCTCTATTGATGGTCTTTATCTGTATCCATCTTGTTTGTATATAACTATCTACATGTTTACTCCCATTAGACTATGAGTTTCTTGAGGGCAGGGACGATTAAAAAACAAAACAAAACATTTCTTTGTATCACCATTGCTGAGTTCAGTGCCTGGGCACGTATTGGTGCTTAATATATGCTTGTTGACTGACTTACATGATGACGGTGGTTTTTTTTTTTTTGCCTACAGCATCGCAGTGCTGACTCATTGAGTTTGAGGTCGTCTGAACCTCCAGATCCTTCTTAGAAAAACAATGTTGTCTAACCATTCATGCCTTCCCTATCTTGGACTTGTAGCTAGGGGCTAAGGTCAGTTGTTTCTTCACAAGGTATTCATGAAGCCTAACGATTAAGGTGTGTGTATGTGTATGTGGGGGGTTGGGAGAATGGAGTGGTAACCTTTATAACAAGCAGACGATTTGAGGGGGAGAGAGATAAAAGACTTGAAGTGAATGTTCTCTACTAGCGGGTCAGCCCCTAAACCATCAAAATATCTTAGAACTGCAACATGTAGTTATAGGATCATAGGTTTGGAGAGATCATAGAAAGGGACCTTACAATCTATTAAATTCAATCCCCTCATTTTACAAATGAGGAAATTGAGGCGTGGAGAAATTAAGTGACTTGTCTAGGGTCACACAGGTAGCAAGTGCCTGAGATGGGATTTTTCACCCAGATCATTCTGGCAGTCAGTTCAATTCCTTGTCTTTACAGAGGTAAATTCACCTCTAGAGAAGGGGAAGTTATTTGCCCAAGGCTACTTGAAAGTGGGGTCAAATGGACCCCAATTTTCATAGGCTCACAGAGCTGGAAGCAGCCTTAGAGACCATCTTATCCAATCCTTACTTCCCAAAGAAGAAAAAATAGAGACTCAGAGTTAGAGACAGAGCAGAGACTAGAACCCAGTTTTCCTGATTCCCAGTCCAGGTTGCAGTAATTTGGCCTCCCTCGCTGGGGCCCTTGGGATACCAGCCTTTCTAGAACCCCAGTCCCTGGGCTCCTGGCAAGCTGTTAGGTACAGAGTGGGGAGCACTTCAGTCACTGCAGGACCATTGTGTCCCCATGTTTGAGACCCCATCTACTTTATCCTGAAGGAAAATTTATTAGTTTAGGAGCAAAACTCTAAGGGAAAAAAATCTTGGGGATGGTAGATACAGGGCTTGGCTCCCCTACCTTTTGCAATGAATTGCCCCTACCTACCATTGCCCCTCTCCTGAGGTAGACCTTGCTGACTCCTAGGCCTAATTTAGTATTTTCCCTTTCCTGAGTGGACCAGCCCTTGCTCTCCTTGGGGCCCAGGATCTTTGAAATGTTCTGCCTTGTCTAGAATTAACACAGAGTAGCCAGCTGCATTCTCAACCTAGCCCTCATTCCCATCCCCCTTGGTTATGGTCTTTGGGAATGTATAATAAACTAGGGAGGGCAGAACTTTTAGGGAAAGATAAGATTCTGGGGATTGGGGAGGCAAGGATGTAACTAGAAAGACATGGCCCTCAAGAAATGGCATAGACATTGTCTTACTTCCCTTGTCATGACCCTTATTTGAGGGGCTTGGCTCTCCTCAGACTGATTTGGTGAGGGGACCTTTCTAACCTGCTCCTGGGCCTACCTTTCTTCCTGGACAGCAGGAAATGCCACAAGGCAAGGTAGGCTTCAGGCTAATTCAGGCTTATTGGGTGAGTGGAGAGGGGATGGACTGGCTAGGTTAGGGACAGGCCTCTCCTAGGTGTATTCTGAAGCTAGCTCTAACCGCTGAGAGCTGATTGTTAAATTTTCAGTGTGAGATTTACAACTAAGAAATATGCAAATGCTACAAATCAGGGTCTGATTTATTTTTTTTGTTGATTGTCTAGACTTAAGAAAATGATGGAGAAAATGTTGATAATGAGGATTAAACTTGACACTGTTTGTTGGGTACATTTGGACAGAAAATCTGGTTGTTAAACATTCACCACCATACCCCTACCTCTATTTCCACATGCTGGCCATCCCAGATTTTGGGTTCTACCAGTGCCAGACTTGGACAAGTTTGAGGAACCTGGAAAAATCCAGAGAGCCAAAGGGTCCTCCTCCTACTCTGGCCTCCACTCCCCTCATCCTGTCACTGCTGCTCCCTTGCTAGAGGTGAGATCCAGTTGCCCTCACTGCCCTTGGTTGCTGCCTCCTTCTTTAGAAGAGTACGATGAAGGACAATTGTCTCCAGGCTTGCCGCAAATTTCCCACCTTTGGACTGTTGCCAACCCTGGGCAAATTCCCAGTCCGCCTGCATTTGTCTTAGCTCTGGCTCTTTGTAAACAGATTTTTGAATGAAAACTGGACTGCCTCTGGATCAGTAGGGATGAGGAGGACAACCCAGACAGGGTGGAGGGGGGGAAAGCAGCCTGGACCATGTGATGACAGCAGGAGTGGAGTCAAGAGGACCATTTTGTTTGTTCGTTTTTTAGGGCTACAGGATTTAGCATCAGGCTGGAGTGAAGAAGGAAGAACAAAGATGAGTCTTTAGTTTAGACTGGTGGTGCCTTGAGGCAAGTGAGGTGGTTGGGAAGACAAAGTGTTTTAGATTTGGGTTGCAAGATAATGTGGGCTGGAATTCTTGTCTAGTCACTTAGTACCTGTGTGACCTTGAGCAAGTCACCCAGCCTCTTGGGGCCTCAGTTTCCCTATCTGTGACAAAGGCTGAATTAAATGGCTTCTAAGGCCCTTTCCAGCCCTAAATCTATGATCTTGTGAAATGCAAGTAAGGTAGATTTAGCTGGAAAGGAAGCCACAGAAGTGGTCAATGATGAAAATGGTGATTTATCATTCATATATCCTGCATCCTGACTCCATGTTGAAAAGTGGAGCAGCCAGTTGGAGCTGAGACACATGGGTTCAAATCCTGACTCTTCTATTTACTACCTATGTTATCATGCATAAGTCACTTAACCACCCCTGGCCTTTGTTTTCCATTCTACAAAATATAATGGTTGGACTGGAAAAAGCGGTTCTCAAACTTTCTGGTCTCAGCAGCCCTTTAAAGTCTTAAGAAATATCAAGGACCCCAAAGAGTTTTTGTTTATGCGAGTTATATCTAGAGGTATTTACCATACTAGAAATTTAAATGTCAGATACGATGATGAAAATAGCTTTACTTCACCCTGAAAGGGTTTCAAGAACCCCTAAAGCTCTGATAACTGCTGGACTAGAGAAAAATAGACATCTTTGAACTATGAAAACAAATGACCAAAGAGTCACAGAGGTTATGTGATCTCTGCCAACTCAGAAAAAAAAAATACCAGAGATTTCACACAGGTCATCACAATCACAGTTAACGGAAAGTATCAAAGATCTCACAAAGGTTATCGCAACACAGTTAATTCCAAGAAATAAAATAACAACAAAACAAAAAATTGGGCTCAACAGTCATAAGCAAAAAGCTTTTTTCTGTTGCAGGAGGGAAACTGAACACATACTGGGGCCTCCTTTTGTAGGAGACTCTCTTTAGAGTGGGCAAATCTCAATGCATATACCAGTGGCTACATGGTGAGCCGTAGCCCTGACAATGCAGGGGTAACTGCAACAATGAAACAAGTTTGGTTCCTAGCAAGGCTTCATGACCAGAACTTGGTTTCTGCAAATGCTTGTCCGAGCTCAGGGACCACTCAGTGCTGGTGTGAAACAATTCTGGGATATTTCTGTGGCTGAGTTCATCCAGAGTGTGAGTGTGAAGGATTGTTGTTATGCCACGCTCAAGACACAGCTTGCTTGCTGGGTCTTAGCTCTGGAAAACGGGGTATCTCCTAATAATAAAATGAGATGAGTAAAAAGAGAGGGGTGGTCTTGGCATGGGGATCCTGACACTTCCATACAGCACCTTAACATTGACCACACATTTAAGATGCTGCCAGCCAGGAGACAGTGGTGTCCAGGACTCTGGAAGCCTGGTTTCTAGTTCAATCTTTGCCAGTTACTCGCTGTGTGCCCTTGGGTAACTCACATCGCCATTCAGTGACTCATTGATAAAAAGAAAGAGGCCTGCACTCTATGATTATGGATTTGGAACTGGAAGAGACCTCAGAAGTCACGTAACCAACCCACCTGCCCGCTCAACATGGGACGTGGAAACAAAGGCCTAGAGATGCTGAAAGACTGTCCCAGTTGACACAGGTAGGCTATGAGTGCAGGTCCTCCAGTGCCAGCTTGAAGCCTGGCCCCCATGCACCATGATGTTTCTCTGTGCGTTCTGGGATTGTGAGCTAGTGTCTAATAGAATCTAATCTCTTTTTGCTGGTATGTTGTTCCTTTTTTTGGTGTAAAGCCTATGACTCATCAGTGTGGGACCATCAGTTAAGGAACTCCTCCTTCCAAGGCAGATCAGTCTCTTTTCTGCAACTTGTAGCTTGAGATAGGTGTTGGGGCAGCGGTTGGGGATGATACTGAGAGGTGCCCAGAGTCACACAGTCTGTATATGTCCGTGGTAGGACTTGAACCCAACTCTTCCTAACTTTGAGGCTGGCTGTCTGCCCATTACACAATGTTGCCTCTCATTGCTCTGTTCTTTTTTTTTTTTTTGGTTTCTTTTTTTTTTTATTTTTAGTTTTAGTTCGAAACACATGGTTCCACACAATCCTAAGTTCCAGATCCTCCTCCCTCCCTCCCCAAGACAGCATGGAATCCCATATAACTTCCATGTGTAACTTGGCATTGAATTAACTTACACACTAGTCAAGTTGTGGAGAAGAACCACGACCAATGGAGTGAATTATGAGAAAGAAGAAACAGAACCAAAAAAACCAAAAAAACAAAACCACAACCCAACAACAGATACATCTCCTTTTTTTTTCTTTTTTCCTCTTTTTTTGGGGTTTTGCCTCCTTTCCCTCATGATCCATTCCATTGGCCACAACTCCTCTCTGCTACCTAACCATTATGCAAACAAGTTCAATGCAAAGGTTTGTGTAAAATCTGTATCGGACTGCATGGTGTCCTGTGGGAGAAGGGAGGGGTGTGGAGGGGAAGGAAGAAAATCTGCAACTCGAGAACACGTAAAACCTAGTGTTGCAAACCAAAAATAAAAAATCTAATTAAAAAAAAACCCAACCACTAGTCTTGCCAGTTCCTACACTTGATGTATGAACTTGGAGAAGTTGTCCTAGGATGTCTCAGGGTCTTAATTACATTGTGAGTAAAATGAAGACAGTCATAATTACCTAGAAATGGGATTGGGTCTCTTTAGGGGATTAGAAATAGTCAGTTCTCCCTCATTTAAGAGCTGCATGAACAGTTTTGGGAATTTTTGTACATAAATCTATGATTGTGGGATCACAACCCAGCCCTGTCTCACATGGCTGGTGGAAGGAAAACATTGTATAACTCTGTAAGTTATTATTTTACGCAGGAGCAAATGGAGGTGATTGGAGATGGCCTGCTGAAGACCCGAACGATTCTGAGCACAGCAAACTTTCCAGTGGAATCAAAGCAGAGGCCTGGGCGTATGCAGCACTTGCTCCCAGGTTGTGAAGGTCAGATAAGAGAATGTCTGTAGGGCGATTAGCACAGTAGTGTCAGGGCCTGGGTCCGGCCCTCGTGGCTGCTCTGTCCCTGCCACCGAAGCTCCCTGCCCCCGCCCCACCATCAGGACTCGCTGCGCAGCCCTGAGAGGCCGTTGCTCTGTTTTCTGTGAAGTAGTGGGAGGGTCATCGCAAAAATATTTATAAGCTTACCCACCTCCATGTTTCTCCCAAAGCCTCCACTAATGATGCTGGAACAAGTTTTATAGACAGCCCACAATCTCCCATAATTCTCTGTATCCTTATACCATGGGAACTTGGACTGGTCACTGAGATGAGGTGAAGAGCCAGTGTAGTAGGTAACTCAAGGCTTGACCTAGAGCCGGGAGACCTAGGTTTGAATCCCACCTCCAACACTTACTACCTTACTACAACATGGAGTCAGGATGCAGGATATATGAATGATAAATGAATGTGACCAAGGGCAAGTCACAACTTCTCTCAGCTTGCCTCCTCATCTGTAAAATGGGGATAACAAGGACAATAACACTTACTCTACTTACCTGATAGCCTTTTTGTAAGGAATGCCCTTCGAGAGTCCTCAAAGTTCCATATAAATATGAGTTGTTGTTAGTATGAGGGCCCCCTAAAGCTAACCTTCTATCTCTTGTTGGCATCTTCCTTAGGCAAATGTCATTGTGGAGCTTGGAAATATGCTCAGGGCTTGTTCAGACACAGCAACCCTGGTTCCGGGCTCCCGGGTCCTCCTAGGTGTTCCCAGGCCCATTCATCCTATTGCCTCTGATCAAACTTGACCTCCCTAGCTTTGTAATGGACCTCTGGCCTCACTCCTGGTCATCAGGTGACTCCAGGCCGGAGGAGGCCACACAGCCTTTTGCTCATCAGAAGACACGCCCATTATAATTTCATCATCCGGACTCTCCCTGGCTCTGTCATCTCTCCTTCTCTACCTCAGGCCAACATCGTGTAGTGGAAAGAGCACTGGATGTGAAGCTAGGAGACTTGGGTTTAAATCCTGGACTTGATAACTTGGCGATCTTTAAGAGTAGCTCTCAGTTTGCCCCTCTATAAAATGAGGTGTTTGGATTAAATCATAATAATTGACATCCATTTAAGACTTCAAAGTTTCATGGGTTACATAAATTATCTCATTAGGGCCTGTGAGGCAGGTATGACGGGTATCATTACCCCCATTTTACAGATGAGGAAATCGAGAGGTGGTGACTTGCCTATAGTAAGGAATTAGAGGTGAAGCAGCTGGAGGTGTAGTGGACCCGGAGTCAGAAAAGCCAGAATTCAAATCCAGCTGCAGACACTTACTAGCTGTATGACCCTGAATAAATCACTGAACCTCTAGCTGCTTCAATTTCCCCAACTGGAATCATACCAGCGCCCACCTCTCAGGGTTGTCGTAAAGATCCAATGAGATGATATTTGTAAAAGTGCTTAGCACAGTACCTGGCACACAGTGAGTGCTCAGTCAATGCCCATTCCCTTCCCCAGAGGCAGATTTTAATCCAGGTCTTCCTGGCACCAAGTGCTATGCTCTAATCGCCCTGCCTATCTACGTAGCCTTATGTGGCCCTTTCTTGTTCTATACCTATGACTGATATCTAAAATCTCGAGGATGGGAGGTGGCACACACTTGTGATGTGAGCCACCTCACCTGGGCAGAATGTTGTGTATATTTTTGGATGTCATCACTGTTTTGGGAGGTGCCCACCCAAAGGTTCATTTGTGCTGAGAAATATCATCTATGATGCAGACCAGAATAATTCAACCAAAATTTCATTCGCAATCTTCCAAGTAAGAAAAGACTGGCTGGGCCAGACACCCCTATGACTCAGGTTACCCATCCTTTACCCAGGCCCTGAACCATTGAGACAGTTGTCCATAGAACATCTCCCTGGGGTTGTACTGGATTTAATACACCTCGGTAATCAGTCATTAAGCACCTACTATGTTCAGAGCACCTACTATGTACTGAGGACACAAAGATATAAAAAGGGACAGTCCTTGTACTCATGGAGCTTACAGTCTACTACAGGGAGATAATATGTACATAGACGAGTATAATAGAGAGTTGTGAGATGTGTCATCAAAGAATAGTCATTAGCTTTGAGGTAAGGCTGTCGTTGAGTCATTTCAGTTATATCGGTTTTCTGGGCAAAGATACTGTTTCAGTTTGCTGTTTCCTTCTCCAACTCATTTTACATATGAGGAAACCGAGCCAAACAAGGTTAAGTGACTTGCCCAAGGTCACACAGCTAGTGAGACAGATTTGAACTCAGGAAGAGGAATCTTCCTGATTCCAGGCTCAGTGCTCTACCCACTGCGCCACCTAGCTGCCCTGAAGTAAAAGGATCAGGTTTGAAACACCACTTTTGGTCCTCAGTTGTTTGTCCTTCATTCTCAGAGAGGACCATGACATCAGGGCAGTGATGCCATGACGTGCAAGTGAATTGGATTTAAGTAAAGGAGAGCTGTGCAAAGTCACCAGCTTCACTTTCTCCTCTGGAGATCTGGATCCTGTGGCCAGATATCTGGAGATGGCCCTGGATGACCATTTTAAGCTAAGGTCTTCAACAGGTCTCAGTTTGACTGAGTCAACACCTAATCAGTGATTAAGGCTAGGTAAGAAATGAGGCAGAGAGTGGTCTCTTTTACCTAGTCAAAAAAAATCAGTCAGGGAGGGGACGACCCTCAGGGTTCTCCCTCCCCAAACAGAAACAATTGCTATTTATATTCACTCTGAGCCAATCAGGGCCCAAACAATAACCACATGGGGTTTGGCCTGGGATCTATGTTGGCCAATCAATGGAAGCCAGACTGATTTCGGTTAAGGCTTGGTCCTTAGGGAAAAAAATCTAGCTTGTATACCACCAAGATATCTTGTGAGGTGTCAGTGATCAAAATTTACATTCCTTTGGGCAGAGAACCCTCAGGTAAGGGTATGATATTCTATGTGGACACAGGGAAGGGAATGGAAGGGAAGGGAAGGGAAGGGAAAGGAAGGGAAGGGAAGGGAAGGGAAGGGAAGGGAAGGGAAGGGAAGGGAAGGGAAGGGAAGGGAAGGGAAGGGAAGGGAAGGGAAGGGAAGGGAAGGGAAAGAAAAGAGAGAGAGAAGGAGGGAGGAAGGGAGGAAGGAAGAAAGGAAGAAAAACAAAGAAGGAAAGAAATAAAGGAAGGAAGGAAGAGTTGGCCATGAATGAAAAACCCTGATTTTATTATTATTATTAACAACCTTACCCCCTTTTTGAATAGACATACAGTTGGCTCTAGCTCAGTACTTTTGGACCTAGGATTGAAGGATGGGAGCAGTAGTAAACTCCGGGTAACTGGAGAACACAAAGAGGCTGAGATAGGGATTCACACCTTTCTTTGCTCTTTTTGAGGCTAAACTGGGGAAAGAGAAAGGGAGTAGGAGAGAAGAGGAAAAGAAAAAGAACAGCAGAAAGGTAGACTTCTGTATAAAATCCTTGAATTAAGTGCTAGAAAGGATTTTAAAGTTCATTTTATTCAGCTTACTCATTTAATAGTGAGGAAATTGAGGCTTAGAGAAGAGAGTGATTTGTCCATGGAGAGTAGTGTACAGGGATAGTAGAGAAAGAGCAAGGATTCCAACCCAGATCTTCTGACTCCAAAACCAGTGGTTAGGGTAGCTGAGTGAGGGCAGGGCCAGCACCTGGAGCCTTAGGATAGCCAGCCCTACAGGAGAAGGTTGCCTTACCTGGCCTGGGACCTTTTCATTGTTCTCTCATCCCAGCCAACATGCAGAATGGAGCCTGTAGGGGACACCACCTTCTGTCCCAGAACCAAGGAGCTGGCAAACCAAAGGCAGATCTGACTGAGGAACCTTGGTTTGCGAAGGGGAGCATCACCTAAGAGACATCAAGTACTCAAATAGCATGGAGGAAGGCTAAGACTCCATGACAGCTGCTGGTACTGTAGGTGGGAATTCAGAGAGTGAGCAGTGTGAAGTGGTGCTGGATGAGGAAGTCCATGGTCCTTGGTCAGGGCTGTCCTCAGCGCTCTCAGGGAGTGTGGGGCTTGGGTTACCCTGGGAGGTAGGGAAGTGAGGGCCTTCCTCAGGATGTATGGTGCCCTAGATCTACTCATAGATTTAAGGCCCAGGGTAAAGTACTTCACGTACCCCCCCACCCCTTCCCCACCATGTTGATTTAGCCTGAAGGTGAACGTAAGGGGTTTAATAATCTCAGCCTTTCTATGGCACCAGCTAGGTTATATTTGCATCTTCTTCCTCTGCCGGCTGCCTTCCTGAGTCAATGGAAGTGAGATACCAAATCTGGACCTATCCCTAGGAACAGATTTTTTTCTAGGGGCCATTTCTAGGTTTATATCTCTGGCTCATCCTAGCCTTTTAAACTGGGCACCTCTGTGCCAGGCATATAGTGAGTGCCAGGGATGGCAGGATTGTGGTGGCAGCAGGCACCCATTGCCTCTTCCAAGGAAGAGTCAGTAAATCAATTAGGTATTGTTGTTTCAGTCATGTCCGACTCTTTGTGACCCCACTCGGCGTTTTCTTGGCAAAGATACTGGAGTGGTTTAAGTATCTACTGTTTTCCAGGCATTGAAAGGGAATGTTCAAGAAATACCTTTCTTGTTCACTCTCACACTTATGTCCCACCCCCCTGTCCTGAATGATTTAAAAAATACTTATACCCCAGTGGTTGAGTAGTGCTTTCATCCTGTGGTGCCTGAAATGATTTTGAACAAGATTTCCAAGTAGCTAAAACTGGCTGAAAAGGGGTGCGTGTGTGTGTGTGTGTGTGTGTGTGTGTACACATGCCTGTGTGTGTTTGTGTATGTGTGTGCACACATGCCTCTGTGTGTGCACGCATGTGCATGTGTATGTGTATGTGTGTGAGTGCGTGTGGTGTTGGAGGGCATGGTCTAAGGTGGGCAGAAGACAGGAAGAACTCAGCCTTCCTCTCCATGGCTTCTAGGCTGAACCTGGATTTGGAGGTTGTGTTAGGAGAGAGCTGTAGCAGGGAGTCCTGGCCTCAAATGTTTGTACTCAGTGCAAGCTGGATCCAAGTCCTGGACTGACTCTATGAACTATGATTTCATTAAGCTTAATCAGTCACACGCTAAACACCTTGATGAACTTGAACCATTGAGAGAGAAGGCAACAAGGTCAAGGGGGAGATGTCTACATGCTTGAATAAGGGCAGGAAGAAGCCAATGGAACTCAAAGGATTGAAGATGTTGGAGCAGACAGGTGTGGTGAAAGGGCACTGGGTGTGACGTTAAGAATCCTCAGTTTGAATCTCAGTACCAACACCTGACAGTTGGGAGATCTTGGGCAAGTCTGAGGCCTCAGTTTCCCTATCTGTAAATGGGGCTAATATTGGCATTATTTACCACCAGATATTGCTTCGAGTGTGGCAGAAGGATGAACTGGGAGCATGAAACTTGGAGTCGTGGTACTTGAATTAGAGTCTGGCTCTGCAAGGCACATTACCACTCGACCTCAGTTTCCTTATCTGTAAAATGGGTTGATTGGACTAGATGGCCTCTGAGGTCCCTTCCAGGTCTAGCTCTATGATCTGTGATCCTAAGGGGCTTTGTAAATTTTAAAGTCATAGAAATACTAGTTCTCGTTGTTCATTTTTCTTTCTTAAGCCAATTACTCAAGTACCTTGGGGGCTCAGGACATCCACGTACACATTAATGGATACTGCTAGTCCCTTAGTCTGAGTACATGTTGACTTATTGAGAGGGCTTTCTCTCCATTCTTTAGTTCTATGTTTCAGAAAGAGACAGTCCTATAGTGGTGGTCCTTGTCCTGTTGTCTTGTCTATTTCCACCATCAGGTCCTTGTTCAGCCTGGCCACCTTATCCCTGAAACTTACCCTGACAATCCCAGAAGAGTTTCTTCCCTTCCCATGTATTTGTTTTGTCTCGCAACTCCATGGTAAACTCTCAGAAGGCAGGTTCTAGCTCTAAGAGTCTAGGTTCTTACAGTTTCATTCTATATTTCTCTGTATTCTCTGAGGGTTGGACACATTAAAGACACAATAAACACCCATTGATTTGGTTTCATATGAATTATCCCATAGGAAATTGCTGCAGCTCAGATCCACCTGAGGTGCCTTTTTGGCGATCTCCTCTGGTTTTTCTTTTTACAGCTTGCTTTGGGGCTCTCGAAGGATGGTTGTGTTTGATTGACAGGCTGACAGGACAGAATGATTCTCTCTCCTCCCCTCTTTTCTCTCCTTCCTCATACATGCACAAAGTCTCCTTCTAGATCCATAAAGGTGGGAGAAGAGAGGCCCAGACATCAGTTTTCAGCTTACTTTACAATTTGGAAATTGTTTTTCCCTTTCAACTACACTGTTTTTTTTGTTTGTTTTTGGTGGGGGGTGATCGGTAATACTCTTATTGACCCAGGAAGCTAGGTTAAAAAAATCTGGAGGCCTCTTTAATCCTTTCCTTTGGGATGGGAGAGGATGGGAAGGGATGGCATAGAATTGAATGAAGCAGAATGGGATAGAACTGAATCAAGTACAATCAGATGAGATGGAATGGAACTGAATGAAATAGAATGGGATGGGAAGAAATAGAATGTAATGGGATATAATTGGATAGGGTAGGCTAGGACAGGAAAAGAGGATAGGAGAAGGAGGAATAGGATAGGATGGATTGGAACTGGGTGGTGTAGGATAGGAGAGGCTAATATAAAATAGGATGAAAGGAAATTGGACAAGATGTTGCCAGATGGAAGGAGGTGGAAATAGGGTGCTATGGGAAGGAATGGGTTAGGATAGGATGGGGTGGATTAGCAGAAGGAGGAACTACCTTTCCCCAGATTAGGCTTTACCCTTGCATCCTCCTTACTTTCCTCCCCAACCCATTTCCATCTCCTAGGGCTGCCATGAGATCTAAAGCTTGGGCTCTAGGTTTCTTACCCCTGTGTCTCAGAACATTAATAACACCACCCCTCCCCCCAGGGCCAAACTACAAATTGGAAACACTGGGTGAAAACACTCATAGCAAAATGGGCATTGAGAGGTTAATTTGCCTTCAGTTTCTCAATAATGCTAATCCCTTCAAAGGGATTTAAAGAGAAAAAAAGTTACGCAGAAGAGGATAATTAATTTCTCCAAAGGGGAAAAGAAACAATTAGATGGTATTTGTCATAGAAAGGAGTCAGTTTCTCCTTCTAGGCTTGTTGTATCATGTCCCTGGGTGCAGAGGCGGCAATTGCTTAGAAACCAAATACCTGCTTTCCCAGGGAGGAGAATGGAGAAGAAAGAGAAGGAAGAAGGTGGAGGCAGGAAGAAGGAAAAGAAGGAAGAAGAGGAGGGATGAAGGAGGAGGAGGAAACAAAGGAAACAAGAAGAAGTGAAAGAAGGGGAAATAAAAGGAGTGGTAAAAGGAGTCTCTTTCAGCTCTAAAATTTTTAGAATTATGTGCTTTAGGGAAATAATTTAGTGCTTCCGGCAGTGTGGTCTTGATTGTAAATGTAGAGACGGTAGAGAGAGGCAAGAAAGGAACTGGGCTAGATTAGTTGGGGAAGGCTTCCTGGAGGAGTAGGGAAGAAGAGGACATAAGGAAGGAGGATAAAAGAATGAGGCAGGAGGAGGGAGGAAAGGAAGCAGGGAGAGGAATGAAGGAAGATTAGGAGGAAATTGCACAAAAAGGAGGCTGGAGAGTCAATCTGGACTGTTCTCTTTCCTTCTCTCCCCACCAAGCATAACCTCCCAACTTCATTCCTTTGCTCGAGCTGCTCCCCATTCCTGGAACATCCTACCTTGTCCCCTTTGCTTGTTCAATTTCTAATCTGTCCTTTAAAATCCAGCTGAAGATTCACAACTAAGGCTTCACAAAGCCTTCCTTGAGACAATGTGGTATTGTGGAAAAGAATGCCATAGTTGAGTCAGAAGATTTGGGATTAATTCTCAGGATTTCTGCTTCCTACCTGTGTGACCTTGAGGAAGCCACTTAATTCTTTGGTACTCAGAGGTCAAGAGATTCCTCATACTTAGAATGAGAAGCCTTCACCAAGTGGCCTCTAAAGACCCTTCCAAAATTAAATCTGTAGACCATGTAAATCCCTCGTATGTGGCTTCACTTACCACTTTGTTCTGTCCACTTTTGTGCACTTATCATATAATATTGTGTTACAATTATCTGTATTTGTATCTGGTCCTCTATTAGGACTATGAGTCCCAGTAGGATAGGGATTGTGTCTTTTTTTTTTTAAATTTATTTTTAATATGTTTAGTTTTCAGCATTGATTTTCACATGCGTTTGAATTACAGATTTTCTCCCCATTTCCACCCCCCCCACTCCAAGATGGCATACACTCTGGTTGCCCTGTTCCCCAGTTTGCCCTGTTCCCCAGTTTGCCCTCCCCTCTGTCCCCCCATTCCCCTCCCATCCCCCTTTCCCTTACTTTCTTGTAGGGCACGGTAGATCTCCATGCCCCATTGCCTGTGCATCTTATTTTCTAGTTGCAT
>CM053625.1:75160679-75170822 GCA_028646595.1 Phalanger gymnotis
TCTCTTCATTCTTGTATTTGAAAGTTAAATTTTCTATTCAGCTCTGGTCTTTTCATTGAGAAAGCTTGAAAGTCCTCTATTTTAATGAAAATCCATATTTTGCCTTGGAGCATGATACTCAGTTTTGCTGGCCAGGTGATTCTTGGTTTTAATCCTAGCTCCATTGACCTCCAGAATATCATATTCCAAGCCCTTCGATCTCTTAATGTAGAAGCTGCTAGATCTTGTGTTATCCTGATTGTGCTTCCACAATACTCAAATTGTTTCTTTCTGGCTGCTTGCAGTATTTTCTCCTTGACCTGGAAACTCTGGAATTTGGCAACAATGTTCCCAGGAGTTTTCTTTTGGGGATCTTTTTGAGGAGGCAATCTGAGGATTCTTTCAATTTCTATTTTACCCCCTGGTTCTAGAATATCAGGGCAGTTTTCCTTGATAATTTCTTGAAATACAATGTCTAGGCTCTTTTTTTGATCATGGCTTTCAGGTAGTCCAATAATTTTTAAATTATCTCTCCTAGATCTATTCTCCAGGTCAGTGGTTTTTCCAATGAGATATTTCACATTGTCTTCCATTTTTTCATTCCTTTAGTTCTGTTTTATAATAGCTTGGTTTCTCATAGAGTCACGAGCTTCCACTTGCTCCAATCTAATTTTTAAGGTGGTATTTTCTTCAGTGGTCTTTTGGACCCCCTTTTCCATTTGGCTAATTCTGCCTTTCAAGGCATTCTTCTCCTCATTGGCTTTTTGGAGCTCTTTTGACATTTGGGTTAGTCTATTCTTTAAGGTGTTATTTTCTTCAGTATTTTTGAGGTCTCCTTTAGCAAGTCATTGACCTGTTTTTTATGGTTTTCTTGCATCACCCTCATTTCTTGTCCCAGTTTTTCCTCTACTTCTCTTACTTGCTTTTCCAAATCCTTTTTGAGCTCTTCCATGGCCTGAGCCCAATTCATATTTTTCTTGGAAGCTTTTGATGTAGGCTCTATGACTTTGTTGACTTCTTCAGGCTGTGTGTTTTGGTCTTCTTTGTCACCAAAAAAGGAATCTAGAGTTTGAGTTTGAGTTTGAGGCTGAGTTCATTTTCATTGCCTGTTCATGTTCCCAATCAACTACTTGACCCTTTAGCTTTTTTGTCAGAATATGACTGCTTGTAGAGTAGAGATTACTTTGTCCCAAGCTTTAGGGTCCAAGCACTGCTGTTTTCAGAGCTACTTCTATTCCACAGTCACCCCAGGCTCTGTCACAGCAGCACTCCTCCTCCCCCAAGAACTGCCAACCAGGACTGCAATACAGATCTGAGCAGGGCACAGCAAGAGAATCTGCCTTTGTGCCCACAAAGCATTCCTTGCACTCCTGCTCTGATCTGCTGCTAGATTCCTCCCACCATGTGAGCCAGGGACTCGTGAAGCCACTGACACTGGCACTCTGGAGGCAGCCTCAGGAGCTCCCTGCTGCTGCTATGGCCACCACTGCACCACTTCCTCTATCCCCAGAGTTGGCGGCCAGACTGCTCTGAACTCGATCTCACAGTTTCCCCCTAACCTGCTCTTTGGCTTTTGTGGGTTGAGAAGTCTGGTAACTGCCACAGCTCACTGTTTAATGGCCCCAAGGCCTGTTCCGGCTGACTGACTCAGGGTCTGGTCTGTCCCAGCACAGCCCACTTGGGGCATCCCTCTGCTCTCAGGACCACGCAATAGACCCTTCCTGGCGAACATCCAGGCTCTCCTGGGCTGGATACCTGTTTCCCTTTGCTATTTCGTGGGTTCCGCAGCTCTAGAATTTGTTCAGAGCCATTTTTACAGGTGTTTGGAGGGATTTGGGGGGCAGCTTAAGCAAGTCCCTGCTTTCCAGCTTCTGTCTTGGCTCCACCCGCCCTGCCCTCCCCCCCCCCCCAGAAAACAATTCTCCAGGAAAATAGATGTAAACCAATATATTGCCAAAATAAGGTCAAAATGGGTAAATGATGTAGACGTAAAAGGTGACATCATAAGTAAATTAGGGGAGCATGGAAAAAATTTACCTGTTAGATCTAGGGATAAGAGTTTTTGACCAAACAGGAGGTAGAGAGAATCACAAAAAGTAAAATGGATAATTTTGATCATATGAAATTTAAAAGTCTTTGCACAAGCAAAATCAATGCAGGCAAGATTAGAAGGAAAGCAGGAAATTTAGAAAAATTTTACAGCAAATTTCTATGATAAAGGCTTCATTTCTCAAATACATAGGGAACTGAGCCAAATTTTTTTTAAAAAATGATATCCACTCCTCAGTTGATAAATGGTCAAAGGATACAAACAGTTTTCAGAAAAAGAAATCAAAACTATCAATAGTCATATTAAAATGCTCTAAATCACTATTGACTAGAAAAATGCAAATGACAACAACTCTGAGGTACCACCTCACACCTGTCAGATTGGCTAACATGGCAGAAAAGGAAAATGACATATGCTGGAGGGGATGTGGAAAAACAACACTAACAGACTCGTGGTAGAGTTGTGAACTGGTCCAACTATTCCAGAGAACAATTTGGAAATTTGCCCCAAGGGCCATAAAACTATGTATACCCTCTGACCCAGCGATACCACCATTATGTCTATATCCCAAAGAGATCAAAGAAAAGGGAAAAAACTATATATATATATACACATATATATATGTATGTATATATATACATACAAAAAATACTTACAGCACTTTTTATGGTGGCAAAGAATTGAAAATTATGGGGATATTCATCAATTGGGGAATGGCTGGACAAGTTGTGGTATATGGATGTAATGCAATACTATTGTGCTATAAGAAATGATGAGGAGAAAGGTTCAGAAAAACCTAGAAACAATTACATAAAACTGATGCAAAGTGAAATGAGCAGAAACAGAACATTGTTCCCAATAGCAATAATATTGTACAGTGATCACCTGTGAATGACTTAGCTATTCTAATCAAGACAATGATCTAAGACAATTTCGAAGGACCCCCAACGAAAAATGCTATCCACCTCCAGAGGGAGAACTGATAAACTCTGAGAGAGGGTTGAAGCACACTTTTTTCACTTTATTTTTCTTGGGTTTTTGGCAACATGGCTAATATGAACATATGTTTTGCGTGACTTTATATGTATAATTGATATCATGTTGCTTGATTTCTCATTGGGTATGGAAGAGATGAGGAGGAAAAAGAGAATTTAGAACTCAAAAAATTTTTAAATGAATGTTAAAAATAAGCAAATGATTAAATAAATGAATAAAATGGGGGAAAAAAGTATGTCATGGATACTGGTTTTCTTTCTTGAGAGCCCAGTTGTTAAACATTAACCAATGAACCCCTGAGAGGAACTCACTACCTCCTAAGGCAGCTCATTCAAATTTGGCATAGCTCTAATCGTTCAGAACTTTTTCCTGACACCAAACCTAAATTTGTCTCTTTGCCACTTACTTCTCTACATAGCTCCAAGTTCAGCCCTCTCAGGCCTAGCCAAATAAGCCAAATACTCCTACTTTACCACTTTTCAAATACTTAAGGGACATCATGTTTGGCTTAAGCCTTCTCTTCCCCAGGCTAAGCATCCCCAGTGTCTTTAACCAATCAAAGGGCATGAATAATATGAAGGCTCTTTGTCATCTAAGTTGCCATCTCCTGGATACATTCCAATTTGTCAACTGCGTCCTTGAAATGTGGAGGCCAAAACTGAACAGGGCAGGTTACAGCAGGATGGGTCCCTCCCTAGTCCCCAGACAGAATGTCTCTCTTAGTGCCGCCTAGAGTCACATTAGCTCTCTGGGCGACCATCTCACACTGTTGACTCATATTGAGTTTGTAATCCTCTAAAACCCTCAGATCTTTTCAAACTATTACTAGCCATGCTTTCCCTACCTTTGACTCATACAGTTAAGTTTTTTAAGTCCACACGTAAAACTTTACATTTATCCCTATTTGGTTTAATTTTACTGTAGTCTACCTAACATTCTAGGCTGTTGAGACTGTTTAGGATCGCTACCCTGCTATCCACTATGGTAACTATCTCGTCTTGCTTTATGTCATCTGCATGTTTGATTAGACTGCATTTTTATACCTTTATCCAAATCATTGACAAAAATGTTACACAACATAGAACTAAGCTCAAATCAATGGAACACTCCATTTGAGCCCTGCTTCCAAATTAACATTAAACCATTAATGTCTTCTCTTTGGGTCCAGCCAATCAGCCAGTTCCAAATCCACCTATCTATATTATACTCTAAGCCACATCTTTCTACATCATCCACAAGAATAACATGAGAGATTTCGTCAAATGCTTTGCTAAAGCAAACAATATCGTGGTTTTTTTTAAATTGGAGAACAGGAAGATATATGTGCATTTCACAACTATGACTAAAAAGAGAAATCTTAGCTAAGCATAGGATAGAAGAGACAAAAGACAAGAGGTGATTTTGATTATATAATTTAAAAACTATTGCATGAATGAAATCAATGAAGAAGGAGGAAATAAGAGAGTTTCTTCATCAGTTTCCTATACCAATGAAATCACAAATCCAATCCCTATTCCTAGCCTATCACCGATTAAAAAAAAAGTCTAATATCTAAGACATATAGCAAATAGATATAAACATATAATATAATAAGCCATTCTCTCAATAGATAAGTGGCCAAAGGATATAAACAGATTTTCAAAAGAATTGAATATTATAAATGACCATTTGAAAATAGGTCCCAAATCATTTATAGTTAAGAGAAATAAATACACATTAATACAAATATGAGATTTCACTTCATGACCTGCTGTTTGGGAAAGATGGTAAAAAACATGGAAAGAAACAATGCTGGAGAGACTGTGGAAAGACAGGCACACTAATACATTGCTGTTGGAGCATTCCAGACATGAATTTAGAATTATATAAGAAAAATAACTAATATTCATAAACTTTGACCCAATAATCCTTGGCCAGCACAGGGCATAGAAGATTATAAGATCATCTGGAGGGCCAAGGAAAGGACCAAAGAAGCCTTCTGTCTAGTCTGACCAACTCATTTTACAAAATGAGGAAATTAAGACCCAGTGACTTGCCCAACATTGCACAGGTAGTAGATGCCTAGGGCAGGATTTGAACCCAGGTACTTAGATTCCTGAACCAATTCTTTCCACTCAACCATGCAGAAACAAAGGTTTACTACATACCAAAACATCCATAGCTATGCTTTTGTTGGTAATAACAAATTGGAAACAAAGTGAATGCCTATCTGTTGGGAAATAGATTAAAAATTGTTGCATATGAACATAAAGGAATACTATTGTAGAATAAAAAATGACAATGATGGAAGATGTCAGAGTAAAGGCAGGGACTTACCTGAGTTCTCCCCCTAAACCTCTCCAAATACCTTTAAAAATGATTCTAAACAAATTCTAGAGCAGCAGAACTCACAAAAAGATGGAGAGAAACAAATTTCCAGTCCAAGACAACTTGGAAGGTCAGTAGGAGAGGTCTGTTGGACCTTGGGGAGAGTGTAGCACACAATCCATCTCAGGCCACGCCAGCACAGACCTAGCCCCAGTAAACCAGGAGCAGGCCTTGGGAGCCACTGAATCAGCAGTGGCTGTGGCAGCAGCTGCTTCCAGAGCTCTCAGCCCACAGATGGTAAGGGGCCAAACAACTGGTCAGAAGGAAATTACAGAAGTCTTTTTGCTAGCACCAGGGCAGGACTCTGTTGCTTTGCCCATACTTGGATCTGGGCCACAGTCCTGAATAGCAGTCCTAGGGCAAGGAGGAACACTAGCATAGCAGAGCTTGTGGCCACAGTGGAGGAGGGACCCTCCTCATGATTCTAGGGCAGAAACAAGTGCTTATGGCCACTCACAGACCAGAGCACAGACCAGGAGAAGAGTAAACACCTCTCCTTAGATCAAGGCTGTCCAAAATGAGGCCCATGGGCCACATATGGCCCACAGTTGGATTTATGCTGCCTGCTTGCAAGCATAGAAATTTACATAAATGCTTTAGTAAACGAAGTCGAGCTACCACAGAGCTCTCACTAAAATGGCAAATCAAAATATATTGTCTATCGTTTCAATAAAAACCTATGGTTGGACAGCCCTGCCTTAGACCATACTTCCTTGAAAGAACTGAAAACTTACTGGTTCCTAGAAGTATCTCTGAAAACAGTTGCACAAAACCCCTGAAGCTTGGGACAGTCCACCCTCCAACCTGGAAGTAGAACCATACCTTAACAAGGAGTTAAAAAGTGAAGTAATAGCCTGGGGAACTGATCAAATGATGGAAAAAAAAAAATCTGACTATAGAATCTTACTTTGGTGACAAAGAACATCAAAACATACAACCAGAAGAAGACAACAAAGTCAAAGCTCCTACATCCAAAGCCTCCAAGAAAAATATGAAATGGTCGCAGGCCTTGGAAGAGCTCAAAAAGGATTTGGAAAATCAAGTAAAAGAAGTAGAAGAAAATTGGGAAGAGAAATGAGAGTAATGCAAGAAAATCATGAAAAAAGAGTTAACATACAGCTTGGTAAAGGAGACACCAAAAAAAAAAAATGCTGAAGAAAATAATACGTTAAAAAACAGAGTAGGTCAAATGGTAAAAGAGGTCCCAGAAGCCAATGAAGAGAAAAAACCCTTAAAAAGCAGAATCAGCCAGATGGAAAAGGAGGTTCAAAAGCTCACTGAAGAAAATAATTCCTTAAAAATTAGAATGGAGAAAATGGGGAGCTAATGACTTTAGGAGAAATTAAGAAACAATAAAACAAAACCAAAAGAATAAAAAAAATAGAAGACAATGTGAAATATCTCATTGGAAAAACAACTGACCTGGGAAACAGATCCAGGAGAGACATTTTTAAATTATTGGACTACTTGAAAGCCATGATCAAAAAAAAAAAAGAGTCTAGACACCATCTTTCAAGAAATTATTGGAGTTGTAGCATAAATAGTAAAATAAAAAAAATCAAAAGAATATGCTATGACTCCAACCATTTAAATTGAGGGATTAGGTTACAGACTGGACCTGGGATTTCAATGGTATGGAAATTACTTCTATCAATATAGGTGGGCAACTTCTCTACCACTTATAGTCTTAGAGAGCCTAGAATACCTCAAGGATTAAGTAATCTGCCCAGGGTCACGCAGCTAATATGTATCTAAGGTGTGGCATGAACCCAAGGCTTCAATATCAAGTCAGGTTGGGTCAACAAGCATTTATTAAGTACCTACTATGTGCCTGGCACTGTACTAAGTGCTAAAAAATATAAATGCAGGCAGAAAAACAGACCCTACCCTCAAGGAGTTTACATTCTAATGGGGAGAGGGACGTGTCTCTTACTAAGATCTGATTATTGAATTTTCAGTGTGAACATTCACATCTTAGAAATCTGTAAAGTTACACTCAGGGCTTTATTTATTGTTTTGATGCTTGTCTAGACTTAAGAAAGTGATGGAAAAAATGCTAATAATGTCCATTAAATTGAAAAGTGTATCACACATGTGTTTTTTAATTGGTTGTTATATTTACCAATACACTCCTAAGCAGAATACGCTAACTGGATGAGAATTCAATGCAAATAAAAAAAGAAATCACTAAAAGAAAGCAGAACTCTGATCAAATGGAAAACCAAGTAAAGTCTCAGTGAATGAAGTATACCTCCCTCCTGATAATGGCAAAAAAAGGAGAACGTTGCACATATTGTAAGATGCCATCACTGCCATCCCAGCCTTCACGGTATAGAATGTTTCGTGTAACCGTTTTCCTTCGTAGTAAGGGAGGGTTCAGTCTGGAAAAGGTGAGGGGATTTCCAGAGATGACTGTATAATTAAAACAAAAGGCATCAAAACAATGTATTTTTAATTGAATAAAATGAAGTCTAGATAAACCACATCTACAGCATTCCCCTGTTCTACTGGTTTAGTAAACGTGTCGAAAAAAGAAACAAGTTTAGTCTGGCATGATGTGTTCTTAATTAAGCCGTCTTGGCTCCTTATGATCACCATTTCCTTTTCAAGGTATTCACTAATCATCCCTTTAATAATACATTATGGAATTTTGCCGAGGATGGAAGTCAAGGTCACTGGACCATATTTTTCAGGTCTTATTTGTCCTCACTTTCTTGAAAAGTAGGACAACATTGTCCCCTTTCTAGTCCTTCGATCCCTCTCCTGTTTTCCACCATATTTCAAAGATTCCTGGCTGGAATTCAATCAGCATAGCTACCAGTTCTTTTAGTACCTAGGATGTGACTCATCTGGGGCTGATGGTGTGAACTAATCAAGGGCAGCCAGGTATTCTCTATCTCCCTACTTGTCTTGGGTTATTCTTTGTAGTCCACGGATTAATTTCTTTGCCAGAGAAAACATGTTTAATAAAAGCACGGCGGCTCTGCCTTCACTCCGTCATCTCTTATCATGTCCCATCCCCTCTGAACATCGATTCTCTTGGTCTTTGATCCTCTTTTCCCAAATAAAACTACAAAATTTTTAGAAGATATTTTGGGGTTGGCCTTGTCTTTCCTTGCCAACCTCAACTTTTCTGTCTCAGCTGTCCAGATCCTTTTCTTAAAAGATTGTACCATGCTTGTACATTCATCCTCCTTTTCCAGTCTTGTTTCCATCCTTTATACTTTCTTTTTTTACATTTAAATTGGTGAATGAGTTCCCTCCATTTCCACATTGTTTCCTTTGACAACTCTTCTTTTCCCTCCTCATGGAAATTGTTTCCCTTCACACCTTCAGAATTTAATTTTTTAATTATACTGATTTTTTAAATTAATTAATTAATTAATTGTAGTTTTTAATATTCGCTTTTATAAGATTTTGAGTTCTAAATTTTTTTCTCTCCCTCCCCTCCCCCCTCCACAAGACAACGTGCAATCTGATATAGGCTATACATGTACAATCGTATTAAATGTATTTCCACATTATCATGCTGTGAAAGAAGAGTCAGAACTAAGGGGAAAACCACTAGAAAGAAAAAACAAAAACAAAAAACAGAGAGAGAATGCTTCAATCTATCTTCAGACTCTACAATTCTTTCACTGTGTGGATTATGAGCCTTTTGGAAATGTCTTAGATCACAGAATTTCATTCTTGAGAGCTTCCCATCAAATCCTATCAATCCTTTCTTTATGACCTTCTCTGCCAAAATCCATGGACTGTGTCACACCAATTCAAAAATAGAGCAGTCATTTCCCAGAACTACTATCATTTTCCAGAACTACATTTCTACCCCCAACAACCAATTCCTCCTTGCTGGTAAGAAATGGATGCACTCATTGGTTATTCCATCTTTTGTCCAACTACCTTGTTTCATAAATGAGAATATTGAGGCCCAGAGAAGTTACCTACCCAAGATAACACAATGAGTAGGAAAGCCAGGATTTAAACCCAGACCTTATGTCTCCAAATCCAAGGCTCTTTTCAGTATACCATGCTGATGATATTCTAAGAAATAGGTATATGAACCAACTTAGTGCCCACTCAATGATGGATGGCTCCCCTGGTCTCATAGCCCCAGCCTGATCAGCAGTCCCCCTCAACTCTCAGTAACTCACAGGGTTGTTCTGAAAAGAACGGGCAGCAGAGACTGTACCAGCTGGTCCCTAGGCTCTCTGCCAGGCCTCAAGGCTCTCTGTTTGATCCCTTTGGCACTATTCTCAAGCACAGAACAGCTGATTGGTAGAATGCCCTGAGCTTTCCAGATGCCAGACTTTCCCAGAATTTTCCTGCCTGTAGCTTTCCTGGCCTTAGTGCCTTAGAGTGGGTATATTCAGGTTATTAGGCTGACCCTTTGACCCAGAAGCTCCTTCCTCCCCACAAGATATTCCCAGGCCCCTGAGTGACTGATGAGAAGCAACAGTGGCCAAGGTTACCTTCTGTTTCTTTCAATCATTCAGCCAACAAACTTTAATTAATCACTTTATGGTGAAGAGTATATAGTACTCTGGGCTTGGGTAGAAGGGGAGAAAAAGAAGGGATGCCCTACAAAGTTTATATAAGACACAATCCCGGGGGCGGAGCCAAGATGGCGACTGGAAAGCAGTAACTGGCGTGAGCTCCCCACCAAGTCCCTCCAAAAACCTATGAAAAAAAGGCTCTGAACCAGTTCTAGAAATACAGAACCCACAAAGGGGCAGAGGAAAGCAGGACTC
>CM053625.1:75171322-75221389 GCA_028646595.1 Phalanger gymnotis
TTATTTTTTTGTTTGTGCATACTATCTCTTAGCAGAATATAAGCTCCGTGAGGGCAGGGGCCTTTCGTCATGGTTGCTGTTATTTTTGTCTTTGTCCTGATGGTGCTTAGCACAGAGGACAGGCGCTTACTGTTTATTGAACTGAATCGAATCCCTGGTGGCTGGCCATCATGTACCCCTATCATCTCTTCCTCATTACAAATACTACCTACGTAACCCTTGTTCTGGTAACAGCCAGAGCTGTTTATTCCATAGTCACCAAAAGGGAAGAGAGGTCAACTTCTTTCCGATTTTATTGTGGGGGCTCCAAATTTCTAACCCCACCACTGGTCATCTCTGGGTGTGGCTGGACAAAAGGCCTTGGACCTGACCAGATGTTTCCCATCTGGCCCTCCAATTCTGAATTTGGGTGGGGTCCAGCTACGGTTGCTCTGGGGATGCTGCCACCAACTCGACCACATCCTGGGAAGTTGGCTTCTGGGAGGGACTCCTAGGCCTGATGGTGGTGAGAAACAGGGTGGTTCATTTGGAGCAGCTTGAAGATTGGAGGAACCTGGGAGTTACAGTTTTCCATCCTATATTTGGCAGGACTGGTTGGAGGTGGGGCGGCATTGTTGAAAAGTCCTGGTCTGCTCGCACAGGCTGATGAACAGAATGAACAGAGAGGTTGATTTATTGTTTTTTAAAAAATATATTTTATTTTATTTTTGATTTACTGTTAAGACAGCTCCCCAGAGAGTCTAGGAAAGGGACATTTCCTAGAGAAAAGATGCCCTAGGGCACCAAAGGTGCCTGTCTGTTTGATAGCATCAGAGAAACTCTTACCTGGAACAAGAGCCGGGGGCCACTTAAAACAAATCCTTTCTCCCCCTTCTCTTTGATGCCTCTCTTGTTCTCCTGAAGATTATGTTCTTTCAGAAACCACAGATATTTCAGGCCACTGGCTTGCCTATAGACCCGTGCAGGCCTCTTGGGACCCTGGGTGTCTCACTTCATAAAATTTGGAAGTGTCAGGTCCCTGACTATGAAGATACCTCTGACTCTAGATAGAGGGTGGGCAACGGTGGTGAGAAAAGGGAGAGGAGCAGGAGTCAGTTCTCCTCTGTGTCCTGGGGATTTCTGTTGGCTCTGGGACCAGATTCATCCATGAGCTGCTGATGCCCTTGGCCTTTCCTGCCCTGACAGAGCATCTTACCCCACAGGCTGACTCTTTCACTGGGAGAGTAGCCCTAGCTTGAGTTTAATCCTGTCTCCTGGACACTTAAAATATAAGATTACAGAGAAGATGTGATTTCTCCATCGCCATCCACCCAATTTAGTTCTTATAAAAAAAGAAGAAGAAATGTTAGATTTGGCTGAATCAAATGCTGATGAAATGGGGCCAAGACTGGGTCTGGGGAAGGTGGGGAGCGGGGGGCAACTATATAGAACAGGGATTCTTGGCCTATGGTCCATACATTTTAAGAATTCATCTGCATTTCTTTTTTTTTAATTTTAATTTTTTTTAAGTTTTCAACATTCACTTTTATAAGATTTTGAGTTCCAAATTTTTTTCTCCATCCCTCCCCTCCACCTTCCTTAATTTGACATACAATCTGATGTAGGGTATCAATATCTGTATTTCAATGAAACTGACTTTCTTTGTAATCTTATGTATTTCGATTTATTTTTTATGCATTGTAGAATGAGAAGGGGTCCATAGGCTTTGCCAGATCACCACAGGGGTCCATAACACAACAAAAGTTAAGAATCCATGATACAGGAGAAAGTTGGGGTCTCAGGTTTCTGCAAAAGGGGTAACTCTTGAATCTGGAAATTGCGGTCTGTTGTTAGGTTTAGCAGTTTGGGATAGTCTGTGAAAAAGATGAATGAGAAGAGAGAACAGTGAAGTCTAGGAGAGACGGAGAGGTAGAAAGGGCCTTTGGTCTATCCTGTCCAAGGATGTGATGTCTGATACCAGGCTCATTTCTCTCATTGCAAATGAGAGTGACACCTTTTGCCAACAAGCTAGACATTCAGCAGAGAGCCCAGGACCCCTAGTGCCTGGTTAGCCCATGTCTGGCATCTCTGCTTTGGCTAGCCCCAGCTACATTTACTCCCACATTTACTCCCTTCCCAGACTAGCTCCAGGAATGGACAGGAGTAGAGGAGGCTCCATGGTGCACAAAGCCTAGGGCCTATGGATTCACAGGACTGTATGATGTGGAAAGGAAGGCTAGGAAGCTGGAGGTAAGGGGCAGTAAAAACTGTCCTGGAACTCAGGGGCTCTGGGCTGCAAAGCATACACATCTTTCTGAGCAAAGGCCCATCCTTTTAGGCAAAGGGAAGAGAAAAGGCCATCAATTATCCGAAAAATCTAAAAGGAAAGGGCATCTGGGGCTCACTGACTGGATGTATGAACAGAGGGGTATGGGGCAAGAATAATCTGGACAAATTCTTCAGTTGTCCCTCTGACTTTGCAGGTATGTGGATGCAGGGGGTGACTTCTGCTCAAACATGCTGCTTCAGCAGGAGAGGAGGAGAAGCTATCAGAAAGTTACAAATGAGTAAGGAGAAGTGTTTTCTAACTCTCTAAATGTGAGTGATGGACCCACTCACCCTCACTTCTATAATACTTTGTCAGTATGATACTTCATCCATTTGATAGAAGATGTGCACTCCCATATCTCATGCTGGACCTGTGCAAATATTATAGAATCTCTATTAAATTTTTAAAGTGCAAAATTAGACATGTGTTATATTTGATATAATGTTATTTATGCAAATGTGTATTGTCTATACAGAGTATATGCATGTGTACAAATGTGTAATATCCCATAACAGCCATGCCAAATAGGGAAAGGACTACATTTCCCAGGATGCCTGGGACTTCAAGGCTAATGTTCATTGGGGAAGAACAAGGAAGCTATTTCTCATGGCAATGCTGTCAATTAGTAAAAAGAGACAGATTTCTGGGCAGAGGGAGGAAGAGCTCCAAGGGGCATCTGGAGGAAGGGAAAGCAATGGCTGCATGCAGGAGATGAAGAATCCTGGAGTCATGACTTCCCTATTAGTCATAAGTTTGTGGAGGAGTTCTAGCTGTTCTGGGGGGAGCGTAGATGGATGAGGTTCTACTCGGTAGGAGTGTGGGTAATGATTGCTTCCTACTCTTTTACTGTACATTTGTGTTTTGAATAAATATTTTATTGTTTCCATATTGATCCTTACTCTATCAGTGTGGTGAACCATGGAATACCTAGACCTTAGACATTCCCAGAGTTATGCGTGTGAGGACAAAATGAAAAAAGAGGCAGAAAGGGGATTAATTGAAGCCTCAAAAGATGAAGCTGGATCCATACGTTTTAGAGCTAGAGTTGTTTTGGAAAATAGGTTAAATTAAATGCATATGAAAGAAACATACGAACAAGGCAGCATGGAGTAGTGGAAAGAATGCCGCTTACTAACTATGCAACTGAGTGAGCACTTTCATCTCTCTGGGCCTTGGTTTCTATAACTGTAAAACAAGGATCGGACAAAATGACCTCTAAGGTCCCCTTCAGCTCTGAACCCGTGATCCTGTGATCACCTATGAATTTCAGGCAGGGTTGCTTAGTGAGCTGGCCCTGGGGTCAGGAAGACCTGGGCTGAAGAAGCACTTCTGGAACACACCGGCCATGTGGCCCTTAGCAAGCCGCTTAACCTCTCAAAGGCCTAGGCAACTCTCTCAGATTATAAGTTGCTTTGCTTTGGCAGTGGAAACCTCATTACTAGGAGTTCTATACTCCTATGAAATAAATCAGGGGTCTGAACCAGGGGTGGGGAACCTGTGACCTCGAGTCCGCATGTGGCCCTCTAGGTCCTCAAGTGCAGTCTTTTGACCGAATCCAAACTTCACAGAACAAATCCCTTCAATAAAAGGATTTGTTCTTTACAACTTGGACTTAATCAAAAGGCTGCACCCGAGGACCTAGAAGGCCACATGTGGCTTCAAGGCTGCAGGTTCCCCACCCCTGGAACCATTAGCCTCTTTCAAAGCTCTCCACAATCTGGCCCCATCTCAGGTGTTTAACTTCATTTCCTCTTCCTCTCTGGTGCCCATAGCCTCTGTTTCAGCTCTGTTGGTTGACTCACTTCCTTACAAGTCTGGCTCATTCTTTCCTCCTTCCTCTGTACTTTTGCCCCCACTTCCTCATCCTCTGACGATTCAAATTTTACCCATCCTTTAGCACCCAAGCCAAGCTGCTCCCTTTCCAGGAAATCTTCCCTGTCTACCCCAGTCCACATTGATCTGCCTTTCTGGAACCCCCAGAGTGCCCTGTGCCTAAGGCCACTCAGGTAATCCCACACAGAACTACACATGGCACTATGCCTGTCCAGTCTCATTTCTTCTCATTTGCTGCCTTTTTTCTATAATTAGATTATAAGCTCCCTGAGGGCAAGGACCATTTGGCATTTTTCTTGCACATCCCCCATAGTGAATCTAAACATACAGCTGGGAACATGAGGGAAGGGCTCAAGAAATCAAATTTTTATTTAGCCTAGACTAGAAAAAAGCCTTTCTCCTTCCAAAGGAACTGCTGTTCCTTACCCTTGCTTCACCTCTTCTATCATGAACAGTCAATGAATCATGGGATCATGGCACTTGAGAGTTGGAAGGGGACTCAGTGGCCACTTAGTCCAACCCATACCGGAAAGGAATCTCCATTACAACTCACCTGGAAAGTGGTCATCTAGCCTTGAAGGTTTCCAAAGAGGGCAGCCCCATATCCTCTCAAAGCAGCCTATTATTCCCCTTTTGTTGTTCTTTAGTTGTTTTTCACTTGTGACCTACCCATTGTGACCCCATTTGGGATTTTGTTGGCAAAGATACTAGACTGGTTTGCCATTTCCTTCTCCAGTTCATTTTACAGATGAGAAAACTGAGGCAAAGAGAGTTAAGTGACTTGCCCAAGGTCACACAGCTAGTAAACTTCAGAGGCTGGATTTGAACTCATAAAGATGTGTCTTTCTGACTCTAGGCCTGGTACTCCATCCACTGTGCCATCTAGCTACCCCCAATTCCACTTTTGGACAGCTCTAATTTTGGATAATCTAAAGCATCCTCTTTGCGGCTTCTGCCCATTGCTCTCAGTTCTGTCCTCTGGGGCAAAATGGAAAAGGCCCTTTGCCATACTTGTTTCTCCTCTTTAGACACTCCAGCTTGTCTGTGTCCTTCTTAGACTCTGGCATTCGGGACTGAACACGATACTGCGGATGAGATCTGATGAGGGTAGAGAACAAAGGGACTATCCCCTTCTCACTGCAGGAAGCTACTATGTCTCTTTCAATGCAACTCAATACTACATGAGTTTTGGGCTGCCACATCACATTAAGCTAGCTAAACACAGACACACAGACACAGACACAGACACAGACATTGACACAGACACAGACACACACAATCTAGATGCTTTTCAGGCAAACTGCTAACTATGCCTCTCCCATCTTGTACTTAGGAATTTGATTTTTGTCCTCAAGCATAAGATTTTACATTTATTCTTTTATCCCTATTGAATTTCATCCCATTAGGTTAGTCCAAGGTTCCAGCCTGGCAAAGTTTTTTTGAATCTTGAATTGGTCATCCATTGTGTTAGCTATTCCTGACTACTTTACGTCACCTGCAAATTTAATGAGCAAAGATCATTGATAAAAAATGCTAGACAGCAAAGGATAGAGTATTCTACTACAGTCATTTTTTGATGTTGGCATTCAACCATTAACAATTACTTTTTGAGTCTGGTCATCTGACTGCAGCTAAATCTTTTTGTGGTGGGTTAATGTGGTGCATTAATGTGATGGAATACTTTTGTGCTATAAGAAATGATTAAGGGGAAAGTTTCAGAAAAACCTGGGAAGATCTATGTAAACTGATGCAGAGTTAAGTGAGCAGAACCAGGAAAATAATCTATATAGTAAAAGTAATATTGTAAAGTTAATCAACTGTGAAAGACTTAGTAACTTTGATCAACACGAATGATTCTCCACAATCCCAAAGGACTCATGATGAAACATATTCTCTATCTCCAGAGAGAGAACTGATAGACTCAGTACAGATTGAAACATGTTTTCTTTCTCCCTCCCTCCTTCCCTCCCTCCCTCTCTTCTTCCCCCTTTCTCTTTCTTTCCCTTCCTTCCTTCCTTCCTTCCTTCCTTCCTTCCTTCCTTCCTTCCTTCCTTCCTTCCTTCCTTCCTTCCTTCCTTCCTTCCTTCCTTCCTTCCTTCCTTTTTCCCTATGATTAATGAAGGAATTTGTTTTGTATGACTATAGATATTTGTAATCAGTTTCATTTTTCTTGCCTTCTCAATGGGTAGGGGAGAGAGAATTCAGAACTGAAAATAAAACTGAATTAAAAAAAGAAAGTGGTAAAGAAAATGTTAACAGTGCAGATTAAATCTTAGCTAAATCAAGGTAAACTATATCTACACCATTCCCCCAGCCTAGTTCCTCCCACACTCTTTTCTCCATCCACACTTTTTTTCCTTTTCTCCTTCCCATCACTCCCTCCCCTCCCCTTCTTCTTTCTCATCTCCTGCACCCTTTATCCTCCTTTCTCTCAAAGAGCTCTAGATTCTGGTTCTGTTACTCACCTGTATGATTTTAGAAAAGTCATCTCCTATTTCGCTGCCTCAGTCTCCCCCTTTGTATGATGAGAGGGCTCACTATCTGATTTCTTAGGCTTATTCCAACTAAAAATCCTATGATCCTCTCCCTTTCTTCTCCTTCTTTCTCCTCTCTCTTTCCCCTTCTCTCTCCTCCCCAGCACTTTATTTTAATGGCCCTTTGATTACACAACCCTTTACAATAAGAGGCTAATCATTATTAATGAATTTGGGCTTCATTGTAATGAGATTGATCAGGCCATGCTGCCCATAGGTAATAGGGAGAGCAGCCATGTCAATGAAGTGGCATATTGATATGAGCCAGAGGAATTGGCCTAATGAGTTTGGACCCAGAGACTCAGATTTAACTCCTCATTAGCCAGTGTGCTTCTCCACTTTATTCACATCCATTTCTCCAAGTCAATAATTTTATTATTTGTTATTTATTTATTTATATTATATTATTTATTATATATTATATTATATTATTTATTATTATTAATTATACATATTTATTATTTATTTGAAACTTTTTAAAATTAAACTTTTTTGGGGGAACATGACAAATGTAAAGTAAACCAGTGATTGAATTCCTCCCTTTTTAACTGTTTGTATTGACATCGTATAGGAATAGTCTTTCAGACTATTCTGGATTCAGTTATAGCATGGATTCAGTTCTTTTCTCTCTTAAATTCTCTTCAGGTCCTAGGTCAGCATCGTTAGCACCATTGTCATTTTCGATGTCCCACTTGGGTAACACAGTCCATGATGAAACCAAAAAAGTACTGATGTCCTCATTACTACATGTGAGGAAATCATATTTGTGGTTCTTTCTTAGAGAGTGAGGTGACCTCTCCTTTCCCTGAAAGTGATTCATTTCAATGAAAGTGTCCCTCTCTTTCTTTCTCCCCTTTCCTGCACCACCTCTGCTACTTCAACCAAGATAAAAAATAATGATAGTACCCAGAGGGATTTTTAACCATCATTTCTGGTCAAATACCCATCTTACTGGTGAGGAGATTCAATATGGGAGAACAATGTTACTTGTCTTAGGGTCAGTGAGCCTGGGGATGGTACACGAAATGCTTTCATCCCAATCCAGAGCTCCCTCACCACTTCTTGCTCCTCAGTTGGGTAAGAAAGGAAGCAAAAATGAAAGGCGGTGTTCAAGGAGACCCAGTCAGAAGAGGGGCTCCTTTAAATTTTCCTTCTCTGCTGCTGCGGGTGATTGAGGGATTGAGGTTTGGAGTGTTTGTTGTAATATATAAATGATTGGTAATATATACATATAGAAAATAAAAAATATAATATAAATATATAGTAATATATAAATAAATACATATAAATATGTCAATGATTATTGAATTGAGTCGAATTGGTGAATCAATTCCAGTGGTTTTAGGGCCAATATTGGTACTTGAAATGTGGGTGTTATGGTAACATAGTTGCCAGGAGTACATAGTGGCCACAAAGAGAGGTGTTGTGGTATAGTGGGAAGCACCTTGTATTTAGAGTTAGAGAACTTGAGTTTACATTTTTTTGGTTCTGTTGCTTGTAGAAATTTAGAGCTGGAAGGGATCTTAAAGATCATATAGTCCATTTCCCTGATTTTACAGATGAGGAAGATGAGGCCCAGGGAAGAAAGTGACTTACCCAAGACTATTGTTCGGTCGTTTCAGTTGTGTCCGACTCTTCCTGACCCTATTTGGGGTTTTCTTGGAAAAGATACTGGAGTGGTTTGCTGTTTCCTTCTCCAGCTCATTTTACAGATGAGGAAACTGAGACAAACAGGGTTAAGTGACTTACCCAGGGTCACACAGCTAATAAATGTCTGAGGCCAGATTTGAACTCAGGAAGATGAGTCTTTCTGACTCCAGGCCTAGCTTTCTATCTACTTCACCACCTAGCTGCCCATTCAAGGTTACAAAGATAGCAGATTATAGAGACTTGGTTTGATCTCAGGCCTTCAGAGTTTGTAAAACATAGGCGTTGATTGGGTAGAAGACCTAGGAGAAAGGGAACAGAGAAGAGGATAGGTCATGAAGAAGGGGAGTAGGATAAGAGGAAGAGATGGAAAAAAAGAAAAGGGAGAGAGAGAGGAGAAGGAGGAGAGTGAAAGAGAGTTGAGATTCCACCACCTGTGTGACCTTGGGAAAAGGAAGTTGCCCTCTCTGGGCCTTCTTTTCTTTATCTATATAAAAGGGAAATTGCTCCTGTTAGCTCTAAATTCTATGATCCTTTGAGAAGTCTGCGGTCTTGGACTAAAGCTGGATAGGAAGGGGGTGTATTTGTGAAAACATTTGGAAAGAACAACTAAAAGAACTCAACATCCAAGGGACATCTCATCCTAGCTTTTCTGAGCTCTGGATTCAGAATCCCACCATCTCCAACCCAACTTCCTCTGGTATTTGTTCCTCTGACGGCCATGAGGGAGCACACATTCCTTGAGTCCTTGATTTTGTTTCTATTCTAGGCTGGGAAACCCTTACAATGCCAGCAGGCTCTCCCCGAGAAGACTGTCACCAAAAGGCCTGGGGGACCTACCCAGAAACAACCTTCCTGTAGATCCTGGAAGAGAGCTAGAGTCAAAGGAGGTGCTGGAAGGCCCTGTCCATGGGAGGGGGTTTTGTTAATACAGGAGGGGCAGGAGGGGAGCGAAAAGACTTTCTCAAAGTGTTTGTATTGACCTTGTGTGGTAGTGATCCCAGTAGGAAGGTGGGATTGAGTGAGATAACTCCAAACAGATAGAGCAATACTGAGGTGGACAGCTTTAGTCCAGGGGAGAAACTTCAGGCTATGATTTGTGAACAGAGGGTGTGTGAATTCCAAATTTTTCTCCCTCCCTGCCCTCCTCCCTCCCCAAGATGGCAAGCAATCTGATATAGGCTATACATGTATGATCACATTAAACATATTTCCAAATGACTCATGTTGTGAAAGGAGAGTCGGAATGAAAGGGAAAAACCCCAAAAAAGAAAAAAACAAAGGGAGAGAAAATAGTACTCTTTAATCCACATTCAGATTCCATAGTTCTTTCTCTGGATGTGGATAGCATTTTCCATCATAAAGGACTCTCATTTTCTTCTGGATTTAAACTTTTTTTTTTAGTCCTATAAGTTCCTGGCTGGTCACTTGCAAACACTAATAGAAGTAGGATATTGATAGACAGATGGACAAACACACACTCCCCAATCAACCAAACAACAAATATTTTTTGAGGGCCTATGGATGCCAGGAACTGCATCTACAAATACAAAGAATGAAACAATCCTTATTCACAGGGTGCTTACATTCTAATCTAGCACTTAACGTAGTGCTTGGCACATAGTAGGGTCTTAATAAATGGCTATCGATTAATGAGAAGGGAAAATAATTACATATATAAATACATATAGCATAGATAAAAAGTGAATAAATACAAATATGCCCCTACCTATATGTGGTGGCACGTACATCATTACTAGGGTTGTTTTTTTATCTTGGCCTGGGGAAGTGGGATGTGCTATTTCAGAAGTTTCTTTATCCTTGAGATAATGTGATTACACAGTATATGCCATGTAATTATTTAATCAAGCTACAACCAGGTCCTTCAGGGCAGAACTGGGCGGATGACCACACCCTCATTCTCCCCAGTAGAGAATACGGACATTAGCTCAGGGAACATAATTAGCTATCAGCTGCAAAAAACAAGGGGGCACAAATAACTTCAAATTAAGTATTTTTTAAAATGTAAAGTAAATATATTATTTTAAGTGGTGGCATAGAAGTCATAGAAACCTTGGGGGAAAGTGACCTTGTTATCCTGGAGTTTGCAAATTGAAGAAACGAAGCACAGTGGGCATAGGTAAGATATAGATTTCTCAGGTGTCAGAGTTGATCAGGACCTTGGAGATGGTCTAGCCCAATCCATCATTTCACAAATAGGGAAACCGAGGTTCAGAAAGGGAAAGAAACTGAGTCAACATCAATAGCAGAACCTGAAATAGATCACAAGTCTCTGATTGTCAAACTAGTGGTTTTTAAAAAAAATGTTTTATCATAAACTTAACAGACATCAACAAACACAAAATTTCAATAAACAAAAAAGATCAGAATAGACAATTTTGTCTGAAACTCTGAAATTTTATGTACAGTTTTTAAAAGTATATATTAAATTTAACATGGTAGTTCTTTCCAGGGCTCTTTCCATAGTACCACTTGCTTCTCATGTAGCCTGTTCTATTTTTACTTTTTCCCCATTTGAAAAATTCTAAACTTAAACACTAAAATGAACCCTTCTGTATACATAGAAGCACAGAGCAGAGTTGTAGAAGAAACTTTAAATCTTTATTATGTGCAACTTTTTTCCCTTTTACATATAATAAGTTTATCATGATACTTTTAAAGTTGTCCTTCTGCGTCGGTGATTCTGGGTTTTCTTCTGCCATCTTCTGTACATTTTGAAAACATATTTCAGTAACCTAGTGGGTGGCGTGATTAATCATTGCTTGTGATTAGTAATTGTGACTAGTCATTGCATTGATTAGCATAATATAAGTTTTTCTGTTTCTTACAATGTTGTTGCTGCTGTATAAATTTTTTTTCTTGGTTTTGCTCACTTCATTCTCTGTCAATTCATATAAGTCTTCCCAGGTTTCTCAGAAACCATCCCTTTCATCGTATTTTACAGCCCAATAATATTCTACCACATTAATATATCATAATGTGTTTAGCCCTTGCTCAGTTGATAAGTTCCTCTTGGCTTCCAATTATTTGTCATTATAATGATCCCAGACAAAGACGGTTACTATAAATATTTTTTGTGCATATTAATTTTTCTCCTCTTTGGGGATACAGGTCTAGTAGCAATATCACTAGGTCAATATGTATGCACAGTTAAGAAATCTAACTTTAAAAACATTTTCAACAAACATTGTTATGACTTAATGTTCTGAGTCTGTAAATGTGAACGTTGTTCATTTTAAAAGGGAATTCTGAAAAGGAAAAAGGGGAAGATATCCAAAGAAACTGCTGTGATTGCACAGTATGCTTTCTGATGAACCCACGTCTGAAAAACACAAACCAAAGATGGAAGTAGGGGAAATTGATTAAGAATGGTTTGGACTTGAGACCTTTAAGACCTGTAAGAATAGGGTTACTGTCATTTTCAGTTGTGTCTGACTTTTCACGATCCCATTTGGGGTATTCTCGACAAAGATACTGGAGCGGTTTGCCATTTCCTTCTCTAGTTCATTTTGCAGAGGAGGAAACTGAGGCAAACAGGGTTAAATGCCTTGCCCAGGGTCACCCAGCTAGTAAGCGCCAGTTTTAAACTCGGAAAGATAGGTCTCCTTGATTCTAGGCTTGGTGCTCTGTCCCTGTGCCACTTTGGGGCAGCTGCCTGAAGAAAAGCATCAGGAAGGCTAAAATCCCAAATGAATGGAAACTTGGAAAAAATGGAATGGCTAGCAAGAAAGGTGTTTTGTTTTTTTTTTTAAGAAAAGGCACTTTCATGGATAGACTCAGTACTTATGGAAGATAGGAGAGTCTTAATAACAGAGATAGCAGAACTACTCGATGGCTATTTTGCTTCTATCTTATTGTTAAGAAGAGCGGTTTTCAAACTGTAAAAGGAAGGTAAACAAATAGATAATCAGAAATCAAATTAGGAGGGAAGAGTGCAGGAGAGCTTGTCATTGCTTTAAATAAATTCAAGTCTCTAAGTCTGGATGAATTGCATTTCATAAATAGCATTAAAAGAGACTGCAGAAAAGGCCATAGACTTGTGCTTGGCAAGCTTTAAGGAATCATGGAGAATCAGAGAACCCAGAAAATGGATGATGGGCAAATATTGTATCAGTTTTTAAAGAGGGACAAGTCTAGATTCTGGAAGAAGACAAACCAGTGAGTACGATGTTGATCCTAGACAAAATTTGGCAGGAGATCATCTAACAATTCAATTTTATTCAATTCAATAAACCTTTAGTAAGTGGGATGCTATACTAGTTGCCACAGAAACAAAGGCAGCTATATCATAACTTCTGCTTTTAGGGAGCTTATAATATAATGATGCGTATAGAGGGGAGAAGACATAAACATCGATAACTATGATTTAAGAGACTGTGCAAATGAGTTGGCCAGGTAAGCTGCTATGAGAAATCTGAGAAGAAAGAATTCACTTTGCTTGGTGGCCATGTCCAGTAATCATTATTTGTAAGTAGAAAGTAATGTGGTGATCGGTAGGAACCAGCAAGGGTTTACTAAGAATGAATTATACCAAAGTAACTCCATTCCTTTTCATTCTCCTTTCATTCATTCATTTCATACTATAATAATGGTATTATCAAAATGGAATAGCAGAGAGAAACAATGCACCAAAGTATGCCCATATCTTTCATGATATTTTAGTGGCAAAGACAGAGAAATATGAGCTGGTATAAAAGGTTGGGTTCAGAGCTGGTTGGACAGAGAAATGAATAGCCGTTGACCTGAAAGGGGGCTGGCCTTAACATACAATGCCATAAAGTTTTATTTGGCTTTGTTCTTTTTGACTTTTGATCGAATTTGTGGATAACTCAAAGCAAGGGGGGATGACTAATAAAATCAATGACAGAATAAATGTTTTAAAAGAGATCAGCAGTTTGGAAAACTAGGCTTAAGTCAACAGAATGAAATTTGACAGGGATAAATGCCAAGAACTAAATTTAGGCTCAAAAAATCAACTACACAAGGAGAGGATTAGGAAAACATGGCTAGACAGCAATTTTATGTGGAAAGACTTATAGGTTTTATTTTACCACAGGCTTAATATGATCTGACAACATGACGTCGCTGCTAAAAAAAGTTATGTCGTCTTTGGTCTCATTAGCAAAAGTACAGGATATGAAGCAAAAGAGGTCATTAGTCTTAGTAGCCCTTTATCTGGCCATCAGGCCTTTGGTTATCTTGGTGGAGAGAATCAAAGATATTGGCATATCAGAGCTGGGAGAATTTTTAGAGATCATTCAATTACAACTCTATTTTATAGAGGAGAAAACGGAAAGTCTTGGAGATGGAGTGACTTACCCACACCAGGAGTGTCTGACTCCTCTGGGATTAGAACCCACTTTGCCTGACTCCCAGGCCAGGGCTTTTTCACCGCTCCATGGGGGTCTTATTGTTTGTGCCTCAGCCTTATGATGAAACATTCTGTACTCCAGCGTTACTGATGCCTTGGACCAACACAGCATCACTCTATTATCCACCCTTACAGAAAGAGACCACTGTAAGTATAATTAGTTAATAAATCACCTTGAGTGATAAACAGAATGATAGATGCAGGTTTCACTTAATCACTTTTTTATTAAGGGGAAATAAATCAGCATCATATTGTTGCTATAAACCTTTCAAATTGGTCAAAAATCCCGCTGCCTAGAATCGCAGCAGAGAGGTGATTAACATGACTGCGTGCAGCAACAATTTGTCCCTGATAATTGATACCAATCAATCCCTCTCATTTTTCCTTCTTGTAATAGGTGCCATAAGTCATCCAGCCTCCCACGTCTTCACCCCCTGGCTTCCTGCAGCCTCGTCTTCAAATTTCTTCAAGTCTCAGCCCCACCAGCTTTACGGCAAACGCATCTAGACTCTGCTGGTTTGGGTTAGAATAGTTTCTGAGACTCTCCTCGGACAGTGACTTACGTTAGTGTCGGCCCTCCCTATGGGGCACGTGGGCTCTTTGTCACTCCTCTCCTCACCTGTCTGAGGTGACCCCTTAGCATAGTTTGGCTTAAAGTGAGAAGAGAGGGCTTAACTTCTCTCAGTTCAGCAATTAGGATGGGACTGGTGCTATTGGACGGATGCTGCCTACTTGAAAAGGTCTAAGAGTCTCTGCCTTGTCAGATCTGTGTCTTCTCATTCACTTCCCTTGGAGTGTGTGTGTGGGGTTGCTTGTCCTACTATGGGGGAGCTTTCGAGAGACATTCGTGATATTTCAGGGCATCCCTTGTTTTCGAGGCTGGTTATGATAGACAGACTTGGTCTGGGCTCCCTTGTGGCCCACCGAAGATAAGGAAAAGGAGCATGTTTACTTTCTGTTTTCCCATCACTCTCACCCTCAACCTCTAACTAGGATATTTTTTTTGTGTGTGGGCTAAGGGGAGAGGGAAGAAGAGAAACAGAGAGAAAGCATATCTAGAGTGTGGCCAGGGGAGGGAGGAAGTGCCCTTGGGAAACCACAAAGATTCTATGCTGTTGAAGGGCTGGTTGTTGCTCTGGGGGCAGAGGGTGGGGTGGGCTTGGGAAGGAGTTTGGCTATTGTGGGAAGGTGATGTGTTCTAGTATAAGACTGCCATTGCCAAGGGTGGGACTGGGTGGGAGGAGCTCAACTGGGGTGTCGTTTTTGGGAGTAGAAAGTGCATTCTAGCATGGTGCAGGATTCTTTTAAACTTAATTCCCCTGGAAGTGAGGCCTTGGTTGTTCTACCCTCGTTATGGCTCTTCACCCTCTCTTTCATTCTCACCATCTCAACTCCATTTCTTTTATCTCCTCCACTGGCTCTTCCATCCAATTCACATAATGATGGCTAGGGGCTCAAGGGAAACACAATTCCCATCACTAGGAAACACTAAGTGAATAAAAACAGGAACAAGGCCCTTTTTGCCCCAAGGAAGAAGGAGAGTTCTACAGAGAATGACTTCCTGATTTGTCTAGCTCATATTACAATTCATTCTTTTATTCATTCAATTGGAATTTATCAAAGCACTCATTTTGTGTAGGACTCTGTGCTAGGCCCTAGGGGAGACACTGAAATAAACAAGACTGGGTCTCTTTTCTCAATATGGTGATATTATGGTTATTATGGCTTAATATGGTGATAACTATATTGTAAAATAGAATGTGCTAAGACCATAAAAGTGGTACAAAGTGCTTTTGGGGTTCAGAGCGGAGGAATCAAACAAAGCAATGTGGAAGAGGAGGCACTTAGCTGAACCTTGAAAGAGGAATGAGATTTAAATGGGCAGAAATTGTGTAGGGGAGGGCATTATATGCAGAGGGAACAACACATACAAAAGTACCAAGGTAGAAAAATGTAGGACAGGGGTGGGGAACCTGTGGCCTTGAGGCACATGTGGCCCTCTAGGTCCTCAGTGTGGCCCTTTGACTGAATCCAAAATTCACAGAATGTGAAAGGGTCAAAGGTCAAAGTCAAAACCACATACTCAAATGAATACAGTGGACTTGGAATTGAGAGGCCTATACATTCCCTCCACCCATTCGCTGCTCCTTCCTACAAGCCTAGGTAGATACAGGCCAGGGCTTTCTGGCCATAGCCACTGTCATGGCTGAGCCTTCCCCACAGAGTAAGAAGGATGGGGAAGAAGTCATAGTTGAGGTTGAGCCTGGGCCTGCCAGCTTCCCATGGGGAGAAACTGCAACTCAGGCTGGCCCACTAACAGATGCTTGCAAGAAAAGCTCCTATGACAAAATAATAAGAAAATTCATCTGGAGGAACAAGATGTCAAAAATCTCAAGGGAAATAGTGAAAAAGTGAGAAGGAAAGAGGACAAGCAGTATCAGATCTCAAACTATACTACATCAGAAACATTTGGTACTGGTTAAAAAAATAAAAATGTTGGCTTTTGTTCTTAGAAGCAACAACCAACTGTAAGTAGTGTAGTGTTCAGTAAGCCTCAGGACAACAAATACTGGGGTAAAGCCTGATAAAAACTACTTGGAAAACCACAAAGCAGCCCAGCAGAAATTAGGTTTCAACTAACATTTCACACCATACACCAAAATGAGCTTCTAATGGATATGTGACTTAGGTTTTAAAAAAAGTTAATATTCTGAACAAAGTAGATTGTGGTTGTGGTTTGTCCTTCATTCTTGAAGAGGACCATTTCATCAGGGAGATGATGATATGACTTGCAATTGACTTTGATTTGAGTGAGGGAGGGCTGTGCAGTCACCAGCCTCACTTTCTCCTTCAGAGTCATCTGGGTCCAGTGACTAGATTTCAATCAGGATGACTGGGGATGGCCCAGGATGCAGTGGAAGACCTTTGGCTTTTTAAGCTAAGGTCTTTTCAGGTTCTCACTTTGAGTGAGGCAACACCCATTCTGTGAATAGGCCTCTTTAAGAAGTGAGTCTAGGGATGGCTGCTTTAATAAAAAAAATCAAACTGGGAGGGGAAGACCTTCAGAATTGCTTGCCAAAAGCACTCTGAGCCAGGAGGCCCCAAAAAATAACCACTAAGTAGTGCTTGGGCAGCGACCTATTATTGTCCAATCAATGATATTCAGAGTGAATTGGGTTTAAGGCACGGTTTTTGAGAAAGAAGTCTAGCCAGTAAACCCCAAGTTAACTAGGTTGGTTTCTGCCATCAAAATTTACCTTCCTTTGGGCAGAACATTCTGAGGTAAGGGCATGATACCGGAGGAGAGGAGAGGAGGGGAGGGGAAGGGAGGGAAGGGGAGAAGGAGATAAGTTGCCCAAATGGAACTGGGTCCACATTCTGGCAGCTTGGACTACTCGTGGGTTGTGGTTTGCCCTTTGTTCTCAAAGAGGACCATGGCGTCAGGGAGATGATGACATGATTTGCAATTGAAGAGGAAGGAAAGAGATACTTGTCATCATTTTGGATAGGAGGCTAGTACTTGGTCAAATAGGGAGCAGATCATAAAAAATAAAATAGACAATTTTGAGCACACGAAATTGAAAAGTTTTATATAAACAAAATCATTGCAGTTAGAATTACAAGGAAAAAAGTTACCTGGGAAAAATTTTTGTACCACATTTCTTAGGAAAAGGTCTGTTATCCAACCTATGTAGCAAATTGATACAAATATAAAAGAATGATATCCATTACCCACTAGATAAATGGTTAAAGAATATGAATAGGCAGTTTTCAGAAGAAGAAACTCAAACTATCGACAATCATATAAAATGCTCCAAATAACTAATAAAAGGAGAAATGCATATTAAATATATTAAATGCATCTATTTTATATCCATCAAATAAACAAAAATAATAAAAAAGGAAAATGACAATTATAGAAGAGACTGTGGGAGTATCAGCATACTTATGCACTGTTGGTGGAGCTGAGAGTTGGTCTGACCATTCTGGAAAGAAGTTTGTCTTTAAAGTCATTAAACTGTATATACCTTTTCATCCATCCATAATGTTGCTAGGTTTGATTGCAGAAAAAGGTCAGCAGAAAAAAGGGTCTGCAGTGCATAAAATATTGTTTTAATCAACCCTATTCCTCCTTGTCATTGTAATGTAAGTAAGTAAGAAGAAATAATGGCGATAAGTGGAATTAAAAAAATTAAATAGAAATACACAAACGATTGACTGTAGACATGATAAAACAGTACTTTCTTCGTATTCCAAGTTTGACAAAATATCCTGTCATGTGGAAGCAATTTGTGCATTGATTGGCTAGGTTTCTCTCATGTGTTTTATACAAAAATGGAACTGATAAAAGCATTTTTGACTTCCCCAAATACTATTGCTAGGCATACCCCAAAACAGATCAAAGACAGAGGCAAAGAAGCTATATGCACAAAATATTTGTAGCAGTGATATTTGTGGTACTAAAGAATTAGAAACAAAGTACATCTCTACCATCTGGGGAATGGCTGAACAAATTGGTAGATGAATGTAACGGAATATTGTTGTGTTGTAGGGAATGATGAAAGGAACAGATTTAGAGAAAATTGGAAAGACTTGTATATACTGCTTCAGAGGGAAGTAAACCAAACCAGGAGAACAGTTTATATAGTGACTATGATCACGTAAAGGAAAACATCCTTGAAAGATTTAAGTACTCCGATCAATTCAATGACTGGTCATCACCCCAGAAGACTGCATATTTTGCCTCCCACCTCTTAGCAGAGAGGAGATGGACTAGAAGTACAAAGTGAGATACACATGTGTAGATATAGCAAATATGTCAATTTGTTTGGCTTGCCTGTACTTATCTGAGGCAGGACTTTAATTTTGAAAGGAAAGAATTGTGGGATGGGAAAGTGGGTGGGGATAGTGATGAAAAAAAAAGGAAAAGAAAAAAGCATCTACAGAACATTAAAAATAATACACAGAATAGAGCAGAAGGAAGATCAGGAGGGGCCAAAAACAGGGAGGTGCTGGAACTATTGGGTTAAGTTTGACATAGGCTTAAAAATAACATGTATAATAGATATTCAGTTTCATATATGATCCTCTTTTCTTCATTGTACATAGAAACATTCATATTTGTTAAGTTCATAATAAATGAATGCTCCCATGTTAGAGTTTCTGCATTTTTATATCTTAAAAATTATTGAGGTATTTTAAGGTTTGGTAGTACTATTCTTCCTTGTTCTTAACTATTACCATAATTTACCTTAGAATATCGAATCTTTTTACATGCCATCTTGGGGTGGAGGGAGGGGAGAGATGGAGAAAAAATTTGGAACTCAAAATCTTATGAAAGAGAATGTTCCAAACTAAACATAAATAAATAAAAAGAATATTGGACCTTTTGTTCCTCCAAATGAATTTTATTATTTTGTCTGCTTTAAAAGTAAGGCACTAAATGTGGTATACTCATTATATTTGTATGATCCAACTATGAATTCAGATTCTTGTTACTTGTCTTTTATTGCTGTTAAAAGTAGTTTTAATTTTATCAATATCAGTCTGGAGAATATCTTGATAGGTTGACTCCCAGGTGCTTCATATATTTAGAAGTATTTTGAAGAATTTTCTTTCTACTATTTCCTCCTGGTTTTTGTTATTGCTACAAAGAAGAATTGTTGATTTGAGGGCATACTGTCCTTCCTGAAATTATCCTCTCAATTAGTTTCTTTCCTAGTTCTTTGAGGTTTTATGTCATCAGCAAATAGGAATGATTTTGTCTCATCTTTTTCAGTATTTATGCCTTTTTTTGGGTCATATTGTGATGGCTAGAATTTGTAGAACTATGTCAAGTAATAGTGGTAAAAGAAGTATCTTTGCTTTCCCTGCATTTATTGGGAAAATTCTAGAATTTCTCCTTTGTAAATAATAGCTGCTTTAGGTTTTAGCTATAAACATTTTAAAATTAATAAATATCCCATTGATAAATGTGCTTTAAAGGTTTTTTAACAGCATAAATGAGTGCTTTGTTTTGAAAAAGGCTTTGTCTTCATCTATTCCTATAATTTTTGTGATTTTCTTTTCAATGTGATTAGTTATGCCAATTTCCCTCTCTCCCCCCGATATCAAAGCAGCCCTGGTATAAGTCTGACTTGGTTGTAATAAACATTGTTTGAATCAAAAAAAATTATCGAGGATCCCTCAAAGAGCTTTTGTTTACATGGATTAGATCTATCAGTTTGTCATATTGGAAATTTATCATATTAGCAATATGTTTATCACATCAGAAATTTATTTTTATCATATTAGAAATTAAAATGTTTTGGTATTATTATGAAAATCATTTTGACTCTGAGCACCCTCTAAAATGATCTTAAGGACTGATGCCTTAAAGTCCATTTCATCTATTGCTTTGGATTGAGAAATGTAACATTTCTACCTCCAAATGCCCCTATTTTGGACGCTTTCCTTTTTAAAAATATTTTTTTATCGATGACTTCGGTTTTTATGACAAAGTTATTTCCAGATATTCCCTTCCAACCCAAGAAATTTTCCCTTGGGGGAAAAACAGTTAAACAATACCGGCTGACAGAAAGATTGTGTCTGATAGCATGTGGGATGCTCGCCACTCATAGCCCTTCGCCTCTTCATTGAAAGGAATTTGGTACGTTTCCTCATCTCTGGAGCCAAGATTGGTTATAATTACATAGAATTTGGCTTTGTTTTATTGTTACTTTAGGTCACATTATTCTAGGCATTATTTTCTTAGTTCTTATTTCATTCGGTATCGGTTCATTTAAGCCTTTCTTTGTTTCTCTGAATTCCTCCTATTCACTGTTTTTTAGTCTTCCCTCTTTTACTGAAAGGCAGCATGATGTAGTGGCAAGAGTGGCAGCCCTGGGCTTTTCTCCATTAGAATGAACGCTCCTTAAGGGCAGGGACTATTTTTTTTGCCTTTCTTTGGATCTCTGTGACTTAGCATGGTTAGTGCTTGATAAATGAGTGTTAACTTGACTTGGAGTTGGAAGAGACCTACCTATATTCAAATCCTATCTATCCTGCTTAGTAACTTGTTTCTATAAGCAAGTTGCCAAACCTTAGTTTCCTCATCTGTAAAATAGAGATAATACCTGTAGTAGTTATCTCACAGGGTTGTTGTTGAAGAGATAAGTTTTGCAAATTGTATACACACACTTTAAAGTGCACAGATCACTTAAATATAAATGTCAGCTATCCTTATCATTATGATTCTCTATCTTTATGACTTTATGACTGCTGGTGACCTTTCCTATCAAACTGGGCAGTTTGATGATCGTACAAATTACTGGAATGTACATGGAAGCTGATGATCATGTTTGATAGCCTGTCTTCCCCTGTGATCAGTGAGCCTGGCTTTTCCTGTCTCACACATAGACTTTCTTTGATCCATCCCCTTGTATATTACAGTTGGCAGCTCCAATGTCCCTCTCTCATGGGGTCCTCTCATCTGGGACCCGTCATCATCTATAGAGGATGACTATTGACCCCATTGCCTCTTAGGTTAATGTAAAACTGAACAAACCTTCATTTCTTCATTGCCTGCAAAGAGAAGTATGCCTTCTCAGAGTGCCCTTGGCCTGATGGCTCTGTCCCTGGGCCAGGATTCAAAATCCACGACAGGCTTGGTGTCCACTGGCCCCTGATGCAAATGGTAGTCTAAGGAATGTTTCTTCTTCCTTTCCAGGCATTCCCAGGCCCATAACTTCGGGACTATCATCACTTGTATGCTGAGTCTTTCTTGGAACTAGGGTCAGTGTTCCTTTCCCCTTAAGATGGACTGAAATATTGTCCCTCACTTTATCTGGGGATGGTGAGGGCTCAGGGGCTATAACTGGGAGTTGTTTTCAGTCTGATGTAATGATGAATTCAAAGACATTGAAGTCCCTCTTACGCACAAGGTGCTGTGCTAGGGGCTAGGGATGTAGGGACAAAAGGCCAAGTTTATTTTCTGTCTCTGTTTTAAATTCCCAGTTGGTGTTCTTCACTGTTGGAGCAGGGACTGTACATAGAAAGTGGGATCACAGATTCATAGATCCAGAGCTGGAAAGGACTGCAAAGGCCATCACTAGATGACAACTTTGTCATTTTACAGATGAGGAATTGAGCCTCAGGAGGTTAAGTGACTCACCAAAGTCACACAGACGGTAAGTGGCAGGGCTGTGGTTCAAATCAAGTTTTTCTCATTCCAGATCCAAATTTCTTTCCAGTGTAGCACATGATTTCTTACCATTTCCCCTAGAAACTTGCTGGACAGCTGGGTGGTACAGGAGATAGAGTGCTGGGCTTGGAACTCTTTTCCTGAGTTCAAATCTGGCCTTAGACACTTACTAGCTGTATGGCCCTAGGTAAGTTACTTAATCTTGTTTGCCTCAGTTTCCCCACCTGTGAAATGAACCGGAGAAAGAAATGGCAAACCACTCTAGTATCTTTGCTAAGAAAACCTCAAATGGGGTTGTGAAGAGTCCGATGTGACTGAAAACAACTGAACAACAATAAGAAACTCAATAGTGCCATTTGTGACACTTTTGGCTGCTGGTTTAAGTTGTCCAGCACAGGGCAGAGCCTGAGCCCCTCTACTCTCTCAGCTCAGATGCTGAACTCAGGGAACCTTCATGAGCATGCCTGGTACTCTAGAACAGAATTCATTATCAGTAGGTCATTTTGGACCCTGTCTCAGAAGGTTTAGTGGTTAAAGAAACAAATCCCTTTTAAAGGGGAGGTCTTTCAGATAAGACAAGCCCATACAATGTGCAAACAAGGACAACATTCAACTGAAGTTCTCCTGAGAGGGGATAGAGACAATCATGGGATCAAATGATCATAGTTTGAGAACTGCAAGAGATTTTCTAAGAGCTGTCCAATTCAGTCTGTCATTTTGCAGATGAGGAACTGAGGCCCAGAGAGGTTGTGACTTGCTCAGTGTCACACAGGTAGTGAGAAACAGTGGGGAATATGCACTTAGGTATTCTGACTCCAGATGAGGCACTCTTTCCACACTGCTGCCCCTGAGTCCCTGTCACGGTTCCCCATTGTTCCCCTCATTGTCCTGTCTCTGTTCCTCCTAAGCCCTGTCCTGGCCCCACTGTGGGCTCCTCAGGGCTCAGGAACCCTGATGTCCTGCAACCGGAGCCCACGCAGCCCTTCTCCTTTCCCTGTCTGCCTCTGCCTTCAGTTCCCTCTCCAGTGCAGGCTTTGAGGAAGGAAGCTTCAATAACGACAGTTCCCTCCCTCCTCCCCACACTCGCTCACGTCCCCCTGAACATCTGACCCTGCTAGGAGTGCAGTTTTCCCCCCTCTCTCCCCAACTTTGATTTGATCAGGCCAAATCTGAAATGATGTGTGAAAGTAATGATATTTTGTAATTAAATCTCTGGCGATGGCGGCTCTAATTTGTGGGACATGCATTGTTCATAAGGAAAAAACGCATCAATTCATTTTCTGACTGGCTACTCCAGGGACTTGTAATTAGACCCAGCTCATCTCTCGCTGCCTCGCATATTAAAGAGCTACTGATACGCAAAGGGAATTTGGGAGGTTTTTTTTAAACCTTCTAATAATGTTAGCTCAATTAGAAAGGTTTGAGGATAAAGGAAAAGTTTTGGATGAATCGAGCATATTTCATTAGAGGAGAGGAGATGCCAGATAAAAGGAATGGGAGCAGAAACCACAGAGATGTGGCCTCTGCAGATTGGGTTGTTAGTATGGGATGACAATGAGGAAGTGTGGGCTCCCAGAAACGGTCCTGAGCTTGGAGACAGAAGGTCTAGGCTTTACTTCTGGCTTCTAAAATCTTCTTAGCTCTGTGACCTTGGGCAAGTCACTTTAATTCAATTTCCTCCTCCATTAACTGGGGATAATAATCCTCTCACTAACCCCCTCACAGAGTTGTGGGGGAAAACTCATTACACATCTTAAAGTGTTCTAGAAAGGCGAGTATTGGTACTCTTCAATTAATCAACTGATAAGCATTTATCAAGTGCTTACTCTGACCGGGCGCGGCACTATTTGTTGGGGATACAAAGATAAAAATGAAATGTCCTTGTTCTTAAGGAGCTCACTATCTCACTGAGGTGAGATGGCATGGTGCAGGTATATATACAAAATAGATCAGGGGATGAGGAAAGCTTCACGTGGGAGGTAGTATTTTAGCTGAGCCTTGAAGGAAAAAAAGCATTCTAAGAGGTACTGGAGGGAAGGGACGCATTTCTAAGCGTGCGGGATAGATAATGCAAAGGCATATGACGTGGAATGTGTGTGAGCAACAGTAAGGAGGCCAGTTTGACTGAATTGTAAAGGGAGTTAAAAGGAATGATGGGTACCAAGGCTGGAAAGATGGTTGGGGCCGGGTCTTGAAGGGCTGTTGATGAGAAGCTTTTCTAGCGCTAAGCCTTCAGAGTGTCTAGACTGAATGTTATCATGTTGGTCCCCACCTACCAAATTCAAGCTGGTCTCTCTATGTCTGATTATCAGGAGACGGTGTTATATCTTATGATCTATTAACCTTGGAAACAGCATGCAAATGGTATAAACAGACCATCACATCTCCTGTTTCTCCTGGGATGGCTCTCTGGGTTATACACTGATGGCAGATACTAGGTTGGTATTTTCCAGAGCTTTAAAGATACAATAATTCTCATTCTGTAGTAGAAGTAACAAATATAGGTGAAGGGAGTACTGATCATTGGCATTGAGTCTACAATGTGGAAAAACCATATGGATCACTGAATCACAGATTAAGAATTAGGAGAGTCTCAAAAATCATCTGGCCCGACTCTCTTTGTTTTACAGGGGAGGAAACTGAGACCCAGGGAGATTAAGTGACTTAACGTCACCTAGACAGAAAGTGTCAGAGCTGTGATTGAACCCAAATCCTCTGTCTCTAAATCCAATGCTTCTTCCACCTTACTATGGAGATGCTACCACTGATCTTGCCCTCTGCTGCCCCATCCCCGTTGTGGCGGCCTGACAAGTGGGAGCAGCCACAGACACTGGCCTTACACTTTGCTACCAGAACCTAAGTATTACCTGGCCTTTCCATCTGGCTCATGCTGAACATGAGCATGGCCCCTCCTTTACGGATTGTCTTCCCCAATTAGAATGTGAGCTCCTTGGAAGCAGGGACTATCTTGACTTTCTATTTGTAATATGGTGCTTACTACAGTGTTTAGTAATAATAATAATAGCTAACATTAATACAGTTCTCACTATGTGCCAGGGACTGTACCAAGTGCTTTACAAATATTATCTTATTGTAGCCTTATAATAACACTGAAAGGTAGGTACTATTATTATCCCCATTTAACAGATGAGGAAACAGGCAAACTGAGGTTAAGTGACTTGCAGAGGATCACAGAGCTAGTCAGTATTTGAGGCAGGATTTGAACTCAGGTCTTCTTGACTCCAGGCCCAGCGATCTATCCACTTTGCCACCTAGCACAGAGTAAATGCTCAGTAAAATGCTTTTCCATTCCATTCCAAATGACCTTTGATTTCATTAGTATAGGGCCACCCTCCACCAATGCAGATTACAACCAATCCATACCTTAGCAGATGGCTTAACGAGTTGTTATGGCAAAAAATATATGTGTTACCCAGAGGCCAACCTTTTGAGGATGAGTGTTTATGAACTCTGGGTCGAGGGACGGTAGACACACAATGCATTGCAAGGCCATCCTCTGACTTCTTTTCTCCTCATTAGGAAGTCTTACAGAGCTTTGCTTGACAGGTGTCGCCTTAAGGAGACAAGCATTTTACAGTGGAAAGAACACTGACCCTGGAGTTAGAGTTCCTGGGTTCAAATCTTACTTCTGATATTTACTGCCCATGTGGACTTGGGTAAATCAATTAACCTCCTTGGGCTTCAATTCCTCCTCTGTAAAATAGGAGGGTTGGACTAGATGAGAGATCTTCTGGTTCTAAATAGATGATCTTTCTAGAAACCAGGGTGTGGAATCAGAGGAGGATATCTGTGGAGCTCCATGGCCGTCTTAAAATGCCTTAATCTTTTGTTTTTAGCCTTGATTGAATCCAGTGGCTCTCCATCCATACTCATGAAGAGAGCCTATAACAAGGATGCTTTACCTCCTCTTTGTGTATTTTGCATATTTCTTTGTTATATGTTACTTTCTATGAACGGTGCTTTGTGAGTGGCTGTTCGTGTGAGTTGATTGGCTGGGGTAGGTGTTAGAGTTGATGGGGACTGAGCGAGTGAAGATAATGTGGAGTTAGTTATACCCTGGCCACCTTAGAGGCCAGCTGCACAGTAGACAAGAGGGCAGGCTTGAGACCCCAGGAGTTCAGGGGAAAGGAGACTTGGCTCTTCCATTTACTGCCCATGTGACCTTAGCTAAATGAGGGGTTTGGACTAGATCAGGGGTGGGGAACCTGTGGCCTCAAGGCCACATGTGGCCCTCTAGGTCCTCAGGTGTGACCTTTTGACATTGGATTCAGTCAAAGGGCTGCACTTGAGGAGCTAGAGGGCCACATGTGTCCTTGAGGTCACAGGTTCCCCACTCCTAGACTAGATCATTAAGGAATTCCTTTTAGTTCTAGATCCTAGAAAATCACTTTTTATCAATATGAGTAGAGAAATGTAGTGGACAGAGAGCTTGCCTCCTGGTCTGAAGATGTGTGTTCAAGTCCCTATCCTGCATATTAACTGTGGGATATTGGGCTAATCACCTAACCTCTCAGTGCCCCAATCACCTCTTTAAGATTATAAGTTGCAGAGCAAGGGATGATTGCTGTCGTAGGGGGAATGTCCTCACTGGGGGCTTCTTTTGTCAATGCAATCATGTGTCCCATAAAAAAAGTCAAATATTGGTTATCATTATTATTATGATGATCCTCTTAAACAAGCTCTAATTAGAGCTGGAAAGGAGTTCAGTCCAACACCCTTATTTTGTGCATGAGGAAAGTGAGCCAACATTTATTAAATATCTGCTATGTGTTATGTATTATGTTGGTTATAGAGTAAAATAGTCATAGCTAGCATTTCGGTATCACCTTAAGATCTGTAAAACACTCATCGCTGTCTCATTTTATTCATGCAAAAGCCTTAGAAAGTAGGCGTTATCCTTACTCCCACTTTGCAGATGAGGGAACTGACAGACAGAAGTTAGGTGATTTGTCCAGGGTCATACACCTAGTGAATGAGAGTGGATTTCAACTTAGATCTTTCTGATTCCAGGTCCAGTGCCCTATGCACTGTGGCATCACCTAGCTGAGATACGGAGGCAAATATGACCGGTCAGTTAACTTAAAAGTCTTAGAGCCTAGTAGGTCCAGAGGTGAATTGACTTGGTTGAGTTCCACAACTAGTAAATGGCACAACTGGACAGGAATCCAGGACTCCTGGGGCAGCTAGGTGGTGCAGTGAGTAGAGCACCAGCCTTGGAGTCAGGAGGACCTGAGTTCAAACGTGACCTCAGATACCTGACACCCTTACTAGTGTGTGACCTTGGACAAGTCACTTAACCCCAATTGCCCTGCCTTCCCTCTTCCAAAAAAAAAAAAAAAAGAAAAATAAAGGAATCCAGGACTCCTGCCGCCTAGGCTTTGTACCTGCTCCTCCTCTGCCTGGTTCGGCTCCACAGAGCAAGCTGCCCCTCCCAGGGTAAATTCATCACATCTAACTAAACTCACCACCATTCTGCTAATCCATACCTTAATTAGCACCACCCTTGATTAACACCAGCTCTCTCAGCTTCCTCTCCCCTCTGATTGGAGGGCTTGGAAGGTGGAGCACCAAACTCCCCCTAATGCCTTGCACTCTTTAGATAACTCCACTGTGCATCTGCTGCCTTTCCTGGTTTCAACTCTATGGAATAAGATGTCCCTGGACCGAGTACCCCATGGTCTCCTGCCTTCCTTTTCCTGCCTCCTTTTGTGTGTTCTCTTCTCCTCCCATCCTGCCATTAGATTATAAGCTCCTTAAGGGCAGGAGTTCTTTCTTTTTATTAAATATGTCCCTAGCTCTTAGCGCAGCGCCTGGCATATAGTGGTATACTTAATAAATATTGATTGGATTGGATTGGATTTCCACTGGGCCATGTTGCCTCTCTTGAGTCGTCCCATGCTCTATAATTCAATTCAAGGGTTTTTGGCCGCCTCCAATAGGCAAGCTAGGTGGTGCAGTGGATAGAGTGCTGGCCCTGGCGTCAGAAGGACCTAATTTCAAATCTGGCCTTAGACATTAGCTCTGACCCTGGGCAAGTCACTAAACTCTGTTTGCCTCAGTTTCCTCATCTGTGAAATGAGTCGGAGAAGGACATGGCAAATTACTCCAATGTGTTTGCCAAGAAAACCCCAAATGGGATAATGGAGAGTCAAACATGACTAAACAACTCAACAACAACAACATGCCGTGCCCTATGTCTGGAATTAGACAGGTATAGATAAAGGACACAGGCCCTGTATACAAGGAGTTTACCAGCTAGTGGGGATGGGGGTGGGAACAATGATTACGTTAATAACTGTGGTATAAGGAGGAAAGTCTTGCAAAATTCATTGAGAAATTTAAAGCAAAGAGGAGGCCAGAGAAGGCTTCATGGAGGAGATACCTTCAAATTTATATTTCAAAAATCTTCAACAAATACTTACGAAGTACCTAGTTTGCTCGAGGCCTCATTGCAGACACTGGGGAGACAGGCAAAAATGAAAAACTGTCCCTGCCTTCGAGGAGCTCATATCGAATGGGCTCTGCCTCAGAAAAACTGAGGCCTAGGAAAGACCTTAATTTTGTAAGGCTGAGGCCTCCCCCTGCATCCTGGGCCGTTGTCTCAGTCATCTTGACCTATGTCTTGCCACTGGACTTTGATGACTCTGGAGGAAAGAGTGAGGCTTGGCTCTGCACAGCTCTGCCCCACTTAAATCTCATTCACGAGCAAGTCAAGTCATCACCCTCATGAGGTCATTGGTCGCCTTTGAGAGTGAAGGACGAACAACAACGATAATAGAAGCTCCTCGAGTGCAGGAACTGCCTTTTCCCCCTCGTGTTTATAACCCCAGCCCTCAGCACAGTGCCTAGAGCATAGAAGGCACTTAACAAATGTTTATTGACTGAATAACTCTGATTTTCAGAAGAAGGCAGCAGTCCATCCCTGTGGGGTTTGCCTCTTTGTGACTATGGGATGACTGGATGTGAGAAAGGGTTTGAAGTCAAATATATTGTATAGATTTGAGCAATTGTATGACTTCGAATACCCCAGAAATATATTTAGTTGATGTTTAGTTGATATCAGTTATTAATTTAGTTAATTAATTTAATTTATTGATTTAGTTGATATTTAGTTAGATATTTAGTTGATGTTAGTTGATATGTATCTAACACATTAACAAACTGCATTTACTCCTATATATGGTCACTTCTGACCTTCCCCATTCTGTACGATACTACAAGCATTATTTTGCATGTTTTGCAGATGATAAGGACAGACTTGGAGTCAGGAAGACCTGAGTTCAAATTCACCCTCAGACACTTCCTAGCTGTGTGACTCTGGGCAATTCGCTTCACCTGTTTGCCTTAGTTTTCTCATCTATAAAATGAGCTGGAGAGGGGAATGGCAAACCACTCCAGGATCTTTGCCAAGAAAACCCCAAGTGGGGCCACAAAGAGTAAGAAACGACTGAAACAACTGAACGAGCACAACAGATGATGAAACCAGGACTGTGAGGGGTTAAGTGAGGAGGTGAAGAGGTTAAGCCCACGCCTGCACTGTGAATAGGTGTGAAAGTTGGGATATGAATCCAAGTTTCTCTGCCAGTTTCCTTAACTCTTTCTAACATATCACACTGCCCCAAGGAAACCCTAACACAAGTATTTCCATGTCTCTGCTCCCGGTAAAGCAGGCTCTGGTACTAGGGATAGAGCTTGGCATGGGCTTAAAGGCATTTCACTGTATTATTCCTACTTCATTAGTGGGGATTGAGCTCCAGGGAGGGACTATGGTTTGTTCTGGGTCCCACAGTGACAGAGGGACACCAAGGTCCAGACTTTCTTCTCCTACCTCAGATACAACTACCTCGACATATTTCCCAAAGATCCCATTTCCTGTGCATGTGTGTGAAGTTAGTTGGGGAGTGCCATTCTCTTGGTATTGAAACTCTCCTGTTATAAAGAGATCTGCTTTTCCGAGGCCAAGCACCTGCCCCCAAATTAGCTCGGTTCTCACCTTGAACCAGGGTCAGTTCCACTATGACTCTCACAGAAGATTTTAGTGAGGCCAAAACTCTTAATGGGAATTTGTTGTCCAAAGAATTCAGGAAGTGGGGGCAGTATGGGGGCATTATTGAGAAGTGCTGGTAAAGGCAGCTTCTTCCTGCAGAGCCATCCTGTCTCACAAAGCCCAGAGTGCTGGCTTCCTCTTTCCCGGCCATGGGCCTCTTCTGATGCCAGTGCCCGCCAGGCTTCCCATGGCCTCTCCAGTCCTTCCCCACATAGGAACCTGGTGTTGGCGCCTGGCCTTGGGCCCCGGCACCGATTAGGAGGCAGAGGCTTCATCCTGGTGCCAGGCTGATGTGTTCAGCCAGGGCTATCATTTCCAGAGGGGAAGGTATCAACATTTCAAAACAGTTTAATTATTCTGAGGCTGCTCAGCTATTACTGCGACAAGAAAGCTTAGGGCTATTTTTCAGCATTAATTTTCCATTTGAAATGAATTCCTTTTGGTTACACTTTTTAAATGTTTCTTTTAATTAGACGCAATTACTTCAGAAGAATTGCTTTTATTTCTAAGCCTGAGATCTCAATGATAAAGCTGCTATCTGGCCGCACTGAATGGGCTCGATGCCTCATTTAGCTGCTGCACTAAAGTATATTGAACTAGGAAATTATACAGCGAATCAACTATTAATTCATTTTATGATCTCTCACTCTTACATCTTGAATGAGATCTTCAGGGGGAAATTTAGTCACAATACATGTCATTGTTTGGTCTCCATGCCACAGGGCCTAGCATGCAGAAAGGGTTCGGGCAGCGGTCGGGCCGTGCCCAGCTCAGCTCTGCTGCTCTGAGGGCTTTGGCCTTGGATACTGATTTCCCTTGGGGAGTGTCCAGGTTCCAAGCACCATGAATAGTGCAGGAAAGGGACAAGCTAACCAATTGGTTCCCAAGGCAGGGCTAGTAGTGGGGTGGATGGGGATGACAGGCAACCACCATTTTGAATATTGCAAATTCAAACAATTCCTTTCAGGATTTTTCTCTGAGACAAGCAATCAGCCATGGACTGGGGATTCAATAGGTGGCACTCTTACCTCTGTGTTGGCAACACTGGTTGTTGGTGTTGGAGAGCTCCCTTCTGGGAGCCAGACTCCACCTGGAGTACCTGGCAGAGAATCATAGCATCATAGAATCTTAGAATGTCAGAGGTAAACATAAGAACATAGAACATATAATGCTAGAACTCTTAGAGCATGGAATATTAGATCTGGAAGAGACATTAGAACATAGAATATGGAACATAGGATGATAGAGATAAAAAGGACCTTAGAATACGGAATATAGAATGTCAAAGCTGGAAAGGTACTTAGAAATCTAGTTTAAACCATTAATTTTACAGAGCAGGAAAACTGAGACCCCCAAAAAGAGAAGAGGCTCGCTAAAGGTCACTCAGTAAATTAATGGCAGAGCCAAAGCTTAAATCTAAGTATATTGATTCCTGGGCATTTTTCTTTTCACTACATCCAAGAGCACGCTTCAGGTTGTGGGGATGGGGTGGTCATGGCTCCCTCCTGTCCTCACTGGCTAGAAAATCTAAATTTTTCTTAGTCAGTGCCATGTGTGCTGGGTGGTCAATTTCCTTATCTGTAAGCCATAGTTGTGGGTGCTTTGTCTTCCCCAGTTTGATGTTGCTTACCAATTGCTGTCCAGCCACCTCCGATGACTATATCTTCATCTCTGCCAAGCCAAGAAAGTCCTACTATCCATGGTACTGATAGGAACTGGAAGGTGACGGATGGGTAGGACCACAGGGCTTCTCACCTATCAATGACAGGACTGACAGAAGCCTCAAAGGAAGGAGCAAGTGACCTTCATATTCAGTATGTACAGAGAGGTTACATCAGAACTCAACAGAAGGAGCCCCGGTTTGGTGGTCGAGAGGAGATGTGGGTTCTAGTCCTGGCTTAGTCACCTGTCTTTAGACAATTGATTTAATATTTCTCAGCTTCAGTGTCTTCACTATCCCAGTGTCCTGCCTTGCACAGGACTATTAGGTCCAAGAAGATAATGTAAACATGAAAATAGTAATTTGCTCTTCCAGTTTAAATTAGCAGCTACAGCTTGCTGTAACAGCAAGTTCATTGAATTTGGAGTAAGAAGACTTGGGCTTCGGTCCTGGCTCTGGGACTTTCTTCTTCTGTGATTATGGCAAAATTATGTTGCTTCTTTGCCCCAGTTTTCCCAATCTGTAAAATGGGGATAATGATATTTGTACCACTTCTCTCGAAGTTGTGAGGAAGGTTCTCTATGAAGATTTTTATTTTTTGTTTATTTTTTTTGAAGGGGGAAGACAGGGTAATTGGGGTTAAGTGACTTGCCCAAGGTCACACAGCCAGTAAATGTGTCAAGTGTCTGAGGCTGAATTTGAACTCAGGTCCTCCTGACTCCAGGGCCAGTGGGTTCTCTATAATCCTTAAAACACTATAGAAATATAAACTACTCATTTTATTCATAGGATATAGATTTAAGGTTGCAAGGGACCTCAGAGGCAATCTAGTCCACCCCTCTAATTTTACAAATGAACTGAGGTCAAGTGACTTGTCCAAGGTCACACGGCTAGTAGGAAGCAGAGCTGGAATTTAAACCTAGGTCTGCTGTCTCCATATCCAACATTCTTCCATTCTGTTTCCTCCTATACAATTCTCCAAATCATCAGTCCACGAGATTGGTTTGGTTGGAAGATGGTGAGATGAGATTTGGAAATGGAGAGATGAAGCTGCCGGGGATTTTCCAGTACAAATGTCTTATAGGTAGTTTGAGATAATAGAGTGGAGCCCCGGTGACAAGTCTAGAGATGGAGAGCCAGATTAAGGAGTCTGGCATTGAGTTGATGAGGTAAGCTGTGAAAAAGTCTCAGTTCACTGAGTGAGAGAGGGCAGACAAAAGAAGAGGGCCAAGGACTGAGCTTTCGAGGTCAATCACAGTTGCAGAAAGGAAGAGGAAGATGAGCCAGTGAAACAGGTGAGATAGTAAGATTTAGAGCTGGAAAGGACCACAGAGGAAGTCTAACATAGCCCCCTCATTTTATAAGTTAGAAACTGAAACCCAGGGAAGGTCCAAGATCACACGGGTGGCAAACATCAGTGGGAGGATTTGAACCCAAGACTTCTGAATCCAAAGCCAGAGTTCCCTCCCCTCTACACTGCTTCTAATCCTCCAGCCATCCTCCTCCATCCCCTGCCACCTAACTGCCTTTTTGTAGATGAGAGAACTGAAGCCTACATAGATAAAGCCAGTTACTAGAGGTCATGAATTTAGCGAGTGATGGAGCTGGGGGTTCAGGTCCAAAAGATTAATCAATTAGTTGATTATTATTTTATAATCATTATCGATCCATTATATATCATTATTTTATTAATTATATTATTATATATTAGAATTACATGTATAACGTAACATATAATCAATTAATCCAGACACATTGTATCTTCCAGCTGTGGTTGGCTCCAGATTGGCAGTGCCTGCAGATTCAAGATGGCGTCTTTTGAGGGGATGACCTCTTGCCCACCCATTTTGATAGGCTCTGCATCAGCTCTTTCTTCATAGCTCACTGATGGTTTTAGGAATTTCTATACTTTTTTTTTCTTGCAATAAACTCTAAATACCTATTTAAAAAACTCAGGTCTTCTGCCTCCCAAATTCAGGGCTCTTTTCATTACATTGCACTGGCCCCTTGGCTATCCTTATTTTAGAGATATGGAAACTGACAAAGGTCAAATAACTTACCCAAGATCTCACACAGAGTCTGAGAACAGGGACTTTCCAAGGTCCATGGAGACCTGGGCTGCTTTCATATTTGGAGGTACCTTGAGCCACTGTGATAATAAACTACTTTACACTAAAACAAAATAAATATCTTGGAGTGGTGAGATATGATTGAATATATATTTTTATGATCTAATAAGTGCTTTTCTAGTACTTAATTTTTTTAAAAAACAAGTTTTGGCCCATTTATTAAAGTATACTTTTGTACAGATTACTTTTCACTAGTTTGTTCTGGCATGCTTCTAATGATATCAGAATCACTTGGATCAATGATAGCCAGTGTACATACTCTGTAGTACTTCCCACATGCTGTACCCAATTCAACATTATTGCCCCTGTAGTGATGTACGCCGGGTTTTGGCCACAGAGTAATATTCAATCTGATTTCCTCGAGGCTGAGCAGTTGTTGACTAAGATGCCCAATTTGACTTTGCCTTGTCTGATCGTTTTCAGGGTCTCTTTGTAGCCTAGCACATATTTGCCGCTTTTCATGACTGGCTGGTGCCTCGAGTTGACGGACTCCAGCGACTTTTTCGACTTTTTTGTGGCCACCATCTTCCTGCCTGAGGAACGGGCCGACCCTCAGCAAGAGACTTGCAGCCAAGATGGCTGGGAAGCGAGACAGGAAAGAGCTTTTCTAGTTCTTTCTTATGGAATACATTTACTGCTGGGCAGTAGTAGAGCTTTTGGGATGGTCCGGTCTGAAGCTAAGCCTTTTGCAAACACTGCAAGGCTTTTATCCTAGAAGTGAATGATAGTAGTCATTTGCCTGTGAAACTTGAAGCTGGCTTTGAATCTTGAGCTTCCGCTGACATCCTCTTTTCCCTTCTAAGGTTATCCTCTATCCACTTGGCGTGTGTCTTGCATGGATCTGTGTGTTTCTCTCTGTTAGAATGTGAACTCCTTGAGGGCAGGTTTGTTTCTGCCTTTCTTTGGATTCCCAGTGCTTGGCATGGAGCGTGGCATATAGTAAGCTGTTAATAAATGCTTGTTAATTGATTGAAAGCTGTGCTTTGGAAGGCTGTGCCAAGCTGAAAGGCTTCAGAAAGTCTAGGCTTGGTGTTAGCCTGTACGTCGGTCATAAGACAGCCAACTCTGTGCATTGTGAAAGGCACATTACCAGAAGACTAATTGTCAGGAGAAGACTTGTTTCTTCTACAGTGACTTATGAAAGCTGTTTCTGTGGCCACACTCTCCAGACTCTTAGGGAATTACCATCTGACCTGCACATTCACCCTAAACACTCCAGGGCACTGCTACTCATCTTAATACTTACTGGGCAGGTAGGTGACAAAGTGGATGGAGTGCTGGCCCTGTAGTCAGGAAGACCTGAGTTCTAATTCTACCTCAGACAGCTGTGTGTCCCTGGGCAAGTTACTTATCTCTCTGTCAAAGTTTTCTCGTCTGTAAAATGGAGATAAAACAGTGCCTATCTCATAAGGTTGTTGTGAGAACCAAATGGGATAGTGTCTGTAAATTGCTTTATAAACCTTCGGGTACTGTGTAAATGTTAGCTATTATCATTGTTGTTGCATCCTAAGGACCCATCTGCCTTGCAGCTAAACCCTTCTATATCATATGGTCTCCTCCAAGTAGGATGTGAACTCTTTGAAAGCAGAGTTTGTTTTTTACCACCAGAGCTTAGCAAGGAGCCTGGCAAACAGCAAATAATAAATGTTGTTTCATTCCTCATTTCATTCATCCATTCATAGAGCACAGTGGAGTCACCCTCTGTGTAGTCTACATACAAGATGAAACTATGGGTCCTTGAAGTATTGATGTTTTGAGATGGAGGCCCAGATCCCTACCTCCCCTAGCTTGTCTGATTCTACTCATAGACATGCACAGATTGTGGGCCAAGTGCACCCATGTTTGCTGATATAGCCTGGGGCAAATTTTAACACTGGCCCTTCCCTTTCCTTGGAAGCCCATCTTGAAGATTTTCCCCATTGGGGAAGGGTTAGTCTGTGGTAATGCTCTTCCCAGGATGCACTAGCAAACCCAATCTGGGCTCTATGATTGCCTATGGCCCTACCCAGAAGACAGAAGGAAGAGATGGGGAATAGGAACAGTATGGTAGAGAAGGTCCCTTAAACGTTCTAACCTGCCTGTTTCTCAGTCTCCTCAAATCTCATGACCTCCTTTTACACTCCATCCCAGCCAAATATGGGGCGGTCATACTTTGGCCCTAACTATCATCACATGTTCAATTTCTGTAACCAAAAACTCTGACCATCCCTCTTGTCATTCTGTCTCTTCCTAAGGTTCCCCTCTCAAGTCTATTCTTTGCTCATTGCTCTCTCTGATCCCTTCAGCACTTAGTAGTTCTTGGGTCGTTATCCTTGCTATGATTTCACTTTGCTCCCTTCCAAGTCTTGACCCTGCAGCAGAAGTTCTTGACCTGGTATATGTGAACTATGGTTTTTTTTAATATTTCAATAACTGTATTTCAATAGAACTGGTTTCCTTTGTAATCCTACATATTTTATTTTATGCATTTAAAAGTGTCATCAGTTTGCCAAACGGGGCCACAGCACAAGAAAGGTGTAGAACACCTCTGCCTTTTAGTTGATCTGGACAATTCCACCTAGTTCTCAATTCTTGAATCCATTTGCCCTCTTGTTCTTTTGCCACTCATCCCTTTCCATTATAACCCAACCCTGGATTATTTTCACCATTTTCCCTTTCATTCTTACTCACGTGCTACTGAACAGAGCTGGAGGAAGTCATAAAACCTAGTTGACCACCACATACACTATGTCACCTAACCTTGACTAAGTCCACACTATACATCTATGTTATCTAAGTCCACACTGCAGCAAAGGAATCCTTTTATTTCTCTCCCTATATCTCTCTTTGGAAATTATTCTAAACATTTTTTTAACATTTTTTATGCCTTCCCTTTTTCTGCCCTCTTATCTACAATTGAATACCAAATTTAATAGTATTTTCTTGGTAGTCATTCTTCATGACTTTTTCTCTGTTGCGTTTGGTACTGTTGACCACTTTTTCCTTCTGGGTACTCTGTCCTCTCTAGGTTTTTGCAGTGCTGCTCTCACCCTGGTTCTCTTCCCATCTGTCTGATGGCTCTTTCTCATTCTCCTTTGCTGCATTTTCATCTACATCACGGGTTGGCAAACTGTGGGCTGAGGGCCAATAAATAAGATCAATAAAATGAAATGAAGTTTCATTTTATTTAAAAATGTTAAAATCATTCTAAACTTTTAGGTCATACACAAACAGGCAGAAGGTCAGATCTGGCCTGAGGTCTGTAGTTTGCCAGCCCTTGATCTATATCATTCCTCCTTAATTGTAAGAGTATCTCCAATTCTTTGTCGTGGGTTCTTTTCTCTTCTCTTGCAACATTTTCTCTTAGTGAGCCCTTCATTTCCCATGAGTATGATTATCATCTCTGACAGCTCCTAGACTAGTAATCTCTAGTGTCTCTCTGGAGGTCTGGTCTCATATTGCCTATTTTTCATTTTGAAAATTTTGTTTTATTGTTTCATGATATTTCATGGAGCAATTAGCTTCCACTTGCCCAATTTTAATTTTTAAGGAATTATTTTCTTTTTTAAACTTTTCATATTTTATTATTTAATATTTTTAGTTTTTGACATTGATTTCCACAAGATTTTGAGTTACAAATTTTCTCCCCATTTCTATCCCCCCCCCCACTCCAAGATGGCATAAATCCTGATTGCCTTGTTCCCCAGTCAGCCCATCCCTTTCCTCTTTATTTTCTTGTAGGGCAAGATAGGATTCTATACCCCATTGCCTGTATATCTTATTTCCCGGTCTCATGTGAAAACAATTTTTTTTGAGCATCTGCTTTTAGAACTTTGAATTCCAAATTCTCTGCCTTCTTCCCTCCCCACCCACCCTCCCTAAGAAGGCAAGCAATTCACCATAGGCCACACATGTATCATTATGCAAAACACTTCCACAATAATCATGTTCTGAAAGACTATATTTCTCTCCATCTTATCCTGTTCTCCTTTATTCAATTTTTTCCCTTGACTCTGTCCCTTTTCAAAAGTGTTTGCTTTTGATTGAAAGTCCTCTATTTTATTGAAAGTCCATATTTGCATTATACTCAGTTCTGGGTTGATGATTCTTGGTTTTAATCCTAGCTCCATTGACCACTGGAATATCATATTCCAAGCCCTTCGATCCTTTAATATAGAAGCTGTTAGATCTTGTGTTATCCTGATTATGTTTCCACAGTACTCCAATTATTTCTTTCTGGCTGCTTGCAGTATTTTCTGCTTGAACTCTGGAATTTGGCATCAACAGGAATTATTTTCTTAATGAACTTTTGTATCTCTTTTTCCATTTGGCAAATTCTGCTTTTCAAGGAGTTCTTCTCTTCAGTAGATTTTTGTGCCTACTTTACCATTTGGCCAATTCTGTTTTTTAAAGGTGTTATTTTCTTCAATTTTTTTGTGTGCCTTTGTTATGAAGCTGTTGACTCTTTTTATGATTTTCTTGCATTATTGTCATTTCTTTTCCCAATTTTCCCTCTACTTCTTTCATTTGATTTAAAAATCCTTCTTGAATTCTTTAAGGAATTCTTTTTTTGAGGATCTGTGACCAATTCACATTTTTATTTTGAGGCTTTTCATGTAGCTGTTTTGACTTCATTGTCTTTGAGTTTATGTTTTGATCTTCCCTGTCACTATAGTAATTGTTTATGGGCAGGTTATTTTTTTTTTGTTTGCTCATTTTTCTAGCCTATTTCTTGACTTCTAACTTTATGTTAAAGTTGGGCTCTGCTTCTGTGGTAGAGGGGATACTGTCTCAAGTTTCAGGTTTTTTTTCCCACTGTTTTCTGAGCTAGTTCTGGGGGTCTGTAAGTTTTTGTTTCCTCCAAGATAGAATGATCTCAGGAGAGCTTTGGTCACTGTTCTCCTGGCCTATGCTCTTCTCTACGAGTAGCCATAGGCGCTGTTTTCTGCTCTGGAACTGTGACCAGAGTCCCCACCATATGGGCAAAATAACAGAGTCCTGCCTCCAGTGCTATCAAAAGGTCCCCTGTGATCTCCTTCTGACCATTTGTCTGACCCCTTTACCCTCTATGGGCTGAGAACTTGAAGCTGTAGCTGCCTTGAACAGAACCACCCCATTAATGTAGCTGTCCCCCAGGCCTGCTGCTGGTTTGTCTGGGCATGGCTTGTGCTACACTGTGCTGCACTCTCATCCTGGTGAGACAGATCTTTTTTGCTGACCTTCTAAGTTGTTTTGGTCTGGAAAATTGTTTCACCCTGATTTTTTGTCTGCCACTCCAGAATTCATTTTGAGGCATTACCTTTAAATTGCTTGGAGGGGAATTTGAGAGAGCTCAGGTGAGTCCTTGTCTTGACTGCCATATTGGCTCCACCTCCCTGTCCAACATTACCAACTGCCTATTGGACATTTCTCTATACTTACATAGCCCCCATCATACAGATCTTCTTGCATCAAATCTCTCCCCTGCTCTGATCCAGCCTCCACACAGCTACCAAACTGATTTTCTGTAAGTGTGTCTCCCCTATGCAATAAACTCCTGTAGCTCCCTATTGCCTCAAGGATAAAATATAAACTTCTCTCTTTGGCTTTTAAAAGCTTTTACAGCCTGGTCGTAGCCTGTGTTTTTTCAGCCTCATTATATATAAATCTGCATGTTGTACTTTATGGTTCAGCCAAACTGGCCTTCTCTCTGCTCTTCACACATGGCATTCCATTTTCTATCTCTGTATCTTTTGACTGTTCACCCCCTATCTCGGGAGGAACTTTTTTTTAATTACTTCTGCCTTATACAAACTTCCTTCATGACACAGTTCAAGCATAACTTTCTATACAAAACCTTTCTTGATTTCCCTCCCTCCCCCCAGCTGCTAGTACCCTCCCTAACTACTTGGTAGTTAAATATGTTGCATTTAATTACCTTGTATTTATGATGTATTTATTCTGCATATAATTGTACATACACGTGTTGTCTTCCCAGATAAAATAGAAGCTCCTTGAGGTGATGAGTTATTTCATTCTGTGACTCTGCCTCTCTAGTACCTAGAATAGCTCTTGGCACATAATAGGTGCTTACCAAATGTATGTTGATCAATCGCACAAAGGAGATTGGATTTGGAGTCAGAGAACCTGGCTTCAAATTCTAGATTTGATAAATATCGCATAAATAACCTTTAGAAAGTCATTTCCCCTCTCTAGGCCTCAGTTTCTCATCTATAAGAAGACAAGTTATACTGGGTGATCTGTAAGTTGCCTTCCAGTTGTGACATTCCATACTCTATGTTGTAAAGTCTCTTCTGGTTTTGACATCCTGAGACCACGGTAACCAAAGGAAAAAAGAAGTTCAAGGAGGAGGGGGTGTTTGTCAATATCAAATGCTGCATGGAGGTCAAAGGTGATGAGAATTAGGGGAAGGTCATTGGATTTGGCAATTAGGAAGTCATTCAGTATATGATATAAAGTGGTTGGGTTGGAGTGGAGGAGGGAGGTTATTTACCACATGGTCTAATTTTGGTGAAATCTTGATGGAGAGCCATGTTGGTTGCATTCAGCAGCTCTTATTCAGTTGTAATCACTATGTTAGAGTCATTCACTTTCTAGAACTTGTTCTTATTCACTGCTCAGAATCAAACCTACTCTGGACTTCTGGCTAATTATGTGCCAAACTAAGTTGCTTTTATCTGTTGGAGGGGAAGACAAATGGGGCTACACAAGATTTGGCAGCAACTTACATAAAGGAAGGAAAATCTTGAAATATGATTTTCCAAAGGCAAAAGAGAAAGATTTATAATGTAAATTAACATGAAAGTCTGAGCATCTCCCTGAAGTCTATCTATGGTGGGAGCAGAGCCATAGAGGGAGAAACTTGATCTCTCTTTTTGGGGTCAGTCTCCTCCCTCAGGATCAATCTGTGTTCATGTGAGCTCAGAATCCCCTTTTCGGCACATCCTTACCTTCATGATGTACGCAACTATGATTAGAAACATGTAATCAAGAGTGTGAAAACAATAATAGCAGTTGACATCCCAAAGCCAAAAGGAAGTGTGTGTGTGTGTGTGTGTGTGTGTGTGTGTGTGTGTATGGAATATCCATGCTATTTCATCAGCCCAAGAGTTGATTGTGTTAAGTCCTTGTCCCCATATTCCAGCCTAAGAAAACTGACTATTGGAACAGGTGCAGACCCAGACTCTGAACACAGTGCTCTTAGCATGCCTTTGGCTGAAAAAGGAAGGCTTAGGAGTGAGACTCCTATCAGTTCTACTGTCCACAAGAAATTACAATTCTGAAAGCCAAGAGCTATATTGTTTAATCCCTTCAAGTCAAGCGTGATTTTGGTTGAAAGGAAATAGCAAACTCCTTCTTTGGCATAAAGAGGGGAATAGAGCTCAGAAGGGGGAATCCTAGAAACACAAATTTCAGAGGTAGAAAATCATTTAGAGGAATTTTGAAGACAGATCATCCTAGTACAGTCCCATCATTTTAAGGATGAAGAAACTGATGTCTCAAGAGGATAAGTTGGAGGAGCTGGGACTAGAAGCCAGTGATTTCTTCTCCAGTGCTATTTTCATTTGGCTGTCAACACCGAGGACTCACTTTCCTCATATGTAAAATGAAAGGGTTGGGCTAGAAGGTCTCCAAGGTCTCTTTTGTCTTTAAAACTCTATGCTTTTTTGACTATTACTGACTCAAAATTGCCCAGCTTTCCTGACTTTTAAATGAATGTTTTAGGAGACCATTCAAAATACAGGACAGATATGTTGTTTCAAGCCTTTTCCTTCATTATAGGTCTTTAGAGGGGAAATATCCCTAAAGTCCATCTGGGTGTAGACCTGGTCACAATGCAGCATGGGCCTGTGTATTTTATATCTGAGCAGACTGGTATCGGTCCTACTTACATTAGAGAGAAAGCGACAAGAAAGGCCTGACTCTGTGAGGATTAGTTTAAATGATCTCTATCCATCATAGAATATTCAAGTTCAATATATTTTTTCCAAAAAAGAGTTAGTTTATTTATTATTATTCAGAAAAAAATTATCTTAATCATAATCCCAGATGCCTAGGAATGTTACTAATGGAAGAGTCTGGCTTTTCTTGAAGACGTGTGTGTTTTTTGAGAAAAGCCAGCACACAGCATTTTATTTCATTAATAAAACTTGAAACTCACATGTGGTGGAGGGAGAGTGGATGGTGGCACTTACCAAATTACCACTACACAGGTCAGCAATAGGGGACTAGGACTGGGAAGAGAAAGATAGTAGGCATAGATGTTGTGGGGAGGGCAGGAATATCAGCAGTAGGGGAACTGAGCATTGAAATCAGATGTTGAAGCTGCAGTAACCAGTATCAGGGGTTTTTCCCCTTGTTCTTTCCTTGTTTGTTTTTGCAGAGAATATGCAACAATTTGTTTTGAACTTTTATTGTGTTGAAAATTTCTGCAAATGGTTTAATAATCAATTCACATTCTTGAAATGTAGTAAATTACAGGACTTTGATGGCCTTTGTTGATTTAAAAAAAATCCTTCAAGTCCACTAGAAAACAAGTTGGGCATCAACTAAGCAGGTTTAAATTTCCTTGAGTTGTCCTGTTGTTACTAGATACCAAGTGGCATGTGAGTAAAAGTGGGGGTGGGGAAAGAGGGTTAGATGCTTGAAGCAACTCCTTCTTTCCTACTTTCACTTTCGATAGGGTGACTAATAATTTCCAAGGAGATCATTCAACATGGAGGATATGCCAACCCTCAATAGCTCCTTCATGTACCATGGCCTATAGCAGCAGCAAAATTCTTTAAAGTACATAATAGATAATTGTTGTCCTTCATTCTTGAAGAGGACCAAAATGATATCACTATGCTTGGGTCAAGATTCAATATGTCCAACTGTGTCTGAGCAGGCCAATATGAGCTCAGGATGCTCTACCACAGGTCAGGCACAAATAGTCCGTGTGAACATTTGGGGTGGATACTCCAAACTTGTGCATCCGGTTTCCTTTGAGCTGTTTCAATTCTGCTTTGCTCATAGAGCACAGTACCTTCTCTGATGTAGGAATGCCATGCTGAGCAGGCCCGTGACAATGTCTCTCACGTCACACAATCATTTCCAAAATTCTTGAGAGTCACCTTGAGAGTGTCCTTTTTTTTTCAGGGGGCAAGGCAGGGCAATTGGGGTTAAGTGACTTGCCCAAGGTCACACAGCTACTACATGTGTCAAGTGTCTGAAGCCAGATTTGAACTCAGGTACTCCTGACCCCAGCGCTGGTGCTCTACTCACTGCATCACCTAGCTGCCCTGAGAGTGTCCTTTTATTGCTTCTTCTGACCACCATGTGAACATTTGCCCTGTGTGAGTTCTACATAAAACCATTTTTTTTGGCAAACATATGTTTTGCATTTGAGTAACATGGCCAGCCTATTGGAGTTGCATTCTCTGAAGCAGAGTTTGAATGCTTGGCAGTTTAGTTCGAGTAAGGACCTCAGTGTCGGGTACCTTATCCTGACAGATGATTTCAGAATCTTCCTAAGACAATTCAAATGGAAGCGATTTAGTTTCCTGGCATGACACTGGTAGACTGTCCAAGTTTCACAGACATAGAACAATGAGGTCAGCACCACAGCTCTGTAGACCTTCAGTCTGGTAATCAGTCTAATACCTCTTCTCTCCCATACTTTTCTTCGAAACCTCCTAAACATTGGCAATGAGAGTGTCTACCTTATTGTCAATGTGTACATCCCTGGAAAGTATACTACCAAGGTAAGTGAACTTATCCACAGCATTCAAAACTACTCCATTTGCTGTAACTGATGGTTACAGGTATAGATGGTGTAGTGGTGGCTGATGGAGCACCTTTGTTTTCTTGGTGTTAATTGTTAGGCCACAATTAGCACAAGCAGCAGAGAAGTGATCCATACTTTTTTGCATCTCAACTTCAGAGGCTGCATTGACTGTACAATCATCTGCAAACAGAAAATCACGCACAAACACTCCTTCTACTTTGGTCTTGGCTTGTAGCCTTTTCAAGTTGAAGAATTTACCATCAGCGCGGTAGCTGACCTTGATGCCATGTTCGTCTTCGTTGAAAGCATTTGACAACATGGCTGAAAACATCTTGCTAAAAAGCATGGGAGCAAGCACACAGCCTTGTTTCACTCCACTGGTGACTGGGAAGGCATGAGAGCATTGTCCATTATCTAGAACCTAGGCAAGCATGCTTTCGTGAAATTGACATACAATGCTGATGAACTTCTCAGGACATCCAAATTTTGACATAATTTTCCATAAGCCCTCAAGACTAACAGTATCAAAGGCCTTGGTCAGATCTACAAATGTTGTGTACAGACCTCTGTTCTGCTCCCAGCATTTCTCCTGGAGTTGTCAGGCAGCCAACACCATTTCAGCTGTTCCTCGGCCCTTATTGAAGCCACATTTTATGAAGACATGATAGATAATTTCATCCAAAAGACAAAAGGGATGAAGATTTCCTCTGTCTCAATAATTCTTATTCTAAAGTGAATTCACTTGTTGGTTGTTAATGCTTGATCATACATTTAATGTTAAATATATAGCTCGAGTCTTTCAATTTAAATCCGGTCCCCAGAACAAAGACAAAAAGATGAATACCTTGACAAATTGAGGTTTACAGTATATAGGTCAGTGACGATATGTGTATAAAGAGGAAGAGTTGAAAGCAAAGCTAGATGTTAACATATTCAGCTGAGGTACACATCTATGCAATTAATATAGTGGAACATTGAGGGAAAGCTCTATCCAAGTTCATGTGTATTTTTCTGGAAGCTGAGATGGTAGACTTATCTATGTTCAATTAATGAATAGGGAGCTGGAAGAAGAACTCCTATCATTCTAATTTCATTATAAGTTCCGCATCAAAGATGAAGGTATGGAAGGGTGCTGATGAAGATAGTCTAGAGATATGGCCCTTTCACATTCTGGCCCCCACTTATCTGGGCCAGATGAGAGCTGAGAAGCACATTTGGGACAAACTAGACAAATCAAGGAAAGATAACTTCTTCCCAGACTCCATAACCTCCTGCTTATCCATCATAGACTTGAAAAGCTTATTTCTACCATAGGAGACATCAGACTTTACTCCATCTTCAAGCGCTCCAGTGAATTGTACCACAACACATCTAGCAGCTTGTAGAAGGTGTTCCCATCTCCAGAGGAAGACGGTCTCCACATGCACTCCCATCCTTAAAGCATTGTGACTCTAAGCCCTCAGGGCTCTAGCAGAGGTGAGGAGACAAAAGGTGATCTATAGGTTACCCTGGCTTCCAGTGATATTCCTGGCAGGCCCACAGAATCATCTCCATTGTTTAAAATCCTGTGGGTTGCAAGCTAATTGAGTGACAAAAACGATCATATTAAATCGTAAGATTGTGAGGAAACCACCGTGTAGCTATGCTGTTCGACTCGGCTGTAAAAGCTACTGTTTTAAGAAACAAATCTAAGGAAGAGCCTGGGTTTTAAATCCGTTGGGAGCTTGACTGAGTGGTTAAAAGATGTCTGTTTTTTATCTTTTTTAGAGGACTTGAGATTTCACAGGACAGGTAACTCTCAAGGACGAACAAATGCAGATGGGCAACTATTCTCTAATTTATAATTTAGAGATATAAAGGTGGGTTTCTACCCTAAACCCCATTAATGTAAACCTAGATTGAATTAACCAATCAATCAAAGGTGTAAACCAGGTGTGGGCAAATCTTTAATCAGTATGGGAGGAATGAAGTGTACTTTCATGATAGATGGAAGCAGATGACTCCATAACGGAAATATTTTGTGACTAGTTGAAAAAAATTGGTTCTGGTGGGCTATGGATAAAACTGAAGCTAGTTCAGGAAATGGATTATTGCAGTCTAATTAGTCAGCCTCAGGTAGCTCAGAGAATTCTCCTGGATTAGGGAAGGGATGGGTGAGGATAAAGTATCTCTCCTTCTCTCCCTTCAACCGCCACTGACTAGCTGATGTCCTTATGAATTTCAACATGGTGGCAAATCTGGAGTTCTCATCAGCAGTGGCAGCAGTGTCCACTTGAGCTGATAGCAGGGTTCCTGGAGTAGCAGTGGCTTACAGTAGGATCTGTATTGGAAGCTGAGAGACACAATGGCGACAAAGTAGATACACTAGAGAAAAGGCAGCTTCAAAAATCTGCATGGATACTGACCCTCAGAGCCCAGCAGAGCTGTATCTAATGGAGCTTCGCGAAGATTTCATGAAAGAAGAAAGGACTTCCTGTAAGTAGGAAGTGTGATTTGTTCTTTGGCCATATGTATTGAATTTGAGCCCGTTCTCCCCAGGAATCTGATGTGTAAGGGGAGAGGATGGCTCCAGCTTTACTACTAGTTTTGCTTTATCACTTTTGTAGAGGTTAATTGATGTTCGCTGGTTGTTTGATATTGAGGAGCACATTAAATGGGACTTTGTGAGGACAAGTTCCCAAAACCTCAACCCTTCGGGGTTATCTGTAGCCCACTCAGGGGGTAGTAGTCAGTGGACCTTGGGAAACCAAACTAGTCCTTGCTAGTGGGAGTTGGAAGAGTAGCCCAGGGGAGGATATTACAGAGAATTGTCTGGGGAAACCGAGAGCTGACATAACTTACCCACATCCCACAGACATCACCTGAGGTGGTACTTAAATCCGGGACTTTCTGCCTCTAAGGCCAGTACTTTTTGCGTTATGTCAGAGCCACCTCCGGATTATTAATCTTAAAGAATCCAATGCAAATTTGTTTTTGTGCCAATGTGACTCTGAATGATGAGAATTCAAGGTGGCAAGAAAAAAAACAAACATCATGGGGGAATCATGTTCTTCAGCCTTAGATAGAGCCTAACTTCTTACAGGGGTAGGGAACCTGTGGCTGCAGGTTCCCCACCCCCTGTAAGGGAGAAGAGTGATTTGGGATGGGAGAACTACTGGGAGCCTTTTGTCAGGCAAGCGAATGCCTTTTTTCTGATCATCTGTAAGTAAGTGAAAAGTTGAAGGAAAACTTGTTAAAAGTTGAAGGGAAATTGTTTTACAGAGGCTTCTGAAAATAAACTGCTCTGAAAGCTGAGCCTTCATTAGAGGCAAAATTGGTGCTACTGGAAAGCCTGGAAATTCTTGAATTATCTCTTTTCACGTGGTGTCTCTTCCAAACTTTCTGGCCTAAGTAGGAAAAACAAACAAAAAAACAACAAAACAACAACAAACAACAAATCTCGGTCCTCTAAAAAAGAAAAAAACAAACAGATAACTCTTAACCACCCTATCGAGTTCCCAATGGATTTAAAACCCAGGCTCTTCTTTAGCTTTGTTTCTTAAAACAGTAGCTTTTACCAAACTGAACTGGAAGTTAGGAGAAAGAGGTTCTCTGGCTCTGGCTCTACCACCAACTTACTGTGTAACTTTGTGGTCTGTCACTGTGCCTCAGTTTCCTCACCTGATCATACACCTTGAAGTGGAAGGGACCTCAGAGGGCATCTAGTCCAACAATTTCATTTTATAGATGAGGAAACTAAGGTCCAGAGAGGCTCAGTTACTGGCCAAAGATCCCACAGGGAGTAAGTGGCAGAAGTAGGATTTAAACTCAGGCCCCATGAATCCCATGAATGCACTGTATCATCTCTAAAACCCCAGGTCTACATTTTATAGTTCAATGACCAAATGCTAAAAGCATTGCTTTAGCAATGCTAAAAAGTAGGGCTAAACAGAAAGAAGCCTTGAGGTAGTTAGACAGACCACGTTAAGATCTGAGGCACGCAGAAGGGAATCTCCCAGGCTCTGAAAAATACTTGGAGGTTATCTCTTAGAATCTCTAATGTGGAGGATTATAACGAGAGGAGCCCTGAGAAATAAGGTGCAAGCTGGTTTCAAAGGAGTGAATTTGGTGCCGTTTAGGTTTGTTGGTAATTCTCGGAGCAATGGGAGAACAAGAGGGTTCTTTTGGGCAGCCCACCCTCTGCCCCACCTCAACCCAATGACTTGCGGGAGCAGGCTCTATCTGGAGAAAATAATTCTCTGTTCAGTGTTGCCACCCCTTTATTTCACATAAACTAAGAGGCAGTAACCGTAGAACCTAAATCTGTCTTCTCGCCTCCATGACAAATGACTCAAGGCCATTTCCTAGAGTCCTTTATGGGTCTAATAGGGAAAGGAAATGTAATATATGGTATTGATATAGGGCTCCTATAGGGAACGTGTATTCCTGGAGTTGGTGTAGGGTTTGTTTTTCTTCTTCATTCTGTTCCCACAAGCTAAAATGACTTGCAATGAGACCCCTTTCCCCCCACTCTGGTCTGGCTAACACCGGGACCATGTGAAGAAGGAATCCTTTCATTCGGGGATCTCGAAGCGCGGAACGTGATATCCCCCTTGCTTTGTAGGAGGTAAAATAGCTGAATGACCTGCATCAGCGCCACAAGTCTGGAGAGTTGATGTTGCTTTGGGGAGGGTGTTGAAAGCAGAAGCAAGAAGAACAATGGTGAGCCCTTTCTGATGTGTCTGAGGAGACACATCTTTTTCCTTTGTAAGCAGATGGCCAGAACTGTTCCTGGGTGTCATAGAGGATTAGGTTGGGGAGCAGACAAGGGTCTGTTGGGCGTCTGGTTCTCCAGGTGCCTCCAAAAAAGGAACCCCCTGGTTAATATTGAATGGGAACCTTATACTACTTTAAGGGCAGCTAGATGGCACAGCGGACAGAGTGCTGAGTTCGGAATCGGGAAGGATCATCTTCATGAGTTCAGATTGGCCTCAGGTACTTATTAACTGTGTGACCTTTGGCGAGTCACTTAACCCTGCTTGCTTTAGTTTCCTCATCTGTAAAATGAGCTGGAGAAGGAAATGGCGAACCACTCCAGTATCTCTGACAAGAACGCCCCAAATGGGGTCAGGAAGGGTCGGATATAACTGAAATGACTGAACAGTAACAGCAACAATAAATCCCACTTTGCCACCCACCACCTTGGTGTCACCAGATCCTCTAACAGGCCCAGTGACCCTGGGGATACAAATAGAAGAATGAGATAGTTATTACTCTTGAGGAGTTTGCATTTCGATCGGAGGGCAAAAGTTTATATGAAAAAGATCTGGAGGTTTTAGTGGGCTAAACATTCAATCTGAGTCAACTGTGTGATGTATCAGCCCAAAAGCTAATACACTTTTGGGCTGTATTAAGAGGGGCATATTATCCATGTACTAGGAGGGGATAGTTTCTCTGTACTTTGCCCTGATCAGACTACCTCTGGGAACATTGGACTCTCTTCTAGGTCGTTTAAGAATTTCCTTGATAATCTGGAAAGTATCCAAAGGACAAGCAAGGTGGTAAAGGAGCATGTTGCATGAGGTTAGGTTGAAGGGATTAGGTATATATGGCCTGGAAAAGAGAAAGCTTGGGAGTGGGAGGGAAGGGAAGGGGTAGCAAGAGAGCTACCTTCATGTATTTGAAAAGCCATCAGGTGGAAGGTGGATTTGATTCATTTTGTTTGGTCCCAGAGGGTAGTAACCAGGAGCAACGGGTAGAAGTCAAAGAGAGAGAACTTTAAGTTTGATGTCAGGAAAGACTTTTTTGTAATTAGAGCTATCCCAAAGTGGAATAAGCTCTCTTGGGAGGTAGGAGTTGTCCCTTGTTAGAGGTTTTCAAGTAAAGACTGTATGACCACGTCAGACAGGTTTTAGTGTTGGATTAGATGACAGAGAAGGTCTTTTTCATTTCTGAAATCTTTGATTCTGAGGGAGTCCTTCCATATACTAAATGCTCTCTTATGCCCATGGTCCCACACCCCCTTCAATTTCTTCCAGGTATTTTCCTCTTCTTTTATTCCTTCTCTCCTTAATTTTCAACTTCTTTTTATCTACTGGCTTCTTCCCTGTTGCCTACAGACATCCTTAAATTTCTTCCTTCTTTAAAGAACATTTGCTTGGTATAGACTGTTAAAAAAGCTGTCTATTAATGTTACCTCTACTTTCTTTCTTCCCATTCACTTCTCAAACCTTAACAATCTTATTTCCAAGGAGCTCTTTCTTTATTGCCAAATCTCCTGGACTTTTCTCAATTCTTGTCATTTTTGACTTCTCTGAAATATTTGATGCAGTTGACCATCTCCTGTTCCTGGTTTTCAGGACCCTACTCTACTGTGTTTTTCCTTCCTTCCTTCTTTCTTTCTTTCTTTCTTTCTTTCTTTCTTTCTTTCTTTCTTTCTTTCTTTCTTTCTTTCTTTCTTTCTTTCTTCCTTCCTTCCTTCCTTCCTTCCTTCCTTCCTTCCTTCCTTCCTTCCTTCCTTCCTTCCTTTCTTTCTTTCTTTCTTTCTTTCTTTCTTTCTTTCTTTCTTTCTTTCTTTCTTTCTTTCTTTC
>CM053625.1:75221889-75249984 GCA_028646595.1 Phalanger gymnotis
CTTTCTTTCTTTCTTTCTTTCTTTCTTTCTTTCTTTCTTTCTTTCTTTCTTTCTTTCTTTCTTTCCTTCCTTCTCAATCAGTAAACATTTATCAAGCACCTACTATGTGTCAGGCACTGTGATAAACACTAGGGTTAGTCTTAGTAGGGAGTAGGTCACTTCATCATGGGAAACAGGAATGAAAGAGGAGAAAGTGGCAGAAGGCACCTGAATAGGAGATGAGGAAGAGGGGAGGGGAGGGAGTTCACAAATGGCCTCATTTTTTTTTGTAAAATCTGGGACAAGGTTCTCAACTGAATGGGAGGAAGCGGAGCTATAGAAAGTTTGAAGAGGGATGAAATGGTTTGGAAGAGCTGCTGTGAAGAGTGGGTTAGTGAGTCGATAAAGGAGTTAGTAGTAGTGAGGGCCCAGTTGAGGTTGTATATCCTAAACTTGTAGTGGACCCAGTCAGAGTGGTGGTGTTATTTTCTCTACCTTCATTTAGAGCATGTATGTAGGAGTGAAGGTGATGAATGGTGGGAGTGATTCAAGGCTGAGGCTTGGATGGGTGTAATTGGAGATAGGATTCACGAGAGGAGAAGAGTGTAGAATTGAATTAGTTCACCAAGGGGTCAAGATGAGGAGAAAAGAAGAGATTGGTAAGTGCAGAGGAGATGGCCTGGGAGAGAATTGAAGGTCAAGGGATCAGAAGTCATACATTAGGGTTTTGTAAGGCAAGGCCGAGGAAGAGGCGAAAAGCTAATAGATTATGGTCAGATAAGGAGATTTTGGAAATCTTGAACATAGAGGTGATACATTTGCGTGTGATTGCAAGATCAAGGGCGTGACTATTTTTGTGTATGACTGAGGTTGGGGGTGGAAGAATAGCCCATGGGAGGTGAGTAGGTTGAGGAATTGAGTAGTCAGGGTATTAGGCAGAATCCATAAGTCCCCTACTATGAGGGCAAGAGTTGGGGAGGAGAGAAATATGGTGAGCCAAGTATTGAACTCATTGAGGAAAGGAGAGGAGTGACCATAGGGGTCTGTAGATGACAGTTATCAGAATTTTGATTGGATGGCAGATAATATCATGAGCTTCAAAGGCAGAGAGGTTACTGAGTTGATAGAGGAAGGGGGAGAACTTGGAAGTGGCAATGAGGAACAAGGAATATTCCAACTCTCCTGCCTTGACCAGTGAACCAAAGAGAATGAGTGAAAGTGTCGTCAGTAGTGGAAAGCTGACCAGGGAGGATGTGTCACCAGGGGGAAGCCAGGGGTTTCAATAAGAGCTAATAGAAGAAAGGAGTGAGAGAGGAAAGTTTTTTGTCTACGCAATGGGCAATCTGGAAGGCACAGTGGAAGGGCTGGGTGGCATTAGATTGAAACTTTGGGGTAGGAAGGTTGGCTGATGATCTATAGGAATTCAGAGTCACTGGGTTGTGAAAGGCATAAGAATGTTCATCAACGAGTGGGTTTTGACACTCCTTTACCCTCAAAAGACAGGTGCAGCTGGAAATGGGAGGCCTGAAGAAAAAAGAAAGGTTGCTCTTATTTGTATCAGAGGTTCACCACATCTCAGTTGGGAGATTAGGCTGCAGCAGGACATGAAAGTTGTCTTCTCCTGGCACAGAGAGAATTGGTTGCTTTGGGGCAGATGGAAGATGTCTGGCCCCAAGCAGCCTTTCCTTAGGGGACATGGTATGCCCAGCAGGAGATGGAAGGCACAAGGCACTAGTGTGAGGTGGCTTCACCTAACCTGTCTAGACGAATCTGTCTAACCACCTCAGTCTCATTTGTAGGTTCATCACCTGTGGCCCACTTCTCTGTGTAGATGCGTCCCTAGTGCTCTGTTCTGGGTTCTCTTGTCTTGTCTTATCTTCTCTCCTTGTCTATCTCACTCCCCTCTCATTCTGTCTTTCTCCCATCCTCTTCTCTTCCCTTCCTTCCTCTCTTCTTTTTTCCTCTCCTTTCTTCTCTTTTTTCCTTCCCTTCCCTCCCCTCTATTCCCTCCCTATCCCCTTTTTACTTCTCAGTCTCTCCTCTCTGATTTCCTCTCTGCTTCTCTCTGTCTTTGTCTTTATTTCTACCTCTGTTCTTGTCTCTCTCCGTGTTTGCTGTCTGTCTGCTTGGCTCTCTCTTCTTCAGTGATCTCATCAGGTCTCATAGATTCAACTATAAATCTAGATATCCAACACTCATCTCAGCTACAGTCCTGTATCTCCAACTGCTGGTTGGATATCAACATCTGCTTGATCTATAGGCATATCAAATTCAGTATTTCTGAAAAAATGGTTACAAGCCCAAAAAGAGTTCTTGGAAGAACTTAAAAAGGACTTCAAAAATTAAATAAGAGAGATTGAGGAAAAATTAAGAGAAAAATAAAAGCAATCCAAGAAAATCAAGAAAATTAAGGCAAAAAAGTCAAGAGCAATTTATACCAGGAATGCAAGGATGGTTTGACATAAGAAAAACTGTTAACATAACTGATTATATCAGTAATAAAAGTGACAAAATCATATTTTCATATCAATGAATGCACAAAAAGCTTTTGATAAAGTACAATACTCATTTCTATTAAAACACTTGAAAGCATAGGCGTAAATGTATTTTTCCTTAAATTGATGAAAAGCATTTTACCTAAAACCATCAGCAAGCATTATTTGTAATGAGGATTAGCTAGAAGTCTTCACAGCAAGATCAGATGTGAAACAAGGATGTCCACCGGTCACCAATATTATTCAATATTGTAGCCAAAATCCTAGCAATAGCAATAAGAGAAGAAAAAGAAATAGAAGGAATCAGAATAGGAATTGAGGTAATAAAACTATTTCTCTTTACAGATGATATGGTGGTATACTTGGAAAATTCCAAGTTAGTTGAAACAATTAATAATTTTTTGCAAAGCATCAGAATATAAAGTAAATCTATGTAAATCATCAGCATTCCTATATATCACAAAGAAAACCCTGCAAGAAGAAATAGTAAGAGATACCCCATTTAAAATAACTCTAGACAGTATGCAATACCTGGGAGTACACCTGCCAAAACAAACCCAGAAACTATACGGACAAAATAATTAAAAAACTTTTTATACAAATAAAATCAGATTTAAATAATTGGAAAATAGTAATGTTCATGGGTAGGCAGGGCCAATGTAATAAAAATGACAATTTTACCTAAACTGATTTATATATTCAATGTCATCCCAATTTAATGACCAAAACATTATTTTACTGAGTTAGAAAAAACAATAACAAATCATTTTGAAGAACAAGAGAGCAAGAACATCAAAGAAACTAATGAAAAAATATAAAGGAAGGAGGTTTAGTAGCATCAGTTCTGAAACTCTATTATGAGTCAGGCAGTAATTATCAAAGCCATCTGGCACTGGCTAAGAAACAGAAAGGTAGATTGATGGAAAAGACTAGATATACAATTTACAAAAGGAAATGACTCTAGCAACTGTGCATTCGACAAGTGTAAAGACTTAAATTTTGGGTGTAAGAAATCATTACTTGGTAAAAAAAATGTGTTGGGAAAGCTGGAAAGCAGTCTGGCAGAAATTGGAAGTAGACCAATATCTTATACCATTTACCAAGATAAGGTCAAAATGGATACATGATTTAGATGTAAAGAGAGATATTACAAGAAAATTTGAAGAACACAGAACATATTACCTATCAGACTTATAGATAGGCAAACAATTTATGAATAACAAGAAAGATATAAAACAGTCAATTTTGATTATATTAAATCAAAAAGCTTATGTACAAATATAACAAATGTAGCTAGACTCAGAAGGAAAGCAGAAAATTGGGAAAACATTTATATGGATAGTTTCTCAGATAAAGGTCTCATCTATCAAATATATAAAGAACTTTGTCAAATCTATAAGAATATGAGTCATTCCCCAATTGATAAATGGTCAAAGGATATGAACAGGGAGTTTTCCAATGAAGAAATTGAAACATTTTATAATATGTGAAAGATGCTCTAAATCATTATTGATTAGAGAAATGCAAATTAAAACAACCTTGAGAGAATTTTACACTTATTAGATTAGCTGAAATGGTTGAAGGGGAAAGCAACAAATGTTGGAGGGGATATGGGAAAATTGGAACCCTAATTCACTGTCGGTGAAACTGTGAACTGATCCAACCATTTTGGAGAGCAAATCTGGAATTATGTCCAAAGAGTTATCAAACTGCCTGTACCCATTGGCACAGGAATACCACTACCAGTCCTGTTTCCAAAGATGATTAGAGAAAAAGAAAAAGAGCCTATATGTTCTAAAATATTTATAGCAGCTCTCTTTGTAGTGGCAAAAAGCTGAAAATTGTGGGGATGCCTGTCGATTGGGGAATGGTTGAACAAGTTGTGGTATATGATCATGATGGAATAGCGCTGTGCTATAAAAATGATGAGCTCAATGTTCTTAGAAGAACATGGATAGACTTACATGAAATAATGAAGAGTGAAATGAGTAGAAACAAGAAAATGTAGATAGCAACAGCAACATTATTATAAGAACAACTTCAAGTGACTAAGTCATTTTGACTATTATAAATATTCAAATGAACTACAAAGGACCTATGAAGGAAGATGCTGTCTGCATTCAAGGAAAGAACTGATGAATAGAAGTAGGTAGAGTATGGTTTTACATATATATATATATTTATGTCTAATGGCAGCCATCTCTAGGACTGGGTCAGGGGAGAAGGGAAGAAAAAAAGGAAAAGAAAGTTACGTGATAACTTTATTACATATTTAAAAGGAATAGCGAGTTGTGCATAATAGATTTGTAGATTCTTATGCAATAATTTTTTTCCTATTCTACTATGTTATGGAAATGATTGTATCATTTCTTAAGTTCAGAATATAATAAATTAAGAAAAAATCAGAACTGATTATCTTTCTTTCTAAATTTGTCCATCCTTTGAACTTCCCTATTTTACACTAGAGGACCATCATTCCTCTAATCATCCAAGTTCAGAACCCCAATAACACTCTTCTTCACCCTTTGTTCTCTTGCTCACATCTCCTCACTCCACCTGAGCCTAGCAGAAGCCAGAGAGGCAGAAGCCACATCACATGTCGTTTCAGTTTGTTCTTGGCTCTCTTCTCAGCAGCAGAAATGCTATAACCTTGTTTCCTTACTCCCTCGTAGTCTAAAGTCTCTCTTGGAATTGCTTCAACTTTGAAGGCTGAGTTCCCACCTCCATGAGGGCAGAACTAAACAGCTGGTTTCCCAACCAAAATGTCAAGAAGCACTCTCCTTTCCCTTAGTTAATTGGGGAAGTCAACAGATCCCCGGACTGTTCCCCACCCCACTGTGGGGGTTACTAGGGTAATATTTACACTTGTGGAGAATAGAGTAGGAAGGAGGAAGCCATTAGAAGTTATACCCTGGCTCTGATTCTGTTCTCCCCATTGCTTTTCTCCTTTAATAATAGCAGTTAGTAATTATACGGCACTTTAAGATGTGCAAAATACTTTACAAATGTCATCTCATTTTATCCTCATGATAGCCCTGGGTGCTGTTAGCATCCCCATTTTAGAGTTGAGCAAATTGAGACAGACAGAGGTTGACTTGCCTAGGGTAGCACAGCTAGTGTTCGAGGCAGGATTTGAACTCAGATCTTTCCTGCCTGTGCTCTATCCGTCGTATGACCTAGCTGCTATCCTGTTTCCCATGAGGACCAGAACCATATGAAGTAATAGTAATGTTAACAGCAACAACAATAATACTACATAAATAAACACAACAATAATCTATAAATTTCCCCAAGTGAATGAACAGCGCCTGACCTACATCTAGTGCATTTTAAATAACAGCTTAAAAAAGAACACGCGGACATATTTCTTATCTCTTTTGATCCCCACGATAGCCCCAAAGCAGGGCAGATGTTGTCAGCATCCTCATTTGACAGATTAGGTAACTGAGGCTCGGAGAGATTCTCACTATCTTAGTGTTGAAAGCTAGAAGGGATCTTAGAAAGACGTTAGCCTGATCCCCTCATTTTAAAGATTAGAAAACTGAGAAAGATTAAATGATGCAGCAAAGGTCACATAAGCAGAGAGTTATGGATTCAGGCCCAGAGTTTGTTTGGTGTTCTCGTCACTGCCCCTGCATCAGAAGCTGAGGGTGATGGCTCATGTGTGGAATACAGCTTGACATGCATTGTCTTATCTGATTTTCTCAAATAGCCCGTGAAATAGGAGCTCCTATTCTTCCATTTTACAGATGAGGAAACTGATGAGCTCGGAGAAGTTAAATGATCCCTCCCTGTCTACTGGCTCATTTCCTACTGCCTACAAACATGCCTAAGTCTGTCCTACTCTGAGGAAGCCTTCCCTTGGTCTTTCCATCGCCACTCTCATCCTGTAGCCTTAATTGCCAAACTCAAAAAGGCCATCTACAATAGGTACCTCCGCTTTCTCTCCTCTCACTCTCTTTTTATCCCCCTCACAGTTTGGCTTTGGATTTTATCATTCTACCAAAACTTCTCTCTCCAGAGTTACTAATGATCTCTTAGTTGCCAAATCCAATGGCCTTTTCTCTATCCTCATTCCACTTGACCTCTCTGCAGCCTTTGACTCTGTTGATCACCTTCTCCTCCATGATACTCTTCTCTGTAGGTTTTCAGGACACTACTCACTCCTGGTTCTCCTCCTACCTGTCTGACTGCTCCTTCTCTGTCTCCTTGGCTGGATCTTCCCTTTAGACCACACCTTCTAACCATAGGCATCCCTCAGGGTTCTGTACTGGGTCCTCTTTTCTTCTTGAAGTATGTACAACTTCACTTGATGGTCTCATCATGGATTTAATTACTATCTCTATGCTGATGATTCTCAAATCTCCTTATCCTGCCCCAAACACTCTGCTGACCTCCAATCTCAAATCTCTGACTGTCTTTCAGACACCTTGAACTAAATGTCTAGTAGATATCTTAAACTCAATATGTCCAAAATAGAACTCATTATCTTTTCCTCTAAATCCTCCCCCTCCACCCAGTCCTACCTTCCCTATTACTGTTAAGGAAAGCACTACCCTCCCACACCCTCCAGCTTGAAACATAGGGGTCCTCCTGAATTCCTCATTGTTTCTCACTCCTCGTATCTACCTAATCAGTTGGCAAGGCAAGAACTCTCTTTGAAGCCTCTCTCTGATACATCTCCCTTTCCCCTCTAACATTGTCACCACCCTGATGGTGGAGGAGAGGAGGAGACCCTTCACCTCACATCTGGACAATTACAAGAGCCTATTTAAGGGTCTTCCTGCCTCAAGTTTCTCTCCGTGCCAATTCATCTTCCAGTTGGCCGCTAAAGTGATTTTCCTGAAACACGGGTCAGATCATGTCATCCCCCTACTCGATAAACTCTAGCGGCTTCCTTTTGCCTCCAGGAACAAACACAAAATATTCTCTTTGGCATTCACAGCCCTTCTAAACCTAGCCCCCTCCTGCTTTTCCAGTTTTCTTATACCTTAATGCCCAGCATGTGCTTTTCGATGGAGTGACGCTGGCCTCCTGGTTGTTCCACGAAGAAAACACTCAAACTCTGAGCTCCAGGCATTTTCCTTGGGCTGTCCTGGAATGCTCTCCGTCCTCCACTCTGACTAATCACCTCCCTGGCTGCTTTAAGCCTCACCTAACATCCAGCCCGCCAAAGGAACCCCTTCCCAACCCCTTTTAATTGCAATGCCTTCCTTCTGTTAATGATTTCTTATTTATCCTGTATGTAGCTTGCTTTATATGTATTTTTTTGTAAGTTATCTCCCCCATTAGACTGTAAGCTCCTTGAAGGCAGGAACTGCCTTTTGCCTCTTCTTGTATCCCTAGCACATAGTAGGTGCTTAGCAAATGTTTACTGATTGATTGACTTGCCAGAGTCACACTAGCTGATAAGCGTCTGAGGCAGGATTCAAACTGAGGTCTTCCTGATGGAGAGTTTGTCACTTTATCCACTATGCTACACTGTCTTTAGGCTGATTTATATAGTCTCTTCAGTCTGTGAACCCTTGAGCCTGATAGAGACTAGGTAGGAAGGAGAAATATTGTAGGACCTTTGAGTTTATTCTCAACTTCCTCTCAGCAACAGAGAGGCTGTAACTCTTTTTCTTACTCCCTTTTGGTGTCTAACTAAAGGCTCTCCTGGATTTGCTTCAGCTTTGAAGACCAAGTCCCCCACTTCCTGGAAATGTTTCAGCTTGGAGTTCTAGTGTGAGAGAAACAATTTGTAAGGATGCAGATTTTACCTGTGATAAGTTGGGAAATGTAGATGGAAGCTGTAATAGGTGTGAAAACATCCTCTTCTGATCCTGCAAAGTTGCAAACGCATTTATTAATTAAACAGAGCCAGATAACGTTTTTCCACCATTCCAGCATACACCCCTACACCTTGTATTCAGGTCTGTATGTAAGCAGGTCTATACTTGAAGGATTGAAAGCAGAGAAAACCTGGTGGGGGTTTGGTGGAGAGGGGAGAACACAGAAAACAATTTATAGCATTTTTAGTAAGACTAAATCTTACTTACACTGGGTTTCTTGAGGGCTATACTTGGGTGGAAGTGAGACTCTCTTGTCTGAGATTTACCTCTATAATGAGATAATTTTTGAAAAGCACTTAACGCAGAACCTGGCACATAGTAGGCACTCCATAAATACTTATTTCCTCTCTGTCTGTCTGTCTGTCTGTCTGTCTCCCTCTCTCTTTTTCTCTCTCTCTTCCCATCTCCCTTGTAGAGGACAGGTGCACCAACCTAGGATTGGCCTATGAGCATTTAAAAGCCACTGGTTGTGTGACCTTGAGCAAGTCAGTTACTTGTTGGGAATCTCAGTTTCCTTTTTTGTAAAATGAGAGAGTTGGATTCAACGATCTGCAAATTCCTTCTCAGCTCTGACATTTTGTAGTCTATGCTCCAGGACCCCCCTCCCATTTCATGTTGTATGTTCAAAGGTCCTTTCTATCTCTGCCAACCCGTGTTCTAAAATTCTAAAATTCAACTGCTACCTGTTGGGGCATACAACTCATATAAGCCATTACTAGTGACTAATCTTAGATTAATATATCAAGTTAGCCCTAAGAGAAATCCAGACCCTGAAGGAAGGGGACCCAAGGCAAGCGAATGTTGATGGGATCGAACAAAGAGTAGGAACCAGGCTCTGTCCATTCCTGTATCCAACAGCTGTAGAATCTCAGTCTGGCAAGGACATCAGAGAAACTGAACCTGGGTCACTCAGTAATGACCTTTGGGTTGTCACAAGTCAACATCTGTGGCAGTCAGCATGAGTTAATGAGTGCAGTTAATTGTCTGTACAAATTAACTCCAATGTAGTCTACACTGATGTACTTATCTTTCTTTAATTACATTAATAAATTAATTAAGAAGATGGCTTATTTTTATTATTATTATCCTCCATATGTTCTTCAGGGCTTGAGCGAAGGTTGTATGGTTAATTTGGGCCTCTGGCCTGGAAAGATGACAGAATATGGAGCCAGCAGGAGCCACTGCTACATGTGACATTGGATAGGTGCCCTACACTGTGCAAGAGAAGGGAAGAAGCTGAATGCCAGAGAGGGGATGGAGGAAAGAAAAAAAGGAGGAAGAAAAGCTTGGAAGAGAAAAGAGGATCTTGGTGGAAGTGAGGAAACAGAGTGAAAGGTTATGAGAAGCCAGAGGATCCAGAGGAATTAGGTCAGCTGAATATGCTTCTAGTGGATCTTAATATGACTGATTCCTACCTGCAAGGTCTCCTTAGCTTGTTCAAGTTTCAACTATTTCTGTACTCTCAGAAATGGTCACCATCAGCCAGCTTCTTCTTATGGGCATTCATCCTTTTTCCTTCCTGGTTCCCAAACCAACAGTGATATGTTTTTATTTTTTTTAAGTTAATTTAATTTTATTTCCTGTTTCTGTCTTGCTTTTGACCACTACCTGTCCCTTAACTATTCTCCCTCCTATTCTCTTCATCCTTCTCCTATTCTCTTTCTCTCCTACTTCCCTATTGGGTAATATTAAATTCTGTACCTGACTGGGTATGTATTTTCTTCTCTCCTTGAACCAGTTTAGGTGAGAGTGAGGTTCAAATGTTGCCTACTTCCTCTTATGTCCTCTCCATTGTATAAACTCTTCCTTTCATGCCCCATTTATGAGATAATTTTCTTCATTCTTCCCTTTTCTCCCCCTCTTTCCCAGTGCATTCCTCTTCCCTCACCTTCCATTCTTCTTCTGAGATCATCCAAGCATAATAAAATTTCACCCAGGCTCTGTGTCTAATTAGACTCTCTCTGAGACTCCTGGTGTTGAAAAGTTCTGAAAGGTTGCTTGTATCATCTTCCCGTATAATAATGTAAATGGTTTAACATTTTTTAGTCCCTTATAATTTCTCATTCCTATTTACTTTTTTAATGCTTGTCTTGAAAATTGTATCTGAATGTCAAATTTTCTATTCAGCTTTGGCCATTTCAGCTTGAAAGTCCCCTATTTCATTAAATGTCTACCCCCACCATAGGATTGTACTCAGTTTTTCTGAGTAGGTTATTCTTGATTGTAATCCTAGATTCTTTGCTTTCTGGAATATCATATTCCAAGCCTTCTGTTTCTTTATAGAGGTTGCTGATAAATCTTGTGTTATCCTGACTGTGGTTCCTTAGTACTTAAATTATTTCCGACTGCTTGCTATATTTTCTCTTTGACCTGGGAGTTCTCGATTTTGGCTACAATATTCTTGGCAGTTTTCATTTTGTGATTTCTTTCAGGAGGTGACTGGTGGACTTTTTTCTGTCTCTATCTTGCCTTCCGGTTTTAAGATAGCTAGACAATTTTCTTTATAATTCTTGAAAAAATGATGTCTAGGCTCTTTTTTTGTTCACAGCTTTAGGTAGCCCAATAATTCTTAAATTATCTCTCTTCAATATATTTTCCAGATCAGTTGTTTTTCCTATTAGATAATTGACATTTTCTTCTTCTTTTTAGTCTTTTGACTTTGTTTTGTTATTTTTTTGATGTCTTATGGGGTCACTAATTTCTATTTGACCAATTCTAATTTTTAAGGAGTTATTTTCTTCAGTAAGGTTTTGCACCTCTTTTTCCAAGCTGCTAATTTTCTTTTCATAACTTTCTTGGATAGCTCTTATTTCTCTTCCTGGTTCCCCCCCCCCCTTTTTTTTTCCTATGCTGCCCTTATTTGGTTTTTAAAATACATTTTTGCTTTTTTTTTTAAAAAAAAATTTCTTTGGCTCTTCTAAGAATTCTTTTTGGGCTTAAGTCCAATCCATATTTTCTTTATGCTTTGCTTGTAGATATTTTCAAGTCATTATCTTCTGTGCTTGTGCTCTTTATGTCAGTTTCTTTTTTCATTTGCTCATTCTTCAAACTTTGGACTTTATGTTAGTGTTGGGCTCTGCTCACCTCTGGAGAAAGGGGTGTCTGGCCTGAGTTTCTGCTGCTTTCATAGCTCAGTCAGAGGGCCTGCAAGTTTTCAGTGCTTCCAGAGTGTTGTGATCCAGGGAGAGGTCTGTTCACTGCCATCCTGATCTGAGCTCTGCAAATTCCTGACACAGGTTTGGGTCTATTGGCTTGTGTGGTGATTGAGTTTTAGTAGACTGTTGCTGGATTCAGTCACTGTTAGCCTGCTGGGAGTTCTGCAGGTTCAGAGTGACTGAACTGCGGGCTTCCCCTTGGTCTTGGTCTCCTTTCCTGGTTTTTCTACTGCAGGCTTATGTGCTGGGCTAAAAATGAGAATTGAATTGCCACTGTGCTCCTGGGCTCAGAGCCACACAGCTGAGTTTCTAGAATTTGTTTTGTGCTCAGTACTCAGCTAGGGCCCTGTGCTGAATTGTAGCAGCTCCTCTCTACTCTGGATTTGTGACATGCAACTGGGTAGTGGGTGACAGAGGGCACCCATTCCTGCTCCCAGTGCTAGTTCAGGGGTCCCCTGGGATTTCTTTCTGCCCTGGTGCTCTGTCTTGGCTCCCTTTCTATCTCTGGACATTAGAATACTCTCAGTCTTTCACTGCTTCCACTGTAGCTCCAGACTGAGCTACTGGCTAACTCCCACCCCAGTGTCCAAAGACCTCTCTGTCTGTTTTCCTAAATTGCCCTGGACTGAACAAATGACTCACTGTGACTTTTTCTTGGCTTTCCGCCTCAGAATTTCATCTAGTACTTTTCCTAGGTTTTTGTGGAGGCAGTGTGCTGGGAGAACTATACCAGAATGCTGACTCTCACTCCACCTGCCATCTTGGCTCTCCCTCCTTGATTTATTTTTCTTAGTGAGGGTTTATTATTTACAAAAGAAAAGATAATCCTGAAATGGATCCTCAGATTGTCTCCTCTGCCTGCTCCCCAAATAGATTCTGGCCCTCAGGTGGCCCACCAACGCTTCTTTACCAGATTGATAAATCCTGTCTCTGATGCTACTAGCTGTGTGATCTTGGAAATCCCTTCTGATCCTCAGTTGGATGGGCTGCATAAAATGCAGCAAAGAAATGCGTGACTGGAAATGAACACAGGCTGGTCATGAAACTGAGGGATAATGGATCTTGGATTACAGATTTAGATTGGGAAAGAAACCTCAGAGGCCATCTAGTCTAGCCTCTCCCTTTTACAGTTGAGGAAACATCCATAGAGGTTAGGTGATCTTCCTAAAATTATACAGGTAGTCAGCAGCAGAAGTAGATTTGAATCCAGATCCTCTGACCCTAGGGCCAGGACCCTTTATATTATGTCATGGATGAATAGACCATGTGCTGTTCTGCTGCCCATGTAATGTTGTTGGCCAACTTTCTGTGGAGGTTTTTGTAATGGCAAGCAAAGAGGGACTTCTTACTATTTTTTCTCTTGGACTGCTTCTTAGCACTAAGGTAATCAAGTGCTTTTGAATCAAGAGTCTTTGATGACCTGCTTAAGTCACAAGAAAAGCCTAAGTCACATGAGTTTGAGTCACATGGCTGTGATGTCCTCTGTGGGCTGACCTTGAAGAAGTGTATACATACTGTGAGGTTAGCATTTTGCTTTGGTGGCTCACTCTTTGGAGGAGCGTTCCTGTGATTTCGCTAGATGAGACTTTGGGTAGCCGTTAAGGAGCTCCTGGGCTTTGAAAACCCAGATGTTGGTGCTTCTCTCTCTGGTAACTATGTATGTATTGCTATGGACAGACAGAAGCCCTGTCTGCTGATTTGTGTTATTTGCTCTGTTTATATAATTTCTGCTTGTAATTTCTGTTCGTGTTTTCTCTGAAGTTCAGGGTGCTGACTTTTTCCTCTGAACTAAGTGAATGATAAATGTATGTTTAGTTAAAGTGAGATTGTAAACCCCTTAAAGTTACTTTCCTTTAGAAAAGCAGATCAGAGAAGCTGTGCTAGCAGCTCTCCTGTGTGCTGGTGTTACTGGCCTTACCCCTTCACAGTAGCTGCAAGTAGCCTTGTTCTTACAGTTTTACGAGAGGAAAAGGACATGAGTCACACAGGATAAGAAGGTATCCTCTTTGCATTAATGGAGAGAGAGCTCTCATGGATAAAGCCCTAGATCCACTGAAATATTGAAGACAGCCTAAAAGATCACGGAAGTATGATCCAAACCTTTGGTTTTCCAGTGTGTTTCAAGGTGGTCCTAGCCCAGATGTTCTTCTTCCCCTCAAATGGGCTTCCCTCCCTGTACAAGGAATGGCAGGCAGCCAGTGTTCTAGGATTTTCACACTGGGTCTCTTTCCAGGCACCCCCACCCCCACCCTAGGGGGAAGTTATCCTTTCTGGGGATTTTTAGAAAAAGAAAGAAGTCATGAAACTAAAGAAAAAAAAAAGAAACACAACAACACGCACCACATACCATCTGAGAGGCAGTAGTTGCCATCTGCTTCTTTTCCAGCTGCCACTGTGGCTGCCAGCCAAGTAGCCCTGGGAGGGAGAAGCCCACCTGGGGGATGCATCTCCAAACCCCTGGAGGGTATGGGGGCTGGGCAAGGAGGTGGGAGGATTCTGGGCTCCCAAGCTTTTAAAGAAGGAAGCATGGACATTCAGAAGTACAATCGGATATAGTACAATTTTACCCATCATTTGCGTCAGTTCAAGAGAATTTTCTAGTTTATGCCTGCCTTTTCCTGTCCTTTTTATTTATTTAAATTTTATTTTTTATTTTTATTTAAGTTTTTATTTAACTACTTTTATTCAACTTTTAATTTTATTTAGCTACTTTTATTTAACTACTATTATCTTACCTGCTGCTCCCATTGATAGGACTTTACACTGTGATACAGGGAAAAGAACCCTGATTCTAGAGTCAGGGGACCTGTGAACAAAACCCACCTGATACCTATGTGACCTTGGGCAAGTAATTTCACTTACTTTGAGATCATTTCCCTCATCTTTAAAATGAGGGAGTTGGACTAGAAGACCCATGAGGTCCCTCTTAAGGCTACATCTCTGATCCTATGATATTGGCCCTGGTTTATATTCATTTTATTACATGGTATGGTAGAATTTGGAGGTCCTGGGTTAAAATTCTATCTCTGCTATATGCAGTCTATGTGACCTTGGACAAATCTTCTATGAGCCTCAGTTTCCCCATCTGTAAAAGGAAAGAGTTGGATTAGATTGCCTTTAAGTTTCCTTGAAATCCTGAAGTCTATTGTTTTTGATTATCCTTTAATCATTCCCTATGTTTGAGTCTTGCCTTTCCATCCAGACTGTAAGCCCCTAAGGGTATGGACTGGGTTTCAGCTGAATGTAGGCATAGAAACATAGGGGTTCAGAAGACCCTGCTAACTCACAAGATGGCCTAGGGAGGACTGGGATGCTTTGCTTTGTGGCTTAGCAGAGACAAGGGGCAGAGGCCCCAGGAACGGATCTGGGTTGAAGCAATTCACCGCTCTTGTGCACCCTTCATTCCTCCCGCCCTCCGATTTGATTTTGTCATTTTAGATCAATAACCTTGGTGCCCTTTATTTTTACATTACAGTCACTTCTACATATCTGCCTTCCACCAATTTCTGCTCCCTCAACCACTAAGGAATTGAACCCCCACTCCCCCAATGACAAAGAAAAGCACCAAAGCAGAAATAACCAACACAGTGACTGTATCTGAAAACGCAGGTAGTGTTCTAATGTCTCTGTGGCCTTCTTTTCAGGCTTCTGTTTGATTTTGCTAATTCTGAGTCTATTCTCCAGACAGAGGATAGGTACAGTTGGGTTGTCCTCAAATGAAACAGTCACCCCTAAACCCCAGTAATTTTGACCCTTGGAGCTCTCTTACCCCTCTAGCTCCTACCCTAAAAACTTCCTACAATGGGACCCTCTTCTCTCCAATTATGTTTATTGCAGTGAGTCTTAGAGCTCAAACTATATTTAAGCCTTTCTCTACTTCCTTCCTTCCCTCCTTCCTTCCTTCTTTCCTTCCTACCTCTTCCTTCCTTCCTTCCTTCCTTCCTTCCTTCCTTCCTTCCTTCCTTCCTTCCTTCCTTCCTTCCTTCCTTCCTTCTTTCCTTCCTTCCTTTCCCTTTCTTCCTTCTTTCCTTCCTTCCTTCCTTCTTTCCTTCCTTCCTTCCTTCCTTCCTTCCTTCCTTCCTTCCCTCCCTCCTTCTCTCCCTTTTCCCTCCCTCCTTCCCTCTGTCCTTCCATGGTTTTATTGTAAATAATAATCTAAAATATTATATGGTATAATGTAACAACATTTAAAAATAATACATTAATATAACATATGTGACTAAATGATATATGCTATCTCTCTCTCTCTCTCTCTCTCTCTCTCTGTCTCAAACAGCACACTCTTCCACTCAATAGGGGGCACACTGCCACCTATTACTTAGCATGCTTCTTGTGTATATAACAAAATTCAAATTTGATTATGTCCTGGTTTACTTGGTTCTATTGGTTTCTTCTGCATTGATTCCTTGACTCAATTATAAGCTTCTTCAGGGCAGGGGACAGAAGAGGAGACAGCATGGTGTTCAGTGGAAAGATCACAGAATCTGGAGTCAGAAAAGCCAGGTTCAAATCCTAGATCTAAGTAACCGTGTGACCTTGGGCAAGCCATAGCACTTTCATGAATTTCAGTTTAGTTTCCTCATTTGTAAAATGGAAAAAAGTACTGGCACTATGTCCTAATGAGCTGTTATCAGAATGGCACTGTGTAAACCTAAAAGCACTGTAAGTTTCAGCAGCATGTTGGTAAATGTGCAACAGCTGGCTCTCTGAAAACAAACAAACATACTCATGACATACTTTTAAGTGTGTTTAAGTATTCTTATACTTTTAAAGTATATTTTATACTTAGACTTGATACTTTATAGTTAGACTTAAAGTATATTTTATATTTATATAGAAATCATGTACTATATATGTATATATCTTCTCTACATGTATGTGCATATATGTGTATATATGTACGTGTGTGTGTATGTGTATAGTACATCTTGTTACCTTCAATAGAATGTAAGCTCCTTAAAGGGAGGGACTATTTCATTTTTGTCTTTGCATCCCCAGTACTTAGCATAGCACCTGGCACATAGTAGGTCATTAATAAATGCTTATTTGCTTAATTGACTAATTCGTCTACTTCACCTAAGCAGAGGGAGGTGGAGACAAAGAGGCAGAACAAGTTAGCCTTTCCAGCCTGTGTGAAGGTTGAGAAAGGGGAGACGGGGGGAGGTCAAGTGTAAGCCACAGTAAGGAAGGCCAGTTTGGCCGGGCTGTCTAGGGCATGGAGGGCAGGGATATATAATAATGATGAAGAGGCAGACTGGAGCCAGGTCACGAAGGTCTTTGAAGACCAAACAGGTGAGTTTGTATTTGACGCTAGTTAATAAGGAGCCATGGAAGATTTTCGAGCCATTTATTGTTAAAACTCTTCTTTTCCTTCAAAGTCGCATAGTTGAGGTACCATCTCCTCTGAGATAGGTGGCTCAGCAGATAGAGTACTGGCCTTGGAGTCAGGAAGACCTGAATTCAAATTTGGCCTCTGACGCTCACTAGCTGTGTGACCCTTGGCAAGTCACTTAACCACTGTTTGCCTTAACCCACTGGAATTGGTGAACCACTTTGGTATCCTTGCCAATAAAACGCCACCGACAGCATTGGCATGATATGGTCCACAGGGTCACGAGGAGTCTGACAGGACTGAACAACAACTCTTCTGAGAAGCCTTCTCTGATCTCCCCATTTGAAGTAGTCACCAGCCTCTTTCTCCCTTTAATTTTCCTAGAATAGTCTCCCCAGAACTCTTCTTTACCCCATCACATTCTGTATGGTATCACATATCTCATGTACAGACTCAGAAATTGTAATTTCTGACTGGGGTGAAATGGCAATTTCCTTAGAACCTAGTACAGAACCTTTCCAGAGGCAATCAAAAAACACTAGACTTGGAGTTAGAAGGGCCTGAGTTTAGGGCAGCTAGGTGGCCCAGTGAGTAGAGCACCGGCCTTGAGTTCAAATCCGGCCTCAGATGCTTGACACACTTGCAAGCTGTATGACCTTGGGCAAGTCACTTAACCCTAATTGTCCTGCCTTCCCCCCTCCAATCCCCCACCCTGAAAAACCTGAGTTCAAATCTTGCTCCAGATACTTATAAGCTGTGTAGCCCAGGGCAAGACATCTAACCTCTCTTATCCTCAGTCCTTATTTGTAAGATAGAATAACAATCGCACCTCCATCACTGGGTTGTTGTAAGGAACAAACAAGATAGCAAATAGAAAGTGCTTTTTTAAAGAAATACTTATTTTAAGTTTTCAGCATTCACTTCCATAAGATTCTGAGATCCAAATTTTCTCCCCCTCCCTCCCCTCCCTCCACCCCAAGATGGCATGCAATCTGATATAGCTTTTATGTATACATTCATATTAAACATATTTTCAAATATAAAATACTTTGCAAATGTTAAATCACACCTTTCAGAAGCCCTATTTTGCAATATTTTGTTTTTTGTCTGTATTTGTGCCTTATCCCTTACTAGACTGGAAGCTCCATGAGGGCAGGGACTGCATCTTATCTAAATGCTATGGTATTGGCCATCCCTGTCTTCCAGGGAAGTGCAGGACTGGTTTGGCTTCAGAAGTATTCTTTTCTCACAGAGAGGCTGGGAAAGGTAGACCTCCCTCCTCCACCCAGGGGTATGCTTGGGAATGACAAGGAGAACTCTGTCTCTTGATTTATGTTCATGTTTCAGAGTTTCCTTGTAAATTAGAGCAACATATTTCACAAAGGCAAGATGCCTTGGCAGTATCATCCCTGCCAACCCCTGCCAGGAAATCACAGCTAAGAAAGAGCATGGCCTCCCCACGGTAGTTTGGTGTGACTCCCAGCTCAGAGACAGAGAAAGAAGTCTGTCCAAGTGAGGCTGGAAAGAACCTGGGACTGGAAGTCCTCAAGTAAATCAGAACACATTTATCCAAATTAATTTTGCCCTTCAAATTGGCCTCCTTGGATGGACACACACGTACTCCCGAGATGCTGCCCACAGGCCCCAGAAGTCTGGGACTCCGCCTCGGGAACTGCTTCTTGTGCCCAGGGCACATTCTTTCAAAGCCGCTCAACGGTGACAAATCTTTGTCCTTTCAGGTTCAGGTTCGATAAGCATTTATTTAGTGGAGTATGCACTCCAGAAGGTACTAGAAGAAGTAAGACCATGACTGTTTCTTTAGAAACAGTTTAAGGTCGTTGAGGTGGTCATTCAGTGTGGTACAATGGAGAGAACATCAATTAGATTTGGAGAAAGGAGACCTGGGCTTGGCTCCTGGCTCTGACCCTTTTCAGCTAGGTGGTCTTGCAAACTGACTTTGCCTCTGTGTATGTCAGTTTCCTCATCTATAAAATAGACGTAATAATACTGAGACCACCCCTATTGACAGGGCTATAGGAGGGATAGTGCCTTGGAAGCCTATGGCAACAAAATAAAATTGTAATAGAAAGCTGGGCAAAAAGTGGTGATGGGAGGAGTGTTGCCTCTGGAGCATAGGAGCTGGGTTCAATTATTTCCTGTGTGACCTTGAGCAGATCACTGAACTCCTCTGGGCCTCAGTTTCCTCTGTCTGTTATCTATAAAATGACTGGATGACCTTTAGGTTCCTTCCAGCTCTAAATTTAGGATTCTATAATTAGGCTGGATAAGATTGGGATCACAAATGACCTCTGACCTGTCAAATAGTGAGACTGATTTTTTTTTCTGTGTGTGTTAATTGTTGTTGTTTGGTTGTTTCTGTTATGTTCAACTCCTCCTGACCCCATTTTGGGGTTTTCTTGGTAAAGACACTGGAATGGTTTGCCATTTCTTTCTCCAGCTCATTTTTACAGATGAGGAAACTGAGGCAAACAGGGCTAAGTGACTTGCCCAGGGTCACACAGCCAGTAAGCGTCTGAGGCCAATTTGAACTCATGTAGATGAGTCTGCCCGATTCCAAGCCCAGTGCTCGATACTCTGAGTCACCTAGCCACCCTTGTGTGTTAATTCCCAGAGGATAATTCCATCCTATCCTTTCCCTCCAACAGATTGATCTGATCGCCTTTGGGAGATAAAGAGAATGGGAGCTTTAGGACCCAGGAGAATTGCCAGTCAGGAACAGATAAATTGACAAATAGGCATCTGGGATCATAGTATTCAGGACCAGGAGGAAGTGTTGATACCACACAGTATACCCCTCCCCTTTCATTGTACATGTGAGGAAAGGGAGACAAGTGTCTTACTCAAGGTCATGCAAGTAGCATAGATTCTAGTATATAGAATTGGAGCTGTATGGGGCTTAGCCGTCTAATCTATGAAATATTTCCCTTCATGCACTCTACAGTCAAGACAAACTTGCTTTACTCTTCCTCCTACAACACACTGCATCTCCCATGCTTCTTTGCGTGGGCTGTCCCCACAGCTAGGAAGTGCTTCTTTTTCAGCTCTGTCTTTTGGAATCCAGAGTTTCCTTCAAAGCTCGGTCAAGCACTGCCTTCTATATGAAGGCTTTTCTGGTCCCCTCCCCTTCACCTCTATCCCCCCTCCCCAGCTGCTCGAGCTGCCCCCAAATTACATATACATATATATATACACATATATATGTATATATGTACATGTATATTTAATATATTCCTACAAATGTCTGTTCTCTCCCTCACTAGGATGCAACCCCCCGAGGGCTTTCCATACAGTACCAGCACAGTACCTGGTACATGGTAGGTGCTTACTGAATCTACTCTGTCTTGTTGCTTGGTGTTGTTTGGTCCAAGAAAGTGCTTAATAAATCATTGTAGATTGATAGGCAAACCAGCTTATTTTACAGAGGGGAAAACAGGGAGAGGTTAAGTATAGCTTGGCTGGGATCACACAGCCCGTCAGAATTTGAACCTGTGTCTTCCTGACTCCAAAGTCAGCACCCTCTCTATTACACCATCCGGGGTTCAAACACAGGCCCTCTGACTCCCAACCAGGGGTCTTCCCGTTATATCGCTTTCCCTGGGCAGTGTTACAACCACTATAAAGAAACATTTCGAGCCCTCCCTGCCCTGATGTCTCTGATGTCAGTATTTATTTCCACTGCAGGTACCGCTTGTCATGTTTACATAACTTATCTCAGGCCCACATTGGCAAGTTTAAAACTGAACGCCAAGCTGGTCACAGGCTGCTTCTCAAGTGGAACACCAGGGTCAGTAAAAGAGTTCAGCTCAAACCCTTTGTTGCCCTGGGAGGGAGCGCGCTGTCCAGGGGGTGGGCAGAGAGGGGAGATGGGTAGAAGAGGTCGAACGTGCTCAGCTGGGAGACAATGTTCAATGGAGGCTTTTGTGGCACGGGGCAGAGCACGCCCAGGCCTACCTAGTTTGTGTCGATGTAGCACAAGGGGAAGTCAGGATTTGTTCACTGTCTGGTTAATTGGATGGCTGTGGATCGAGACGTTTTTGTGGTCTGTTTGCTTGAGTAATCCTGGTGAGGATATGCCAGAGCACACTCAAAACTCTTGGTCTTTCTAACTCAAACCTGAATTCCCTTTCTTCCCTCAGGGAAGGGAGGGCCAGATTTCCTGTCTATGGATGGGGTATGCAGTCTACTGCTAGGTTTTCTGTGTGAGTATTTCTACCTCAGAAATCAGCAAATACTAAGAATCAGGGCTTTTTTTGTTTGTTTTGTTGGCTGTCTAGCCAGGAGTGGGGAACCTTTGGCCTCTAGGTCCTCAAGTGCAAAGTTTGGACTCAGTCAAAGGGCTGCACTTGAGGACCTAGAGGGCCACATGTGACCTTGAGGCCAAAGGGTTCCCCCCGCCCCCCGTTTAGACTTAAGAAAGTGATGGAAAAAATGCTAACAGTGTGGATTAAATTTAAAAGTGTGTCATGCCTACTTTTTTTTTTTTGAGAACTGGTTGTTAAACTTTTACAAGAACACTACTGCCATCAACAGAATGAAAGATGGAAGAAGTCCAAAGCACCTTATCTCTTTGCCTAGGTGCTTTATGGGAGTGAAGGCGGTAGTGGAGAGAAATCTCTCTGTCTTAGCAAGTCTGAAATAACACAAGTAGGGGTGTGTGTGTGTGTGTGTGTGTGTGTGTGTGTGTGTGTGTGTATGTATAGCACCTAGCAGTGTTTGGCACACAGTAGGCACTTAATAAATGCTTGTTGATCGATTAATTGCATGGAGGAGTATCAGACCCATGTCCGTGCAGTATGGAGGACTCACGTGGGAGGCTGCTAGAATACCCTGCCAAGCCCTGTCTGGCTTCCACATTTCTACCCCTACTTCCCTTTCCTGTACTCAGAATGCAGTACAAGGTTGGGGTGGGGGTCAGGAGAGCCAAGTCACAGAGAATCTCAGAGGGTGGCTGGGATCTGTGCGAAAGCCAGACAAAGTAGAGGAAAGACTCTTTGACCATGTTCTCTATGGTGTTACCAGCAGCCACCACCTTCCTGAGTCAGAGAAACTTCGGCTCTGGAGACCCAATCTTCTGATTGGTGAATGGTTCTCTCAGAGCACTATTTCAGAAAAAGTCCAAGCTATACTTCACTTGCCTGCTCCCCCAACTCTCACAATCTCCTTGTCCCCTCAAATACACTTTATTTCCTCACTTCTTTCCCTTCCCGCCTTTAAAAGCTGCAAGGGAACTTAGAACATAGACTGTCAGAGCTGAGAATATATGTAGTGTTAGGCCTGTTAGTAGAATGCGAATAGAATTATAGCTCCATGATGGCAGAGACTTTCTCACTCTTTTGTCTATCTCCACAGCATCTAATAAAGTGCCAGACACATCATAAGTTCTCTAAAAAAAAGCTTGTTGATTGATTGACTGACTCTTAGAACGTAGATGTCAGAGTGATAAGGGAAGGTAGAGAACATTTAATCCTGGGGTGGGGAACCTGCAGTCTCCAGAGCACATGTGGCCCTCTAGGTCCTCATGTGCGACCCTTTGACTGAATTTGGATGTGTCTTTGAGGCCACAGGTTCCCCATCCCTGTGCTTTAATCCAACTTCATCATTTTACAAATGGAAATGATGAAGCCCAGAGAAAGAAATAGACCTGCTCATGGTCATATATTCAGTTAAATTATATAGTCATGACTAGAATTCAAGTTTCTGGACTCCTAGTCCATAATTCCATTCCCCCTACCAAACAACAGGTTTCTGTTTGTTACCAGTGACTGACCCAGAGGTAGCTTGGCCATCAGAAGGCTTGTCTCTGTGTTGTGGACTCCAGGTTGCCCCTGTCCTATCTCCCAGGGCACTGCTCCCCAGTCAAGGTCTTCCTCTGGAGCTCCCTAGCTCACTGCTCTTAGGAGATCTCCTCTCTCCTGGGTTGGTCTGAGCTCTTCACAGGGACTGTTGTGGTTTTGGGCTGGGGTGGGTGGGTGGTCCCATGCTGTGTTTTGTTAGGCAAAATGTTGAGATAGGAGGCAGGGGCTGATTGCAGGGCCTGGGCCGGTGGCTACTTGTGACACCCTCATCTCGTCAGTTCTCAGTTCATTTTCCAAGTATCAGTCTAATGCAGGGGTGGGGAACCTGTGGCCTCAAGGCCACATGTGGCTCTCTAGGCCCTCAAGCACAGCCCTTTGACTGAACCCAGACTTCACAGAACAAATCCCCTTAATAAAAGGATTTGTTCTGTAAAAGTTGGACTCAGTCAAAAGGCTGCACCCAAGGACCTAGAAGGCCACATGTGGCCTTGAGGCCATAGGTTCCCCACCCCTGGATGAGTTATGAAATCTACCCAGTGCCCAAGCCCCAAACTACTATCTTTTGCACTATGTCTTGAATGGATATATCATGGGACATTAGAGATCTATGGTACTTCCCACCCATCCCCCATTCCCCTTCCACTCTCACCCCAGCCCTCCCTTTCTCAGCTGAGCCAAGCTGAGCAGCTTTATACATCTCACATGATACATCATCACATTCTCTGATTCTGTGGTAGCTGTGGGCTTGGAGGGGAGACAATGAGAGGCAGTGTAGTCCAGTGGATAGGGCCCTGGACCTGGAATAAGGAAGACTCAGGTTCAAATCCTTTTCCAGATATTATTTCCATGACCCTAGGCATGTCTCTGTGACTCAGTTTCCTCATTTGTAAAATGATAGGGTTGGACTAGTTGGTCTCCAAGTTCCCTCCAAGCTCTAAATCTAAGATCTTAATATCTGGAGGAGAGTAAGGACTTACGAGAAAAGAGAGAGTTTTGGGTAGATGGTAAATGTGGGTGGTGATGGTGGGGATCTACCAACACTCCCCTCCCTGCTGTGATTGATCTGGACTTTCCCAGGCTTTGTGTTAGTGTTTGGAAACTGAAACCACAAGGCCAGCACTTTAATTTCCTGAGGTCCATTCTCCGCCCTTGTCCCCGCACTCCCTAATGCTTCTTCCCTTTCTTCTGCCTGAATAGCCCTGGGAGCTCTTTGATTCTCTTCTTCTTCCTTCCCCTTCCCCCTCCTTCTTCAGAGCCGAGCTGTAGGAGCTGCCAGGGTCCTTTAACCACTGGGCTCAGCCTTCCCAGCCATTGGTTCAATTATTAACTGGTGGTAGGGGAATTCGTTCTGCTGACAGACAGGCGTGGGCCTTGCCATGTTGTTTAGAAAGGAAAGAGGCCCAGAAGATGCTTTGGGTCTGGTCAGCTCAGGAGGGGCAGGGCAGGGCTGCATCTCTTGGCTCAGCTGGGCTCCTCCCTATGCCTTGACAGCTGTGTGAGAGGAGGAGGATAGCAAAGAGGTAGACAAAACATCTGGAAGATGATGGCTGCCTCTGCTGTACTGTCTGGGCCATCTGCCTTCAGCCAGTCAGGCAGCAAGCATTTATTAAGTGCCCACTCTTGTCAGGTGGCACAGTGGATAGAGTGCCAGGCCTGAAGTCAGGAAGAATCAGATCTGGTCTCAGATACTTACCAGCTGTGTGACTCTGAGCAAGTCACTTAACCCCAGCTAGGTGGCACAGTGAACAGTGTGCCTGGCCTAGAGTCAGGAGGAATCATCTTCCTGAGTTCAAATCTGGCCTCAGACACTTACTAGCTGTGTGACCCTGAGCAAGTCACTTAACCCTGTTTGCCTCAGTTTCCTCATCTGTAAAATGGTCTGGAGAAGGAAATGGCAAACCAGTATCTTTGCCAAGAAAACCTCAAATAGGGTTCAGTCGTGTCTGACTGAAAAATGGCGGAACAATAACCAACATGTGCCAGGCACTGTTCTAAGGGCTTTGGATGACAATCCTTGTTCTCAAGCAGCTCACAGATGGCTGTTGAGACCTGTAGGTCTGGAGATTCCAGGGTGAAGATTTTATAATTCAAAGGCTCAAGAACTGAAAGCTCTGGGAGAGCAGGGATCAGGTTTTTGCTATTCTTCGTATTTCCATTTACTTAATGACTTCATTCGACCTTCTAGATATAATATAGTATAATATAACTTCCCCATTTTGCAGATAAGGAAACTGAGGTTCAGAGAAGGGACCTATTTGGGGTCATGTAGCTGGCAAGCTGTGAGGCTAATATATGGCTCAAGTCTTCTAACTCTGGTCCAGTGAGTGCTCTTTCCATCAGGCTACATTGTCTGGGGATAGCCGGCTCTGGGGTTTCTGGAAGTTCACCCCCTTTGGGTTTATGACACTGATCCTTTTTGGTAGAAACTGGCATTTTGGGTCAGAAGTGACCACCCTCAGATACATTTGTTGTCCTGCAGATGCAGAGGAGGGCTCCCATGTGAACAGAACTTGTTTCCAAACTAAATCTATGAGCCTAGGATCTGAGTTCTAATACCCATTCTGCTACCTGTGTCACCTTGGCCAGGTCTCTATCCTCTTGGAGCATCAATTTCTTCCTCTATAAAATGAAAAGGATGAAGAATTGAATGATCTTTTAGGTCCTTTCCAGTCAGCTCTGGATCCTGGGAATTGTGAGAATATCTGAACGTACAAGCTCGGAATTCCTAGACCAGGGGTGAGGAGCCTGTGTCTAGGTCCTTTTGACTGAGTCCAAGTATTATATAACAAATCCTTTTATTAAAGGGATTTGTTCTGTGAAGTCTAGAACCTAGACCCTCAGTTCCCAGAAGCTAATGACAGACTCCTTGGGGTACCTTCTCAGGAGGCCTGAAGGGTCTCCCGGTGGCAGAGGCATCTTCTAATAGAAAGTAAGCTCCTTGGGGGCAGATACTGTTTCATTTTTATCTTTGTATTCTCAAAACTTAGCACAGTGACCAGGCACATTTAGTAGCTGCTTAATAAATGCCTGTTGATTGGTTGGTTGAATATCTTTCATTTTGGCTTTTTTTCTTGGATGGAAATGAGTTCCACAAGATAAATACAGGCATTACACACACACACACACACACACACACACACACACACACACACACACACACATCGCATCAGGAAAATGTCCTGGATTTGGAGTCAGATGTCAAAGTTTAAAACCCAGGATCTTTTTTGCTAACTTTGAGTGACCTTGAGCAAGTCATTTCAAACTATGAGCCCAATTTTCCTTATCTATAAAATTTGGGGATTAGCTTAGAATAGGGGTTCTTAACTTGAGGTCTACAAACATAGTTAATAATTTAACATCTGCATTTCTGTGTAACTGGTTTCCTTTGTAACTGAGTGTATTTTATTTTATGCATTTACAAACATTATTCTGAGAAGGGGTCCATAGGCTTTACTAGGCTGCCCAGGGGGATCTATGACACAAAAAAGATTAAAGTCCCCTAGCCTGGATGATCACTAAGGTGTCCTCCCAATTATCAATCTATGATCCTGTGATCTAGATTCAAATACCCGCTTTTCTTCCTGTGTGATATTGGTCATGTTTCTTCCTGACGCTGTGTGATCTTGACTTGTCTCTAGGTCTTCATTTCCTCCCCATGCAAAATGAAGGATTTGGAGTATGTTGTTGTTTAGTAAGTCTTTTTAGTTGTGTCTGATTTGGGGTTTTCTTGGTAAAGTTACTGAAGCGGTTTGCCATTTCCTTCTCCAGCTCAGTTTACAGATAAGGAAACTGAGGCAAATAGGGTTAAGTGACTTGCCCAGGATCACACAGCTAGTAAGTGTCTGAGGCCAGATTTGAACTCAGGAAGATGAGTCTTTCTGATTCCAGGCCCAGTGCTGTTCACTGCGCCACTTAGCTGTCCAATATGCATAATATATGGTCTCCATATGAGTATATGATTTCCAAATTCCATTCTAACTCTGAAATCTTAAGAACCTATGATCTTAGAGTGGAGCAATATAGACTGGATAATGGCACAGTTAATTCTAATAGTTGTTTGACAGAATTGGTATGCAAAAAGGACTTGGCTGACTAGAATGATGGACCAAATCTATTAAGATGAAATTTAATAAGGATAAATGCAAAGACCCATATTTGGGTCCAAAAAATCAATGTCACAAGGACAGGATGGAGAAAAAACGTCAAGACAACAGTTTTAAAAATTATTTAAAAAAATTCAAATTTAGCAAACACCAAATAAAATGAGCATTTCTATATACAGAATAAAACAGAAAAAGAGTATTGTACGTGAAACTGCCCATCTCTATCAAGTACCACCTCCCTTTCCTTTTTAAGTAGATGACAAATCCTGCCTATAATGTTCAGAGCTATCTTGCCTAACACAACAGGTTAGGTGAAAGTGAGCTGGGTTTTTTAGTGGACTTGCAGATATAAACTACAAGTCAACAGTGGGGACATGGCATCCAAGAACGCTATTGAGAGTTCAGTCTGTATTAACAGAACCAGGGAGGCAATAGTCCTGCTTTTCCCTGCCTGGAACAGATCTCTTTTAGATTATGGCATTCAGTTCAGGGCACCAAAGTGGAGGAGGGATATCGATAAAATAAAGCATGTCCAGAAGAGGACAGAAAGGATGGTGAGGGGGAGAGAGACTTTACCACAGGAGGATCAACTGAAGGGATTGGTGATGCTGTTCTGGAGAAGCCAATTTAATTAAGATGAACATCACGATTACCTTCGAGTATCTGAAGGGCTATCACTTGGAAAAGGGAGTAGTGATCTTACTCTGTATGGGTACCTAAGGCAGAACTGGGACCAATGGAGGGCAGTTTTTGGGAGAAAAACTTCAGCTTAAGACAATGAAAACTTCCCAGTGTTACCACTGCTTATCAATGGAATAACTGCTTTGGAAGATAGTGAGAACTGCTGTTGATTGCACATGGGGGCTGTGATAAAGGAGCCTATGCTTCAGATGGGTTGTTGGACTTCGTGATTTTAAAGGTTCATTTCAGCTCTGAGATTCTATGACTGTGGTTCTGGATTAGGTCTTGTGTGTCTCACCAAAGTGCAAAATATCGTACGGGTACCCAGGCGATCTTCCAGTGACAAACAGGCTTCAGAGAGAAGGCTACACCTGTATAGGGTCTCGAAGGAACTTTGGCACAGGACAGGGGGTGATGGTGGGTGGACGAGATCCTATTCTAGGTAACCCTCTTCTGCTGGGGAGGTAGAGCAGAAGTATTGTTCTCTTTGCTTTGGCTGCTTCCAGGGCCATGATACAGAAATTATGACGGGGAAGGGAATTATGGGGCTTTGAAGTTAAGCTGCAGAATTGGGAGAGGAGAGAATATGATTGGGAGACAGAGAGTTTGGGAAGGAGAACGGGCTGGAAAGGGGGTTGGAGAGAGATTGTGCTGGGCCTCGACTGTCAATATCAAAAGCTTATATTCTTTTTGGTAGGCC